>OU343161.1:172137283-172773414 GCA_910595825.1 Philhelius pedissequus | reverse complement strand
GCTGTTAGGCGTTATGTGATAAAGTACATACCGCCATGTTGTATAGATATGTTTTCCATTTAACTTAATTAAATGAGAATTTAATTAAACATTTTGAATACAGTATAGACGCTCGATATAGTGAATCTCGTTCGAGTGAACTATCGATTATAGAGAACACACAAAATTTTAAACAAGGTACCCTAAATACTCTAAATAGTGACCAAGTAACATCTGAACACAGTTTTGTTTCTCAGAATGTTCCATCTACAATGCGTGCATAGCCTGTCCATAGGCTTTTGCCGTCTAGTTTCATGTCGTTTTAACCAAATGCGTTTGTGTCTGTGTCCTATTTCATCAAACGATGCTGGTATTTATATTGATAAAGTCATTGAATGCGCAGTACATGATATTGCAGATTATTCATTTGTTTTTTATTTAGATCTGATTATATAGTTCTAAAACATTAACAAAAAGCTGTCCAAAACAATTTAAAATTAAGAAAGACACAAAGGAAAGTGGCGAATTATTTTTCCACATTTTGTTTTATTGTTATACGAGTACAAAAATTTATTTCTACTTTGGTACCCGATAGCTAATATTAATTTCCATCAATTTGTTTGCTATTGTTCTTATGAGTTGTAGAGCTTTATTTTATGTTTTTTATGCTTATTTTACCTATGCTTATTGTCAAGCCTCACTCTTCCTATGTACTTAATTAATGTTTGTAAAATTGCTTATTTACACTTTACAATTATAAAAAATTTCTGTGTATCACACTGTATATAGTTTTTATTAAATTTAGCTTTGGAAAACTAATAAAAATTCTCTTTCGAAATAGTGAACAATCTCGAAATACTGAACATGCTGGTTTTTATTACTTCACTACATCGAGAGTCTACTGTATCTTAGCATGGATGTAATATGTATACGCATAAGAAAATAAAATTTATTTATGTAAAGGACTATTCAAATAAGAGCGACTAACGACCCACGAAAAAAATGAATGAATTCGATTTAAAACAGTTTACCAACCTAAAATTCTTCACAAATTCAAAACAAAATTGTAGAAATATAATTTACATTAATGTTCTGATAAAAAAAATAATTTTATAATTGCGAAAACAGGATAAATTTGAGAAAACAAAATTGGTCGTCGCGAATTGCATCTGATTGTTTCGAACAGTCAAACTCTATTCGCGTTCCACATACCACCCACACTTCAACGACTAATTTGTTCGCGGGCGATTAACCTCACTAAAAGTTTATCATCTTACATTTGTGACGAATTAAAAAAAGCCATGTGAACGAAATGTCAAAATTGACAAATAGTCGCTAATTCATTGGTTACTCGCATGTGCATAGTACTTAATACATATATAATTCATTCTTGGTGTAAATCTATGACGCTATAACTTGATAACCGCTTGCCCGATTTTCATGATTCTTTTTTCTTTTTTGTTTATATTGCTGTAGGCTTATGCAAAGTGATTTTTTTTTTAATTTTTTGCAGTTTTAATATTTTTTACGATCAGTGGTTGTGTTAACATCTGATTTATATGCGCAGTATCATTTCATTTGTCAACAGTGCTGGTTTTTGATCTTGTGCATCAATTCAACAGTTTCATCGTATAAGATTTTAGGGTACCCGAAATGGAAAACGACAATATCTTTTTGTTTTATTTACTAAATGCATATTATTTGTTTTTGACGCATACTCTTGTTTATTAAAAAATAAAAAAAGTAGATCATAACCTACCGGCGACAATTGCTGTGAAAGTTACAATTTCGTCACTGTGAAAGTTTACACAGCAAACTTGATTTTCATTGCAAACTTAACATGTGTCAAAAAAACAGGCAGTTAAGTGTAAAATTCTACCAACTCTTGTAGCTGGCACATGAAAAGTTGGGAATCACCCAATTTTGTTTTGCCTTAAAGCATTTATATTCGCAAAAGTAGCCATTGGCGCTGGGGAATCTTATTGCATGAATTCGACGGCGCATGAAAAGTTGGTGAACAAACAATTTAAATTAATTATGTGTCTAATTTGTATGAATATTAAATAAACGTTTCGTCATCGAACCATGAACATCTTTCATTTTCCTTACAATACATAATGATGAATAAACAAAAAAATGTACAGAAGGTTGTTAATTTTTTTTTTTATAATTTTGCACGCGCTCAAGGGATTATGAATACCCTTTATATGTTTTTAACACAGCGCGGCATCCGGCGAAAAAAGAGTAAGAAGGATAGGAAAGATGTGTGGCGCGATGTTTCGAGACTAGAGCTGGTTGTTGTCTCAGATTTGTCTCCAGGGATGGCGGCTGAACTAATGCGGAGAAAAATATCGTGTCTTATTTATCTATGTCTTTTATAATTCACATTATTTTATTTATTTCCCTGTCATATTTATGGATATACTAGTTTTCCCAATCACATGTTGTTATGTCTGAACAGCATGTAATGAGTAAACCAGCAACTCATTTTATGACAATTTTTGAATTGATTTTTAATGGAATATAAGAAGACATAGACAACGGCTTGAAACGAGCCTGCGACCACAAGGTTGACAGGCGACCACACAACTGTCGCGCTACGGCCAAAATGTAATGTAAATGTAAATACATGCCTACATGTTGTATGTAAAATAAATGTTCTTATGTAGTGTATGTACATACATAAATATCAATAGATATTCAGGTAAACAATGAAAGCGGTTTCAAAATTTCATGGCGTTACACTGCACATAACATATAAAAAAGCATAAATATTTAAATAGATCAATTTTGGTTTTAGATTGGAAATAGGTATGTAGGTACCTATTATTTTAATTTAAAATAAATAAACACATCCTATTTGATATTTTGATTGTCGCAATCAAAGTGAATATAATATCCATACACAAATTATCTATTACTTTTAAAATATGTATAATGTAACCTAGCAAATGTACATACATAAAATATAATACATATTCAACGAGTTGATAACTAAGCACGTCAAACAGGGAATATAAGATTATTTCAAAATAAATGGAATTATATGTATCTATGTATATGTGTGCCACTATAATTTTAAATATTGTAGTAACATATATAATTTATTATGAGAGAGATCGTTTTTAACCATCCATTTATCCTTTTACATTTAGAGCTTGTCTTGGAGTTAATTAACAAAAAGACAAACTAACATTGCGAAAACTGCACACTGCAAACATAAATTATTGCATACTCGTAAATAATGGAATGAAACACAGTTATTTTAATATTTAAATTTTTTACCTTAAACACTGAGGAACTAAAAATATTCCAAATAGCTCTTGTTTGGATTTTTGTAATAAAAACAACGGTTTAAATTAAAATGAATGAGTTACCAACAAAAAATAATTATTAAGCTTCAAAGTTTTCATTAAGCTTACCAACTTTACGATAGGATTTCCACTCTCCTTCAGAACTTTTTATTAAACAGGAAACCAAAAGCTGATTATTTTGTGCTGTGCCACTTTCTACAGTGCAACTATGAATTTGGACGGACTGTCAAGTACAGAGATTCTTTTTTTATTTTCACAAGTCTAATGGAAATGCTTAACCAGGCTCCATTTTTCCCTCTTATATTGATATTCTGAAAATAAAACGTAATCTACATACATACATCGATATCTCCTTTTAAATCTTTTCCTGCTTTCCTAACGCTTCCACTATGTTAGATCATATTAAGGGAACACAATTATAAAACAAAAAACTTTTAAACGAATATAGTCAAAGCATAAGTGACCGCATGTTAAGCAATAGAATATAGTTGTCTCCTGTCCTTGGCCATATCAACGCTAGCAAAAAAAACTTGTATTTTTTTCTTAATTGTACATATTCTGACTAGCAGCCGCGGATCCAGGATTCCATATTTTTTGATTGGTGTCAAGTTGATCGAAGATAGAATGATGATGAAAAAATGCTTATATAAGATACAGATACCTGTATTTAATATAAACGTGCATTATTTAGATCGTAGTCAGTTGTTAAAAAAAAACAGTAGTTACAAAAAAGATTTATCGAACCCATTTACAAAATAAATTGACAAATAGGTTATTAAAACAAAAAAAAAACATTAGATACATATAGAAAGCTTAAACACTTCCTTTAACAGATTCAAAGTCAAAAAACTTTCTATTTTGAAAGTTGTTTTTTACATAATAAAGGGTTATCCATTTTGCGGTTTCAAAAGTATAGGGCTGGAATTCGACATCTGTCAAACTGAGTTGTCAAACCATTCTTTTTTCAGTTGAAAGTCTGACATTTATGAAAATAGATCGCTTAGCTATCGCTCAAGGCATAAAAATTATTAAAACCTACTACAAAAATGGTAATTCTGCCACAGCCACATATCGTGCTTTAAGAGGAGATTATGGCTTACATAATCGTCCAACTACGCAAGCAATTGGCAAAACTGTGAAGAAATTTGAAAAGACTGGATTGGTTACAGATATTGTAAGGCCTGTGCATCATCGTTTCGCTCGTACCACTGAAAATATCGCTGCTGTAAGTACTGCCGAAGACCCGAGTGTGTCGATTCCTCGTCGTTCTCAGGAATTAGGACTGTCTTACGGCACATTATGGCGTATTTTGCATTTATATCTACACCTACATCCATATAAAGTCCAGCTCACACAACAACTGAAGCCAGCTGACCATTCACAACGTCATAGATACGTCGAATGGGTGCTTGAACAACAGGCTGTGTACGGCGATTTTTCGAACAAAATTTTCTTCCCCGACGAAGCACATTTCTCACTCGGTGGGTATGTTAATAAACAAAATTGTCGTATTTGGGGTTCTAAGAATCATCAAGTAATTGAAGATAGGCCATTACATCCGCAGAAAGTCACTATTTGGGGCGCTCCTTGGTCCGGAGTTGTGATTGGACCTTACTTCTTCGAAAACGACGATGTCACCGTCAATTCGGAGCGTTATGATCATATGATAACCGACTTTTTTTTACCTGCTATTAAAGAATACGACTTGGGGAATATCTGGTTTCAACAAGACGGTGCTACATGCCATCAACTGGCCACCAAGATCATGCGATTTGATAACGCTGGACTTTTTTTGTGGGGCTACGCGAAATACCGTGTTTATGCAGATAAACCTTTAACTCTTGAGCACTTCAAAATCAACATTCGTCAAGTTATGGCTGAGATACCGACCAATATGTGTCAAAAAGTGGTCGAAAATTACTTCAAAAGAATCGATGCTTGCAACAATTCGTGTGGTGGTCATTTAAATGACGTTTCACACATAATGTCAACATTAAGACTTAATAATAAAAAAGAAATGTCATGAAAAAAAATATTTTATATGTGTTTTATTTACGTTTACTTCTGAAACCGCAAAATGGATAACCCATTATTTAATATAAATTTTTTTTTAATTTTAAATTTTCATTATTTAATTTCAAAAAAAAATCATCCACCTGTTTTTGAAATACATATTGAATTATCAAAAAAAATGTTTTTCTAAAGGTTTTTATGCAGTATTATTTATAATTGTCCTTCAAATTATAAATAATACTGCATAAACAAATTTTGATCGAAATCCGTTAAGCAGCTTATGAGAAAGTTTAAAATCAAAAAAAAAAATGTTGTACAGTAGGTACCGTTAATAACAAAATATATAAAGAAAATTTGACCCAAATGTAGGGTATAACCAAAATAGTGCGCACACTTTTTTTTATCAAAATCGTTAAGTGTTTAATAATATTAATTTAAATCCCTAATTGTCAAAAAATTATTCAACCCATTTTCAAAATATGGAATTTTCAAGAAAAAGAGTATTTAATTTTCAAAAATCCAAACAACATTTTTTTTTTCAAATTTTAACGTGCAATTTTATTTAGAATTTAATTTCTTTTTAATTTTTATAAAGCGAAATTTATTTTGGTAATAATTTGCGCTGGTAACAAATAATAGCAAACGCCAGCCATTATCAAGCTCCCTGAGCAGAGTTGGTTCTGTTTGCTAAATTGTGTGAAGATGATTTAGGCAAGAATGCTGTAAGTTCAATTTCCTACGTTCTTGAAATTTCTTTGTGCTGAACACCCTCGACATTGCTATTAAAAAATACTTAGCTTTAAGAATCTATCCCAGATAATGTTAATATTAAAAGTAATTGCATCTGTCCCTGAGAATATCGATAAAGGATAGACGTGGTCCTGTACCGTGCTGAACACCTTGCATGACATTATAACCTCAGTATTTGTGTACTTTCTATCCGATATTCTTTTCGAGTATTAATATAAGCATCCTTGTGTGCTTATAACATATGTTTGCTACGCCTTATCCATGGACTAATTTTGACCGGACTTTTAATGACAGATAGCTGATGTTATAGGAGTACCTTAGGCTATCTTATTTACAAATCTCGGTGGCGCGGGAGCCGATTTTTTCGAAAATTTTTATTTACGGACCGATTTAGCTATAATTCACACCGTATAATTTGAAACAAAGAAAGTCTTTGATAAAATTTGAACTCGATATAAAGAACTATTGGTCTATAATAAGAAGGATTTCTGAACTTTTTTTTTAATATTATTATTACGTGTTGAAGAGCAAAATAAACTTTTATAATACAAAGAAATTGTAAGTAGTTTAACTCAAAGTGGTACCATATAAACAGTATAAATATAATAATAATAATTAATAAATACAAAGACAATTACAGTTTAAAACCCAACGCCAGAATATTATTATATTTATGTTTAAATATTTTTTTTGTTGATACATTGCAAGTAAAATAAGATTTTTTATTTGAGGTCAATATTGTGTTCAATTTCAGATGCAAATTTCTCAAACTTTCACGCAAACTTATCTCAAAATACGAATGGACAGAGACACCTGACCTGCATTTAAAATATAAATTAGGTAGGTACATTTTTTAGAAATTTTATCCATCTGTATGGTGGAGGACAATATAAAACTTTTGCCCACTATGACCACATTTAAGTTACATCCTTCCGATGTGAGAATTCCAGAATCCCAGGTTGACAGAATATACTCATAGTGCCACCCAAACTAGGTACTTATTAAATTTGCATTTATAAAGTTTTCTTCTGTCTATAGTTATTCGGTACTGAATTTATTTTTTTTATTGCAACCATTGGAAATCGATTTACTATGCTAATGGGAGTTGAGGTTGCGTTAGGGATTTAAAGTTGACAATTGAAAACTTTGACCTTTATTTATATTGTTTGTCCTTACCTGCGTTTTCGTAAATTTGTATAAAACAATTGTCTTAGACAAAACTTGAAGGAAACTATTTATTTCAATATGAAGAAAAATAGTTCTTAATTTTATTTTATTTATTTTTGTTTGTATTAAAAAACTGAAATTGACCAAGAATCCTGATTCATAAAAAAACCTTACAATTACATAGTTATAATTACATAACATATTTACTCCGTACATAATTTTACCAAGTAGTAATATGTAATATTAAATATGTAATATGTAATATGTACATTAGCCTGTCCCGTAAATTTTTTTTTGGAATATCGTAACGAAAGACCCCGCAAATTTGCGTATTGAATAGCATATAACGGGACAACAAACAAAACAAATATTGGAGAGTACTTTTGGCCCTCTACCGCCCGCTGAAATAATTAAAAAAAGGCTACTTTTGCTTCTTTTTTAACATTTTTTTTTGGAAATAATTATGTAGGTTAATAACAAAAAACCTTTTTTTTTTTTAAAACCGCTCCACAGATTTTTAAAATTTTTTCTTCGTAAATTTAAATTTATCCAAGAAATATAATGATGTACTTTTTCTTACCTCAAATTAGTTTAAGTATTTATTTCAGAATTTTAAATTATTTTTTCTTTAATTAAACCGATTTAATCTTTTGTTTTTAAGTTTATATTATTAAATATTTTATATTGTTATAAAAATTTATTTTATAACAAAATCAAAAAAAAATTGTATATGTATATACAAAATTGAGTTAAAAATGACTTTAAAAATATATTTAGATTTTTAATAGAAATCTTTTGCATACGATGTGATCGAACATAAGAGTAATTTCGTGCGATCCAGTCGTGCATTTTATTTATCTGAGCCTTCAACGTCAACATCATCAGGTAAGCGGAATTTACTTACTCTATCATCCGTAGCAAGAGTCTTTGACCGTACGATCTGCTGCAGCATTTGCTTTAGCAGTACTCCAAGATGTAAGTATAATCAAAAACAATGATACCACTCTAGTTTTGATAAATATAAAATACAAAGACCCTTGTCAAAATCAAGAAAAGGCCTATCAAATCAGTGCAGTATTTATTTTGATGGGTGAAAAGATAAAACTCTAACTGCGGAAGAGAAGGATGGACGATACTATCGGCACTGCAACCAATACTGGCTGAAAACGAGAGATCATACGCTATATACAAATGGAATTAGGTCGACCATTACAGTGTGCAATATGCTTACTTCATGCGAATGAATTGCCACTACGACATCTCTTCACAAATTTAGATGGATCTACTTCGGGCCCTCGCGAATATTCTGGCCCTATTGGTAAATCATTAACTGATTGCCAACTTACTGATATTACTCAATTTTTACCTGTGACCGGAAATGTACCTGAAATCGACCAAGAAATCGTACATCAATAGAGTACTGAATAAAAATATATTTTCGAAATGTGTGAAGCTATTAAAAAAGGTTCCTGTTCTCCCGAACTAGCAAATCGCCAACCTGGTAAAATGGCACATTCAAGATGGGTCACAACTGCAAATAGAATTCTTCGACTTTACATTAGTTTAAGTAACCCATCTGAAAATCTTAAAATTCTTATGGAGTATATCATGAAAGTGTATGCACCAGTATGGTTTTCAATAAAAAACAAACCCTTATATATAGATGGGCCGCATCATGTTTTTGAACTCATCTCTTTTTCAAAATGGCTGCCAGACAACTTAAAATCAATCGTTGACCCTGTCATTGAAAGAAATGCTTTCTTCGCACATCCTGAAAACGTTTTAGTGGCAATGCTCTTCGACGAAAGGGTCTATGTCAGAGATCTTGCTCTCAAACGAATTATTAAAGCAAGGAAAACCCATATGTCAAACCGAATATTTAAGTTGCCAAACATTAAATTTAACGCTGCGGACTACATTGACATAATTTTTTGGAATTAATATCAAATTACTCCACCACCTTGCCTAGCTGAATTGGCTGACGATGAACTTTCATTACTACATTACTGGTGCAAAGAGAAGAACTGAAGATACCAGAATTTCCTTGTTACACCCAAAGTGTCGAAAGATGCATCAAATGTGTGTGACCGAAGCAAGCCAATGTGTTATTGGAGTAATGTCGGGAGAAGGACTTATAAGAAATAAAATAGAATCAATTTTTTTATTAATTTTTTTTCAAGGACACTCATCAATAAATAAAAATAAAAAAGTTAAATAAAAAAAGAACACAAAAGTATTTTACTTTATTTTAAGGTCTTAAAGCCGCGGTAGAGCCCCAAAAGTCATAGCCAAACAAAAAAGTTAGTACATGTTCAGAATCTACTCGTTAATACGCAACTTTTGATACCCCTTTCGATAAAAAATTCGAGATTTTTTTTTCTTCATACAACGACGGGACACCCTAATGTATATTATACATAGAATAATGAAAATGAAGGATGTACGTTCGTGGTAGCACACTCAAGTTGTTGTTGGGCATTCAAAGTCATCAAATGGTAAGTAGCTATAGGTATATAACTTTATAATATAGGTGCAATATACATAAGATTCATGTGTTTTTTAGATACCTTGTATATATATTTATATGTGGGTATTCAGTGACGTACTTACGCAAAAATGTGTAGAAATGAAAAATTATAAGGCAGAAATAAATGGATGTTACACAAAATAAAATCCTTTTAGATTTCTTGATTGTTAAATTTTGATGGTAGAAGGATGACATTTGAATTGTTGGACAAATATT
Organism: Philhelius pedissequus; assembly: GCA_910595825.1. Taxonomy (NCBI): domain Eukaryota; kingdom Metazoa; phylum Arthropoda; class Insecta; order Diptera; family Syrphidae; genus Philhelius; species Philhelius pedissequus. The sequence goes on along the minus strand of OU343161.1, from coordinate 172,763,448 downwards.
AATTTATATAAAAAAATTCAGACATCGTTGGACCGGAGTTCTAAAAAATTAATTTTGTATGTATTAAATTTTTAAAACGTTCTTAGAAAAAAAAATTAATTGAAACGCCATTTTTAAGTAATTATTAATATGGATAAAAAAATTTTATTCCAAAAAAATTCAGACATTGGTTTTTGAAAAATTGTTTTTCAAAAAAAGAAATTTTTATTTATTTTTTTTTTAATCGAAACACCAATTTTTTGAAAATTTGATAATGCAATTTAGTAACACTTTTAGGCAGCATTTGCATAAAAAAAATAATTTTGATCGGTGCATTCAATGGTGAGGATAGAAGTCGAAAATATAAAAAGTTGTTCTATGAGAAGTACCTACCGTTAATAAGTATGCAAAAAAATATGTTTGTACTTAAAAATGGAATAAACTAATTTAAGAACACGCATATTTTCTTATCAAAATTCTTTAAGCCATTTTTGAGAAATAAACTTTGTTATTAACGTTTTTTTTTTTTAAACATTTTTATTGTAGGTACCGTTATGCAAAATTATAAAGTTAAGTAAAAGAACCAAATAACTTTATAATTTGGCATAAGTGAGTGTATTTACTTGTTTGTTTTTATTGCGTTCATTAACATGTACATATATGTATTTTTTGTTCAAATAAAGTTCATCTGAAGAAGGCAGCAACCCCTGCCGAAACGTTGGGAAAGTTAATGTAACTTAACAATTTCATTACAAAACCTACAGTGACCAAATAAGCCGACGGAAAATCCTATTTTCACTCACATTAGAAAGAAAAAATAATTCAAAATTTCTGAAATAAATACTTAAACTAATTTGAGCTCAAAAAAAAGTCGCCATTTTTTGCTTGGATAAATTTGAATTTATGAGAAAAAAATTAAAAACCTGTGGAGCGGTTTTTGAGAAAAAAAGTTCTTTAAAAACTGTTTGAAAACATTAAAAAAAAAAATAAAAACGCCAATTCATAGGTATTCAGCAAATACATACATACAACTACAGTTTTTGAAAAAAAATTTAATAAGCAGCTTTCAAAACATAAATTTCTAATTTTTTTTTAAGTGCTTTTAAAAATAAAAAAAAAATATTAATTAAAAATATTGGTACGCAGTATAAATTGGGCCACCTAAACCTATGTGCAATTTCGAAAGGATCGGTTAACTTAATTATTAACGGTACTTCCCATACAACCCTTTTTCAAATTTTCGACTTTCTCGACATTGGATGAAGCGATTAATCGAATAAGGCAAGTTATGCATTCGTAAACATTTTTTTTTTTATAAAAATCAAATCAAAAAACATGATATTACGATTATAGAGAACACCAAAAAAGTGGGTCCCGCAATTGCGTCTGTCTGTCTGTTTGTCTGTTGAATGATCTACAGCCTAAACCGCTGAACCGATTTTGTTCAAACTTAGTGCTTAGGCGTTTATACATATATTTTTTTTTTTGAAAATTCAAAATTTTGAAAACGGGGCACAATTTAATCCGTAATTTTGTCTTTGAATTTAAATTATTGAATATTTATATTTCCATTCCAATTTTTTTTTTAGGAAAATATTTAAAAAATTAAGTGAAAAACGACTTGTATTAAAAATCTTTTGCATATAATGTGATCGAACGTAGGAGCAAGTACATGCGATCCAGTCGTGCATTTTATTTTTTATACAAATGCTCCCTTAAATTGTTAATAAAACCGAATACTAAAGTTTTCAAAAAAATGGTTTTCGATTTTTAAAAAATAAATACAATTTTTTTTTTGAAAAATCGATTTTTCAAAAACCAGTTACAGAAATTTTTGGAAATTTGAATTTTATATGTATATTAATAATATCTTCAAAATGGCGTTTCAAATTTTGTTCTAAAAATGCTTTCAAGGTTTCATACATAAAAAAATAATTTATTAAAAAACAGCTCCAACGATTTTGAATTTTTTTTAGTATTTTCTTATTTATCCATGAATTCGAATTACATCTATGTTTTCCCTCAAACTATAACGACTAAACAATATTAAAACATTTAATTATGTGTATTATCCATTTAATTCTACCTTATTATTATTCCCGTTTTACGAATTTGTGCGTACCTGACGGAATACTAAATACAATGTAGGCCCTCATATATTTATATATACATATGTGACTTTAAGAATCACATGAATCTTATGTATATATATTATACCTAAATTATAAAGTTATATGCATATTACTATCTACCTACCAACCTACATCCTTCATTTTCATTATTATATATGTTCATGTTTACATACTTAGGTTCCATCAATATGTATATGTATGTAGAAATATAATTAAAATCCATAACTTAGATTTAAATATACATGTGTAGGTAGGTACCAATGTAACTATTGTTTGAATCATCCATTCGACAATTCATTATACTTCGAATCAAGGAAATCTTATCTACATAGGCTTTAAACCTGCATAGGATAACTACACCTAACTATAACTAAACTTCAATGGTTAGCTACATTAAAGTTGTTAGCTACAAGAGCAAGTTCGTACGCTCCAGTCGTGCAATTTATTTTTTATAAAAATCGTTGGAGCCGTTTTTGAGAAAAATAAGATTTTTGTTTTTGGCAAAAAAAAATTAATGGGAGCTACTGCTTTTTGTCGTCTTAAAAAAATGAAAAAAAAAACAAGAAAACAATATGCACCAAGTTTAAAGTAAATCCATTGAACCATTAAGGCTGCAGACTCGAGGACAGATAGACAGACTGATTTACGTCTCTGATCAAAATCTCAAGTTTAATTTTTTCACAAATCCATAACACGACAAATAGTACTTACATACTCGTATATATCGCAAGTAAGAATGATAAAAGCAACATCTTTCTGCAAAATTTAGCAAGAAAAATACTAAATTGTCCACCCTGATCACAACAATATTAAAAATTGAAAATACGAGTGTCCATTACCTTTCTCCAAAACATTATTCTACCGCGGATATGCAATGGTCCTAGACTTTCGGGGAAAAAAATACTATGTGTATAAATTGCACATTTAATTGGAATACAAATGCGTCTGTTTTACAGAGTATGGCTGATACAAACCCTAATTATATTACACATACCTATAATTAATATTAAAAACTATATATAATTTTAGTTAGAGTTAATATACAAGACCAGAGCCACCTATGACTTACAGCAGTTCAAAATAATTCTTTTGGATGACTTAATATTTATAAAAGTTCTCAAAAAAAAATGGAATAAAAAAAGATAAATTTTAAGAAGTCTAATAAGCAATACACATTCTACATTGTTGTATCTGTTTGTTCACCACATTTAATTAGCATTAAACCGAATTTAATTTTAAGTAGGTGTAGTCCTGTATAAGCACATAGATATTATATACATAATACAAAAATAGCATTATGTGAAATCCTTCTCAAGTCTCCACTACTAGCATTCCCAGAGCCCAGAAGGGTAGGCTGCATTAAAAAAGAGTGCACACTACCGCTGTGTTACAGTAATGACTTCTATAAATTTTACTGTTCACAAAGTCTGTCTTTAATTTATCAAAACAATGGCGAAGCTATGTCCAAAGCACTCCCGACCATACTCGAGAACAATTTGCTTAAAATTTAATTAACATGACTTACCTAAACGTTCAGCTTGCAATTATTAACGCAGAATATTGTGAATGTAAAAATTCTCAACTGCCGGCATGACTGTGTTACTGTGTTGGAGTAAGGTATCACGATTTCTAGACTCAAGAGAATACCCTTGCCACAATGTCTTTATAAAAGGTGAACAACTGTTTCGGGAGCATAAATGATTTCGCAAGTTTAAAGGTACATTTTTTGTCCGTGTACCACGTTGTTGGTTGGCCTTGGTACAAATAAGGATACGAGTAGTCTATACCTACATATATGTAAATTTTCAAAACGACCATTGTGTGTATAATTTTCATATATATGTATCTACATATATTTTTAGAAAATCTATTATATTTTCAGGGCTCTCTTCACGTTATGGGCAATGTAAAATTTTGCTTGTATGGAAAATTGTTCTTAAGGGTAAATTACTTATACAAACTGGGAATAACTCGATTAATTTATTGCAGTCAAAAGGGATTTTAATAGGTTTTTAATTACGGTTGACTTTAGCCTTCAATCGGTATTTTTCAAACTACAGTACTAAGAATCAAGCATTGGGATAGAGTTGAGATAGGGATGGATATAAAGCAAAGAGCAAACCTGAAGTGTTGAACTTTGCTTATAATTTTTTATATTATCACATCACCCTAGGGTTTAATTCGATTTGAAAATAATTTTGGCTCCTTGGGAAAGTTTGTCCTTGGAGAAGCAAAGTTAGGGTAAGGGTTTTTTTTTGAATATGCATATATAAGTATTTTTTTTTTTTTGAATTGTCAAACTTTATTTTAAAAAAATGTGTATCCTTTAAATTTAACATAGAGTTGAGAGTCGTTAGCATATTGAAGGGAAGAATTATATTTGAAATCAAAGGAAAGAGGATACGATGTAATATAGAAGTAAGTGTATAAGTACATATATTATTTGCATATATTATATTCGATGAGGTGAAATATTAGTGAATTGTACACAAATCACTTTTTCCTCATTTCACTTGTCAAGCCTCATAAAAGTTTTGAGCATTAAGTGTTACTTCTTTCTTAATTAATTTTCTTAGGCGTGAATGGTAATAATATTTTATTGAAAAATAAGTCTCATATGTTGAAACGTAACTGCTTTTGAACTTGTTTTAATTACATATTAATATTATCCGCTTTTTTATATATCCCCAATACTACAGGATTTTCCAAAAAATCGATCACCAACAGCCTGATTTTTATATTTGCAATTGCTAAATGTGTACCTATACAGAGCCAAAAAGTACTACATACAATCAATAAGATTCCATTATTGACTTACTTTAACAAGAAATCTTATTAAAAGCATTGAATAATATGATATTTTCATAGAGAAATCTTATTGATTTTATGAAGAAAATCTTAATGAAGTTTTTTCTACTTTTTCTATATGGAAAACATATTAAATAATATAAATAATGTGAAAACCTTATTACTTTTCAGTTTTAGCAGGAAAATCAAATTATTTTTTTTTTCTATAAAGGCTAATAGGTAAATCTTTTTAATCAAAAAGTTTTTCCTGTAAATATGTAGGTAACAAATTCCATTGTTTTTCATAGCGATTCTATGAGTTTGATTAAATATATAAGAAAACCGTATGAATTTTTCAGGTTTTATACCTGTAAACTTTTAAGAAATTAATGTTTGTCTACTAAAGGTGGCTTTACATGGATCTGCATCTGCAGACTTGAAGAAAAGTAGAACGGGACCAAAATATAAAACAAACATAAAAGCAAAACAGGGTACACACTAATAACTTACTCGAACTCTGCTATTACTTTCTTGACACGTCTCACAAGCACATGTTCTTAGCGTTCAGGTATGTAGTTTTGAAAAGATAATTTTCGCTATTTTCGTTGTATTTAAGCAAACTGAGGTGAAATGGTAAAAAAATCTTGAAAATTCTTTATCTGAACGGAACACATTATGGTGCAGATGAAAATGCTATAATGAAGATAAAGATGTTCATCTTCACTATAATCCGCAATCTTCTGATTCATACTTTCTATAATCTTCATACATGAAGATGATCTCCATTTTGGTCTTCGCTCTCTATCCCACAAGTATGATTTTCTTATTTTGTTACCTCTTTTTTTGCAGATGTCAATGCATATGAAGTTGAAGATACATGTCAATAAGCCTCCTTAACTATAAGGAAATCCTCTTGAATCAAAAAGAATTCATTTTTATTAGTATAAGATTTTTCATTATCATTGTGCTTTGAGCTTGGGTACACACACGGAAAAAAGGATTATTTTTGCGTGTGTGTGTCTATCCATACTCTTTTGGCTTGATGTTTGCACCCAACGGTGACTTGTATAGTTAAACGTAATTAATTGTGAACTTTAAATGATAAGGTTAGTTCGTGATCTGTAATTATTTAATAAAATAAAAGTAATTAAGGTGATAAGTGAAAAGTGAAAAAAATGGAAAACAGTAAACAAAATGTTCAAATTAATGTTCACTTTTACAGGGCTTTATAAAAACACGTTCCTTTTTTAATAAAAATATATTTATTTATGTTTATAGTTATGTAAGTTTATAATGAATTATTGTTCCACTTAAGGCTAGAAAAGAAAAAGAAAAAGTGTTCCATTTTTATCTCATGTTATTTTTTTTTTGTAAAAAAGAACAATAAATAGTTCTAAAAATATGTATATTTCGCCTATTCTTTGAATTATTAAGCATTAAACGACATGAATTTGGAAAATACAATTTCGAATTTCTTCGAATATAAATTATTTCACACAAATAAGTTTGATTTATTGTTTCTGTGAGATTTTCACTCCTTTTCAGTAAAACGTCAATAAGATATTCTCATTGTATCTTAAAGATTGCCACTTTATAATCAATAAGATCTTCTTATTATATCTAAAAGAATTTCATATATTTATCTATAAGATCTTCTTATTGTATCTAAAAGATTTCACATGTAATCAATGAGATTTTCTTATTGTTTCAAAGAGATTGGCTTATACTTTTCAATAAGTTTTTCTTATTGTTTTAAGAAGTCATATTGTAGCTTAATAAGATTTCTTCTTAAAAATATTTAGATATCACATAAAACAATAATCAATATTTTGATAAGGTTATCTCTATGGTTTTAATAAGACTTCCTTATTGGCTGAAAACCATAGAGAAATCTTATTAACTTTCTTCTATTTTATGTGGTAAGATTTTTTCTGTGTATGCAAAAAATCAACAATTGATTTGTGTTTATTTTCTCAGAAAATGCATATAAGAAAAATGAAAACTTGAATCAAAAGATCCAAATAAAATGTATAATCAATATGAAGCAGTAAGAAATAACAAAAGTTAAGTTTTTCCCATCAATGCAGTCCTAAATTTAGATTTTAAATTTGTTTTATGTGTTTGAAGTTTTTTTTAACACCTATCAGATGTTGTCCAAATAGAGGGTTATGTATGTTCGTATAGTGCTTGCTTGGAAAAATATTAGCATTCGTTATTTGACCCACAGTTTCACAGTGGGAGCTTAAAATTAACACAAGTTGAACCTAAAACTGAGTTTAAATTTTTGGTTTAACTCTTCCGGTTTCATAGTGAAATCTGATCTGATTCAGATCAGTTGAACTTCGTTTAACTAGATTTTACGGAAAATAGTTGGCACCCTAAACGCGTCAATAAAATAAATATATAAAAAAGACTATAAGGTGGCTTATTGACTTCAACAATTTAACTTAAGTCTTTTTGGCTGAACTTCTTTAAGACAATTTAAAAAATTTTCTTTCCTTCTCTTCATTTTCTCCCTCTGACAAAAAAAAAACACGCAAGGCAGCAACAAATGTTGATTTATTTTGTTTCAAAGTGCCGTCATTATTCTGATTTTGGTAATCGATAGCGAAACGAGAACAATAAATAAAATAATACTTTAAATGGATATAAATTAAAAAAAAAAAAAACAGTGCCTGAAAATAAAAAAAGATCTAACAATAATAATACTTACACATATTTTCGGAACAAAACACAAAGTACACGCTGAACTAAAGTTTGCACGGCAGAATAATCTAGGTTAACTTAAACTACAAATTTAACTCAGTCCAAGCTTTAAACGACACTGTGAAACCGAATAAATTGTTGATCTTTAGTTTAAACCAAAAGTGGAGCTTAAGCTTGAACTGTGAAACTGGAGTTAACTATTAAGTATTTTATGAACTTAATTTATATGCGGTTCAAAGATCGAGTTGGAGTCGAGAGGTTAATTAAAATGAGTAATATAAAATATGGACAGAAAGCCTTTTTAGTTATAAAAAAGTATGACAATATTTTTTTTATAATGATGCTCGCACTTAAGGGGTTTTGACTACCCTTAAAATGATTAAGCACATTGCGAGCTTAAAGAAGGACCAACAACATATTACAGCATACATTTTTCATACGAATTTCGTAATAGGGGTGAATAGCCGTGTTTTTCTAAGAATTATAAATTTCTCAACAAATATACACTGAAAAGAAAACGATTACGTCCACTTTTATATTTACTATTAATAGTTGGTCTAAGGCCCCGGCCACGCAATGGGCGACGAGCGACGAGCGATTAATAAAAATAGAACATATTAAAACCTATAGATATGGCCATGCTGTTACTGAGCGACGGTAGAGCGTCCTCACTCAGAATTTAAACATGTTCTAATTTTGTAGTTGACATTGAAAGTTTAATTTCGGCAAAGCCGACTTGTTTTATGACAGGATAATGAAAAAGATTTTAAAAATAAGAATAGCTATTAGTGATAAAAATGGGAAGAGGTTGCAAAAATTTGTAACTGTTCAGGTAATTTCGTATTTGAATATTTTATTTTTTTTTTAACTTCCAAGCTCACAAAAGTATATAGTAAGCTCATTTCTTAAATTTAAAGCCGAAATACTGCTTCTGTTGTAACAGATTGATTATCGCTCATTGCGTGGCCGAGGCCTTAGCCTGGCAACGAGACGAGACCAGGTGAGACTGTTTTAGTCTCACCTCGGTGTCGTCAAAATCGAAAAATTTCAATATCGTCTCGGCTTCTCCTGACCAAGTCTGGCCTCGACTTTGTCCTCGCCTTTTTCTCGTGAAAATTTTAATGTGGAGTCTCATCTCGGTCTTGGTCTCATCTTTAGTCTTGGTTTCTTTTGTGGTTCTTGGTAATAAAAATATGTAAGATAAGACGCGCGTGTACAGATTGAAAAGATAGAGTACGGTATTTCATCTGTTTGTTGGTAGGAAAAATATGGGATGTGGAATCATGGTTGAAACAAATAATAAAATCGAAAAAAAATCGAGTTTTCTGTGGTAAAATTTTGTAGAGGTTTTATAATCCATTTAGATCACAGCCATCCCTTAATGGATCTTGACAATTAATGGTTTGATAGGTAGACACTAAAATATATTTTGACGTTTCAATAATAAAAGTCTTAAAGTCACCTTATTCAGGAGGGCAAACAAAGTGAAAAATGAGCAATTTTTTTATTCCAATGCATATCTAAATCGTACGTATTCTTCTCTGCATTTTTTCCATGGGACTATCTGGGTACAACTAAGTACATATCACATATATTTTATGGTGTAAAATTTTAAGGCGCGTAGAATATTTTGCAAAAAAAAAATTGTGAATATTAAAAAATTGAACAAATTAAATTAAATTACAAAATTCCTCTTCTAGCGAAAACCGAAACCAAATGACCCACACCAGCGAGAATCTTTGGAAATTTGGAGACCAAAAATACTGCCTCGTATCGGGTGCTTTTAGAGTAGTTTCGTCCATTGCTGTTGATTCGGAAAAGTCCAAAGCAATAAAGCAAGGGTGTCTCCTTAGAGCAACCTTATTTGCAATATTTTTAGACGATATATCAGACCATCTACCCACATTATTAAGAATTTCAGGACAAACTATTAAGGTGCTGCTTAACGCAGATGATATTATGTTACTAGTAGAATCTCCCCAAACAGCTTATGATCAACAAAATAAGTAATTACTGCAAATTCTGGAACCTGAAAGTGAATTTAGAAAAATCTAATATAATAATCGTTCGCAACACAGAAACCAAGGTTAGCAAAAACCAAAAATGGTTCTTGGATGGTGAAACAATCGAAATTTTTTCACAATATATATATTTAGTATTTTTAACACCAAAGATAAAATTTAATCTTCACCTTGAAAATAAATTATCAGCTGCTTAAAATATAATAAATGCCTCCTGGGCAAATATAATAAACAAAACAGAAATACCAATCTCTGCAATATTTCGTATATTTGAGTCAGTCGCATGACATCTACGATGTGCTAATAGTGCACAAACTTGGGGTTATAAGCAATACGAGGAAGTTGACAAAATTCTTCCATTTTTTCTGAAAAAGCTCTTATTTAAGAAACTGGCTTACCAAGCCTTTTCAATTTCACACTAAAATTACACTTTGACTACGTGCTCAAAATACTCAAATAGCCCCCCACACATAGACTTCCACTCATACTCACTAAATTTAGTATAAATAATAAAGTAGAATGGGCTAAGGAATGGATAACTCTGGCAGAAAATGTGATATTAGCTAAATATCCAACATGCTGATCCCATAATTTTGAAACAACAGCTTTATAAAATTTTAGAAATATCCTATATTCTCTACAGAAATGAAAATAAAAATACGTGCAATATTAGGTTAATATACCCTGAACTCAACAATGATCTAAATGAAAAAAAAAAACTATTTCAAAGACAATTATAGCATAAGGTCGATATCTCAAATTTGTAGAGCAAAATGCGATATGTTGAATTTAAATGGTGCGCCCTTCAAAAAAATCAACACTAATCTTAGCACTATATGCAATCTCCAATTGAAAGAAGACACATTTCACTTTTTGGAAATATGTCCAATTTAAAAAGAATTGAGATAATTTTTTTTCGGGAAGCTATCATTGACAATGAAAGAAACTAAAGACATTCTTAATGGAGAAAATTGGCAAGCACTCCACAAATTTATTGACACTGCATGTAGGTATAGGAAAAATATTCTAAATGAATTTTCATAAGAAAGAAAAAATACATATACATATATATAAACGACACAGTACACATATTAAAGGTAATATATTCCGGTTTTCATTTTCGTTCAAGTTCGCGCATGTAACAAAACTTAGAGACACTCGTGTCACATTTGGCATGCGCATAGGCTTAGGCATGGGCCAAACTGCTAGTTGCAATATCTGTTACTTCTACTTTTGAATAACAGTTATAAGTTCCTGTTACTGGAATAACAATTATGGAACAAAAATTGTCAGTGAAATTACAATTTTATTAAACTATATTCCACTACCATTTTCAAATGAATTATTCATCACTTTTTCATCTAAATATATTCCGCTGTTTGGTTTGATCAAAATACAAATTTAGAAATTTCAAATGTTATTTTAATAACAGTTATTTTTGATCTACTGTTACCTCTTACTGAACACATCTCTCTGAAATATTGACTCATCCCTATTTGTATGCGAAAATTTCACAAATGAGAGTGCATGTGCCAAATCTCAGAGACATTTTGCCAAATATGAGAACCGAATTTTTGAATTATGACAACCGATTTTTCACAACATGTGCAATATATTACCTTAGTATGTGTACTGTATATAAGCGATATATATATACGGTATATATACGATTATTATTATATGCAGTAATTGTTAGTAATATGTCATATATATTTTCGTTTTTATTTTTTTCTTTTCTCTAATCAAATGTTTAATTTTTGTCAATCAGGCAGACGGCAACGCCATTGCTTATTTAAATTATTAATTTTATTTTTTTTGTTCTCTGTACTATGAAAACCTAAAATGATGATGATATTGGAAAATAAAAAAAAAAAAACTAAATAAATAGCTTATATTTAAAATCTATAAAAAATCAAATCTACATTCCAAAAATGTTTCCATCATTATTTTTTAAAGCATATAATTTTTTTTTAACTCATATTTATTTATCTTTTTTTTAAATTCTTTCATAAGAAAAAATAAACTTGGATACATATTTACTTTATCTATATATAAGTCTTTAAGTCTTATTTTAACATAATTTTTTTAATTAATTTCACTTCAGTTTTATAAAATAGGAACTTTTTTATGAAAAAAATATATATATGTTATCATAAAAATATCGCAGTTAATTTCAATTCATGTTTATGAATTTCTAAACATATTTATTATGTAGTTCTAGCATAAGAATATTATTTAACAATCAAACTTGACATTACGATGATAGCGAAGACGAAAAAAGATGGTCTAAATATTCTGTCCATCTTTATGTCTGTCTGTCAGTCTGTTTATATATATGTATAGAAAGCTACATCCCAAACGGGTTGGCCGAATTCCTTCAAACTTGGTATAGAGTTTTCTAGTTATTGTACAGAGGGGAAATTGAAATATTTTTTTTTGCTGAAAAAATAATTGTACCTGCCATATAACCGTTACGTTAAAGCCTATTTTTCTCGGAAACGGCTCAAACGATTTTGAATAAGAATATCAGTGCAGCTTTTTAGGTACGACCAATCATATGTGTGAAAATTTTTTTTTTGAAATGTCTCAAAAGGGTACTTTCAAGAGAAAAGTTTTTTTTTTGTATAAAAATACTTAATAGTTAAATAATGAATGCGATCATTTTTGCAAGGAAACACAACTCAAACATACCCTTTCAATGTCACAAGATCTGATTTATTTAAAAGAAACTTCAAACACATAAAATAATTTTACAATATACATTTTGGAACACCACAGATGTTTAAAATTCAGCATTTTGTTATTTCTTACTGCTTTATATACATTCCATTTTATTTGCATCTTTTAATTCAAGTTTTAATATTCATAAATGTCCTTAATCTTAAGAAATAAAAACAAATCAATTGTAGATTTTTTCCATTTAGTTATTAGACACAAGTTCGGTAATACCAACTTAAAGATACAAAAAATCAGGCTGCTGCGAATTGTTCTTTTGGGAAATCCTGATTTGCTGCGGATAGATTTACCAAAAGAACAGGGCTAATAGTAATACTTTGGAACGAAGTACAGATCTAATACTTTAAAGCTTTAACACTTCATCTTCCTGTTTTCAGGTTAGTAAATAATAATGCCTCAGATTCTCTAATATCTAATGCAATTAAGGTGCGAACTATAAATTGTCATTAATCTCTATTTAAGTAAATAACTTAATGTTTGGTATCTATACAATTCTACAGATTACCTCTAACCCACAAACTGAACTCTGTTCAGTGTTCACATAAATGCCAAACCCATTCATTCAAATGACTCAATTTCTGATAGACTTTCTAACTACGAGGACTCATTTCGCCTGTTAATGGATTGCGGGCGCTTCACGAGCAACAGCAAGGCAACATAATGGCTTAAACTTTTTACAAATTGAACTGCGAAAATGTTATTTCTAAGAATCTTAAATCTTTGCCTTTTAAACTTTTTAATTAGTTTATTACTTATTAAGTTCTGCCATGGCATCAGGCAATGGAATCCTTCAATTATTTCAACTGTTTTTTTTTTTTTTGTGGCTGCTTCCTACAAAACAACACCAATGAATAAGGAATAAGAAAGTTTCATTTCGAATAAATTGCTAGACATTAAGCGAGCTGATTTCATAGACATCGTCAGCAAATTAAAATAAATAAAATTGAAATCAGACAAGGCATTGGCGAGCAAAGCAAAAGAAATAAGCAATACGCTTCAGATTAACCATCGAATGGGGTTCGCTTGATAGCATTTCCTCTTTTAATTTTTTCTCCTTATCGTTACGGATGAAAATCCGCTTGATCTTTTTATCAGTTGTCCTTTTTAATCCATTCAATACAAGAATAACTATATTAGGTATAGGTAGGTATATAGATGCATAACGAAAGAGACGTAATTGAATAGTTTTAATGAAAATCGAAAAAAAAATCAGACCAAAGTTTTAGAAGGTTTTTTTTTTTATTTTGTTTGAAAAGTTTCATTCATCCACAGTTGTATGTGCATATATGTACATATAATGAATCGCAGATTTAATGGTCTGTACAAACGGTTAACTTGCAAAGATGCATGATTTTGTCGTTTATTCTTTTATATTAAAGAAACTAGCAATTGCATTTATTAGAGGAAGGGAGACGTCATTTTATAACAGTTACGGTCACGATTGCCATCTGAAAATAAAACTTGTGACCAAAATTAAAAATAAAAAGCACCAAAACCATTAAAAAGTGACCAATATACTAAATCACATTATTTCACAGTATTTTATTAATCAGCTCACAACTTGCCTTATTTTGAAAATCGAAATAACTATTTCGATTATATGTAAATCTAGACATTCTAATCAAATTTGTATATTTTGACATCCCAGCAAAATTTGAACAAAATAAAATTAAATGCATCTTATTTTGAAAAACATCATTGTAATAAAGAATTAACAAATTGTCAATCAGGCAGACGGCAACAATGCCATGCAATATTGATTGTATATAACAAATTGTAACAAATTGTAGAAAAATAAAATCAATCTAATCTATCTTTATTTACTGACATTTATATTTGATTTAGTATGACCAAAGTGACTTTTTTTCGTATATATTCTTTTTTTACTAAAACATTTCCTGGAAAATAAACCCATATTATTACATAAGCATAAAATAAAGTTGCTTCAAAAAAAAAAAATCAATAAAAAGTTTATTTTTTTTTATTTTGAAGCATTTAGAAAATAAATAACCAGTTTATTGATACAAAAAAAAATTCTAAACAACTAAAACGTTTGTATAATAAAATACTAGATTTTTGCTGAACTTTCGTGTCACTTTAATAGGGTTTGAAAAATGTTATAAAAAAAAAACAGTTGTTCTACAAACAATTTCAGCCTTTATTAATCTTACACACACCTGGTCACACTTGTTAATTGTCGCTTGCCGATATAATTATTATTATATATATAATTATTATAGGAAAAGGATAATGGATGCAACAATTCCATTCGAGATTAAATTTCTTGAAAGTGATTGATATATCTATAAAGCTGGAAGCGCTCGGAACAAAATCTCGACATTATTTGTAAACATTTTGTATTCGTTGTAAATTAAGCTTTTTTAATTTGTAAAACAATACACGTTTAACACATTCTTAATGTAACTGACTTTTTCTCAAAACTCGCATATACCCAATTGATCGTTAATATTATTATTTGAAAATCTAAGCAATTTCCATTGCGTTACTGCATCTTCAGGATCGCCATCAACCAAGTATGGAAAATATCACTCAACGTCAGAATTGAAAATTCGGAATCCGACAAGATACATTCAGTAGTTACTTTACTTACTTATCCGGGTCACGATCCATGGAGGGTCGCTGTCTGACATGTTGCGATCTTCCATCGATTGCGATCCCTCGCACGTTCCCTCCAGTCGTCGAACCTAAGCGCTCTTGCGTCTGTAACCGCCTAGTCTCTGAAATGCTGGTTCGGTCTTCCTGCGAAAACCTGCGGGCTGGGATTCGATGATTGTCTTGGCTGGAGCGTTGTTGTCCATTCGCACGATGTGGCCGAGCCAGTGCAGTCGACGCGCTTTTTTGGCTCTTTGGACTACATCCACTTCTTGGTACAGCTCGTACAATTCTCCATTGAATCTTCTCCTCCATTGGCCCTCTTCGCATATAGGACCAAATAACCTCCGAAGAATTTTCTCTCGAAAGTGCCCAGTATCAATTACGCTTTTTTACTTATCGTCCAGCACTCGGCGCCGTAGAGTAGAACTGGTAAAATTAGCGTTTTGTGTAGCGTGCACTTTGTCATTCGAGAGAGGAGTTTTGAACCCATTTGTTTGGCCCAACCGAAGTAGCAGCGGTTCGCTAGGGTAATTCTACGTCGGATTTCCACTAAGGTATCGTTCGTGGAATTGATGTTTGTTCAGAGGTAGGTGAACTCCTTGACAACGTCGAAATTACTACTACATATAGTGACGTTTTGTCCTAGGCGATGGACAGATGAGGCTTTGTTTGTTGATAGCATATTCTTGGTTTTGTCCTCATTCACTTCAAGACCAACGCATTTCGCCTGTTCATCAATAGCTGTGAATGTTTCAAGTACAGCTCACTTGGAGCGGCCGATGATATCGATGTCGT
The DNA here is from genome assembly GCA_910595825.1 of Philhelius pedissequus. Lineage (NCBI taxonomy): Eukaryota > Metazoa > Arthropoda > Insecta > Diptera > Syrphidae > Philhelius > Philhelius pedissequus. The sequence goes on along the minus strand of OU343161.1, from coordinate 172,747,676 downwards.
CCGCATAACCAAGCAGTTGGAAAGACCTGTTGAAGATAGTGCCTACCACGTTGACACCACTTTTGCGTACTATCTGCTCCAGGACTATGTTGAAGAAGTCACGTGATAGCGAATCTCCTTGGCTGAACCTTGTACACCTCTGGAGAAGGTCAGATGAGCTGTTTCCCATTTTTACGCTGCACCGCGTATTTTGTAACGCCATGCGGCATAGCCGGATCAGTTTTTTCGGGATCCAGAGTTCCGACATCGCCAATAAAAGCTCTTGGAGAGAAGATTTGGTCTATCTTTGATCTGCCTGGCCTGAAGCTACACTGATGGTACGTGCCGATGATAGTGTTGCAGAAAGGTTTTAGGCGCTCACATAGTACGTTTGATAGGATATTGTAGGCAACACTAAGCAGGAATACGCCTCTTTAGTTTTTGTAGGACATATGATCGCCTTTTTTGTAGATTGGGCATATGGAGCTATTTGACCAGTCGTTGGACATGCTTTCCTCCTCCCACACTTTGTTGATAAGTTGGTTCATGCGCCTTACAAGGACATCTCATCCATACTTGAAGAGTTACTCAGGTAGGCCATCGGAGCCAGCGGATTTGTTGTTCTTAAGCTTGTGGGTGGCTTTCTTAACCTCTTCAGTACTGGGCGCTGTGCATGGATCTTCATTGAATGGTCTCATGCTTCTTTGTTCTCCCGTTGCTTCCTCTATATAATGCCTATTAAGCAGTTGCTGGAAGTGGTGCTTAAACACGTCTAAAATTCGCTGTGCACCCATGACTAGGTTCCCTTCGCTGTTTCGAACAGCTTGCTAGACTATATAACCAGATGGCAGTTGCTTGGCTGTTTTGTAGAATCCGCGGGTGTTGGTGGTGGTGCAAGATTCCTCGAGATACCTGAGGTGAGAGGCTGTGGATGCTCTTTTCTTTCTTGGCAGGGTTTTTTTTCTCGTTCCTTCTCTTTTCACGGTACTCCTCCCTTATTACTCTTGTTTTCCAATGCACCATTTGCATTCGTGCATTTTCCGTCTCCTGCTTCAATACCGCGAATTCATCATCATACCACGGGTTCTTTTTAGTGGGTGGTTGATAGCATATGGTGGTCTTGGCTGTCGCCTTAATGATGTTGCGATACTGGTTCCACTGGTCATTAACGCTTGTGGATGGGGGTACAGTCAATTATTCACTGTAGTCTCTGGCCTTATCAGATGTGCTAAGGCAGGCGATGTTGAATTTCTTTCTTTTGGGTGGTCTTCGTTTTCTTTTCATTTGACAGTTGGGCCCTGAACTTTGTCACAACAAGAAAGTGGTCAGAGTCCACGTTTGCACATCGGAAGGTTCGCACCTCCAAGATGTTTGATGCGTACCTTGCGCTAATTAGCACGTGTTCGATTTGCTTGGCGGTTCGACCATCTGAAGATCGCCAGGTTGCTTGGTGTATCCTTCGCCTGGGGAACCCAGTGCCTATCACCCGTTGTGCTTTCCAACTAATTCCCCAAAGAGATTTTTTTCCCAACTTTAGCATTGAAGTTTTCGAGCACTACTTTGACATCGTACTCCGGACAGCCTCCGTAGGCTCCGTCCAGGAGGTCGTTAGACTCCTCCTTGTTAGACTGCTCAGCTTCATCGGTAGGGGCGTGTGCACATATTAGGCTGATGTTTTGGAAGGTAGCTTTGGTGCGGATTACAGTCAGACGATCACTAATCGGCTTAAAATCGATGACTTTCGACCTGAGCCGTTTTCCCACGACGAATCCGCATCCCAACATGTGCATTCTTTGATGACAGCTGTAATAAATGTTGCAATTTTTTCTTTTCGTTATTCCTGATCCTATCCATCGTATCTCCTGGATCGCGGTAATGTCTGCCTTGTACCGCGAGAGGTTAGATTCAAATTTTTGAGTAGCACCTGGCGTATAGAGTGTCGTTATATTCCAGGTAGTCCATTTTCGTTCCGGGTCTGTTTGCCATTTGAGGGGTTTTCCGAGGCTTCTCGCGTATCTCTCATAACAATATTGTTTTTTACTGTGGTCGGGTCGTTAGCCCACCGCAGTAACCTCCAACCTTAAGGGCCATGGGTTTAATGTGCCAATTTTTCCGTGATCAACATTCGCACTTAAGCAAGCTTAGCAAGTCATGACATAAAGTCAAGACCAGTATCCGGCGGATACCAACTTGAAGGTAATGTAAGCACTTGATGTGTAGGAAAAGATACAGCTCGAGGCCCCCAGTTCCTAAACATCCAAAGGCCATTTAGTTACTATAGACAAATTTTCCAGATGAATGTTATTGAGATCAATTCCTATAGTAGCAGTTGTTCTAAGAGTTCTAAATAAGTATCCCATAGGCGGCTCAAGTTGAACATACATATTTATGATGCATATCAAAAACGGGTCTTATTAATATATCTTATTACTTACCTATACATCTTACATGATTTGTTTTTAACAAGAACCAAACCAACAAGCGAAATAGACGGAGACGGAGACGCTTAACAGTTTAAGCACAAAAATATTTTAAACTTTCCATCTATCAATAAATTATCAAATGCGCCAAGTTCTCTGAATGCATTCAGCCTTCGTGTATTCAGTGGTTGTGGATGGAGAATGCAATGAGTTTAATTTAACACATACATCGCTTACATTAGAACATGAACAAAAATTTCGCTTGATTTTTGAGAACATGAAAATTAAAATAGAGAGCAAAATGACCAAGTGACCAATTGAAAACATAATTACCAAATTTGTTCACAAATGACCAACGTGGCAAGCGTGGTTTCGGTATATGTGAATCAACTTTTTAATGGCGATAAACAAACACTTCTTGTTATTGGATATTCATAATGTTGCTGAGGCCATTCATGAACAATCGGTGATAGTAATTTTAGTGATACCTACGGCTACGACACCATCATTAAAGAAGCTAACGCACACTATTTCCGCGGTGCACTTCTCCCTCCTGAAGCCCGATAAAATGTACTTGGTATCATTTATCTAGACCATAGATAAATGATACCAAGATACGAATCCTCGGCTGCCAATCGCGTTTGCCCACAAGATGCTAACGAACGCAACTATCCCTAAAGTCCAGTCGGGTTATCAAAAAAAATTGCTGAAATGGATAAAATTAATTCGTCCAATTGTCTTTTACAGTTTGTGTAAATTTCGGTTTTCGGGAAAAATCGCGCTGGAGTTACAGCCGCCATTTTGAATTTAATAAAAAATTTATATTGGCCAATAACTTCGCCATTTTTGATTTCTGACAAAAATAATTCAGGTAAAACTTAGGAAATTTAATTTTCTAGAACATTAGTTTTAATATTTTTTTTCCAAAAAATTTACCGTTCCTGAGATATTAATGAAAAACTGTACTGGGGCTGCACCTGCGATTTTTCAGAAAATGCGATATGAACAAATGAATAAATATCGTTAGTCCCATTGGCGCAAAATTTTTAACTAGGTTAAAAAGATGAGGTTACTAAAGTTAAAACCACCGAATGGATACTTTAAATTTTTAGTATCGTTCTAAATCCACATGTCATTCTGATAGTATATCGGCTTTGCACGCGGGAGGCCCAGGTTCGAGTCCTGCTGGTGTCAATTTTTTTATTTCTTTTAAATAATGAAATTAAAATGATGAAAATATAAACATCGAATACTTATTTAGAGCACATGTTGGGTTTTTATCAACATATAATCAATTTACAACGCATAATCAAAATAATTGTGTTCATCAAAATTCAAACCCTACAAATGCTTTGCTATCTGCTTAATTAGCATTTTACTAGTTAACAAAAGGTTTTAAATTTACGAAAAGTTCGTAGACTACTATGTATATAGTTAATTGTTAACTAGTATCATGTTAAGGCCTTAATAATAGGTTGTTTAAAATTTTGCGCCATTATCTTTATTTCATTTCTTGGCAACTGCCTTTGGATGGGTGGGGGAATGCTATCCGCCATTTTCTGAATCTATTTCCTAAATGCAAATATTTCATATAATATTTATAATATAATATTTAATAAAATTAATTTATTTGTGGGGGCATGGACCTCTATTTACTTGGCTATAACAAGCAAATTTGTTGTCTAATGGAAGAGTGTCGTTTGATATGTAACTAAGGCTGCATATTGTGTTTGTTTACTTAATATTACAAATAAAAAATATGTACATCCTTGAAATGTTGCCAAATAGGTAGTTTTTTTTTTAAATAATCAACTATGTAGTGCAACATTGAAAGAATTCAATATTCGCAAACGAAAACCAACTCAAATCTTCTAAAGCATCTAAACTATATCCTGATTCTGTTTGGCTGTGTGTGTTTGACGGAGATTAATTTAACACTTGATATGTATACGTACATGCCAAGTTTATAAACACGGACCTTCCTAACAAGTATTCTCGAATAATAATACTAACACCACGATAACGACTGAATAAACCGCGTGACGGTGGAGACACAATTTCATCAAAGGAACTAGGATTTGGTTTTGCCTATTGTTTGGCTATAGTCAAATATCACTTTTGTTCATGGAGCACAAATCGGTAGATAATCCATCTGGGGATAAACTCGTAGAACACTTAAAATTTCGACATGGTACCATGAGTGACATATAATTATTTCGCTATAGTTGCTCAGGACACAACAGTAACTTTGGCGTCATCATCATGATGAATCCAAGTAACCAGAAAACAAAGGAGGATTCGTGTCAATCATTTAGCTGAAGTTGAAGGATGTGAACTTAGTGTATGCATAGTTAATTATTGCTATAGTTAATGAGTGGATGAGAATGCCAGAACGAAGATTAAAAGTAAAATTTCTGATCCTGTGACATGGTTGCATTTACGCATTCACAGGTTTTCGACTGATAAACACGATTTAACTTCGTTGAGAACTATAAACAAGCAAAGTTATTTGATAGTTGTCAAACATTTTGCTACTTTGTCAATTCATGTTAGGACTACCAACGAGACGAGACTGGGCGAGGCTTTTGTTACTCTCGTCTCAGTCTCTTAAAAATCTGAAAATTTCAGTCTCGTCTCGATTTCGGTCTTGACTAATAAAGTCTCGCATTTTTCTCGTGAACATTTTAATGTGCAGTCTCGTCTCGGTCTTGGCTTCATCCTTAGTCTTGATTTCTTTCATGTTTTTTGGTAGTAAAAAGATGTGAAATTTGAATTTTGTAGAGGTTTTTTAATCCATTTAAATCGGAGCCATCCCTCAATCGATTTTAACATAGTTCATATCTTGTAAGGTAAGCAATATACTATATTTTAACGTTTTGATTATATTTTTTTCCAAAATTTCCTTTTCCTGAAGGGAGAAACAAAGTCGGAATAATGAGCGATATCTATTCCAACGACATTATTTCTATTCCAAATACACAAACCGTACGTAATATTCTCTTGATGTTCGCAGTGCACCTATCTGAGTATAACAACGGGATATCTGTTGTATACGCGCATAGAACATTTCGTGAACTTGTGAATATTATAACAATTGAACATGAGTACTAAAAACTAATCAAATAAAAAAATATTTCTTCTAACGAAAACCGAAACCAAACGACCGAGACCGCAGGTCGAGACCACCAAGTGAATTTCGGTATCAAACAAACGGCCTCGTCTCGGTTGATTTTAAATTAGTCTCGTCTTCCAACCGAGACCGAGACTAGTCTTGATTTGATATTCACCATGACAACGATATTAGTGTTGTACATTATTAAGTAAAAAAAAAATATTTTGCCTTCTTATTAACGGTACTTTTCTTAGAACCAAACTTTAAATTTTCGGCTTTCCCATTTTTGAATTCATTGATTCAAATATGTAATTTATTGATGGGGATGCTACTTAAGCGTAAATAATATTGCATATTCAAATTTACTAAAATAATTTTGTTACTTTTCGATTAAAAAAAAGAATTTTGTTTTAATCGATTTTTCAAAAAACGGGTAAGTATTTTTTTTTAATTTTATACTAATATTAATAATTATTTTATGTTGTCAATCCAGATTTTTGTCTAGTAAGTGTTTTCAAAACATTTTGCAAATATTCATATGTGTCTCAGAATTCAAATGACATCATTTTTACTTGCGATTATAGGTACTGTAAGGCAAGTTATGGATTCGTGCAAACATCAAAAAAAATCTAAAAATCAAACCTGACATTACGATCATAGAGAACACCAAAAAAGTGGGTTCCCCAATTCCGTCTGTCTGTCCGCGAGTCTTGCAGCCTAAACTTGGTATATATTGTTTGTTCGGAAATATGCCCAAACGTTTTTTTCATTTTTTTAAGAGGACAAATAACAATATATCCCATACATTTTTTTCTGGCCAAAAATAAAAAACTAATTTTTCTCGAAAACGGCTCAAACGATTCTTATAAAAAAAAAGTCAGTTCATTAATGAAGCAAAAGGGAACATTTCAGTAATTTTTGTTTAGGAAAAAAAATTGTTACTTTTGGAATCTCTAGCAGTAACATTTTTTTGGTTTTCGATTTTCTGGAAAACGGTTCATTTGATTTTTTTTTTAATTCTTTGCGCAGAAGCTCCTGAAAAGCTTAAACACTATTGTGAGCCAAAATTTTTTTGGAAATCAAAAAAAAAAACTTTTTTTTTGTTGAAAACTCAAAATTTCGAAAACGAGTTAATGGATTTTTGCGAAACGTGTTATTTGTTAGTTTTTTTAATATTATCTTGAACATTTAAAAAGCTATATTTCTAAGATAAAAAACAACGGTACCTCCCATACAAATATTACAAAAAAACCTTTAAGAAAAAAAATTAGTTCTCGAAAACGACTCCAAGAATTTTTTAAAAAAAATGTGTGTGTTTCTAAATAAGTACAGTCCACTTTTCAGTATAAATTTTGTTTTGCGTACTTATAAACGGTACTTCCCATAGAACCACTTTTTATATTTTCGACTTTCTCAACATTGGATGAACGGATTAAAATAATTTTTTTTTGTAGAAATGGCGCCTTAAATTGTTAATAAAAATGCATGCGAAAACTTTAAAAAAAAAGTTTTTCGATTTTTCAAAAACCAGTCACTGAATTTTTTTGTATATAAATGATATATCCAAAATGGTGTTTGAATTTTTGTTTCTAAAATTGTTTTAAAAATTTTATACATAAAAAAATATTTTTTTTAAAAAACCGCTCCAACGATTTTCGATTTTTTTTATATATTCTTATTAACCAACGAATGCAAACTGCATCTTTGTTTTCCCTTAAACTATATCGACTAAGCCATATAAAAACATATAAATATGTGTATTATCCATTTATTTCTATCTTAATATTATTCCCTTTTTACGAATTTTTGCCTACATCACTGAATACTAAATGCTATTAATTGTCGAATTAATGATTAAATGAATAGTAACATACAAATGTATATTTAAATCTAAGTTATGAATTTTAATTATGTAAGTTAGGAGAGTAAAATATATAGACATATTGATGGAACCTAAGTATGTAAACATGTACATAATAATGAAAATGAATAATTTACGTGGGTAGGCAGCTATATGCATATAACTTTATAATTTAGGTGCACTATGCATACAGAAGATTCATGTGATTTTTAGACATATATATGTATATATAAATGTATGAGGGCCTATATTGTATTTAGTAATCAGAATTGTAGGCAAAAATTCGTAAAAAGGGAATAATTATAAGGTAGAAATAAATGGATATTACACATACTTAAATGTATTTATATTGCTTAGTCCTTATAGTTTTAGAAAAAACAAAGATGCCAGTTGAATTCATGGATAAATAAGAATATATCAAAAAAAAATCAAAAATCGTTGGAGCGGTTTTTTAATAAATTAATTTTTTACGTATAAAGTTTTGAAAATATTTTTAGAAAAAAAAACTTGAAACGCTATTTTGAAGATATTATTAATATACATATAAAATAAAATTTCAAAAAAGTTTTGAGACTGGTTTTTGTAAAATCGATTTTTCAAAAAACAAAATTATTTATTTTTTAAAAATCGAAAAACTTTTTTTTTTGAAAATTCTCGTATTCAGTTTTATTAACAATTTTAGACACCCTTTGTATAAAAAAATTATTTTAATCGGTTCATCCAATGTTGAGAAAGTCGAAAATGTGAAAAGTGGTTCTATGGGAAGTACCGTTTATAAGTACGCAAAAAAATTTTATACTTAAAAGTGGACTATACTAATTTAGGAACACACACATTTTTTTAGAAAAATTCTTGGAGACGTTTTCGAGAAATAAATTTGTTTCCTAGCGTTTTTTTTTTAACGTTTGTATGGGAGGTACCGTTGTTTTTTATCTTAGTAATATAGTTTTTTTAACTTTCCAAGATAATGTCAAAAAACTACCAAATACGAATTTTCGCAAAAATCCATTAGGTCGTTTTCTAAATTTTGAGTTTTCAACAAAAAAAAGTTTTTCTTTTTAATTTCCAAAAAAATTTTTATTTGAAAAATTTTTACTTATAATAGTGTTTAAACTTTTCATGAGATTCTGCGCAAAAAATTTCAAAAAAATCAAATTTAACGTTTTCCAGAAAATCGAAAACCAAAAAAATGGTACTACCAGAGGTAAAAAAAGTAACAATTTTTTTTAAACAAAAATTATTAAATTGTTCCCCTTTTGATTCATTAATGAACTCATTTTCTTTTATAAATATCGTTGGAGATGTTTTCGAGAAAAATATTTTTTTTTATTTTTGGCCAGAAGAAAAATGTATGGGAGCTACTGTTATTTGTCGTCTTAAAAAAATGAAAAAATCGTGTGGGCATATTACCGAACAAAGAATATATACCAAGTTTGAAGCAAGTCCATCCAAGCGTTTAGGCTGCAGACTCGCGAACAGACAGACAGACAGACGGAATTGGGAATGAATCCATAACTTGCCTTAAGTGAAAAACGACTTTAAGCATATATTCAGATTTTTAACAAAATTCTTTTGCATGCGATGTGTTCGAACATTAGAACATGTTCCTGCGATCCAGTCATGTATTTTATTTCCCTTAACTATACCTATCTGCTTGGCAATTTAATACCTACCTATATGTTAAACTTTTATTAATATATGCACACATAATGTACATAGTTGCATACCTTAATTCCGTCCATGTATCTATTGTGATGTGCTTTTTGGTTTCCAGATTAAATTTACTGGCCGGTTAGCCATATGGGCGTAATGAAGAAAAAGCGAAACTCCAAATGATTTTCTTTAAAACCATATTACGAAATCTTTATTAAAAACATCTCATCAATTCACTACAATGATATTTAGTTCAAATAGTTTCTGGTTATGGCACGTCTTCTGTATGGTATTCTGGTTTTCAGGCGCCGGCCGGCGGCTTAGTTACTTCCTAGTTAACGTAAATATTTATATTCTGGTTTTAAGTAGTCCTTAGCGTTACTTTTGTTCTTTCGGGATTTCTGGTTTCTGATGACGTACGACTAGAGTAGTCTATCAAACCCTAGTTTGTCAGGTCTGGCACTATACAGCTTAAACTAAAACGGATCAGAAGGTACTAGGCCGAAGCTGTATTAGATCAGCAGGTACCGAAGCCACTGTTGGTAATTACCGAACTTGCAACAAAACTACGGGAGAAGCCTCAAGCACTAATGCTATATGATGACCAGATCGATTTAAATCGTCTTGACCATAGACGTTAAGAATGATACACAAAATCAGAAACAATATAACCAATGACTTTAAGTGTGGCCGAAAGGGCGATCATTTCGCTCACCATTGGAGGTTCTATGTAATTCTCTCTCTAAGAACCAATTGTGAACTGTATGGTGATGAACGAGAATAAATATAATTTTTTTTTTAATTTCTCGATGACGTCACATGCTTATAATGACGACGAATTGCATCGAGTTAAAACGTAATTTATTGGAATTTAGTAGTGATATTGTCGGTAACGAATAATTATAACTAAATTCTACTTTTATTCGAAAAAAAAAAAATAAAATGGTTATACATGCTACCAAAATTTGTAACAAAAAAGAAATTAAAATAAAATAAACTTAAAACAAAATTACCTATTTATAATTGTTATTTGAATTTGTTTTACAAATTTTTCGCATTTCAAAATGTTTGTCAAATATTCTCCAAAAGCTTGAAAACTACTTTCGTTAATAATTAAATAATTATGTAGTGAAAACAAGTTTAAGAATTTCCAATCTACCAACCAGCTTATGAATTAAATTTTCTTAAATTCATAAGTCACTGACTTGCTCATGACTTACAATCTTTTTAATTCATAAGTCACTTAGTCTTGTGAATTAATTTTTTTTTAATTCATAAGTCACTTAGTCTTGTAAATTAATTTTTTTTTAAATCACAAGTCATCTACAGACATATTGATTTTTTAATTCAAAAATTCCAAACCGTGGTTGTAAGATCCAGTCGTGCAATTTATTTTTCATGTTCAATTTTCCGAGAAATCAATGTAACAAGAAAAGGGTTAAGCAATTCGTATGATATGTTTTTTTGTTTTTTGATGTTCACCATTTAGCTATTATAGCAATTAGCTCTGAAAAAGTTCAAGTAAAAGTGCTCGTAATGTGCGCACAATAGAACACATTTTCAAGGTGGCCCCCTAATCTTATCACTATTTTCATATGCGAATGATTTTCCTGAGAACAGTTTGAATACGACCAGAGTATTTTTTGAAGTGATAACTTTTTATGGGAGGGTAAACTGATTCGTATCGTAACGCATAACACACTAGCAACTAAAAGAATTTTATCTTTTTAAGAAGTGGACCTAGAAATCTGAAATTTTCACATTTTACTTTTGACTGGTTCCATGAATAAATTTGTTTTTTATGTAATTAGTAAGTAGATAACATGACTATTATTATGATGTTACAAGCATGTCTCTATGAGCTATAAGAGCTTAGCAATGTTAATTTCAAAACAGGAGAAAAACATTCAAAATTGCCTGCTTAGTTCGACTACTATCATGTTAGAATAGTTATGTTTGAGAATTCATTAAAAATAAAATATATGGTGTTTTGAGCTTATATCGTCAGTTCTATTAGTCCAATTTTTAAGGTTAAGGTCTTTAAATTGAGATAACACTTGGGGCTATATAAAAATAACAGGAATGTGTCCTACAATATATATATCTTAGAGCGGTTAAAAAAACAAATTTATACGATTTTTATTCGTTTTTTTTGACATAATAAATGCAAAAGTTGATAAAAAAATTCAATATTTTTAAAAACTGTGTTCCACAAAGTTATTGCCCCAGTCATTTTCTACAAATGTGTTGGCGTAAGCATATAGATATATGCATCAGAAAAGGCGTAAGAAGTTTTTCAAGTAATAACCTACAAATTTGTCAATTAAATTACAGCACAATTAAGTTGTTGAAAGTCTAGAGAGTATATTATAACGGGTGATTTTTTTGCTACTTGGTTTTTGACGTTTATATTTTTGACAGACCACACATGACAAATTCCACGAACATTTGACATTTCGATTCAGTATTGTTTGCCATTTCATCATGAATAGACTTACGCCTGAACAACGTTTGCAAATTATTGAAATTTATTATCAAAATTGGTGCTCTGTGAAAAATGTGTTTCGCAAGCTACGTCCGTTTTATGGTCGTCATAATCGACCCACCGAGCAGGCTATTCAGCTCATTGTGACCAAATTTCGCACCAGTTTCAATTTATTGGACATTAATCCACCAAATCGTATCCGTAGAGTGCGTACCGAAGAGAATATTGCTGCTGCATCCGCCAGTGTTGCTGAAGATCGCGATATGTCCATTCGGCGCCGATCGCAGCAATTGGGTTTGTGTTATTCGACCACCTGGAAGATTTTACGCAAAGATCTTGGTTTAAAGCCATACAAAATACAGCTGGTGCAAGAATTGAAGCCAGGCGACCTACCACAACGTAGAATTTTTGGTGAATGGGCCTTAGAAAAGTTGGATGAGGATCCGTTTTTTTTATCGTAAAATTGTCTTCAGCGACGAGGCTCATTTTTGGCTAAATGGATACGTGAATAAGCAGAATTGCCGTATTTCGAGTGAAGAGCAGCCAGAGGCAATTCAGCAGCTACCAATGCATCCCGAAAAATGCACTGTTTGGTGCGGTTTATGGGCAGGGGCGTCATTGGGCCGTACTTCTTCAAGGACGATGAAGGCCGCAGGCTTACGGTCAATGGAGAAAGGTACCGTTCGATGATAACAGATTTTTTTTTTGCCGAAAATGCAAGAATTGAACTCGGTCGACATGTGGTTCCAACAGGACAGTGCCACATGCCACACTGCACGCGAAACCATGCATCAATTGAGAGGCGAATTTGGTGAGCAGTTGATCTCAAGTTTTGGCGCAGTCTATTTACCACCAAGATCATGTGATTTGACCCCGTTAGACTATTTTTTGTGGGGCTATGTTAAGTCTATTGTCTATGGGGACAAGCCAAACACGATTGCTGCCTTGGAAGCCAATATTGAACGCGTCATTGGTGAGATTCCGGCCGAAATGTGTGAAAAAGTTTGCCAAAATTGGACCTTCAGAATGGACCACCTGAAGCGTAGCCGCGGGCAACATTTAAGTGAAATTATTTTTAAAAAGTAAATGGCAGAAATTGATTTATCGATCCAAATAAAAATTTCATTCACTTTTTACAAGTTTCTGTGTTTTTTTGAATTTTCAAAAACCAAGCTCTTAAAAAATCACCGTTTATATATTGTACTTACGCACATAGGTATGTATGTAAATGCTTGGATTTTTACAAATAGATTTGGTATCTCCAATATGATGGGTAGGTTTTCTAGCATATATGTTTAAACATATGTGTACATAATAATATGTAGGAAAGATATTACCACTTTTGGTCGCATATCTTATCTGGCCGCCTCTCTTCTCTTATCTATGCAAGTTATATCCAATTGTACCGTTGAGTTTAACTTGAGGGCAAGCTTGGGGTTTGGAAAAAAAATCGTTCTCGAGATTTTAATCAAACTTGACATTACGATGATGGATAACACCAACAAAGTGTTTTCCGCAATTCCGTCTGTCTGTAGATCGCCTACAGTCTAATCCACTGCAAAAATTTTCTTCAGACTTGGTTTTTTTAACCCCCAAAATAACGGTAATTGCCGTACATTTGTTTCTTCATTCTTAAAAAACGGATTTAACCATTTTGATAAAAAAAAATGTGTGTACTATTATAGGCATATTCTACATTGTGGTATACACATTTGTTTATATATTTTTTATTAACGGTGCCTGCCGTACAACCGTTTACGTTTTTTTTATTTTCAACTTTCTCATAAACGGCTCAACGCATTTCGATCAAAATTTTTATATACGAGATCCTTCAAATTCTTATAGAGCAATATCAGAGGGCCCCAGACCTTTCTTATTTTCCGATGGATAAAATGTATATGATAGAGTAGGGTAAGTACGTACAGTTAACGTACGCATACCTGCTAGCTTGGGCCAACGCCCAATTCCCAGGTACCAGATGTTAAATGCACGTAAAAATGTTTCTTACTTCGCTTATATTCTTATGACTGATGTTTACGTGTGTTTCACGGAATATTGCTAGAAATGTTGAAAAACTCTTGCCAGACACCTTTCGTGGGCGGTTTTTATAGCCAGACGCCTTAAAGGTCGTAAAAGTAATCATAATCTTACTTATTAGTTCAAGAAAATAAGATATTCACTTCGAAAAAATTCCGACAAAACTGAATTTTCGTGGAGAGCTACATTTTACGTCATAAGCCTTTTCTTAAAAGTACCCTAAATTTGGAGCGAAAAAAAATGTTAGAGGGCGGGAAAGGGGGTATAATTCCAATGTTTTTTTCCAAATTACTCGAAATCAATAGGTTTTTTTGAAAAAATATAAAATATAATAGATCATGTCATTCTACACAAAAAAGATTGAGATACTTTTTATCGTACAATTGATAGATTTGGAGAATAATGGTCGAAAACATTGGGGTGTAGTACATTTTTTCAAAGAAAAAATGAATGCATGTTTTTAAGTTGGGAGGTTTTTTTTTGGTTTTAGTTATGTTTGGAAAAATATATTCTATTAAAAAACCAAGTTTTGAGTATGGAACCGGAAGTGAAATGCTGCCATTTTAAAAATAATAATTTATTTTATTTTGTTCAATAACTCCCAAAACCTTTATTTTTTCCTAACTTTACTAGGAATACCTTTTAGACAGTACAATTATCTACAAAATGACATATTAACGTCAATGTCAATTAGTTCTTAAGTTATAGCGTACCAAAATAATACCAAAGTACATAGATAAAATTCATTCGTTAAAGAAACCGGGCTTAAAATGGCTCCCATTTCGATGAACAATTAAACCTTGGACGCTATAATTTAAGAACTAATAAAGGTTTTGGGAGTTATTGAAAAAAATAAAATAAATTATTATTTTTAAGATGGAAGTATTTCGCTTCCGGTTCCAAACTTAAAACTTGTTTTTTTTTTAAATAGAACATGTTTGTCCAAACATAACTAAAAACAAAAGAATTCCCCACTGAAAAGCATACATTTAAGACATTTAACCGTTGACCTACGTTTAAAAAAAAACGACTGATCTTGCGTTAATGTGTCGTTTTCGTATATTTTGTAAGATAATGAAAACAAAAATCAATGCGTTTTACAAAAACTAATTGTTTTTATTAATATTATTTGATAATACGAGTATCAAAAACAAATATGTACATCTAAATGTTTTCAATACATTTTACACAAATATTATGGTTATGTTGATTCTTACACAATATGCAGACTAACTCTGTTTTGTTGTCTTTAGTTTTTGTTCTTTCTTCTGTGCATAAAGCACATCTGCCATGTTTTTTTCGAATTCAATGCCGAAATATCTATTATATTGGCAAAGACGCACATTGTCCAACGGTTTGTTGTGCGCTGAACCCAGAGAGCATTTTGTCGGCATTATCAACGCCACATTTGGTTTTATTATAAAATTGAATTATCATCGGCATCTTCTTGGGTTCAGGGCCAACATCAGGGCTGGGATGCATTGTGCTTTTTACGATGGTACACTTACTTCTTTTTACACATGTACGACACTAAAGTTGTTGTTTCAGTAAATGCAAATGCCGACTGAAGCAGTGGCTGTTTTTTTTTCAAGTAAAAGTTCTGGTGGTATACTTCTTTTATTTTTCTTAAGGGTGCCAACCATAGTCATATTCTTTTGAAGCAGTTTTTGGCTTAAGTCGTAAGATGTAAAAGAATTGTTCATAGTGATGTTGTGTCCCTACAATCCTTCTACCAAATCCAGAACAACGCGCTCACCCTGGTTGCGTTCAGCAACACCTCCAACTGATTTTCCCAAATATGGCTGCATGTTCCAAATGTAGGACGTTTCGGCAAAAGTACACATCCAAAACTTCAACCCGTACTTTTCAGGTTTATTCGGCATGTATTGCCTAAATGAGCATTGACTATGAAATCCAATCAGTTGCTCATCGACAGTAGCACAGGACGATGGGTTATGGAACAATGGCAACAATTCAACGCATTTGTCCCATAAGCATCTAGTTGGAGCAAATTTGTCCTTGGCTGCATATTGGTTTTGCCTTCGACTAGTGGGATCGTCGAATCGCAGAAGTTCTATGATATCTGTGAATGTTTCTTTGGACATAATAGCTCTGAATATTGGCCGACCAAAATCTGCCTCAAGCAAATTTTCAACTCGATCTGTTTTAGATCTAAGAAAATCCACATATTTTCGAAGAGCAAAAAAACCTTGAAAAGAAACTTACTTGTAAACACCTGCGAGAATTAAGACCGAAATATGCATGTAGCATGCCCTTGTTTATTTCCTTATGCTTGTCTCCAAATTTTGAGCATCGATAACTATTTGTGTTTTCTATTATAATTTTCTCGATTTGTATCGGAAAAAATAAGAAAAATTAATCCATTAAAGCATCGACGCGTCACGGCTCACACCTGGTTTCAATGAAATTATATTTTCGGATCGAGCTCGCGCGACTGAAAGCATGAACTTCAGCAAAAGTTAACCGTGCAAGTGACAAAATTGTAACATACCTAATGGGCTTAGAGGAGTTGGGCTCCAAATTATATCACTTTACAAACTGGGAATCGGGGTCCGCAAAATCTAAATTTACTTCTTCGCCTTCATTCCATGATTCAGATAAATCGGTCTTTAAATTGCTATCTGTTTCAACGTCATACACAAAATCTTGATCACTACCCGGGGCAAAATCAATTTCACTTGATGAAAAACTCGACATTTTATCGAAATGTTAATTATTCATTTGTTGCAATAACAGAAACAACGATTTTATTTACCGGCACAATGAAACCACAAAGAAAATCCAAAACGAAATGAGTTTTCATATAACGGGTCGAAAACGACCCAATCTCACAGAAAACACTCAAATTGAAAAAAAAAGCAGTGAACGGCCTTCGCTACAATGAAAGCATCCCTTCCCATAGATCAGCGAAATCAAGAATCGTTGCAAGTGGTTAGTACTTCGATGGTTGACCGTCGGAAGCCAACCACGTGTTGTTGACATATGATTCTTCTGTTGTGTGTTCTTCCTATCTCTGTCTCTCTCTGTTGTATTAATGTACGTAAAAGTTTAAGCCAATGGTCAAGTGGCCAGTGCTTCAGTGTCTCTACTTCGTAGATTTATCTGCGGAGTATAAAATGTAATGTAATGTAATGAAAAAAAAAGCATAGCCAACTATGTTTTCAAATATAAAACAGCTTTAATTCGATGCATTATGATACATTGAACAAAGTCAAGAAAAAACAGCCAAATATATAGAGTAGTTATTTTAATATTTTCCATAAAACAACAGAAATGGGTCGAAAACGACCCAAACGAAAAAATTTATTACACTCCAATGATTTCTACCATTTTTCTCCAATAAACGGTAAAATAAGTGTCTTATAAGTATCTTTTTTGAGTAGAAAAACATGAGCTACAAGGCGTACTTACAACTTCTTTTCAAAAGAACCTTTAGTTTTCGAGTGATTTGGAAACCATCGGAAAATAAGAAAGGTCTGGGGGCCCTGGGATCTTGGTCTTTAAATATTACTGCATTCCAAAATATTTGAAAAAAGTTTGTTGGAAAAAAAAATATTTCGTGACGTGAAAACTCCTTATGGGATAAACCGATTTGTTACGTAACGCGTTACGGCGCCAGTCTGTCTGGCTTCCCTTCCTCTCATGCATACGGAGAACTTTTGAAATTAATGGAGAACTTTTGAAGCTTTTCTCAAGTTAAACAATTACAATTATAAATAGTTCATTTTAGATTAGTTTAAGTTATCACTTCTGTCGGGCGTCCCGAAACGCACATGTTTTTTTTTTTTTTTCAAATGTGGACACATTTCATAATTATGCAACTTTCTCACGCGTGATGATTTCAAATTACGCTATCCATATTTATACTCTTGAATTGAAACTTACCTTAAAGTTAGTACTAATGAGTGTCTGATTCCCTTTTTTTAAATCTGTGTAGATAACTATGTATGTAATACATTATCGAAATCGATAACTTTTTTCAAGACTTATAACTAAATGACCCTATCAGGTTTATCTCTCAACTACCACCGAGTACGTAATCAAACAGCAATGGGAGGATGCACTGAGGATATTGATTGATTGACTAATGAATCTGCTTCTGGTTGAATGGTTGATACTTCTGGATCGTACATTAACAAATAAATTATGGTATATACTGTAATATATATAATACTGAAATATAAAAAAAGACTCGATTTTGTCATTTGAAAGCACACATATCGAATATAAATTGGGGAATCTGATTGAAAACAAAATTAAATGCGTAATTCGATATAAAGTCTTTTAATTAAACCTAAAAAAAATAATTATAATTTTATACTACTCGTTGTTATGCAACAGAAAATAATTATTTATGGCGTCAAATGCAAACAAGTGAAAAATATTTTTCCAGATTTAGGTTCAAATGCATTCAATTATACCAAATAGGATTTCAATAAAATATTTTTCAGTAGACATGTAATTTGTATCACACCCCAATACCCATAGCTATACGGATTAAATAATAAGTCTAACAATTTAAAAAAAAAAAGATTTATTAACTCGTAGTAAAAGTTTTATCCTTGCACCGAGACTTTATTCGAATGAGAAATGTGGCTTTTATAATACATACACAGGTACTTGGTATAAAGCTTTCCAATGGCCATTATTTGGTTTGTAATAATGCCAAAATATGTCAGGGGCCAAATGGTAATGCAATCTAATATGTGGCTAACTTCAAATGAATTGATAAATGATTTATACGATCTTCCATAAGTTGAATAATGCTAAACTACATCCACAAAAAAAAAAAAAAAAAAACAAGTAATCGTAAGTGAGCAATCCTCTTTCAAACCAATTCTATCGAAAATTTAGTTATTACATTTTCTAAAGCAGAAAGTTATCCAGCAATTCAATCCGTTCCATTACATTACCTTTGAGTGCGCGTATTCGTATATACATATATATACTCCCACTTTCCCGCGTCATCCTATATTATTTGATCAAAACAGTTTCTTACAACTGGGAGCCATAGCCATGGAGATTGTTTGACCAGTGTTGAATAAAAAAGCAATTGCTTGTCCAACAAAAACACAACCGTTCATATCACTCTTGTTCCTGGCCAAATCAAATTGTTTGCTTAAAAGGATGATGTTGTTGTTGGTTATTGTATCAGATTTTTGTCCATTTACTGATTGATTTGACGTGAAGGAAAAAATGAAATGCAGGCAGCCAAGGAAATCATTGGTGTAGAAAGCTTCGTTTTTATGAAGAAAACTCAATTTGAACGTTAAATTCTTAAGTATAAGTAGACGAGTTTCTTTGCAAGAGGTTAAAGTAAGAGTACGTTGATAGTTGTTGTTTATAAAGGAATTGTTTGTTTGCCTAACAGGAGCGAACCAAAGATGAAATCGCTGTTGAAAGGAAATCTGAACGGCAATGTTATGAGAATTGTAGTGATTTATTACATATATTTGCTAGGAATTTACAAAGTTAATAGTCAACTCAAAAGACTAACTCGTTGTTATTTTCTTTTCAAACTTCGAACTAGAGTTTTTCTTGGATATTTTTCAGATGCCTTTTAAATTTTCTTATGACGATACTACCGGTAACTATATATAATAGGAAACTTCTTATTAGTTTATTGTTTTCTAAAAAACGGCTTTCAAAATTTCAATAGATGCGTGTGTATTAGTACTCATAATTTCTAAAGTAATGAGCACGATAGAATGTAGAGCTATTATTTGATTCTCAGAACTTATTTTGTTTTCACAAACGTACTTGTATGCATAATGTGTTATGTAGTATTTCTATTCTCTAATTTACAAAAAAAAATGTTGAAATGGGAACCAAAAGAAAAGGTGCTCGCAAAAATCGATTATTTTTCAAATTTTAGTACCTAAAAATTGCTAATCATTTTTTACTTGCTACATACTTGTATATACATAGGTAGTATTTATGACAAGTTATGGATTCGTAAAAAAATTGATCTTAGTTGACATTATACGATGATAGCGAAGACGAAAAAAGCGGGTCCCGCAATTCCGTCAGTATGTCCGTCCTCGAGGCTACAGCCTAAACGGTTGGATGGATTGGCTTCAAACTTGGTACATGTTGTTTTTTCTCGGTAACATGCCCACACCTATTTTTTATTTTAGACGTAAGACGTAATTAATGAAGGAAAAATGTATTTTTTGTTAATTTTTTTTTTTTTTTTTTTTTTTGGCAAAATGGTTAGTTGTCTAAATCCAGTAGAACCATTTTTTTTGTTTTCGATTTTCTAGAAAACGGTTCACTTGATATTATTTAAATTTTGTTTGCAGAAGATCCTGGAAAGCTTAATGTAAGCGGGTCAAATTTCTGGCTTCAAAATACTGCATTTCAAAATTCTGCTCTTAAAATAAAAAGTCTGCCTTTCAAAGTTCTGCTTTTTTTCATTTTGTCTGCTTTTCAAAATTCTGTCCGTCAAGAAAAAAGAAAAAAATCACCTTTTTTTAATTTTTTAATTCACGGGTTCAGATGGCCTGCCAGCTGAACTGTTTAAGGCAGCGGAAGATGACTTGCTCAGGAGCATACACCAACTGATTTCTAGAATCCACTCGGAGGAAAGTATGCCCAATGAATGGAAGCTCGACATAGTGTGCCCTATCCACAAAAAAGGAAATGCTCTGAACTGCGCCAACTACAGAGGTATAAGTCTCCTCAACAGCACATACAAAATAATGTCGGCTATTTTGTGTATCCGGCTAGAACCTTTTACCAACGACCTGATCGGATTTTATCAGTGTGGCTTTAGGCGAGGAAAATCAACTAACGATCAGATTTTCACACTCCGGCAGATCCTGGAAAAAACCCAAGAATTCCAAGTCTATACGCACCATATCTTCATCGGCTTTAAAACCCCCCTATGATAGCGTTGATAGAGACGAGTTATACAGAGCCTTGTCACATTTCGGCATCCCTGCCAAACTTGTCCGCTTGTGCAGAATGACAATGAAGGAATCTCGCTGCTCCGTCAGAGTCAGTAAGAACTTCACCGACGACTTTGATGTGGAGAAAGGTTTGAGACAGGGTGAGGCGCTATCATGCAATCTCTTTAACATCGTGCTGGAAGCAATTGTTCGCAACTCAAATGTCAACACCAGAGGCACAATTTTTCAAAAGTCCATTCAACTCCTTGTTTATGCTGATGACATTGACATCATAGGCAGAACAGAGCGAGCTGTCAGTGGAGCATTTGCAAGTAATGACGCGAAAGCGGCGAAGATGGGTTTGACTGCTGACGAGACGAAAATTAAGTATATGCTGTCATCGAGAAGAGAAGTCCAGCACCATCGACTGGGACAATACGTAACGATCGGCAGTTATAACTTCGAAGTAGTCAGAGACTTTGTTTACCTGGGATCCACTATTACATCGCACAACAATATCAGTGCGGAGATCAAACGAAGAATCACACTTGCAAATCGCTGTTTCTTCGGGCTTAGAAAGCATTTAAGTAGTTAAGCCCTCTCTCAAAGAACCAAAGAGACCCTATATAAAACTTTAATCATCCCAGTCCTGCTGTATGGGGCAGAACCATGGTCAGTGACAAATTCGGATGGCAACCAGCTGGGTTGCTTTGAGAGAAAGATTCTTCGAGTTATGTTTGGCCCAGTGTGCATCGGTGGTCAGTGGAGAAGAAGATTTAACGACGAACTTTACGGGCTCTACAGCGATATCAACCTGGTTAAAAAGCTAAAAATACAGCGACTGAGATGGCTAGGTCACGTGGAGCGCATGTACATCGACGCACCAGCCCGACGAGTCTTCGTATCCAACCCCGCTGGACAGCGCGACAGAGGAAGGCCTTAACTTAGGTGGCGCGATCAAGTGGTGAACGACCTCAACCAACTTGGTGTGCGTATCAGGTGGCAGGTAGCTAGGGACCGGGCTAGCTGGAGAGGCTTGCTGGTTGAGGCCGTGATTCATCCTGGATTGTAAGCGCCATCTAAAGTAAAGTAAGTAAGTAATTCACATTTTTTATTTACAATAGCAAACGGGAAACAAAAATAAAACAGAACAATCCATTAGGTAAACCTAATTATGAAATAAAAAATTACAAAACAAAATCTTAAGAAAGTAAGACTATTCTCTCTATTACAACTCTGCAAATAATAAAGAAAACAAATGTTTCGAAAATGTTAAAAAGCGTGCTTTTTTTTTTGAAAAGCAAAATTTAGGAGAGTAGAATTTTAGAAGGCAAAATTTTAAGAGCAGAATTTTAAAAGCTGAATTTCGAAAGCAGAATTTTGTTAAAAGACTTTTGACCCCGGCAAAATTTTGAACCCAGCCCAAGTTTAAACTCAAAATTTCGAAAAATGCTCAATTGATTTTCTCGAAACTTCGTATTTGCTAGGTTTTTGACATTATCTTAACAATTAAAAAACTATTTTCCTTAAATAGAAAACAACGATAGCTTTCATACAAATTTTAAGACCCCGTTAAAAAAACATGCATTTCTCAAAATCGGCTTCAAAATTGTTGATAAAAAATGTATGTGTTCTTAAATGAGCGCAGTTCTTCCAAAGAACTACTTTTCATATTTGTGACTTTCTGACTATTGTATGAAACGATTAAAATTATTTCTTTATGTAAATGCTTTCGAAAAAAATGGTTTTTCGATTAAATATTTTTTTGATTGAAAAATCTATTTTTCAAAAACCAGTCATTGAATTTTTTTGAAATTAAAATTTTATATTTATATTAATTATTACTTCAAAATGGCGTTTCAAAATTGTTTTTTTCTGAAAATGTTTTTAAAATATCATAAGTAAGAAATTATTTTTTTTAAAAACCGTTGCAAAGATTTTTGAATTTTTTTTGAATTATATTTTTTTTCCTCAAACTTTATCAACTAAGCAGTCTAAAATAGATTGCATTAAGTATATCAATCATCCATTCATTTCTCTCTAATTACTACATATGTCATTTTTAGGCATTTTTGCTTACGTCACTGAATAGCTACATAATGTTATGTAGGCCCTCATGCATTTGTATAAATGTATCTCTAAAAATAACATACATATTATTTTTACCTATTTCTAGGTTCCATCTATGTATGTTGGTACATATAAGTCTCTTAAATTGAATAATGAAAATCAATAATCTATAGATTTAAATATATCTACATTTGTATTGTAGGTAAGTATCCATGAATCATCTATTCGACGATTCATTATACCGAGAATAACGTAATCTTACCTGCATTGGCTTTAAACGTGCATAGAATAACAAGACTACATACCAACTAACAGCGGCAATGCTTAGCTACATTAAAGTTGTAAAGCTACAAGAGCAAGTCCGTTCGATCCAGTTGTGCGATTTGCAAATAAATGAAAAGACATGAGTCACATAAATTTTTGTTGATTAATTAGTGAGAAAATATTCCCTTTATATTTAAAATATATAGGTAGAAACATTTAAGTATATATACTTTATTGATCCAAAGTATTTAAGTTCATGAAGTCCTTACACTTTCGTTAAGACTAAAATATATACATCTGTACTTTCGATTAAAGGGACAGAACTTTTATTCTGGATTTATTACACAAGCAGAACCACTTAAAGTCAACTTGGCATGAAAACATTCCCTTCAATTTGGTTTTAAGCTTTAATTAAAGGACTTCACGTTAATCCACAAAGTGATGCTATAAAATGTCTATAAACTTTCAGAAATTTGAATAAATTCTTCTATTTACCAAAAACTGTATTTTCAAAATGGGCAATTTATTTTCTTATACCTTTCTTGCTTATTTAAATAACTTTAATTTTTGTTCCCATTTATAAAATAAAAATTTACTACACGTGACCTAGTTGTTATGCAGATTTTTTTTAAAGATTTTATCATTAATTTCTTCATTTAAAAAATCACTCTAAGATTAGTCTTGGTGATTTAATATATTTTAGGTTTTAACCTTAATTATATTTGGTAATACATATGTAAAAAAAAAATAAAATGCACGACTGGATCGCACGATCTTGCTCTTGTAGCTAACGACTTTAATGTAGGTACCTACCTACATATGTATATTTAAATCTAAGTTATGGCTTTTAATTATGTAAGTTAGGAGAATAAAATGCATCTACAAACATATATTTACATATAGATGGAACCTAAGTATGTAAGCATGTACCTATATTAATGAAAAGGAAGGATGTTGGTGGGTATGTAGCTATATACATACAACTTCATTATTTAGGTGCAATATGGATACGAGTACATAAGATTCATATTATTTTTTAGAGACTGATATTTATATATAAATGTATTATGGCCTACATTGTGTTTAGTACTCAGTGACGTACGCAAAAATTCGTAAAAATGGAATAGTAATAAGGTAGAAATAAATGGATAAAACACATAATTAAATGTTCCTATATTGCTTAGTCTTTATAGTTCGACGGAAAACAGAAATGCAATTTAAATTCATGGATAAATAAGAAAATATCAAAAAATCGTTGGGGCGGTTTTTTAATAAATTAATTTTTTATGAATAAAATTTTGAAAATATTTGTTAAAAAAATTGAAACGCTATTTTGAAGATATTGTTAACATACATATAAAATTCAAATTAAAAAAAATCAGTGTTTTTTAAAAATCGATTTTAAAAAAAAATTATTTTTTTTTTAAAAATCGAAAAACTTTTTTATATTTTTATTAATAATTTTAGGGAGCATTTGTATAAGTAAACTTGTTTTAATCGGTTCATCCAATATCGAGAAAGTCGAAAACATGAAAAGTGGTTCTATGGGAAGTACTAGGTATGCAAAAAATATATTTTTAAACTTAAAAGTGAACTGTACTAATTTAAGAACACACTAATTTTTTTATAAAGATTCTTGCAGCCGTTTTCGAGAAATATTTTTTTATCGTTTTTTTTTTAATTGTATGGGAGGTACCGTTGTTTTTTATTTTAGGGACATAATTTTTTTAACTATTCAAGATAATGTCAAATAACTTCCAAATACGAAGTTTCGAACCAATCTATTGAGCCGTTTTTGAAATTTTGAATTAAAATTAATTTCCAAAAAAAAAATAGGTTTTTTTAAATTTTGGTTTACATTAGTGTTTAGACTTTCTAGGAGCTTCTGTGTGAAAAATTTCAAAAAAATCAAATTAACTGTTTTCCAGAAAATCGAAAACCAAAAAATGGTTGTACAGGAGGTACCGAAAATAACAATTGTTTCCAAAAAAAATTATAAAAAGGTACCCTTTCCCTTCATTAATGAACTGAGTTTTACTTGCGATAGGTACTATAAAGGCAAGTTATGTAGTCGTAAAAAACATTTTTTTTCTAACAACCACACATGACATTAGGATCATAGAGAACACCAAACAAGTGGGTCCCGCAATTCCGTCTGTCTGTCAGTCTGTCCTCGAGTCTGCAGCCTAAACGGTTCGGTGGATTTGCTTCAAACTTGATAAATATTATTTTTTCGGTAATATGCCCACACGTTTTTTTGCATTTTTTTTAAGACGACTAAGAACAGTAACGTTTTTTCATTTTTTGTAAGACGACAAATAACAGTAGTGCCATACATTTTTTTGGGCCAAAAAAAAATCTCATTTTTCTCAAAAACGGCTCCAACGATTTTTATAAAAAAAAAATCATTTCATTATGGAAAGGGTACCTTTTGATAATTTTTTTTTTGAAAAAAAAAAATATTATTTTTGGTGTCTCTAGTACAACCATTTTTTTGGTTTTCGATTTTCACTGAAACGCTTAAATTGATTTTTTTGAAATTTTATACGAAGCCTCTAGAAAGTTGAACACTATTGTATACCAAAATTTAAAAAAATTTTTTTTTTTGGAAATAAATTTTTTTTTTTGAAAACTAAAAATTTCGAAAACGACTCAATAGATTTTTTCAAAACTTCGTATTTGGTGGTTTTTCGACATTATCTTAAATAGTTAAAAAAAAACTCTTTTTTTTAATAAAAAAACAACGGTACCTCCCATACAAATGTTAAAAAACCGTTAAGAAAAAATATATTTCTCGAAAACGGCTCAAAGTATTTTTATAAAAAAAATTGTGTGTTCTTAAATTAGTACAGTTCACATTCAAGTATAAAAATATTTTTTTTGCGTACTTATTAAGGGTACTTCCTTTCTTCCTTTTCATATTTTCGATTTTCTCAATATTGGATGAACCGATTAAAATATTTTTTTTTACAAAAATGCTCCCTAAAATTGTTAATAAAACTGCATACGAAAATTTTCAAAAAAAAACGTTTTTCGATTTTTAAAAAATAAATAAATTTTTTTTTTTGAAACAGCGATTTTTCAAAAACCACAGATTTTATTCGAAATTTGAATTTTATATGTATATTAATAATATCTTCTAAATGGCGTTTCAAATTTTTTTTCTAAAAATGTTTTCAAAATTTTATACATAAAAAATTAATTTATTAAAAAACCGCTCCAACGATTTTTGGTTTGATATATTCTTATTTATCCGTGAATTCAAACTGCATTTTTGTTTTCCACCAAACTAAGGGGTTTTCCAATAAGAGGTGTTATTTTGAATAGCCCGCTATTTCGGTAGCTGTCACTTTTGAAGCTGTCATTTTTTGACATTTGATAAGTAGAAACTACACTATTAATAAAAATGGAACGATACACGCTTCAACAACGCATTTCTTTTTTTTTGAATATCAAAATAACACCTCTTATTGGAAAACCCCTTAGTTTGGTGGAAAACAAAAATGCAGTTTGAATTCACGGATAAATAAGAATATATCATATAACGATTAAGCCTGCATAGGATAACTACACCTAACTAACTAAGCCTCAATGGTTAGCTACAGTAAAGTTGTTAGCTACAAAAGCAAGTTCGTGTGATCCAGTCGTGCATTTTATTTTTTATAAAAATCGTTGAAGACGTTTTCCATAAAAATATTTTTTTTGTTTTTGGCACAAAAAAATGTATGGGAACTACTGTTATATGCCGTCTTAAAAAAAATAAAAAAACGTGTGGGCATATTACCGAAAAAAAAATATGTACCAAGTCTGAATCAAATACAGCGAACCGTTTAGGCTGCAGCCTCGAAAACAGACAGACAGACGGAATTGAGAGACTTTTCTTGCAACTTGCCAATGGAGTTGTAGTGAAACACAATAATTCCAATCATGTGCAAAATCAATTAACTTAAGTCATTTAATTTTTAGCCACACCGCATGGAGGTTTCGGATGTATGGGGTGCTCATAATTCAATTAAATCTGAACCAATGTACTGATTTTGATGAAACAATCGTGTGAAAATTGGAATAAGAAATATTCATAAATGGTCATTTTTTCGGTATTTTTAAGTTGATAATTATTTTTTCTTGAAAATACAGAACGCAATTTTATTTTAATTTAATACAGTTAAATTTGCATACAGAGACTTCATTTATAACGACATTTAACTTATAACAACGAAACTTAAAGCTTAAGTTTTGTTTTGCACTAAATTGTGAATTATATTTTCCGGTTGTCTAAGTCCAACTAGCTGCTATAAAGGGCAAAATTCTTTATTATTTTTTATTTTTTTAGGTCCGCACGAGTTCTTTGGTATCAAAACCGCGTTTTCGAGCGCTGCTTCGGTCTAAGATGCGAAATCGCTGTGACCGCCATTTTACCTACCTAACTATTTTCAGGTTGTAACGACTTCTGCTATAACGACCATTTCGGTTATAACGACCATTATTTCAGGTATTTTTTGTCATTAAGGTCCTATATAAGGAACGAAAATCAAGTACAAGAGAATTTTCTTTCCCTTGATTGTTCCTTTCAGCTTCGGCATCATCTGTTTATTCCTCAAATGTTGACGGTAATCTGAGCACTTTTGAAAATAATGGTGACTCCTTAACCCTTTTAAGAGAATGTTATTAATAACTGATGCTATCTCTCCAAAGTTTTTAATATAATTTTATAATTAATTAACATAATAAGAACTTGCTTTGTGATAATCACCATTAACTGACATTACAGAAGACATCATACAAGCAACAGACAAAGACAACTTTCCTTGTCTTGCTTGCCTTTTCTAAGGCTTTGATATAATTTAACCACAATTCTATATGCTAAGCTTGTAAACCAATTTAATTTCTCTACGTCTTTAACAAAACTGGTAGCCTCTTATTTGCTTTGCTTCTTAGATTCCAGGCAGTTGATATTCAGAACTCTGTTTCAGATTTTCTTCATCTTATTAGTTAAGATGTTCCACAAGGCTCGATACATGGGCCATTACCTTTTCCTATGTATATAAATAATTTGCCTAAATGTTTACTTTAGTCTTCGGTCGATATTGTATGCTGACGCTGTGCAGGTTCGGAAGAGTTTTCTTTGGATCTTGTGGAAAATGCTGCACACGAAATAAGTATGGATCTTATGCTGGTCCCGAATGAATGGGCTCCATTTACATCCTTCTTAATCTAAATATTTGGTAATTTCCAGGAAGGAGGTTGATAGCTCATATTTTCTTAAGGTATTGCTTGATAATGGAAGCATCGAATTTGTTGATTCCGCAAAAAAACCTAGGTATAACTTTTAGCAAAATGTTTTCCTGGAATAACCATATCAGATTGACACTGGGTAGGATTTGTGGACGTCTTCGGAATCTATAGACTACGCAAAAAGTAACACCATTAAAAACAAGATTAATTCAGAAAAAAACCTCTACTTATTCCAATTTGTTGTTATTTGGATGTGAGATTTATAGCATCTGTGACTATAAGCATAAACGAAAACTTAACGTGGCATAACAACATCATCGCAAGATATATTCTTGGACTCGAAATATATGAAGACACCTCTTCTTTCTCCAAATCTATTTATGGTATTAGTCTTGAAGATCTTTCTAAGCTTAAAACATTGAGTCTACTTCATAATATGCTCTAAATGCATCAACCAACCTACCTGTACAACACAATTTACTTTAAGCTTTCAACTAGAACTCTGGATCTAGTACCGATTGGATACAATTTTTTAGTCTCTGAACGACAATTCGCATAGAAAAACTATGGGATTCGGATTTGGAATTCTTTGCCCCTCTCAATAAGGTTAATAAGCTGCAAACCATTGTTTAAAATGAAGGTCAAGCTATTCCTAGTGGATAAATTTTGATGATGATGATTAGTTATTTGTATATATTTATTTTCTTTTTAGGCACATACTTTATACTTTTTACTTTTGAATTTTTACTTTTAATTTGTTATTAATATTTTTTAAATTAATATTTGAATTTATTTATTAAATCAGTAAAATCAATTTTGTAACATTTACACTAAATAATGTTTATTCTCGAATTTAGTTTGAAGCTTGCACTATTAAATGAGATATTGTATCTTTCTGTGCATAAGGTATGAAATAAATAAAGATTTAATTTTATTTGATTTATTGAAACCGGCGACGGCGGGACAGGTGTCAAATTTGCTTTTTATATTCGTTCATTAAGGCTTAAGCAATTTCATCTATCTTTTATTACAGGTACCTAATATTGCTAGTGGTTTTCCACGTGAAAGAAAATAGAATTAGTGCAACCAGTCAATTAAATATATATACTTCCTTTGCTTTTACATTAATATAGGCAATCGTATTAATCATCAACCTAAGAAATGTCTTGAAGAGAAAAATTTAAGCACAGCTCAATGTAATTCAAAAGTGGGTGTGGACATTTAAAAGTTCTTGTTCACGCTCACAATACATCTGTCTTCAAATGGGAGATTTTAAGTCACTAAAATGAGAGATATCAATTCCTCGAAAATTGTGTTTCAAAACCTCCAACCATGTTTGAGCTCTGTTATAGATTGTTTGTACCTGCAACTTTAGATATTTGGTTGAAGAAGTAATATAAGGCCAACGAATTATTAAGACTTGTATGATTGTTTGTCAAATGTTTAACTGTTTCTATATATCTCATGACAACGACAAGAAAACCGATGAAGAAATTCACAATAAACTGGATATTGTTCAAATAAGTAAAACAGGGTGTCCACCGGGAAGGTAAACTAATTTGTTTGCTTATAATTTTTGATTCAATCAAACGGAATTGATCTTATATTGATAAATGTTTTATTTAATGTCGCCAATTATGTATGGAATACAATATCAGGTAAATGTCCGCATCTAATAGTCTCACAAATGCGATCCATTTTGACCACATTTTTCATTACATTCTCACACATTTTACGCGGTGTTTCATTAATTTCATTACGAATTAGGGCTGGCAACGAGACCGAGGCTAGTCTCGTTGACGAGACGAGACTTCGTTAAAAGCGCCCGAGACGAGACCAAAACTAGACCGAGACGAGTCTGTATTTTTGGTACCGAAATTCGCCGAGAGTCTTGCTGGTCTGGTTTAGATTTTCGCTGCGAGAAAAATTTATCTATTCAATTATTAAAATTTTAAAAAAATTATAAAATTTGAACATGAGTACTAAATGTTCAATTTTTATAATATTCGCAAGTTTTTTTTTGGAGAAATATTCTATGCGCCGTAAAATATCAAACCACATAATGTATACATATAATATGTATACGTAGTTATACTCAGATAAGCGAACTGCTAAAACCCAGAGAAGTATTTATTTTATTATTATTATTTATGATTTTTTTTTTTTTTTAAATATATGCCTGTAAGACCTAAGGTCTTTTAAATGAAACCTGAATTGCACGGCACTAGTATGGCACAGTGCATTTGAGAACCAGGTATTGACTGTCTCATTTTAACCCATGGGCAATATCCAATTAAAATTGGAGGTATAGAAAAGAATGCGCCTAGCGTGGGGATCAAACCCACAAGTCCTAGTTAGCAATCAAGCACTTTATTCACTGCGCCATTGCCACCCACAATTTCGTTGAAATATAAATCGCCCATTTCTCAGACTTTGTTGCCCCCTTCGGAAAAGTGTGACTTTAATAGCGAGTCTCATTCAAGAAAAGATCTGCTCTTTCCGACAAAAAATTTCGTCTTTTTGAATTTTGGGAGTTTCATTCCAACAAAAAGATCAAATCTAGATCAAATCCTAACACGAAATATTGGATCTCTGATGGGTTGGCAGATTTGATCTGAATGCACACATAAATGTAAAAAGTCTTTTCTCTCAAGGGTCAAATGGAAAAAAATTTGTAATTAATTTGGTGTGAACTTGTGAACTAGTGCCAATCTGTGCTAAAAAAGAAAGAAATATTGGAAGAAGAAGTTAATAATTTTTATTTTATAAATTCAGTACAGTTATAGATTGCATCGTCTGCGTCTTCCTCGTCATCTCATGATGAATATGTGTTTTTTTTCAGAAATATGTGTCAGTTATTCACCAATACTAAAATTAAATCTGGAAAAAAGTTTCATTGAAACGATCAAATCTGGATTTTGATTTGAGGTCTTTGAAATTTGAATGAAACTCGCTATATAACTTTAAGGGATACTTGGAAAAAAATATTATCGAAACTTTAAAATATAGTTTGTTGCCTAGTTGTCAAGCCAGGAACTGTCAAAATTGATTGAGAAGTGGATCCAAAATGAAAATTCTAAATTTTTCCGATTTTATTTTTTTTGATCCCGATGGAGAGTGGGATTACATGTTGTTGTTGTTGTATTGCATGACTTTCGATGATCAATATGGACCAAATCTGATAATAAAAATCGGCTTTTATTGCATGCATTAGGCCCTCTTTAGATAAAGGAAATAATGAGTACTCCCTGGCAAGTATCATCGTTTTTTCATTAAAAACTTAGATTAGCCTCAAAATACATTGAAAGAAAAAAAAACAATTTTACAAATTCACTATTTGAAACAAGAACAAAAGACAAAACAGAATCACGCGTCTTATCTTCGATTTTTTTACTACCAAAAAACACGAAAGAGACCAAGACTTACCGGGACCGAAACGAGACTGCACATTAAATTTTTTTTTGGAAAAAAGGCGAGACCATGACCGAGACGAGACTTGGTTAGAACATACTCCGACAGAAACCGAGACGAGACTACCAAAAGTCTCGCCTGATCTCGTCTCATTGCTATTACGAATATTTTGTTTGAGTTGCTCAAGCGTATCTGGCTTGCTTGCATAAACCTTACTTTTCAGATATCCCCACAAAAAGAAGTCCGGAGCAGTCAAATTAGCCGACCGTGGAGGCCAATTAACATCACCATTTCTTAAAATAATTTGTGTGGAAAGAGGTCTCGCAGTAATTCCATTGTAATCCTGGCTATATGCGATGCGGCACCGTCTTGTTGATACTACATGGTAATCAAGCGCAAAGCATGCAGTTGTGGCGTTAAAGAGATTTCAATCATATCACGACATCGCTCCCCAATCACAGTTACTGTTACGCCGTTTTCATTTTCAAAGAAGTAAGTTCCAATGATTCCTCCAGACCAAATTGCCACCAGACTGTAACTTTTAATGGATGCAAAGCTTAATTATTTGAGGGTTTTCCATTGCTCAGAACCGACTATTCTGTTTCTTCACATATCCATTCACATGAAAATGTGCCTATTCACTCATTATGATTTTGTCATGAAAATCGGTATTGTCATGGGCTAGCTGTAATCTCCTTTTGGTATATGTACGGCGGCGTAAATGGTCTTGTGGTAGAAGCTCTTGTGTCAACTGAATCTTAAATGGAAACAAATGCAAATCCTTGTGCAAAATTGTGGTCAATGTTGTTCCTTGAAGACCAAACTCCTGAGCACGGCGTCGAATTGAGGTTGATGGATTGTTTTGAACACTTGCTTGAGCAGCAGTAATGTTTTAAGCTGATCTTGCAGTACGTTGTGGTCCATGCTACTCCCTAAAACTTAACCGCAGTATAGCAGCACACGGACTACATGAGCACTCGGCAACGATGGTAGATTTGCAGAGCGTGATATCATCGACTGAGGTCGCAGAGCTCCCAAAACCTAAAACCCTTAAAATAAAATCGGCCTGGTATGATAAGGAATGTGAGTCTTCCCGGAAAAGATCTTTTGCGTTTCTTCATCTTTACCAAAATTTCAATGCCCTTTAATTGAAAGAAGACTATCTTGTAGCAAATTGGGCGTACAAAACGTTATGTAGATGTTAAAAAGTTAATAACTCCAAAAAAAGCAGAAAGCCTAACAGACTGTAAAAACTCCTCGGAATTTTGGAAAGGAATACAAAACATAAAAGGAAGACCTTTTGTTACAAAAACAATGTTGCGCGCTGAAACATTACGACAACATTTTGAAGTACAATTGAACCCGGAACTCTTTTCCCCTCCAATCCAATACTCCTTACCAAATATCGAAAACCAAATCTTAGAGAGAGAAATAACGATCGCTGAAGTCCAAGCAGTAGTATCGAAGTTAAAAGACAATAAAGCTCCTGGAATTGACCGGATCCCGAATGAATTCTGGAAATACGCAACATTGGAGTTTCTAACACTTCTCACAAAAGTGTACAATGATATTTTCACTACAGGCGAAACACCGGATGCTTTCAGAAAATCTATTTTATTTCACATATTTAAAAAAGGAGATAAGAAGGACCCATCCCACTATCGGGGTATTGCTTTTCTCAATTCTTCTCTCAAAATCTTCATATTGTTGATCATCACATATTTAGCCTGACCAACATTGCAGAAATATATATTCGTCGTCAGAAAAAACTATATGCATGTTTCACCGATTTCCGAGCGGCATTTGATTCCACCGACAGAAAAGCTCTGATTTTAATTGTTCAGAGATGGGATGTCTCTGAAATTTGGGAAAATAATCGAAAACATCTTCAAGGAAACAACCTATGTGTAGGCATGGGCAAAATCTATCTGACTGGTTTCACGCCTTAGTAGGGTTGAAACAATGTTGCAATCCCAACCCTTCAGCATTTTGCCTTCACATCGAGGATCTAATAAAAGACATGCCGTTCGGTATAACAATTGATGGGTTTCGGATTAAAGTGCTCAAGTACGCAGACGATCTCGTCACTTTAGCTGAATCTCTTCAGCTAATGTTCAACAAACTGCGGAAATACTGTTCGAAGTGGAATCTAACAGTGAACCTTTCCAAATCAAAATCAATGGTTTTTCGGAGAGGATCAGGGCGATTGACGGCAAACCAAAAATGGTACTACGCAGAAGATCAAATCGAATCTGTGAGGGAGTATGAATACCTGGGTTACACTGTGACGAGCAACTTAAACCTAGAAAAACACTTAGTGAAAAAACTTTTTTTTGCCAAAAATGCGATTGGGACGGTGTGGGAAAATGTGTATGGAAATAAGGACTTAGAATTTAGTGCAAAATGTAAAGTTTTTCTCGCAACGTCTGAATCTATAATGCTGTATGCTGCAGAATCATGTGGCTGGAATCAGTCTGAAACAACTGAAAAACTCCTGAGGTTCTTTCTGAAAAGGCAGTTTAGACTACCAAACACAACACCAAACTACATGCTTCTCATCGAAACCGGCTTATCACCATTATATCTTTCATCCCTTAAACTGCACTTCAATTATATCACCAAAATAATGTACAGCCACGTCTAAGAAAGATTGCGGTCTCTGTAATAAGGTCGCAAAGCTCATGGTTTCAAGAATGTAAATACCTAGCAGATTCTTGTGAACTCTCATTTAATCTAACTTTAAACAACTTAGCAGAATGGATGCCATATCTTCATAATCTATTGGAAAAGCTTCACTTAAAATCGAGAGAGAAAAGTATAGAGCAAGCTACAAGTTCACTACATAGGGAATTCTACCCTCAACTTCATCATGATCTAGGAGAATCCAACTATTTCAAGGACATCCATAACCGTGAAACAATAGCATTGATCTTCAGGGCAAGGGGTGAACTCTTGCCTCTAAATTTCATTCCATATCGGAATGACCTACCACTCAACTTCTCCCTATGCAACACCAATGAAAGGGAAAATGTACGGCACTTCATCGCAAGGTGCCCAATTCTAGTAGAAATTCGGCGGAAAAGTTATTTAGATCAAGCCGAAGTCATTGCAGTTCTTAAGGGATCAGATTGGGAAAAACTATCTCTGAATTTAGAATTTGCACTTAATTATAGAAGACAGATAATAAGAGAACACTTTTAAGTTTGAATATTTTTTTTTATAAAGCACTATTAAACTACAAAAAACTGTAAATTATTATCATTTTAGGCTATCATCTGGCTGAAGTCCCTTCAGGCCATTCCTCATAAGATTTAAGTTAACCAAAAACAAATGTTTTTGTAAATACAACTTTTATGAATTAATAAATCTAATCTAATCTAAAAAAAATCTAATCTTGTGGTCCATGCTTGGGCCTATCACCTACAGATCCTCTTTCTTCGAAATCATTCACTACACGATAAATAGTGTGTTTTTTGGCACTTTGATTTTCCAAAGAGTTTCACGTTACTTTCTCATCGTCACAGTAATCGATGATTGATTTTGATAAAATGTTGTAACGATTAAAACACGTTGGTTTATCGAATATTTTCCCATAATAAATTTGCCACGTGTCTACTTTACGACTGCCAAATATAATGTTTACCAAAATGATGGTAAAACAAATTCCCGGCGGACACCCTGTACATATATTTCCATGTTCTTCAGGTGTGTACCGTTCCATTGCACATTGTCCAATTTGTATTTAAATTTTTAAAACATATAGGTCAAAGCATATGATAGTATAAAGCATTTGCAAGTATTATTGCATTTTAAAATTATCACATTATTTCTGCCCCAACTTGTTCAAGATCAAAGCATAGTTTTCATATAGTTTTCGCTCTTTAGGTCCTACAAAAGCAGGCATTCTTTCCACTTACCTACTTGATGAAATTTCGTAAAGATTTTTCTCTTACAATTTAATACCAATGGTTATTAAGGCACACCTATGATTCTTAGGTGTAATAACGTTGGACCAAATTAAAATTTAATACAACAATTTAATCCAACTTTAACTCGAGACACTAAGGGAATATTTCATTTGAGGTGCTTAGAGTTCAACATCATTTTAAAATTCTATTTTCTTTAATTAAAATCTTATAAAATTTCCACAAAAGTTAACTTTCAGTCTCT
The DNA here is from genome assembly GCA_910595825.1 of Philhelius pedissequus. Lineage (NCBI taxonomy): Eukaryota > Metazoa > Arthropoda > Insecta > Diptera > Syrphidae > Philhelius > Philhelius pedissequus. The sequence continues at coordinate 172,712,068 of OU343161.1, read as the reverse complement.
ATTGAGTTTGCAATATTTCGACGTCAAAGAGCGAAGAACTAAAAAAAAGTCTCCTTAAAATGTTAATTATAAAAAAGAAATAAAATATCTTCCAACCATGCCAACCAATCATCTGTGTAAATATTTGGTGACAACCATTGCAAAACATTTCAAATCCTTGAAACAATATTCTGGGTAAAAACAAAATATTTACAGGTATGCAGACTAACTAACAAAAAAAAAATGAAAAATCAACAGAGGAACAAACCCTTGCAATTCGTAGAATTTTTCATTATTAATTAAAACTGGAAAAAAAAAACAATTTATAAAATTCCAAATCTCTGAAATGTCCACTTTTTAACAAAGCAACATAAAGTAAAACAAAAAAAATACATGTTTATAATTTAAAATTCCATTTCAATTAAGAAGATGTGAGCAGAGAAGGGCACAGACTAAAAAGGACATTCCCAACCTTCGCGCTCAGTCACAACACCACATTAACAAGGACTCTTCTTTCTCGCTATTAAAACTTGTACAGAAATATGAATGAATTGATATGCACATGCAGACTAATAAAAAAAAAATGAAGAGGGAGAATACATAGGAAAACAAACAACAACAAAAAGGTATGAAGATTATGAAAATGGAATTTTCTTGGGTAGACGTTTTTGGTGGAATTGAAAAAGTTTTATGAGCTTTCTTGTTTAATAAGTTTGGGTTTTGCAAGCAACGGCGAACGTAAACAACAAGCTTTGAAGTAGTGTAAACGTCTACGATGATCGTCCTTTTGATGAGACCGATTATGTTTATGATGCCGCAGCTCTGCAGATTAAATGTTTACAATTACTGTTGATTAAATTTGTTGTTGCGCATATAATTTTTTTTATTGAGGGTGGCTTACATTTATTTTTTAAATTATTTCAAAATAGGATTTTCCAAATTAAATCTGAAGATGTTATAAACTAATTCAAATTTAATTTGTGCTTACGTCTTTATTTTGGTCGTATAATTTTCGACCAAAAAACAAATTAAAATAACTGATGAGATCTGAAAAAGCGAAAACTCTTCATACACAAGTAGGAACAAAAATTTAAAATGTTTGATATTGATCAATTGTAAATGTCGAAATGTCATTTAAATATTTGTGTAATAATTTTGATGCAGCAAAAATGATTACCTAACTAAAAAAAAATTTTAAAAATGCAAATACAACAATTACCAAAAAATACGAAACAAGTTTTGATGTGTGTTGTTTTATTTAAGGCATGAATACGATATATTTTATATTCACTGTAATGAATTGTATCTTAGAATTAATCTTAGAGATTAATATAGGCCTCAGCAAACAGAATAAATTCTGTAATAAGATTGCGATCAGACCTCTCAGAATTATTTGTGAAATACACTTGCCCACAGATCAGAAAAAAACAGGATGGGAATCCTCGGCTGTCAAACGGGTTTACCTACAAGCTGTTAATTGCACACAAATTTCCCTAAGGTTGTTGCGGTAGACATTTTTTGGTTAAAATAAATGGATGCTCAGAAAGTATAACAGCGGAAGGATCTTCCTTTTAAGTGCACCTTAAATGTATATAATTTCGGTTAAGAGTGGTATGGAAGATAAATAAAATTAGTAACAGTATACAATAAATTAATTTAATGGTATTATTTAAAGGGTTATCCATTTCGCGGTTTCAAAAGTATAGGGCTGGAATTCGACATCTGTAAAACTAAGTTTGTTAAACCAATTTTTTTTTCAGTTGAAAGTCTGACATTTACGAAAATAGATCGCTTAACTATAGCACAACGCATAAAAATTGTTAAAACCTACTACAAAAATGGTGATTCTGCCACACTACATATCGTGCTTTAAGAGGAGATTATGGTTTACATAATCGTCCAACTACGCAAGCAATTGGCAGAATTGTGAAGAAATTTGAAGAGACTGGATTGGTTACAGATATATTAAGGCCTGTGCATCATCGTTTTGCTCGTACCACTGAAAATATCGCTGCTGTAAGTGAAAGTGTTGCCGAAGACCCGAATGTGTCGATTCCTCGTCGTTCTCAGGAATTAGGACTGTCTTACGGCACATTATGGCGTATTTTGCATTTGGATCTACACCTACATCCACATAAAGTCCAGCTCACAAAACAACTGAAGCCAGCTGACCATTCACAACGTCGTAGATACGCGATTCGAACAAAATTTTCTTCAGCGACGAAGCATATTTCTCACTCGGTGGTTATGTTAATAAAGAAAATTGTCGTATTTGGGGTTCCGCGAATCCTCACGTAATTGAAGAGAGGCCATTCCATCCACAAAAAGTCACTGTTTGGGGCGCTCTTTGGTCCGGAGGTGTGATTGGACCTTACTTCTTCGAAAACGACGATGGAACGACTGTCACTGTCAATTCGAAGCGTTCTGGTCATATGATAACCGACTTTTTTCTGCCTGCTACTGAAGAATATGACTTGGAGATTATGTGGTTTCAGCAAGACGATGCCACATGCCACACAACTCGAACGAATATGGCTTTATTGCAAGAGACATTTCCTGGGCGCGTAATTTATCGTCGTGGAGATATCAACTGGCCACCAACATCATGAGATTTGACACCGCTGGACTTTTTTTTTCGCGACCGTGTTTATGCAGATAAACCATTAACTCTTGTGCACTTAAAAACCAACATTCGTCAAGTTATGGCTAAGATACCGCCCAATATGTGTCAAAAAGTGGTCTAAAATTACCTCAAAAGAATCGATGCTTGCAACAATTCGCGTGGTGGTCATTTAAATGATGTCGTATTTCACACATAATATCAACGTTCACACTTTATAATATAAGAGAAATATCATGAAAAAAGATATTTTGTATGTGTTTTATTTACGTTTAGTTTTGAAACCGCAAAATGTATAACCGTCTATATCATAACATATAAAATATGTAAAGCATTGCTTTAAATGATACAATATAACTTATATATTTACGAAAAATCTTGAGAAAAGTGTTTTTATCTCACAATTCATAATATAGGTCAATGGCTCATGTTTTATAAATAAAGCTTACATTTTTTTAAAACGCTTTTTAAATAAATACACAAAAGCAAATTCCGTCCAAGTGTGGTAACATTTTAAATACACAGAATTTTTTTAACAACATCTATTTTATTCCGTCAAAACAATTTTGTTTTTTTTTTTAGCAGATTTAACTATTTTAGGCAAACTAGCAAAATTTTATATTTCTTTATCGTCCTAAATTTTTCCTTCGACTCCATGAAATTCGGTTTGTTTGTAAAGTCATTACTTATATAACAAGTAATAAAAAATAATATCAAATCTTACTTTTCGCACGAAATTTCGAAGTCTTGCTGACAAAGTATAAAAAGGGAACACGAACTATGTGTTAAGTTTGATTGTACAAAATTTTATAGTAGTTTAACCGAGTTCAAATATTGAACCAAGGATGAACCACGATTGTACGACTGTTTACCGCGTTAATCAAAAATCAAATAATGTCAATGTTAATAAAATTTAAAAAAATCAAAATGAAATTTGTTTGCGAAAGCAGCTAAATTAAGTATTTTTCGATAAAATCTATTGTTTTTATTTCAACCAAAAACTCAATCTCTCATGGACTTTTTCATCCCAGATCAGTTTTCGAGTTCTTTTCGAGATCAAAGATCCCACCATATAATACATACAATTTCCATCATCAATTGCCTTAATCATTAAGGCTTAATGTATCAAACACTTCCTTTTGCTGGGGATTCAACAGGTGTACATTCGTTTGAGCTACTAAATCTAATACTTGTTGATCATATTCACGTTCGCGTTCCAGTTATCGATTAAATGCTTCATTCATTTCACGATTTCGCGCTGGCATTCCTAACCTGAATACTAAACTAACGCAAATGAGGTAACACATGTCTTCGATCAAGAGAAAATCCCGATTATGACTCTCCTCATTCATCTCACGATCATGATTTCTGGAACTGGCTGGAATATGATGTAAAAGATCTTCTGACATTTTATCCTCGTGCGTATCTAACTTGGAGATGCAGAGATAATGGCTTAATGATCGTCGTATCTTAATGGGTATCGTTTTATAGTGATTCAAAGAGAATAAAAATTACTGATTTACTAGCGATCATTGATTTCTGAAAAAATTTATAAATATCAAATTTTCAATCACACTTAACCACAGTGGGAGGCAATGGCTCAGTGCATAAGATGCTTGATTGCTAACTAGGACGTGTGGGTTCGATCCCCTTGCTAGGCGCATTCTTTTCTATACCTCCAATTTTAATTGGGTGCCGCCCATGGGTTAAAATGAGACAGTCAATACCTGGTTCTCAAATCCACTGTGCCAAACTAGTACCGTGCAATTCAGATTTCATTTAAAAGACCTTAGGTCTTACTGGCATATAGTTAAAATTAAAATTAAAATTAAAATTATGTTTAGTTGTCATAAGCGTTTTGTTATTCCATGTCAGATTTTTAACTATATGCCTAAGACATATTGTTCTATGTTTTGTTTTATTAATCACAACTTGGAAAAATTGCGACACTACAGTTAGGTATGCAAATTAAACCACTGTTTTTAATGTGCTAAGCATTGGTCCACCAAAAGCATTTTTGGTTGCGAACAGATATAGCAAGAACTCTTTCAAACTCAGTTGAAGAATTTGATGTTCAAGAGCCTCTTTTCTTAATCTAGTTCCTCAGCGTCATTACCAGTTAAAAGATTTGGAAATATTTGTGTGAATAAATTTCCCGCATATTTTGCCAAATAAATATTTGTAGTTTTTCTATTTTGTATGCTAACAGAAATTACAGAGCACTTAGCAGCCCAGGTAATGCATTCGCTAGTTTTCGGTCCACTTTCAGGGATGAAATAACCAAAGTCTTCGTGTATTATAGAACTTGCTGATTTATTAATAATAAAGAATCGTTTTATGTCGTGCAGCTTTCCTGAATTTTATGTAATTTGTGTGACTACAGCTAGTGCTGAAAGATCATTTTTGAAACTAAAACTAATAAAAACCTGGTTAAGAAACAGACAGGCTACGTAACTTGGCTAATCTGTCTCTTGAAAATTCTATGGCCCGATCTTTACACTTTCATGATGTTATATATACTTTTGCAGAATAGAAAACTCGGAGAAAAGAATTTTATTAATAAAAAAATCTAAGTAAAAGTAAATTGTTATTTCATTATAAATATTTCATTATAAATATAATATAAATATAAAACTAAAACTTATTAGATATTTAACTAAAATGCACATAATATTATTAATAGTTTTGGGCAAGCACTGATGAAGTTTATTAAAATTAAATTATAATGTGACTATTTTTACTGCGAATCCGGAGGGCCTCATTCAAGAAATTTGCCATGTGCCCCAGATGTTAAAGTTACGCCACTGTAGCCGGATAGCGAATACCTACCGGGTATCCGTCACATCTCTAATTAAAACCATTAAATCTAAAATAAGTCTTCTTACAGAAAATTTTGCATATAGATGTTCGATTCATGAGAGTTCTATAATAAATTCACTTATAATAATTAGATTTAAGTTCAATAATTAGTTTTTTTTTTACAATATACAATATAAGATTTTTGTTTGTATCTATTAAGTTTTTTTTTTGAAAATTTTCCCCAAACTATTATCACTTTCATTAGAATTATCTTTATTCATATATAAACTCTAGTTGCTAAGAAACTTTATATTCTAATCTCTATAAAATAATTACCCTACAGTGTTACTACGAGTATCATACATACTGAATAAAAATAAAAAAATGAAAAATAGCTATACTCTTAGCGACGTCATCTTCCAAAAGTCGAATACTGATTTCCATACCGTCGCACATCTATTTAAAAAAAAAATTAACTACTGAAAATTAATCTTAATCTTAAAGTTTAAAAAAAAAATGTGCAATAACTTGCTATTAATATTGATTTCCTTATGTAGTCACTGTGTTTAAGCCAATAATTAGTTGAACTAGTCCATTCTTCAGAGATTATGAGAAATTTTCTTAAAAGCAATCAACATAACAAGAATTTTTTATAGCAACCCATTTAAAATCAGAGCACCGTACAAATTGGCCGATTTTCGAACAATACCACAGAGGCCATCAATATCCAATTCAATCCAATTTAATCAGAATCACTTTTTTCAATACAAAGAACTTTATTTTTATAATACCCTTGTCTTGATCATCCCTTGTTTGCACCCTGCATAAACATTTTGCAATATCCCTCAATAAAAATTTAAAATGAAAATGAGCACAAATTCCAACCTATTCCGATGTACACATATAAAAAAATCCAGCAGAAATACCCTTCACATTTTTTTTTGGCTAGTATAAATCCATCTGTCGAGTGTCCTTAACAAATGTCTACCATCAGCACCAAAATACACATACATATGTATGCATACTAAAGCCTTCTCTTTATGGGAAAAAAATCCTGGAAACAACACAAACAAAAATATTTGACCTTTGTCCCGACTGCTCTATTTTTTCGGGAATATGCTAATCCATTTGGATTTCCTTTATCCCACATTCTCGTTTGCGGATGTCAATATTTTTTAATACAGATTGAAATTGAATAGAAAAATTGGGTAAAGTTGAAAAAATAAAAGGATTCTATGTCATTTGAAGTGGGCCAGAGAATGAATATACTTATGTATGTTCCCCAATGTTGATACCCCAACTCATATACCAATATATTATGTACCTACACATATGTAAGTATGAACAACCAAAAATAAACATCTCTGGAAAAAAAATCCACTAAAGTCTCTGACAATACTTTGATGGATTAATAGAATAATTTATGAAGTTAAATTTTTAACTGAAATAGAAAAGCAGCATTTCGGTAACGAGTCCATTACCAGACACTCCACATCAATGGTGTTAACCGAGGTATTTTTTTGTAATACTGAATATCAACAAAACAGGTGTAATTTCTTGTATTTTTGTAATTCCGCCACATTTTCGGAATTTTATATGTATAATTTTTTTCTGTTATAATTTGAATGTATCCAAGCTATTTTCAAAAATCGTTATTTATTATTAATATTCTCAGTTTCGCTTTTTATAAAATATAATATAATTTTTTTTCTTTGTGACCAAAAGTCCAAATTATGAGTATAAGTCGACGGCTACCGACACAAATAAAATGTACAGCTTTCAAACACTGTGAATAAAAAAAATTATATAAAAAAAAATATATAATTCACAGTGCTTGAAAGCTGTAAATTATATTTGTGTCTGTAGCCGTCGACTAATATTTTGCGTCTTAGAAGGATACTACAGCATCTAACTGATGAACCCAACTGTAGTACCTGGGCGAAACGCATAATATATATTTTTTTAAGTTTAATTAAAATAATATTTGTTAGTATATAAAATTGTTTGATCTTAAATTAATAGATTTATGTATACATTATTTTATATTTAATTAAATGTTTAAAAAAATTAAATACGAATTTATTTCTTAGATTTAATTTGATTACATAATTCAACTTTGCATGAACCACATATAGTCGAAATATATTTGAAAAAATTCTATATATTATGCAAAAATTGTTTAATTCATGAAAAAAGTATTTATAATGTTCAATGTAAAGAGCAACTCGGCGGTAGTTATACAAGTGATGAAATGACAACTTCAAAATTGAGTGATTAGATAATAAAATAAAACTTGCTAAGTAAACCAACACAATTAAAGCCAGTAATCATTAAATAACAGATTTTTCTAATAATTTTGATGTTCTTCCATATAACTCTACAAAATATTTGATATTTGAAATTAATAAACTTAGAAGTTGGCGTACTTTTAGATCTCACTACTTTTCACGGCTGACGTAGAAGAACTTGGCTAACTTTTTAACATTTATGTTTTTGGTGTGATTTCACTACTTTTTGCAAAGATTCTTTTTATCAGGAAATGGTGGGGGAATAAACGCCAATCGAATGCCTTATAAGGTAACGTAAATTTTTAATTTAATCCTATTGTATGTACTACAAGTCCTGCCCCTCTAGCAATTTTCATTAGTTAGAATTGATCTATTGAAACGGTAATAATATGATAAGAAATGGGTGTATGAAACGCATGAAAAATTTCATGATTTCAACCTTTTCCTTGTATACACCTAAAAGCTGACTGCTCTAACAAACATAATCCTGCACCAATCGGAAGTGCTCTCAATATATTTAATATTAATTCTGTAAAAATGGGTGTTTATTGATATCCTATCGCTCTACCAAATTTCATTATTCCACGACAATCAGAAGTGCTCCAAATAGTTTACACCATTTCTATGAAAATGAGCGGATGCCACACCCCCTGAATGAAAAATTTCAATAATCACAATTTTACATTTCCTCTCACTTCTAGACTTACCGTTCTACTAAATTTCATCGGCAACATCATAGGGAAATGATTCTTAGTAGATACTTTATTTTTATATGATACATTAAATAATATAAATGTAAAACATAATTTCAAAAGGAAATCGTCCACCCGTTTTCGAAATAGATTTTTTTTTTTCAAATTCAAAAAAATTACATTTCGAAAATTTTAGTAGTTATGCAGTATTATTTTAAATTTAAAGGATCTTATGACAAACAATTTCTTCGAAATCCGTTTTCCCGTTATCGAGTCGAAAATGAAAAAAACTGTTCTACGGTACCATTAATAACATTTCATGTAAAAAGATGTTAAAACAAAATACAAACTATACCTTCTTATTTTTAATCTTTTTTTTTTACCCCAACACTAAGGGGCTAGGCCATACAATTTATTGGATCGAAAATTCTTTATATTTTAAGAGTGAAGTTCAAAATGAAACACAGATTTTTTTTAGATTAGTTAATGTTAAACATAACTCCCATTTGTGTAAAAAAAAACGTTGTCACTCTTTCGCAGTCAGGAATCAACTGACTGTTTCAAATGTATTCTTGTACATATTCCTTCTCGACCGATAGCCCTCTTTCATAAATTCAAATCATTTATTTATCGTTTACAATATTAATTATCTCGAAAACGGCTCTTACGATCTAGATTTAAAAAAACATTCATTGGACTATTTATAGGCATATTCTAATTTTTTTGTAATAAATCTTTTAAATTAATATGTTACTAACGATAACAGACATAAACTTTTCGATTTTCAACTATCTCATTAACAGCTCAACAAATTTCGATCAAAATGTTCATTCCGGAATTCATTCACATTCTAACTGATACTGCATATCAAAATATTCAAAAAATCCTTTTTTGGATTTTTTTTTGAAAATCAATATTTCGAAAATGGATGGATTTTTTTTTTATATACATACTCAGCCGATTCATCTAAGAATCTTGAATAAACAATGTGATCGAACATAAGTGCAAACACGTGCCGTGCGATAGAATCGTGCATTCTATTAAAAAATATAATATAAATTCAGGATTCATATTTTGTTTTTGATTTTTAAAATAAAACTTACAAATTCGGGCCAGAGTATGGTTCGTTTTTTTCAGGATGAAAGAAGGCATTGCGTGTAACGAAATTTATTTCTGAAATATCATTAAATTTGCTCTTAAATATATATTGTGTAGAGGAAATAATTCCAACGTACATGATATGTTCTTAGAAATCTAAGTGCAAAAAATTCACCTACGGGTTATAAAATTGTAAGCGTTGTTCTTTTGTATTTTTTTTAACATTATACGATATATTTGCATTCATTTAATTTGTCCAAACCGGAAATCTTGTTTTGAATATATATAAAAAAATTATTGTTTATTCTTCGCACGCTTGGTTTTTTCGTCCGGCTTAAAAACTCTGGACCCCACCACATATAAGTCATAGTATAAACACGGCAATTCAAAGTTTATTCGACACAACTCCGATCACAGTGTTGCCACTACCATTTTAGTGGAACTATTTTTCTTTAAAATGCTTAGTGCCAATCCACCTAATAAAGCCGATAATATACACAATTATGGGAAACTTCGCAAAAACAATTTAAATAACATGGACATTCCAAAAGAGAATTAGGTAGGTGTTCTCTTGGATTTGTTTGAACTTAACTACACTCTTAAAATAAATAGTGTAATTTTACTATCATATAGCGAGGAAACTTTTTGCCCACCATAATTGCTGTATTTTTACGCACGTATTAATTCTAAATATTTATATTTATGAATAATAATTTCAAATATAGATATATAGTAAAAATGTGTATTTCTACAACCAAGAAGTTTAAACTTAATGTATATATATCTAATTTATGTTTAAAATTCAACAGAATAAGCAATTGTTTTTCATATACCTACTTATAAGCAATGTGTAAATTTAAGCTTTTTATTTGTAAATTTATTCGACAAACAATGTTTAAACCAACAAAACTACGTATAAAAACGCTTAAAATTAAACCTTATTTATGTGATTTCCTCTAATAAGAGCTTTATTTTTTTTAATGTCAGCCAGCATAAAATGTGTAAATTTAAACTTTTTAAGTTCAAATTTAAAGCGGAATTCAACAGGCAATATGTAAACTTCCAACAAAATTAACGATTAAAATTAGACGTAATTTATGTGATTTCGCTTTATATGTAAAATTAAACAAAATCTTACGCTTGTATGCCTATGTATGTTGCTTAAAAATGTGTACAAATTAACACAAATAAAGAGATCCTTAGGATAATACTAAACCATAGCTGAATCAATAGCTTATATACCTTCCATGCAGTCCAATATATAATAGCGTATATCCATATTATTAATCAGGCTCTTTCTCCATATAAAATAAAAAAAAGTTCATCCTGTAAATTCAGTCAAAATCAAGTGAATTAGAGTGTATGTTGTATAGAGTGCTATTTCGTTTGAAACCAACAATTTAGTATATCGTGTGAGTATTTCGATTAGATATGTATGGAAATGGGTGAACGAATATATCATTCAGCTCACACGAAATGGGAAAGAATTAGTTTGGGTTAATGTTCTCCAATAAATAACTTTTTAACAGTCTTGGGAGTGGTTTTTGATATGTTTTGTAAAGCATATAATGGTAAAACATTTTTTCTTATTGGTCTTTTTTACTGCTTTATGTAATGGAAAAATTTAAACTTTTATTTTTTATCGGCTTTGAATAATTATCTTATAGAAATGTGTTTCCATATTGGAAATCAATAAAATACATTTAAAAAAATTCCGGCAACGTGTTACAATTGCCGAAGAGTTTTACTTGCCATTTAATTCTCTAACTGTAAACTGATGAATGTTCCTGAATAAGTTCTATACCTATACACATGATTTAATTAATGATTTTAATTATTATTTTATGATTAATTAATTGATTTTTATTTTCTTTAACAATTTTACAAAAATTATAAAATTCAATAAATCTTGGCATTGCCGTCTGCTTGATTGACAAAACTTTTCAATACTTATATAGTGAAATCAATAAAATTACAGTTATTAGCTAAAAGTATTCACCTAGTATTCTATTTCTATAATTAATTGCGATTTTGCAAAATTTTAACATCTTCGATGTATCTATTTCGTTTAGTAGATCCACAGTTTCGTTTTCTGATAAATAGTCTGCACCCAGAATGTGTCTTCTAGTTTCCCTTAGAACAGGGCAACTTCCGACAAAATAAAAAACATCCTCACGTTCTGCCAGATTACACATCTCACAAAGTAACTGTAGATCTTCACAATGGGGGACGAAGCTTAAGTTCAACAGTTCTGCTCTGAGACGAAACATGTTTGAAATTTCTTCGATAGTATAATCATCCCGGAAGTTGTTTCTTTCATTAAGATCATGATTCAGCCTATTATAAAGCATGCTATGCAGTGAGTTTGACGCTTCTTCTTTGTACCTCTGTCTCAAGTTTTCATCCAAACTGGTAATTATCTGGTACATTGTCGATTTCCACGTAATCTGGTCGCTGATGTTTAGAGTAACCTCAGTCTCCTCCGCTAAATTGATCCATTCTTGAACCCATCCTGTCTTACGGCTCACGCAATGTAGTGCGGCTTTCTTTGGAAGACGATCATTTGGCATGTTGCAAATTTTGATTATGTCTAGTCTACTTGAAGTTTTAGCGTCTTCATGAATAGTGGTGGTAAACCTGTTTCCAGCATTATCATATAGTCCGGCGTGCTTGTAAGAAGGCGAAATGTTCTTTTTATAAAAAATCTCAGTAGTTTTTCGACCATTTCATATTTCTTTGCTCCCCACACTTGAGAGGCGTAGAACATAACTGATTGAGATACTGCTTCAAACACTTTATATTTGCTACTGTGGGCGATGTACTTGTTACAAAAATAATCTCTCCGTGCTACATTAATAGCGGTTTTTGCCTTCGCCAGTTTCTCCGTGAGATGCCTTTCCATTTTTAGATTCTGGGTTAAATAAACTCCAAGGTACTTATATTCCTCAACCACTTCTATTCTTTCGTTGTTGCAGTACCATTGTTCATTTGTCCCTGATCTTCCTTCTCCTCTCCTGAAGACCATAATCTTAGACTTACTCAAGTTAACTACTAAATTCCATCGCAAGCAGTATTCAGCCAACCTATTAATCATAAGTTGGAGCGATTCCGGAGAGTATGCCAGCATAACGATGTCATCTGCAAGAAGTAAGGCTTTAATCATAGTACCCGCGTAACTTGCACCTCCAGGTAATGCCTCTATGATATCATCATTGAAAAGTGCGAATAAGCTTGGACGAAGTGTACATCCCTGTCACATACCTGACTTTGTTTGAAATCAGTCCGATAAATGTTTACCATTCCAGACGGCTGACGGCTGATCTGGTCTGTATGTATAAATTCTGGAGAACTCTTCCGAACTTTAATGATATTCCGGATCTAAATAATTTATACATCAGCGCATTTCGGTATCAAATGCCACCTTTAAATCTATAAAAAAGCGTATAGTTTTTTTTTTTTTGTGGACATGAATGAGCCAGCAATATTTCTAAGTAAAAAGATGTGATCTATGGTAGAGTATCCAGTTCTGAAGCACGCTTGGAACTCGCTCAGTAACTTATTCGCATGTATCCACGAGTTCAGCCTTTTCAGTAATACCGCCGTAAAAATTTTGTAAGATGAGTTTAAAAATGAGATTCCTCTATAATTTTCAGTATCCTCAACGCTGCCTTTTTTGTATATTGGAAAAATTAAAGATTCTTTGAACTGTTGTGGTATAGTTCCTTGTTCAAAAATTTGGTTAAATGCATTTGTAAGAGTTCTAATAAGTTCGTCTGTGCCATATCTATAAAACTTGGCTGCTATTCTGTCTGCACCTTCTAGTGAATTTACTGATGCACGGACTTCCTTTTAAGATATGGGCATGTCTAGAATGTCAACCTAGAAGCCCGGTGGGGCATATTGAAGCATGTAAGGGCTGGTGGGTTCAGCAGTTTTTTGAAATGAATTTTCAGTCTGTTTGAGTCTAAGCCACGACTGATGACATATCTAGTGCCATTTAATTTTCTCGCCGAATTCCAAAACTCGGATGCATTTCTGCATCCAGCTAATTTCACAGCCTCTTCTTCATAATATATTTTCTTTTTTTTTCTTACAAAGCATCTTATACCTTTGGTTGTGAACCATATATTTATTTTTGGCGGAGCACTCGTTAGACCTCTTCAACTCATTAAGCCACGCATATGATAAGCCCCTGACCTGCATACATTCATTACGTACCATGGTTCTCTGTAAGATTTTTGTTTACCATAATGAATGTTTGTTGCTTGATAGGCGTCCTTTACGCATCTTTCAATTCTGCTTAAACTCACATCTCTTTCCTCGGACATCAAAAGTCCATCCAGTTTGTTTTCTATAGCTGGATGCCACTAAATTTCTCCAATCTAGTTTGGGCAAGGGTTCTAAATCTACACTAATGTTAATTTCAGTTTCCCCGCATTTAAATAATAATATAGTCGACATATTATCAGAGAACGGTTTTTTTCTTACTTCGAAATCTGTTATAAAAGAAATCCATTTACTACTTTCCAGACTTAATCGGTTTCAGAACTGCCTTGTTTTCCTATAAGTGTGAATTGAGCCAACACTCGTACAATTTTGGATTCGAAGCCCGAAAAAGTTGCACAGTTCCAGTAGCTTTGTACCTCTTGTATTCCTGGTTATATTCTTTGTATGTCTATGGTACCCATCTCGTTCATTTTCTTCACTTCCTTCACTGCCTACTCTCGCATTTAGATCGCCCACTAGTAGCAGATTTTCTATGTTATTTTCGCATGTTAAAAACTCTTTGATTTTTTCAAAATCCGTTTCCCAATGGTTGCAATTTATATAATTTGGTAACATGCGACACATTTTACCACCAATTTTTATATCCAAACAAGTTATCACTCCATAAGGCTTAAATTCGATGCTAAGATTCATACCCTTTTTAGCTATATCCGAATATACAGCCTACGCTCGCTCTTTCTTAAACATGACTTCTTACTGCTGGTATTATTTTTAGTTCATAGTTTCTTAATTGAATTTCGTACTTGACAAAGTTACTACTATTTACAAATTGATTTATGCATTTAAAAAAATCGGTAAATATGCCTTTGCTACTAAGTCCTGCTATATTATATGACAAAATTTTCAATATCTTAAATTGTTCCTCATAATTATTAAATGTATTTTCTATATTATCTATTTTATTACTATTTGTTCGGCAGACGGCATTACATCTTAAAATTAGAATGTGGCATAACAGATGTCGCGTGTGAACCAGTTGCTTTCCGAATCTTTGTTCGCACCTGGAACGTTGCACATGAAAAATATGCATTATTATAATGCATTGATGCAGTTATTATTGAAGCCTTTGCAATTTAAGAAAAAAAAACAAGTTTTTATTTTTAAAAGGTTGATTTATTTTGTTTTATTTTATTTTATTTTATTTTATTTTATTTTATTTTATTTTATTTTATTTTATTTTATTTTATTTTATTTTAATTTATTTTATTTTGTTTTATTTTATTTTATTTTATTTTATTTTTTTTATTTTATTTTATTTTATTTTATTTTATTTTATTTTATTTTATTTTATTTTATTTTATTTTATTTTATTTTATTTTATTTTATTTTATTTTATTTTATTTTATTTTATTTTATTTTATTTTATTTTATTTTATTTTAGATTTAGGCAGATAGATTTTTATTTTTATCTTTAAGATTTAAATTACAATATTTTTACAAAAAAAAATCATTAAAATATGGCTCTTGCCTTCTGCCTGATTGACAATTCATATTATTTTATATTGCAAGGTTTGGTGTTTTTATACATAGCTATTTCTTTTTAAACAGATTTATCACCTTTATTTTTTTAAGTTTTGACATATTTAACTGATCGAAAAGTACCCATTCACTATTCTTTTACTATATAAAAGTGCAATTTCACAGAATTTATACAGTTTTTTTTTACATCAATGTGGTTGAGTAGTGCTATACACTTATCTTCGGTTAAAAAATAATTACCAAAAACATTTCTTCTTATGTCTCTTAACCCATTAAATACCAAGCATCTTAAAAATAAAAAACCTTTAAAATCCTGTTTAATAAGTTATATTTATGACTAAACATTTTGTTAAAGTTTGGTACTTAAGGTACATTCATTGCCTACTTGGGAAATATTTTGCAACAAACTTTTCGTTGCCAAGAGTAGTTTGCGCCATATGTCACATATCCTTCGAAATCTGCTGTGTCATATTCGGCATCTTAGTTGATTTTTAATTTTTTTTTTTTTTGGAAATATCCGCCTTCAATGTGAAAGTTAATATTATTTGGTGCTTTTGTTGACGGACCTGAACGTATATAAGTATTCGCTATGGCCCTGACGAATAGAAGTAAGTTGCGATTTTCTTTGGTTTGCTGGCAATGGCCAAGCATTTACCACGTTCATTTCTTCTATTGTCACGAACCGTACAAGTTGTCCGAAATCATTTTTTTAGTAAAGTAACCTTAAGATAAAAATACAGTGAGCTCACTTGGCTTTTTTACTATTTCCAGTTAGTTAACCATAACTCGAGATCCAAGTGGTAAACACTTATTGCTTGGACTTACATTTTTGGCACCCCTGTATTAGCAAAAGCTATAGCAATGGCCATCACAACTGCAAAGCATCCACTCCCTACAGACAATTCGAGCAGGTTTTACACGGAAATACTGCTTTCAAGAATGATAGCCAAAGTATTTGACCATCGCCTCATCAATAGAAAGCTTGTCTTGAAAAAAAAAAACCAACCATATTCATCCTAGGTCGAACCTTCACATTCATATTAGCATTATTGATGATTGATTTCTTTAGTGAAAAGTTTCGTCTACTTCAGTACAACAAACCACATGCTTTGACCAATGTGGAGCGTTATCCTGAGACTCAACTCTGGCTGAGATTTCTTTCCTTAGATAATCAAGTGGAATGTCGTCTTTGCTTTCATATCCATCGTTGACTTTGACCTCTACTACTCCTGGGATGCTCAAGCACATAAATCTTCCCCGTCCGTTTGAATATCAACATAGTGGAATACCACTATATCCTTCATTTCTTTCATTTCTATCATCCGGAATATCATCAAGAGACATGCAGAGATTTGCGTAGGGCCTACCATAAAAGCTGTTGCAGTTATTTGTTGGAAAACCTATTTCTCTGCAAAACCAGTGAGAAAAAAAATTAGCACGGTTTTGGCCAGTGTACTCAATTGAGTACACCACTTTTGTAGACCACTTACCACGAACAAAAAAAAAATTGAATGAGAATTGTTCACAATGTAGTTCTTTGGGAAAAACTCTATTGAACAGAATTGGTTATTCACAAATTAGCCGAAAGTGTAAATTTTACTTTCGCAAAGACACAAAACTGTTTAAAACAAAAAATGCACGATACAAAAGTTAACCAAATTATTTGAAAATGGCTTTCAACCTCAACGAAATTCTTCCGAATAACAAAAAGACATGTCCATGCTTGCTTTCAAATCGAAAGAAATTAAAATTAAATCCTATTTTTCAAAAAAAAAAAAATATTACTGAAATTTTTAAAAATACTGTATTCAATTGAGTACAATGGCAGGTAATGGGTTAAGATTGGACATTTCATGGAATGGAAAACATTTTTCGCTCTTTGTGATTGCACAAATCGCACAGTATAGGAAGATCGTCTCTATGGGGACGTAGTTGAGTTCCAGGTGCTATTCACGCAAACGAAAAATCATGGCAATTTCTTCTATTCTACACTCATCTCTAAAATAGTTCCTTTCATCAAGTAAGTAATCCAGACGATTATAGATTGCTCTATAAACGAAATCGAAGCTTCTTCCTCATATTTTAGTCTGCGATGCTCATCCACACACTCGATAAATCGTTTTCCATACAAAAGGCTCATTTAAACTAATATTTAAGTCCATTCTACATTCTACAGCAAGATCTAACCATTCCTTAAACCATCCTTTTTGACTGTGTACCTCTTGAATCATCGATTTTTTCGGAAGCCGGTAGTCAGGCATTTGCAAAACTTTCTATATATAATCTAATTGCAGTTTCAATGTTTTGACAAATAATGGCGACAATCCGGTTTCGATAATGATCATGTTAGTTTGGTGAGTTAGGCGGTAGTCGGTAAGTTCTCTTTTTGTAATATCTTAAAAGTTTTCCTGCAGCCTTATACTTTTTTACTCCCCATACTTGAGCTGCATAAAAGAGCAAGAATTCGGCTACCGTTTCAAAAACTCTATATTTGCTGCTGTGTGATATGTAGTTGTTGTTTAAGAAATTTTTCCGTATTATATTAATCGCCAATTTGGCCTTTTTCAGCTTCTCCTCCAAATGCCTCTCCATACTCATATTTTGGGTGAGGTAGACTCTAAGATACTTGAATTCCTTGACAACCTCAATAATTTCACCACCATAAAACCATTTTTATTTCTGCAACGTCTGCCGCTTCCTTTCTTTATGACTATCACTTTCGATTTCTCTAGATTTACCACGAGGTTCCATAATTTACAATAAGCATACAATTTATTTACCATAAGCTGAAGAGACTCAAGTGAGTACGCCATTAATACCATATCATCCTCAAAGAGAAGGGCCCCTTGAAGTCCTACATATTCAATTCCTCAAGGTAAATAATCCAGTAAGTCTTCTATGAAAAGAGCAAGCAAATTAGGATTGAGCGAACATCCTTGCCCAACTCCTGTTTTGGTTTGAAACCACTCCGATCTGTCAACACCATTCCATACCGCTGCTTTCGTATCCCTATATAGGATTTGTATAAGTTGGCCAAATGTTCGGGTCATACTTACCCCATACAGTTTATGAATTAAGGCATCTCGGTCAATCGTATCAAATGCTGCTTTAAAATCCACAAAGAAAACATAAAGCTTTTTATTTTTTGTGAGAAATGAATCAGCAATACTTTTATGTAGAAAAATATGATCGATGGTCGAAAATCCGGATCTAAAACCAGGAAAATACTTCAAAAGATTTTTAGATGTCATCCACACTGTTAAGCAGTTTTGAAGTAAGGCGGTGAAAATTTTGTATGTGGCGTTAAGAAAAATAATCCCTCTGTAATTTGCCGGATCCAACGTACAACCTTTGTTATGAATAGGAAACACTAAAGCTTCCTTAAACTTTCCCGGTATTAATCCATATTCAAAACGTTATTTAATAAGGATTTAAGCGCCTTTATAAGGTTATTAGTACCATACTTAAAAATTTCAGCGGGTATTCTATCAGAACCCGCATTTTTGAGTCCATCGATTATTGTATATAATTCTTGCTGAGCGAAGGGCGAATCCAACATATCATAAAAAAAACATTATATGTTTTTTTGTTTTATTTTATTTTATTTTATTTTATTTAATTTTATTTTTTTTAATTTTATTTAATTTTTTTTTAATTTTATTTTATTTTACTTTACTTTACTTTACTTTACTTTACTTTATTTTATTTTATTTTATTTTATTTTATTTTATTTTATTTTATTTTATTTTATTTTATTTTATTTTATTTTATTTTGAGGCCAAAATCTGCTGATATAATATTTCTCCTGATCGCATCACATAGTATCCTTCTTATAAATGGTGTTTCATATTTGTATAATTTTATGTGTGTCCCTTTTTTACGATAAAACTGCTATAGGACAAGCTTTGCATTTGGAAAACAAATATAAGGGGAATTTTATGAAACATAAGATTGTGATAATAGAGAATAACACAAAAACGGGTCCCGCAATTCCTTCTGTCTGTCTGTCTGTGTGTATGTCGATACACGGCTACAGAATTTTTCTTCGAATTTGATACTTAAGTGTTTTACGTGATTGCCTCGATTCCTTTTTTTAAATCTTTTGATTAGTTGAGGCAAAATTGGTTGATTCTAATTACCTCAAAAACGGCTAAATTTAATTTTCCACTTCCTCATTAAGGGCATCAAGGGACATCTCTCATTTTTTTTTTTATTATAGAAGACCTTCAAATTCTAAATAATATTGCAGCACACAAGTTGGTCAAGAAGAAATTTTGTAATTAAGACAAACATCTTTTTTTTTTTTAAATTCAATATTTCGAAAACGGGTGGAAGATATTTTTTAAAATTCAAATTTTAAATTTATATTGTTTCTAATCTTGAGTGAAAAGGACTTTAATAATATTATATTTAGCTGTTTCTACTAAAGTTCTTGTGCTTATAATGTGATTGCACATAAAACCAAGTACGTGCCATCCAGTGGTGTATATTATTTTTTATTGTCATACAAAATAATTCGTTAAGACTTTGGAATACGCATAGGAGTAAAGAAGAATTCGTTCATTTATCTATTTTAATTTAATTTTATGAATTGTGATTGCATCACGACATGTCCATTGGACATGCATTGAGGAAAATTCCTGTAGGTGGATAGAAATCTTAAGATATTTTTTCCATTCGAAACTATATTAAACCATTAATCAAAAAGTTAAAAATCTTAGTAAAAGTACATACTTTATATGAGAGACGGTCACAATTCCGAAATTCTGAACCCAAAAAAAAAAAAAAAACCAGAATTCCGAAAATCCAGAATCCCGAAAACTCCAAAATCCCGAAAACTCAAAATCCCGAAAACCCAAAATCCCGAAAAAACAGAAAAATTAAAAAACTGTTCAAAATTGTCTGTTCACTGAAACTTTGATGGAACAAAATTTCATAATATAACAATTAGAATTTTACAACAAAATTTAATAGAAAAAGAAAAATCATAATGTTTAGCATCATAATAATGTGCTTTGACTTGATCTTGGAGCCTGGATAAGCTGGAAAATAAAATAATCCAAAATCGCGCACTTGGTGACTCAGTGCCCCGATCGACTCTGATTTTTTTTAATAGTCGGACTACTCTTAGCTTCACTTGCTTGAACCAAAAATATGAAAATAAGACGTGGTTGGCTTACTAGAGACTTTGCAATCATAGAGGTAGAGTAAAACAAAAGATTTAAAAAAACTTTAATCTATTCAAAATTCAAGTGTTGTTGCTTACATGTTACAGAAATTCGACTGTATCTTTTTTTTTTGTTTTTACCACTAATTTGAGTTCTGCAATAATTATTTTCACAGTCAAAACCCTCTAAGTCATAATTCTTTGCAATATTACAACACACAATTATTTTACATCGATACCATTGGCCAGGGCACTATCCAGACTTTTCGCCGCTCTGGGCAAACATTTAGATTGCCGCCCTTAGCAATGAAAATATAAGTTGTAAAATTGTTTTTTACAGAGATGGTGCGATTTTTGACCGACTTTTGAACATTGAAGGTTATCATTCCGACCAGTATGAATGTAATAGGGTTAGGTTCTGATTCCGGTTTTTATAATTCTGTTTCTTTAAAATTCCGCTTCTTTTAAAATATCCCTTTTATAATCCCGTTTATTAAAACCTTATTTCTTATTATGCCGCTTTTGCAATCAAAACTAGTTGTTTTATTTTTAAAAAATCGCGCTTGCAATAAATGAATATAGGTTTTCTGAAATCTAAGAACTTGTCCCCCTGTCATTTTTGTTTCAGTCTAGTAATGTGCGTTAATAGTTTTTGAAAAAATACCTTCAAACTCAAAATTTATCAAAAACCAAACAGTGCGGTATGTATGGGGGGTATGCTGCACCCCTGCAGCCCGCTGCCTGAATACACGATAGGATTTGGGAGGGGCGGGGGGTACCTATTTTTCGTTTGTTTTCACTTCGCATTTCGTTGTTTCCCCCTTTCTTACATCGATTTCTGTTTACTTTGTTTATATTTACTTCGTTTTTGTATCACTTTGTTTTTCAATCACTTCGCCCTACGATCACTTCGCAATAATTTCTTTCCTTTTTTCCTCGTTCTGCATTTCCATTAAAAGTGTAATGAATTATTAGAATGTATATAAATCTATTTTTTGTTTATGTTTGTAAAGTGTTTTTGTATAATGAAGGAATTATTTTATTTAAATAAAATATTAGAAATCACGGTTTATTGTAATCTCACTTTTTAAAATCCCGGCTTAGCCCGATTTTTATTTTGATAAATGTAACACAAAAAACTTTGCATACACCCAAACTCGACCCTACCCCAAATCCTATAATTGGCCCAAGCAGGGGGATTGCAGTGAAGCAGCATGCCACCCTTACGCACTGTTCCCGTAAATTTTAATCCTCACATAAAAAAAACTGAGACGAAACACACGTTCGCGAAGTAACCGAAATCGAAATGAACAAAAAAATTAAATAATCGAAAAACTAAATAATAAAACCCGGAATGAACTCAAAACGAAAGACTAAGTAAAATACCTCATGATTTTTTTTCGAAAAAAATGTAAACAAAGTAATTGAAAAATATTTTCATTAAATACTGAATAAGCGAAATGCGAAACTACTAAAACGAAATAATAAAAAACGAGATGAAAAAAACGAAACAAACCATACCCGATTTGGGGTGGGTGCAAGGTTGGGCGTATTCTGGATTTAATAATAGGAGGAGATAGGCCCCCTCTTCCGTAGGATAAATTAAGGCCCTCTACAAAAATCCGTTATTACTTTGCGGCACCGTAGTTATGGTACTCTCCCCTCAAAATGAGATCACCGTTAATTAAAAACAAATTCATGAAAAAAGTAGTTTAACTAATTTTCAATTTTCTTAAAAACTAGAACATATTAAATCATATAGTTTTCAGTTTTTTGATTAAAAATTAATCAGAGCAATTAGTTTGTGAAAAAAAATATTATATAAATTTACAGTTTTGAAAAATTACACTTTAAACATTGTTTTTCCCAAAAGTTTGTGTTTAAAACCGGTTTTTTTTTCAACACCTATACATAGATTCCATTTGATTCAAGAATTAGCTAATACATTCAGATATTGACCTTAAACAAAGCTTTATTTGGACGTATTACCGTTATTTTTAAATATTTTGTTCTCCACTTGTAGCACTTTTCTTATGAAATTGCCGCTTCCGGCCAAACGGGGACGATAGACCCCCTTCCCATATTAAAAAAATACTTGTAACTAACTGTTCTACAGGAATTCATTTTTTGGCGCCTGAGTTATCGTACTCTCCCTAGTAAACGGGTCGAGGGCTTACATAACATTATCATAATTGGTATTTATATTTTATGAAATTCCTTTTACAATATTTATTTTCGAACCTTCATTGCGTTCAGAGTAATTTTTTTAAAATGTTTATCTCTTTAAGTTTGTGTCTTTTTTTATATTTGGCATTTCAACGGAGATAATTTTTTCGGTGCATTTTTTACCCGGTTTTTCATATGATAGGAGCTCATGACAATGATCAGAAGGAGCTTTTTTCACTATACATGACTTCCTTCATTATTTAAAATTATACTCAAAGGTGATTTACACAATCGTTCTAGCTGCATATATGAAACATAAGATAAAACACCATTTAAATAACAATTTAAACATAAAATTATAAATTAAATATTAAAACTCACAATTTTGTAAAATTTTTCCCGTTTAATACAATCACAACATAACACTACTGAAATCACAATGTTGGCATCAAATGCAAACAAATATTTTGTTTAAATAATTCTGCTTTAAATCAAAATCTAAGTTTTAAAAGTGTAAAATACGGTTCCAAGAAATGACGCCAAAATATTTTTTTTGGAAAAAACGCCAAAAAATTCTTTATACAAAATTCTAACCTTTTTTCCTAGGAAAAAAAGCCAAAGTTTTTATATAATTTTTAACAACTTTCTGGCCTTTCTTCCAACAAAAGTTCTGGCGTTTTCTCCATTTTGCGAAATGGAAAAAAATGCCAGCACAAAATGTAAAACAAGCCAGAAAAAAATTCGGACTTGTGTGAAGTGTATTCTGCAATTAGGTTCATGGCGTACAAAAACCTCGCGCATAAGGGGTGGCATTCTGTCACCCTGTAACCCCCCTGCTTGGCCAATTATAGGATTTAGGGTGGGTACAAGTTTTTCTGTATGCAAGTTTAGTTTTGGATTTCAAGATTTCCTTTTTAAAAGTTCCAAACAAAATTTGCATATACCCACCCCAAATCCTATATTGGGCTAAGCATGAATAAAGATTTCACAATGTGTCATGTGGCCCGGCCCCGACCGGACGTGCAACCCGATTTCATCGTCATGTTTGAAAATACCTTAAATCATTGCATGCCCTTTTCCATAACATTATTTGGAAATTAGGCCAGAAAATACTAATGGCATAATTTCCATTTTGCTCTCATGCTATTTTTCCACATCTACCTTGCATAGTTTCCAATATTTCTGGCTTATTTTCCAAATAAAATTCTGCTCTTTTTTTCAATTTTGAGCCAGACAAAAATCCGGCGTTTTTTTCCAAACAAAATTTTGGCACAATTTTTTCTCGCGTAATCTCCCGGAGCCGTAAAAACAAACGATTTAATTTATTTAACAGTGACAAACAACTAGACATATCAAACATGGAACAATAAGGGCAAGTCGAATATTTCAGCTTGGCGGATTATCTACCTAAATATTTCAGAAACAAGATTAATAAAATGCACGACAGGATCGCACGTACGTGCTCCTATGTTCGATTACATTATATGCAAAAGATTCTTAATAAAACGGCTAAATATATTTTAAAAGTTTTTCACTTAATTTTTTATATATAAAAATTCTTACACTTTTTCTTAAAAAAATGGTACAAACATTTTAATTTTTTAATAATATAAATACAAAAACAAAATTTCAGAAAAAATTGTGCACACGTTTTCGAAATATTGAATTTTCAAAAAAAAAGTATTTTTTTTTTCAAAAATACAAAAAAATATTTTTCGAAAATTTAGAAATGCAATACTATTTAAAATTAGAAGGAGCTCCTGTGTAAAATTTTTTATCGAAATCCGGTTAGCCGTTTATGAGAAAGTCGAAAATCAATAAAATGACTGTATGGCAGGTACCGTTAATAACCAAATATTTTAAAAACTTTTTTGGTCGAAATATAGACCATACCCAAAGTAGTACACACACACCAATTTTTATCGAAATCGTTATAGCCGTTTGTAAGATAATTAAGATGGTACAAAAATTTGTGTAGCAAGTACCGATATTTTTGGGCCTATAACAACAATTCAAAAATCTATTATGGACAATCACCTAAAAGGCCTAAGTACCAAGTTTGAACCAAATCGGTTCAGCCGCTTAGGCTGTAGATCCTTCTACAGACAGACAGACGGAATTGCGGGACCCACTTTTTTGGTGTTCTCTATGATAGTAATGTCATGATTGATTGTTAGAAAAAAAAAATTTTATTTACGAATACATAACTGGCGCCTTATAGTAGCTATAAGGCAAGTTTTGTTTCTGGGTAAAAATTTGTATGAGGTTTGTTAATTTTTGAAAAATGAGAAGCCATAGTTTTTCGAAAATTGAAACTAAGTTTGAAATTTCGTGTTGTTTTAGTCTCCAACATCTCTTGATTAATAAAAGTAATAAACTATGAAATATAAAACAAACAAAAAATAATAAAATATAAATTCTTTGATTTTTATTATTTATTTATAAAATTAAACTTACAAACTATCACAATATAATTTATTTATCAGCTTCGCGTTTCGGACTATGTGTCCATCATCGGGCTTGAGCTTTAAAGCTCGGCGGTTTTCAAGTAGGCACTTATTTTTAAGTTAGATTATTTCAATTTAAAAACTAATATTATTTAAATGTGTTATAAGTATTTCAAGAAAAAAAAATACACTTTACCAACTGCCGAGAATGTAAAGTCATTTGCATAGCTAATTGGACATATGCATTTCAACATTTTTGGTCAAATGCAAGTTCATGTATACAAAAATTTTTGCAAAAGTGAATTTTCAATTCAGACGGTTGGAACTTTCCGGTTGACAATCAACAACGCTTATGTGTACACATTTAGATTTATTGTGCCTGCCAGATATGTATATGGAGCAGATAAACGAATTAGAAAACATGTTCTATGGACAATTTATGAGGTCTTAATTCATTTTGAAATACAATACTACTCTCGTTACAATCGATTGCAAATAACTCAGAGATTTTATTTTGCAAGAATATTTTCAACAGAACTATTTTTTTGTTTGTTAAAAATTGTATTAATTTGTATTTTTTCGATGAACTTCGAAACTTTCTAACCGATTTTCACGTTTTTGTTTTTTTTTTTAATTTTTATTTTGCTGGCATGCTAAAGATAAGATATTTTTTAATACTTGTTTTTAGTTAATTAATTGCAAAGTCAACTTTTTACTTGCGATATAGGTACTGACAAAATTAATTAAAAAAAGACTAAAAATATATTGAGCTATTTCAAATAAAAATCTTATGCTTAAGATGTGATCGAACATAAGATCAAGCACGTGTGATCCAGTCGTGATTTTATTTCTTAATCGCAGTTTGGTTTTGAACAAAATGGCCTTCTTGAACCATTTTAAAATATTTTTGATTTTAAAAAGTTTGTGTTCACAAAAAAATTCAGTAAACCAAATATTATAATTGTAATTACAACATTTTCCAATATTCATTAAAAAAAAAACATTAAGGTTTCAAAAAATCAGGTCTTGACATTATTTTGGTATATATATAATAAATGGATTTCAGAACTATTCCTACTAAACAGTTTTCTGGAAAACAATTTCACAATCTCGATTCTGTCCATATAGAAATGCATAATAATACGGAGATATTCAAAGCTGATATTGTCATGATTCCTCCACTGCTGAACTTACTAACTTTTTACTTTTACTTTAAATTTACCACTGGTAAACTATGTTACGGATAAAGTGGACAAGGATTTGGATGAAGACAACATAAAGGAAGTAGAGTCACCATAACATGTTCCAGGTGAGACTGAAATGTTTGTGGTATCTTATTTAGCGGCAGACGACGAAGCTTTCGACAGCGATGATGACATTTCGTTGTGTGAGTTGAAGAAGTTAATTGCACCACCTGTAATGACAACTATATTTAAACAACAAAATTTTAACGAGCAAAGAATTATTTGGGTAGAATCCAAAAAAGTGTTCCAGATGTGGTTGGACTTCACGAGATTGAAGTTTTTGAAAATTTTTTTGATACCAGGTGAGACAACTTATTGTCTTATTGTTAGCCAAACCATGTTGTAAAAACAAAACATAGCTTTTCATTCAATGAAGAAGATTTGAAAACTTTTTTTTTGGAATACTACTATTTTGGCGATATCATTCTGAGCCAAGAGACTTTATGTATGATACACACCATGCTGTTTATTTCGATAACTTTTTTACTAGCTATAGACTAATGAAGATTTTAAAGGAGAGACAAATTTGAGCAATTGGAACAGGTTGGAATAATCGACTGAAATAAAGGGGCGTAACTAAACCTAGGTAGAGTTGAATTTTCGGACGTTGATTCTATTTTTTAAGCTTATCATTCCAAAATATATGAAGCTATTTGTGTATTGTATAACAAACTAGTTATCTAAGTAAGTCAAACCGGTCTCTATTCATTGAGCTAAATTTGTCTTATCCCCAGTATCATCAATTTATTCGGTTTCACAGTGTCGTTTAAACCTTAAACTGAGTTCAGTTTGGAGTTTAAGTTAACCGAGATTATGCTGCCATTTAAGCTTCAGTTCAGCGTTTGTATTGTTTTTTTTTTTCAGAAACAATTATGAACAAAACAAAATTGAGTATTCAAATGTTATCGAGTTGTTATAGTGATTTTGAATATTATTTTATTTATTATTCTCCTTGTTGCGCGTGTTTTTTTGTGTCAGTGAGGGAAAGGGAGGAGGCAAGAAAAATGCTGCCAACTATTTTTCATAAAATATAGTTAAACGTAGTTCAACTGAAGTAAATATCATATTTCACTGTGAAACCGGACGAACTAAGCCAACATTTAAACTCAGTTTAAGGTCATCTTAAGTTTAAGCTCCCACTGTGAGTCTTCAGCCAAACCTGGCCTTATCAGCGACTGTGAATATGCCCCGATGTCTTCTGCCTCACAATAAAAACAAACTTCAAAAACAGACAAGAGGGACTTTTGATGAGACAAATCAGTTGCTTTTTTTTTATAACTTTGCACGCGCTCAAGGGATTATGAATAGCCCTTATATGTTTTTCTTAACACAGCGCGGGCATCCGGTGGAAGAAGAGAAAGAAGGATAGGAGAGATGTGGCGCGATGTTCTGAGACTAGAGCTGGTTGATGTCTCAGATTTATATCCAGGGATAGCGGCTGAACTAATGCGGAGAGAATTACCGTGTCTTATTTAATTACGTCCCTTATAGTTCGCCTTATTTTATTTATTTCGTTGTCATATTTTATGGGTCTGCTAGCTTACTCAATCACATGTTGTTAGTGTTATGCCTAAACAGAATGTAATGAGCAAAGCAGCAACTTATCTTATGACAATATTTATAATTGTTTTTTTAATGGAATATAAGAGGACATAGACAACGGCAGGAATCGAACCTGCAACCACGAGGTTGACAGGCGAGCACACAACTATCGCCCCACGGCCACCCCCAAAAATGGAAAACGGAAGGAAAACAGCATCGTTACACTGATCACGAATTACGACCAAAGCGAACCCTAAGTAGAACATGGTCGCCCAATTTTTGTCCGGTTATGAGAACTATCGCGTTAAGGGAAAGAATAAGAAAGTAAATGACTGCAAAAATGAATATCAAAACGAAATGATATGACATTTGCAATAATAGAACGCCACCAGAAAAGGGAACCAAACACTTTCAAAATTACACCAACTTAGTTGTCCGGCAAGTCCCCTAATAAGTTTGGAATAAAACATCGTTCTGTCGGGTTATTAGACATTCGCGTCAGTTTATCGGAGATTTTCTATGGATTTTTCTTACGTATTAAAAATAAAAGATATAATATACTGAAAAAGGTAATTTCGGTTTTTTGTTGTTTGATTTGTTGATATAAAAATAATTATCAATAAAATTATGTGTCCGCGTATGGGAGGGAGGTTTTCTGTATAAAATGAGCATGAAAAAGTGTTCACATCCGTTTATGGGAGTGTCCGTTTATAGGAAAGTAGGGTGATTTTTTGCTACTTGGTTTTTGACGTTTATATTTTTGACAGATCACACATGACAAATTCCACGAACATTTGACATTTCGATTCAGTATTGTTTGCCATTTCATCATGAATAGACTTACGCCTAAACAACGTTTGCAAATTATTGAAATTTATTATCAAAATTCGTGCTCTGTGAAAAATGTGTTTCGCAAGCTACGTCCGTTTTATGGTCGTCATAATCGTCTTCAGCGACGAGGCTCATTTTTGGCTAAATGGATACGTGAATAAGCAGAATTGCAGAGTAGCCAGAGTCAATTCAGCAGCTACCAATGCATCCCGACAAATGCACTGTTTGGTGCGGTTTATGGGCAGGCGGCATCATTGGGCCGTACTTCTTCAAGGACGATGAAGGCCGCAGGGTTACGGTCAATGGAGAAAGGTACCGTTCGATGATAACAGATTTTTTTTGCCGAAATTGCAAGAATTGAACTCGGTCGACATGTGGTTCCAACAGGACGGTGCCACATGCCACACTGCACGCGAAACCATGCATCAATTGAGAGGCGAATTTGGTGAGCAGTTGATCTCACGTTTTGGCGCAGTCAATTGGCCACCAAGATCATGTGATTTGACCCCGTTAGACTATTTTTTGTGCGGCTATGTTAAGTCTATTGTCTATGGGGACAAGCCAAACACGATTGCTGCCTTGGAAGCCAACATTGAACGCGTCATTGGTGAGATTCCGGCCGAAATGTTTGAAAAAGTTTGCCAAAATTGGACTTTCAGAATGGACCACCTGAAGCGTAGCCGCGGGCAACATTTGAGTGAAATTATTTTTAAGAAGTAAATGGCAGAAATTGATTTATCGCTCCAAATAAAAATTTCATTCACTTTTTACAAGTTTCTGTGTTTTTTTGAATTTTCAAAAACCAAGCTCTTAAAAAATCACCGTTTATTTTGTATAAGAACTTCAAAAAAGAAGTTTGTTAACGAAAATGTGTCCGATTAATGGAATTGTCCACTTATTGGAGCTTTTCGCAAATAGAGCTTTCACTGTAATATGTATATAGATCTTAAAATACACAAAATTTTTTTTTTTAAATGTTATATAGTGTCTAGTCTTAGGAACAATACCTATAATGTAAGTTTCACGGATACTATACCTTTTGATGCGGAAACGGCTATTTTAAAGTTCAAAGACATACAAATTTTATATTAGTTTTTAATATTTTTTATTAAGTTTTTCCACGATTCTTATATTTTTGTTTTTTTTTTCATTTTTTTTTTTATTTTTTATTTCCACATAAACAATTCAAGTTTTCGTGATGTTTGTATCGTTTTGGGTTTAATAATTTGTTTTCGTCTTGTTTCCTAGCTTACATGATAATGATTAGTTAGACTAATTTTTGTTTCAATTTTAATATCTAACTGATCTTAAAGTACTTTTTATTTATATATATATAATATATAAACACTCTTATGTAAACATAACTTCTTTTTGTATTCTATTTTTTATTATTTTATAATTTTTTTTTTGATGGTGGAAAGATATTTACAATTCGTTTAAGTACCTATTTAACTTATGTAGTTACATTTTTAATTTAAGATATAGGTTGTTGCTTAAAATTAAGCTTAGGAGATTAATCCTAAACTTGAGATTTTTTTTTTGTCGAAAACACATTTTTTATATATAACGTTCTAATATTTTTTTTTTAACTTTTACATTTGCGTAGGTCTCGCAAATTCAGTCTTTGGAAGAATTACTCTTTGTTCACATTTTTATATATATTTTGATACCTACTAATTTAATTGAATTGGAGTTATAAACAAAATTCAGAATAATATTACATAACATATATTACAGATTTCTTTTATATTATTTAAGAATAATTAAAAATTGTAAACCACTATTGCATTTAAACAAACACAAACAAAAAAATTCAAAGTGAAACTTCCATTTTTGCTAGTGTTTTTCTTGTATTTAAATTTTGTTTAAATTTCGAATTTTTGGTACGTATTTTAATTTTTCATCTCTGGTCTCATTTTTGTATTATATTATATATCTTCTACTCGATTAATGGATTTAAATTGCCTTTAGAAAATATATAAAAGGATTATGAGCACACATTTCAACTTCGAATATTTTAATTTTTTTTGTTTTCTATTAAGAAGAAGAAGACCCATTTAATAAGAATTTAATACTTTTTATGGGGACATACATTTTTACATATATTTGAATCTACATATTATTCTACAAGTTGTTTTTTTTTTATACAAATGTTATCTATATCACTTAACAAATATTATGGAAAATTTGAAACATTACCACAATGTGGATAAGTGGTTAATTCAACCGATAGTGTTGATACTAAATGGCATAAATAATTCTCACAACAAATTTGCATAAGGTTTTTGATAATTTTTTTTTTTCATATAGGATTGCAAAATTCTGACCGGGATTTCCAGACATTAAAAAAAGTAGGTGTAATAAAAAATATATGTTTTCTGTTACTGCGCTCATTTAGCGTAGCGTTCATGGAATACTGCCTTTGCATTTAGAAAAAATGTTTATCCAATTTGTTTTGTTGAATTTTTAACGATTAAACGTAATTTACAGAATTTCAAGGAACATATATTTTCATCTAAGTCAAAATTAAGTTTGTTAAAAAAAATCACCCACGGCTCACATTATCCTAACAATTTTCGTTTTAATTTTATATTTTCTTATATGATGCAAAATGAACTAAACATAACCTACAAAATAGGATTTCAACTCCGTACGAAAGTCGCCCTTGTTTTCATAGAACTAAACTGTGCTTCTTTTTTTTGGGTTTTTTTTTTTTAATAATGCGCGCAATCAAGGGATTATGAATACCCTTAAAATGTTTAAACATAGTGCGAGCGATTACGAAAATAGGATAGGATTAGATAGAAGATACCGACGAACATTGGTTTTAAATTCCTGATTATTGCAATGGGAGGAAAAAAATCGGTCGGGTAAAGCGTTCCACATTCGTGTTGTGCGGCTAAAGAAAGAATCTCTGTGCTTGAATGTGCTGAATGCTGTCTATAATAATACCGATAGAATAATGGCTCAATGGTTTTAGTTATTGTTTCATCACCTATCATTTTTAAAGCTCTTTTTTGGATTCTGTCCAGGAGACTTAAGTGCGTTATGGAAGCACCTGTCCAAATATGACAAGCTTTGGACGCATGAAGGCTTTATAGATTACAGCCAGATCAGAAGGGGAGAAATATTTCTTGCATCGTCTCAGAAAACCCAAACATCTTGCAGCGTTTTTGGCAACGTCGAATATGTATTCATTCCTCAAAATGTGATCGGTGATGCACATACCGAGGACTGAAAGTTGTTCGGTTTCCTCGATGAAAGCGCCGCTAAAGGACAACTGCATTGGGGGAGGGTCCCACTTTAACGAAAAAATACAACAATGGGTTTTTGAAGCATTTAATTCTATGCGGTTTTTTTATTCCCCATTGGACAATGCTGTCTAGATCAGAATATAATGAGCTAATTATAAATTGCCGTTCAAGTTCTACATCCGAAGGACATGGATGAGAATCTTAGAACGAGTACGAAAAGCTGAGGGTACTGCCATCAGCAAAACAGTATATTGGATTAGAAGTTTCAGACAAGAGATCATTGATGAAAATGAGAAAGAGTGTCGGAGACACAACGGAGCCCTGGGGCACACCAGCATTTATTTTATGAATATCTTAAAACCGCCCAATACAACTTGTATTGAGCGGTCGAAAGGTAACTTCTAATCCAACGAAGAAGAGATTGATTTTTTTTGTATTTATTTCACACTGAACCACGTTTGTAATCATTTAATTTATGTTTTTTGTGTAATGTTAATTTCCTTATTGATTACAAGAAACGAAAACTTGATGCTTACGAAGCTATGTACATATACAAAGGACAAAACTCAATGAACACTGATGCAGGGATCATCATTTCTAATCTCTTCAAATTTGCCAAATAATAGTTTCTTTGGCTCTCTTAAAATAATTCCTAACTTTCTCTTCATTCTTCATTTAATTTTTCAACAAATTAATCATTGTTTTTCTAGTCTTAAATGTCTTTTTTAAAATGTCTTTTTTAGTTTATTTTAAAGCGTGAAGCTGTTTTTGAAATATCAAGCGCAATAATCTTACTTTCTCCAAAACGATGTAAAGATTTGTGCCACTGTTCGGTGAGATATACCATCAGATCACCAGTGGACATATTGCTACGAAAACCAGACTGTCGGTCATTAAGGAGCTTTCATTCTTCAATATATTTTTTTAGCTGATAATTAATCAGCGTTTCCATGACCTTGGAAAGAAGAGACGTATGTGCAATTGGGCGGTAGTTAGAGGGTGAAGAAGATTCGCCTTTTAAAGGGACAGGCTGGGCAAATGCTGTTTTCCATCCACTCGGAAAGAGACCAGTAGAGTAGGACAGATGGAAAAGCTTACGCAGTAGTTTTTCCAACGTAGAAGAACACCTCTTCAGAGCAATAGGGGTGATACTATCTGTCCAGCGGATTTGTGTATATCAAGATCTTTAAGAACTCTAGCAACTGTACGAGTACGATAAAAAATACGTCCCATGAAACTGTTAATGCTCTCAAGTACAGGAGGAGTAATGACAATCTGTGGAGGCGTAGAATTAGCAGCAAACTGAGCCGCTAGCAAATTTGCTTTTATTTGTGGGCTTACCACATGAGTGTTATTGAAAACGAGTATTGGAACCGACGAGGAGTTGGTATTTCGTACGTTTTTTACAAATGACCAAAAAAGTTTACTACCTTTGGGACATTGTAATATTTTTTGCCTTAATTTATGCTCATGTAGAAATTTGGTTCCTTGAATATGACTATTACAGGTCTTTCTAGCTTGTTTGAACTTATTCCGGTTTTCCTCAGTTGGGTTGGTTTTATATGATCGGAAACTTACCTCAACCTGGTAACCTCCTTACAGCTCAAATCGAACCATGAGTTTTCTTTTGGTTTAATACTTTTGGTTTTGTTTGGTATAAAAACTTTCATCCCCTTAAGAATAATATTTGTAACCACATCAGTGCTGGAGTCAACGTCACTATCGAGGAAGCATAGTGACCTGTTAAAGATCCTGAAGAAATAATTCAGACCGTTCCAGTTGACATACGGTCCTCTTAGGAATGCTTTCTTTAACTTAGAACTTTGAGCACGAGAAATTGTCTGATATGACACAATGGTCCGATGTGCCTAGAGGCGATAACACACTTATAGTATATTTAACAGTAGAGAGGTAATAAACAAGTCTAGGGTTGGCGGATTGACCTGAAATGTCAGGTAGTCTTGTTGGCTCACTAACCAGCTGAGTCAGATTATTGACATCAGCAAAGAGCTCAACATACCTTCCATCGGGTGTCCATGGCGGTCGGCCAGAATAGCGTAGCCACTTGGAATTGTGTACATTGAAATCGACCGTAACAACGATTTCACTGTGCGGATACTGGGAAACAATTCTTTGGATAGAGTCGGACAGCGCATCGAATTCGTTAAAAGTCGAAAACTGTGCAAACTTGGGCTATGATAAATAAAGCATGTGTGAATGGTGTGCTTATGGACGGTGAATTTGAACCACATGAAGTTAAAATTTGTATTCAATCAATGGCCATATTGTGGTTGAAGCTGATAAGCAACATCTTTTCGCACATATGCGGCGATACCATGATGGAAAAAAAGAGTGGCACTAAACTATATACTTGCAATTCTAAATTCTTAGGCATCAGAATCTTCACCTACTTGGGTTTTGCTCAGTGCAAAAACAGCTGGCCTGCTGTTCGCAGTGTGAACATACGCAGCATAGAAATTCTTCCTATGTCCACGTATGTTACAATACTCTACCTTGAATTCACTACCCATTACGAAAAAATAAATATAAATAAATCAGACAGTTAACTATGCTAATATTAGGTCAGGACTTCACAATGCAATTACTACTACTGTTGTGCCTTAGCAGCAATTGAATTGAGCCGCCCCTGTATTCCCAAAGCAAATAACAGCAATATATCTGATATTACTTTGACTAAAATCATTACCTACTTAGAATGTATTCAATAATTCTGGAAATAACAATCGAATGATATTGTCATAATTTTTTTAAACTTATAACGAATTTGAGCTTAAAAAATAGTTGGCAGAAAATGTTACGATTTACAAAAAAAAAATATAATTTAAAAAATTATAAGATAATAGTTTTGTCTTCGAAGTCCAATGTAGGAAAAGGAGAATAATGGCATTAAAGATTCAAAATGATATACCCTCCACTTCTAGGCCTGTTTGATGGAAGAGAACTAAAACACTATTTCCACCACAAAATATAGAAACAATAAGCATGCTACAACTCAGTTCTTAATCAGCCTTATCACAGGCCCCGTAGTAATATATTCGTAATACGAATCCCGAAAAACAGTATTATAGGCCCCTTCGTATTAAAAATATTCCCTACTAGCCCCGAATGAATATGAAATTTGCCTTTTTTTTTCTGTACGAACAGTTATTATCATCGTAGCCTGTGGAAGTGGAAGCAAAAATAAAAAAACTACTTGCAGACAAACAGACACATCGCACTAAAATATTTAACTTAAAGAGAAATGTAATTTTTATTTCGAAATTAAATGTGAAAAGATATATTACAGTGAAACCCGCTTAGGTAAAACTAGCTTAAGTGAAAAGCCCGCTTACCTGAAAACATTCACAAATCCCCGTATATATTTAGATACAAACTGTCTCGCTTAACTGAAAACTCGCTTTAATTGAAAACCCGCATAACTGAAAAAAAAATCCTTCAAAATTGTCTATAGTTATCTATAGAAAACAAATCGATTAAGTGAAAAACAGTGTTGTTCCTCTACGTGTCGACTTTAATTGTCTACATTTCAACGTAGACAATGTGTCGACAATGTCAACAATGTAGGCAATATGTCGACAATGTAGACAATATGTCGACAATGTAAATAATAACTTTCAGATCTAAATCTGACAAATAAAATCATTCCAAAAATTGCGCGGTTTGATTTAGAAATGAGTACAACGCCAAGATTTTGATTTGGGCGTTTTTTTCCTAATATTTGGACCTTATTCCCTTATTTGGGCGATATTTCCAATAATTGTGGGTGTTCTTTCCATTTGAATTTTTATATTTGAAATTTGAGCGTTCTTTACTTAAAAAAATAGAAAGATGGGAAATAACGCCCAAAAGGAAAACAAAATATAACAACTAAGATTTTTTTGTTGGTGATATTCCCAAATCGGTCTGGGCGAAGTTGCCTAACGCCATATCTGTTTAAGAAAGGGTTTTTACTTTCTTTTTTCGACATAACATAAATGGAATTTGGATCAAAATTTAATTTTTGGAAACTTTGAGACTTATTCAATTCTTGTTGGTTCAATTAAAACAAAGCTCTTCAGACTGCTGTTTGATTATAAAATACGGTAAATTGGTAGGTCTTGACTTGAAGTTCATATACCTACAAAAGAAAAATCCAAAAGCTTTGGACTTCCGTTCCGCGGCATGGTATCTCACACTCTAAAATTCGATATCAATTATGAAGCACTTCTTGCTGTAGAAAAATGAAATGTGGTAAAGTGATATGATTTGAGTTCATATTTAGTACAAAGGTAAAAAATGAAAACTGGAGATTTTCGATTCTCAGATTTTTGGTATCAATTATTAGAAGTACTTTTACGGAGAATGATTATCTTTAGATTTTAGAGGTGCTCCTGTTCATAGGGAATCAAAATATTGAAAATTTAATATTTAAGGGTCATGTCATTCAGCCATTTTATCAAAGTTAAAACAATATCTCCGCTGAAAGAATTTATGATTTGATTATTGAACCAAATTTGCAAGTTTTACTGGCATTTTTTAATTTTATTACTAAGTCCTCAGATTTAAAAGGTTTTTAAAACTTGACTAGTAGTAAACTAGTGCAGTGATTCAGTGGGTTCATCATAACAAATTTCTCCCAAAATTTACAGTTTTCCTTTATCTTCTCATATTTAAATATTTGAAACTAAAACTTTTATAAGCATAGAACTAGTTAAGCTTACGTTTAGATTTAGATCAAATGATTTTTTCACGTCTATTTTGTCCTTTCACACCATGTTTTTTGTATATGTTATAGAAGAACTTGGTTCTTTTTTTAACATGATGGTTTTGAATTATGATGGTTTTACTAATTGTCTACAATACCTACATTGTCGACAAATTTATGTCGACAATTTTGAATTGTGTACATCGAATTGTTTACATGTAGACTATCATGTAGTCTACATTTATAGCCTACATGGCACAACCGTGGTGAAAAACTAAAAATCGAAAAAAATCGGGTGCCGAATTGTTTCATTTTTGTATACGTTCACCTCCATCCTCCACAACTTCCGCATTTATGACACATGTAAATGCTAAGTTTTAAATAAATTTGAAAACCCTGCAATATCTATTTAGTTTCATACATTGTTGTTTTTGTAACATGAAATGTGTCTGTGAATAAAAGAAACTTAACTCAAAGTAGCGTTGGTTGGACACAAATTCGTTTTGATTAAAAAAATTATTTGTTTGTTCCTGTTTTTTTTTTTTTTTTAAATTTAGATAAACCAAATTTGTTTAAGAAAACAATTGGTAAACATTTAACACAGGTTGTTTTTCAGCTGTTAGGGTTCAATATATGTAGTAAAATTGTAATGTGTTATGTCCGTGACACGAAGTCTGCTTTATTAATATATTTTTTCAGTTATCCGAGGTCCGCTTAAGTGAAAAACCCGCTTAACTAAAAGAAAAAATTCCTGACTTTTTCACGTTTCGCTTAAGCGGGTTTCACTGTATAATTTTAATTTTCAAAGGGCAAACAAAGCAATTACAAATCGCATTTAATATAAAAGTCTTTTCGAATATTCCAAAATTCCTATTGAAGCCATTTTTGATTAACAAAACAATTAAATTGTCAAAAGATTAGGTAACAACAAAAAATCTCCTCTTTTTCTATTCTCATATTGACGTAAATCATGTGAATTTGAAATTTCGAATAATGGGTTGCGATGAGGCAATGATGTTTTGATTTCGTTCGCGGCTTATGATGTGAATTTATTCTGATTCGTAACGTAACAAAACAGTAGGAACTTTGCTATGAAGGACTCTGTGATTGGGGTGAATAAATATATTTTATTTATTTAAAGCGCATGCCAGCAACACATACACATTCTTAGATATTTTTTTTTGTAAGTGACATTAATAGGGAACTTTTTAAAGATCAACTTTCATCACCAGTATCTCACGACATGACCGAATTTTTACATTACATTTGACTATGATTTTAAAGATTAAAACATTTCCTATGAATATGTACATATTGTTATATGTTTATGTGTTATTTAAAAGTTAAATAATTAAGTAATAAAAGAAAACTTGACAAGTATACTCGTACAAACACAATTAAAATCAGTTCATTAAATAACAGAGTTCTCTGATAATTTTAGGTCTCACTACTTTTCACGGCTGACTTGTTACTCAATGGTTTTTATATATTGAAGAACTAACCTAGTTTTTGGACATTTATGTTTTTGGTTTGATTTCACTACCTATTCCAAAAATTCATTTTATTAGAAAAAGTGAGGGGAATAAACGTCCACTGAGAGCTTCATATAGAAACGTAAGTTTTTAATATATGCCTTTTGTATGCACGGCAAGTTCTCTACCCCTCATTTCCTAATTTCAACATTTTATTTGTATAAACCTGAAGGCTAGAGCGGTCATCAAATTCCATAATCCTACAGGAATCAGAAGTAATACTGTAAAAATTGATGGTGGCCACGCCCACTGAATGTAATATCTCAAATTTATAACTTTTCCTTCGTTTGCATGTCAAGTCCTATGGCTCTACCAAATTTCATTATTCTACGACAATCATAAGTTCTCTTCATACATAGTCTATATCAATTCTGAAAAAATGGGTGGATGCCACGCCCCCTGAATGTTAAATATCAAATTTAAAATTTAGCCTTTGTTTACAGTTAAATTCCTACCGCTCCAATAATTGCTCCAAATAATTTATATCAATTCTATGAAAATGATCAGGTAACACGCCCCTGAATGACAAATCTTAAATTTTCGATTTCTTCATTTTTATACAGCACAAGGCCTACCGTTGTGGGAAATTACAAGATTCTACGATGTCGGGAAGTGCTCCATAATTTTGTTGACCTGTCAGTGAGTGAATGAAAAGTAAATACCAATTGTATTTATTATGTGGTAATGTCATGTGATTTTAATTTTTGTTTCTGTAGGATTAACACATTTGTAATGATAAATAAGTTGTTGATACAGCATACTCGTACAACTCGCGTCATAGAGACTTTTGTCCAATAACTTTTATTTATTGACAATTTGTGAAATTTGACTGTATTTGGTCCTAAATTTTTTTTTAAACATTTGTATTAAAAAATAAACTTTAAACAATTAACTCCACTGTTCCTTCTTGACTTAACACTAAATTTTCAAAAGTTGCTTTATTTACAATAATAACATTTTTTTTAGATAGAGATCTCCTTAAATTTTAGAAAAAAAAAAATAATAAAGTATTTTTGTAAGTGACAGTAATTTGACTAACAGTATTTACTCCTAAGAACTCATAATTCATAATTTTGTTTATCTCACTGCTCTTAGGTTATAGGATAATAATTTATAATTTACAGTCAAAATCTATATTATTTTTTTTTTATTTTTTGTTTATAAATAATTGTCTATAAAACCTAAAAAACAAACCTGTACAAATTAAAAAAAGTGTTCCTAAAAAAATAATAATAAAATCAATTCAATTACAAATCACATTTAAAACGTACCGTTAATTAATGTCACACTCTCAGTTCATCCATGATACTTTGGTTTGTCTGATTACTTTGGTTGGTCATGCCTGACTGTTTCATGCAACTTTTTTTCGTTAACGTTCCACACTGATTGCCCATTACTTGTAAGGCATGTGATGGAGGCATCATTCCTCCACCTCCACCACCAATTCCGCCACTACCATCAGGGACAGATTTCATGTGTTTTGGGGGAGGTGGTGCTCTGTGTGGAATGTCAGCAAATTCTGGTGGAGGCAGCTGATGGTGTTGCATAGGGTGATGGTGGCCTAATATTGTGCCTGGATCACTTTTTGTGTGTATTGTTAGTGTTTCCAAGTCACCGCAAATGTTATTAGGCATTTGGCCATTCTCGTTGCGCTTCTTCGTTTGATTTCGGGGCTCGTTCAATCGAGTCTTGTCCCTCTGGTAGTAGACTCCGGCAAAGATAAGGACGTTCAGAATTAGGAGACTACAGCCGATCGCTATTGTCACACTAAGTGCTGTGCTATATGCAGCGAATCCATCCTCTTGCGGAGATGTTGTACTATGACCACCCGGACCTCCTCCTTCATCTATCAAATCCATTGGATCCAGTGAGTGAGGAACTTTTTGGTTGTACCGACTGCTGGAGCTGTTTTTGTGGTGCAACGAGGACGAAGGCGATGATAAATTGAGTAGAGAGAATACTTGCGACGTGAATATGGTGTAGTTTGATTGTGTTCGACCACCTAGTGGGGGATTTAATGGTTTAACTGTTGGCTCTGCTTGTTGCGCGGCAATAGGATCATCATCGTCAAGCTGATGATGCGATGCGGGCACATCATCACCACCCGGCTTATGTAAATCTGGTATTAAGTTCAGCCAGAACGATAATCGGTGCGCTCGATAATGGTTTTTTAATTTTGGTTTTGTGTCTGTAAACGAGAAAAAGCAGTGTGTGAGTGACGGCGAGAAATGAGACTCTAAATTGGTTTAACAATCGTTGTGGGTTTTTTGTGTCAATATAAAATCTACTAAATTTTTAATATGATAATTATGTAGTAATTTTAATTTTGTCTTTAATTTAGACTAATAGAATATGTAAAAAATAAAATTAATTGAAAATCACCATTAACTATTTTGTTTCTTAAAGAATTAAAAAGTTTAAAAACATCAAATGTATGTTTTTAAGAAATCAATGTTATCATTTGAGTATTTTCGCTGGCGAAACTTTGATATAAAAATGAGTACAAAACGGGAACGAATGTGTTTCCTCCGTGGGAGATTATCTGTCTCAGAAAATATATTTCAATCAAAATGAACCGTCATAACATGTTTAATTTAAAATATGATACGCACTAATGTGTTTACATATGGACAAAAATTGGGATACAAGGATATTAGCAAATACTAGGGTCCTTTCATAAGAAAATTGGCAGATTATCATTTATACGCGAAAAGTTTGCAATGGTCAAATTTCACTCCCAAAAGGCTGCAATTGGACGGTCAATGTAATCGGTCATCGCGATCGTTGTCAATGCGTTGCCGAAAACGTTGACTCGTTTTTGTGTGTCAGCGCATTAACTGTTTCATATACCTCTTATGGATATCTTTTGCATCGTCACATCGATCTCGCGTCGCGTCGGTTGGAGTGAATACAGCTTGCGTAGAGGTAGACATCGTGCTTCAGAACACTCTCCGGTACCCCTGTTCAGCAACTTTAGAATCGATAAAAATGGTCGAGAAACGGTGAAAGTTGGAACGATAATCAATTTATCGCATCATCGTGTTTCTTTATCGTTTGACGATCGTTAACTTTATCGACTGAAACAAACGGAACTGAAATAGATACTAGAAAAATGCGATAAAATGCATTTCTGTATCTTTGAAAATCGTTAACTTTTTCGATTTAAACGTCAAATTTTATCAAATACTCTGACCCAGAAAAATAGTCAATACAGGGAAGATAGGACGTTTGCCTCTCATTCTCGCTAGAGTGAATTGCATAAATCTGTCACCCAAGAAAGCTCTCACAGGGTTTTCGTAGTGTAAATTTTAAATGACTCAGATATAAAAAAATATTATGTCAGGTTACCGCCCTTTTTTTTAGATAGGAATTTTTATTTAATCGTTTTGCTTATAATTTTTTTATCTTTTTCTGCACCACCATGAGGTAAGATAAAAGATGCCAGTAGGCCAAATCCCTTTTAAATAAAAAACAAGTAAAAATTAAACATTTATTCATTAGGATTAAATATAATTTAAATAACAAAAATAAATATAAATTCATCTTTTAAATAACTTTATTTACAAATTATTTTATTCAGCTTCTATCTTCACCTAGGTTTGTAACAAGACTTTCTACAGAGTGTTCCGAAAAACATGCTCGACGTGTCGGACACACCGATGCCATTTTTAATTCACTTCACATTAATTAACCGCACTACGAAAATCTACAAAAAATAATCTTCTTCTCCACAGAAAACAGCTTAAAATTTTGTAACTGCATTTTAACGTATTTTCCACACATTAAAAGAAGTGCAAAAAATGAAAATGCTCCACGATAACACTCATCATTCAAAACTTTTTTTAAAGCTCTCAAATCAAAAACACCTCAACAGAAACCTTATATGGGGTCTCCACGATCTAGACTTTCTATCAAGCTAGGTCGCATTCTATGAAAATTGCTCATGGAGACCACAAATAGTATTCTATAAAAAAAATTCATACTAGACATTGCACAGCTCATAGCATTCTATCCATAGTATACTATATGGCTGTCATTTTCACTTTGAGGTTAGCGTTTGTGGCTGGTGAACGTTTGTGGTGTGTGTATTGTTATAATTCCTTGTTTTTTTTTTTTTTGTTTAAATCCATTTGTTGAAGGTTTTTTAGGTCTTGTAATGCTACTAGAGCAAGAACAAAGCTGTACGTATTCCTTCGCGACATTTGCTCAATTAAAATAGTAGGACTATGAAATGCCCAATGCGAAATTTTGTAGCATTCTATTTTTCTTTCTTTCTATCAAAATGACTATAAAATATAGAAGGTGGAGACACCGTGTAAGGAAAAAAAACCGAACGAGTTAACAAATCGACACGGGTAACTCTGAAAGCACATCAATACTTAATGGGATTTGATTAGCAGCCACAGGCCACAGCAAACCCAACTCAGTCCACACTCAGATTAGTGATGTGCCAAACCGAAAAATTCTCAACCCGGGTTAACCCGAGTTAGATTTTGAATAACCCGGGTTGCAAACCGAGTTAGCTAACTCTGTTCATAAAAAAAATGTTCAGTTTTTTTCCTTCATCCCTTTGTTTTGATGAAAATATCATAAGAATACTAAAGCCTTTTTTTTTGACTAGGCATTTTCCACAAAACAAAATTAACTAATTACACAACACAAACAAACCGAAGCCGAAACCAAAATCAAACTAACATTCAATGCTCCATCAGCCCTTTATAATTACTTATACAAGTAAGCGAAAGAAAAAAAGTGCATACAAATTCAAAATCAGATATTCACTTAGATTGCAACTCTGTTTGACTCTGTCCATTTCCAATTCT
The DNA here is from genome assembly GCA_910595825.1 of Philhelius pedissequus. NCBI lineage: Eukaryota > Metazoa > Arthropoda > Insecta > Diptera > Syrphidae > Philhelius > Philhelius pedissequus. The sequence goes on along the minus strand of OU343161.1, from coordinate 172,669,115 downwards.
ATAAAAAAATCTGTTCATTTCTACTTACAATCACAATAAAAAAAAACCGAACCGGAACCCAACTCGTGCAACTCGGTTTGATTTAACTCGATTTATTTTAGCGAAATTTCATTTCTAAATCGAGTTGGTAACAAAACATTCAACATCAAACCGAGTTAGTAAAGCTACCATCTACCGTCGGTCGTAACAGATGTATGTGTATGCTTGCGATCAATTCACTTCGTTTGATGCTTCATAAATTAGCGCATACACAAAACAATCAAAACTTACACGTCTGAAAAAAAAATAACTACGGGAACGAACGATGGGTGGAACCGAGTCACAGCCGGTTTCATTACTACCAAATCCCCAGCAAACATTTTAATTCAGAAATGAATGATAATTAATTCATAAAAGTGAAGAAACCGGCCGAAAAGGAATTCACTTTTGATGCAATTTGAATCCTTTTACCTGGGCTCTTAGACACCAATTTGAATCATTGTAATGATTCATTTATGATCTAAGAATTCGTCACTTAAATGAACGTATATAAGAGCTCCATATATTCATTTAAATGATTAATGCCTGAATCCTTTCTAAATCATTAAAATAATTCCAATAAAATTCAATTAAGTGAAGGATCTAAGTATATACCTTTACTTTAATTAATCATACAGGAATCATTTTTGCGATTCAGAAAAGGTTCAGGGATTAATCATTTTAATGAATATATGGAGCTCTTATATACGTTCATTTAAGTGACGAATTTTCAGATCATAAATGAATCATTACAATGATTCAAATTGGTGTCTAAGAGCCCAGGTAAAAGGATTCAAAATCCATCATAAGTGAATTCATTATTTCTGATTCATTTATGATTGAATATTTAATCGGTGAGCCTCTGGAACATTTTTTGATTTGCCTCTTGTTTAGCTTTTATAGCTTCCAGGACTTCTTAATTGTTACACGATGCTATAATTAAAGAAATGATCTCATATCTCTTTGTGTGACTCTGGTAAGAATTTGCAGGATCTTTGTATATATTCATAATTCATTCAAAAAAACTGAAGGTTTTCTGACTATTATTCTTCATTTTTGGTGATTAGAATCTGAACCTTCAGATAAATGTTTGCTGAGTCGACTATCGAATGCATATGTGTTAGTGGATTGTGTTTGGTACAACCGCAAAAAAAGGAGGGTAGTTTTGATTATGTTCAAATCGGTTTGCATTCATTAAATTACTCGGCTGTCGGTTCGGTTCTTTCATCTGGTTCTCTCAGTTGGCGAACCACTCGGTTTGCAAAAATGTAACCCGAGTTAACTCGGTTTGGGAACAACTCGGGTTGACTCGGTTTATTAAGCCGGGTTGACACATCACTAACTCAGATGTGCGCTGAGTAGGACTTTGGGTCTGCGTCAGATACAATGCAATTTTTTTTATTATTTTATATGTTTACGGACGGAAAACAACTTTTTATGGAGAAGTTCTCACAATTAGTTCAAAATGGCTTCAAAGATCTCAAAAGACTTAAGTTCCGAAAAAAAAAGAAATTGTTGAACCGACAAAAAAAATAAAAATTTGCAGAAGCAAGAAGCTATTATTTTGCTTGTAGGTGACCGAATAGATTACAGACTTCTTAACGACAAAAACACATCTGATAATGAATACAATTTTTATTTTTACTTGTTTTTGTTTAAAAGAGCCTACTGGCCCAAGTAACATTTTTCCTCTCATAACATTCTCCAATAACCGAATAAGACTAATTTAAGGGAGCCAAAATAATCTTGAAGAATTCTTCTAGATTATTATAATACTGCTAAAAGCGTTAAATGGCCTAATTATGAGAGTCTCTCTATACCCCCTACCAGAGTTGTATTCTTCTTATGGGATGACAGATATAGAATATTGAAAAAAGGCCTCTTATATGACTCTAATAAAGCTCGCCTAAATCTTGTTGTGAGAAAGCGTTTCTAGCAATTTGAGTTGCTAAAAGAGAATAGAGAAAATGAGAAGAGAAAAGAGAATAAACCTTAGCAAAATTATATCTTTCTCATTAAATTTTGTTTAAAGAAGCAAACTCTTTTAAAGTTTTTGCATGTATATGTCATGGATAAAAACTGATGGGCTTGATATGTGTTTGGGATGATATTTTTGTTGTAAGTCAATTATTCATTATTTTATAATGGCGATACATTATTTTATTTTATTGTTTGTTCATTATTCAAATTATTTAATTTATACTTTTTATCAAGGTTAGGGTTACCTTGGATACTTTTTGGGAATCAATTAATTTTTGAAATTATGATCGGTGATATGCAATCCTAAATGCATAAAAATTAACTTGTGAGTCAAATTAAATCTGAAAAGCAATCCATATGACACACTTAGAGCCTTAATGTTGCATTTACATAAATTACAAAACGTAATTGTTGGTAGATATTTTAATGTCACAAAACAGAATTACCTGAGTATCATTTTTCATCTCACAAAAGGTTTCAATAGAGAAACCTCGAAAAGTTAAAGTAATACCCATTTCGATTGTTAAATATTTTTTATCGAGATCAGAAAGAATTTTTTACATGCTATTGCTTTGCCATTTATGTTAGTGAAATTTATATTGCACATAAATTGTTTAAAAAAATGGTTTTTAAAATAAATAATTTTTAGAATTAATTTCAAGATATCCACATTTTGTATGTGTGTTAACCCTCAAAATACTCAGAGAATATTTTCTGCGTACTTAAATATGGCGGCTGTTGAGATGAGAGAATCCTTTAATAATTACAATAAGACCATTATAAGAGTTTGGTTTCCTCTAATTTTACTCACTCTCACTCTCATTTACTAAGTTTATGTGTCTTCTTATGGGAATATGCATTATATTATAGGATTATTTAAAAAAAAAGCGACCGAGATAACAAGTTACATATATATTGAACTATTAATAACGGCCGTAGTACGGGAAGGGGTCCTCAGCTACAAAAGTAAAACATGAATTTGTTTTTATCATATTACGACACTAGAAGAATGCCAATTTATTACAGTTGTTTGCCATTGAAAGTGTGAAATATTCAATTATTATTAAAAATATCGAGACCAATCATACATTTTTTTGTAAATTTGATTTACAAAATTATAAAAATGTTCCTTTTATGATGACACGTTTTAGTCGACGGCGACGATCAATTTTCTAATAAAATCCACAGCTCTTTAACAACAAATGTTGAATGCTTTGATATGTGTTAATTCTTGGTCGCGAAACACTTGTTAAAGTTGGATTATTGTGGAAGCTTGAAATAAAACGACCGACCTTTAAAAATGTTGAAAACGGAAGAGAGCGTATTAATTAAGAATGTTTTATACGTAATATATCTGTCAGTTGTATGGAAAGCAACTGCACATAACTTCGCTTAGTCTAATTGTTCGTTCACATTTTTAACAACACTTAAATTTTCAAATATTTGAAAAAACCTTTAGAACAATAAACACTTTTCGGAAAATTAAAACAGACAATTCACACCCATTTAATAATCTCGACTACGACCCTGATTTGGCGTGTGGCGAGTAGATATGTGATTCTATGTGCCAATTCGAAAATGCAACTCCTATTAGAATCCTGTAATAAAATGTTGTATACCTTAAGGTCTATAAGGTTCGTTATAGAATTTTAAAATAGCTTAGACTCCAATAATTTAGTTGTTATGGGATTGAAGATATATAGGCGTTTAATTTTCATAACAAGATTTTTATAAAACTCTAAATTCTTGGAATCTTGGAGGCAAATTTGTTTTAAATATAAGATTTAAATTATTTGAAAATTGTAGAGAGCTTAAGGTTCGTAACAAGAAATTAACTCTAAGAATAGTAATGGGATCCAAAAGAGGCTTACAAGATTAATTTTCAGATTTTGGGAGCTTAACTCTGGAGAGTATGTTAGTTGGGATAGGGATATCCTTTAAAAAGGCACATTTTATCCTACCTCACGGTGTTGTGGAAAATAATAAATGTGTTTTAATTTTTATAAACGAAACGCTTAAATAAAAATTTCTACTGAATAAAAGGGCGGTAACCTCTTTCATATTTGGGTCCATTTAAAATATACACTACGAAAACCCTGTGAGAGTTTTATTGAGTGACAGATTTATGCAATCCACTATAGCGAGAATGAGAGGCAACAGTGCCATCTTGCCTACACTGCATATTATTCTTGGACAGATTATAAAAGCATTCTTTTATGTCCACCTACATATCATTCCACGAAAGTTTAAGCTTCCATGTACATACATATTATTGCAGTGTTTTATGTTTCAACCAATGTGTTTAATATGCTTGAGATTGCTATAGAATAATGATTCATACATTAGTAAATTTGGGGATTAAAATATCAGAAACTGGAAAACAAAAGTGGACTTTTCCACAATGGATAGTATTCGTATATTAATTTCATTAGGATGTTAAAGTTTTTGGAGAAATTTCAATCACATCACGTTCTATTCTTTTGTCAGAGCAGCTCATGTCTGCACTCACTTCCCCCACACAAAGATTAAATAGTACTAGTTTGCTTGTGCTCGACAGCTTCTGAAATTGTTCGGTATAATTTCCATACAAAATAGTTCCTTAAATTAAATCATCCTTGGTAGCCTAATTTTTATTCTATTAACTATATTTATATAAGATATGACCAATTATAAAATTAATGTCTGTTGAATTTTCGTGTTCGTTAAAATTATACTACTAACTCCAAATGTCAAAAAATAAACGATAAAAATTCATCAATCAAAACAACACTTACCAAAATTTAAATATTTTTTGTGAACACTTTCGTATGCAGTCCATTCAACAGTCTTGTACCTGCTTCTTTCTTGCCTACTTCCATGTTCCCCTTCCATTTGCTCATTTGGATTCCTTTTGTTTTATGAGGCAAAAATGGGATCAAAGAAAGAACACACATATACAATACATAATACTGTTCCAATTAAGAGTCTGTTTTTGAAAGCTTACCCTTTTCTCACGAAATTAGACCAATACAACATTACAATTTCCGACAGACCAATTTCAGACTTTGTGTAGTTTCTACTGAAGTGATGGAATCCACCCACCAGGGGCGCACCAAAAACGTACGGCAGCTCCTCACCGTGAATACATCCTTGCCTCTAAAAGCAAATGAAAAATAAAACAAACGAAATTTCAATAATGGATTTCAATGTATATGTATTATTGTATTGCAGGGATGTTCAAATTTAATGATTGTAGTTATCCTTGTTTAAGGAAGGTTTACTTTGCTTCGTGTTGGCAGTTCCATTCGGTCTCGTTTCGGTTACGCAAACTGACTTTTATCATTAATTTCACCAAAAGCATGATGTGCAAAAATTTAATAAAATTCAAAGCATCGATTTCATGTATCTTTCCCCGAAATAAAAAAAAATATATGTATGTATATAAAACAAGCATATTATAACAATAATTGGAAAATTCGAGACCAGATAAGTGGTAGAGATCTGCCAACGTCCTAAAGCATGTTTGCAGAATGTTTCACTGGGATATCTCTTCGGATGGATGAATTTGCATCCCTCCTCAGTAATTGGGAAATTATTGTTGATTCGATACAATATCTGTTGTCATGCGGTGAACCTAGGTCTAGGTGGGTAGTTCAAAAATAGTAATGTGAATATGAAACATGTATGTATGTACGTATGCATGTTCAAAGATTCCTTTGTCTGTATGTCGCACTCGCAAAATGAAATATTTTGCAATGAGTATCAGCTTTTACCACTTGCATGTTCTTGTGCGTATATATGTGTGGTATATTTCAGGATACCACAGACATAGTTTCTTACCTGTGGGAAATCTCCATATTTGGTTTGATAATCGAACACGTACAAATAGGAATTCCTGTGGTCAGCTGAATGCAAATCTACAGTTTGTGCAGCTGGTGCAACCACTTGAGCGTCACTTAGTGCCTCTAATGTTTCATCTCTGTATAGAAAAAAAAAACAAAAATATAATATCTACATTTTTAAAATGAAAAATCAACAATTAAAAAAATGATATTTGTGTTCGATAACTTGATGCAATTCTATTCCTGCCTTTAGCAGAAGATCCAATTATGCATTCTTTAGTTTTTTACTACCTCAACTCATAACACAATTTTCATTATGATGTGATAATCATGTTTCATGTCTACGAAGTGAATTTTAAATATGCAATCATCGGTTTTAACCTTGAAATACTTTGAATAGTCTAGTGGCGACTGTATTGTATTGGGCCATTTACAGGTACATATACATATATGTTCCGGTATCAAATTCGTATACATTAACCGATTTTCATTGTTTCTTTTTGTTTATTTATTTATTGAAAAATTGTCTTTTTACCTGATATTTATTGGATGTTGTACCGGCCGCTCCCAATCAGTATACTCATTTACAATAGTTGCAAAGATTTCGTTTAAATGATACATATACGTGTTTCGGACATATGCTTTGAGAATCTTCGATCGTCTATCAGCTTCGATGCCATACTGCACGTCTCCCGAGTTGAATGAAAAGAAGGCTTCGGCACGTGTCACTCCCGCCATTAGATCATATCTTAAAAAAAAAAAAAATAAAATTATATATATTTATTAAATGTAATCGCTATACTCTAAGAGCCGTATTCATTACAACACGCTAATAGTTATGTAGTACAGAAGGATTTATAAACGGTGATTTTTTAAGAGCTTGGTTTTTGAAAATTCAAAAAAACAAAGAAACTTGTAAAAAGTGAATGAAATTTTTATTTGCATCGATAAATCAATTTCTGCCATTTACTTTTTAAAAATAATTTCACTTAAATGTTGCCCGCGGCTACGCTTCAGGTGGTCCATTCTGAAGGTCCAATTTTGGCAAACTTTTTCACACATTTCGGCCGGAATCTCACCAATGACGCGTTCAATGTTGGCTTCCAAGACAGCAATCGTGTTTGGCTTGTCTCCATAGACAATAGACTTAACATAGCCCCACAAAAAATAGTCTAACGGGGTCAAATCACATGATCTTGGTGGCCAATTGACTGCGCCAAAACGTGAGATCAACTGCTCACCAAATTCGCCTCTCAATTGATGCATGGTTTCGCGTGCAGTGTGGCATGTGGCACCGTCCTGTTGGAACCACATGTCGACCGAGTTGAATTCTTGCATTTTCGGCAAAAAAAAATCTGTTATCATCGAACGGTACCTTTCTCCATTGACCGTAACCCTGCGGCCTTCATCGTCCTTGAAGAAGTACGGCCCAATGATGCCGCCTGCCCATAAACCCCACCAAACAGTGCATTTTTCGGGATGCATTGGTAGCTGCTGAATTGCCTCTGTCTGCTCTTCACTCCAAATACGGCAATTGTGCTTATTCACGTATCCATTTTGCCAAAAATGAGCCTCGTCGCTGAAGACAATTTTGCGATAATTTCATAATTTCGACATTTTTCACAGAGCACGAATTTTGATAATAAATTTCAATAATTTGCAAACGTTGTTCAGGCGTAAGTCTATTCACGATGAAATGGCAAACAATACTGAATCGAAATGTCAAATGTTCGTGGAATTTGTCATGTGTGATCTGTCAAAAATATAAACGTCAAAAACCAAGTAGCAAAAAAATCACCCGTTACAATACACATTTTTCTACACATTATAAATAGTTATAATGTGCTTATGTCAAATAAAGTACCAAAAAGAGAAATCTATTCCATTTTTCCGCCATGTTGATTGGCAAAAATAAATAAATAAACATCGATAACGGTTGACGGGTGAATAAATTCAATTTCAATTGCAACTGAATTAAATAAAAAGAAAAAAATAGGGAATCATCAAAACTTAAAGAATCAATTATTATAACTTTTGTTACAACTTCAGATACTACTAAGACAACTGATTCGGGAAAAAAATTTCAATTATTGAAAATAAAAACGTGGATACCAACACATACCGGATGAAAAGCAATGCATGGAAAGAAATAACAAACGAGTAAAATATTTCTAGAAAATGTTTATTGTTATCTATGTATGTCTAATGTAATTTTTCAGTGTCAACAATATGAGTTCAACGATGTTTCTTATATAGTTTTCTTCTTCTTGGCGTTGAAAGTATTGTATTTAAATTGTTGAATTCATTTAGAAAGGATACAAAATTTAAAGCCACTTTGTTCTTTTTTGTTTTATGTACAAACTCAAAATGACATTTCGACACTATAATTTCCTTATGTAGGCTCTATGCAAGCTATTAGCGCGATTAGCTTATAATGGCTCTATTAAGCGTTGCATAAGTTTTATAAATGAGATTTTCGAGTTCAGAGGCATTATAAGGCGTGCATAGCGTTATATGCTCGCTATAATGCAATTCTAAATAAGGCTGTAAGATTATACCGATTAATGGTTAATTTTAGGTTTTATTTTCCATTGGGTAAACAAAAAAAAATTATATAAAACGTTGAAATTAAATTTGGTAACTTTTCTAAAGAAACGAAATTTAACGGAATTTGTTATAATTTAATATAACTATTATTTAGAAGAAAGTCTTAAAAAAATTTCTTTAGAAGGCAGCATTTTAAAACGTTTTTTCGGTATTAAAAAAATGGTTTTTGAAAATACAGATTTCGATACTCTCCGGAATTCACTTCCAAAAAAAATTAATTCACCGAATTCACTTAAAAACAAGCCCTAGATATTACATACCGTAATCGATTTGTTGCAGTTTTCGACATGGCGTATGTAGAGGCAGACAGGCGCCTCCTGAAAAATGCTTGTACTTTTATACACAAGAAAATATTTTTGTCAAGGGATTATAAAATATTTTTGAAATGCCAAATAAATTTGATCTTATTTAAATAAGAAAAAAAATATTTCGTGTATTTAAATTCAATAATATATTATTATTACAGCGCGACCCGCTACTCTGAAACTCGCTTAAGTGAAAAACCGACATAACTGAAACAAAAAACCCTTCTTGTTTTCTATTTTTTTTGTTTTACAGTTCGGTTAAGTGGAAAAATTAAAATCAAACAAAAATTAAATAAACGACTGGATCACACGTACATACTTGCTCTTATGTTCGATCAAATCGTATGCACAAGATTTTTAGTAGAACGGCCAAATATATTTTTAAAGTCGTTTATTAATTTTGTATATACAAAATTGAATTCATTTTTTCGATAACAAAATATCACACCAAAAACATAAATGTTAAAAAAGTAGCCAAGTTCTTCTATATAAATACAGTAACTTTTGCGTTACCTAATTAATCAATTATGAAATGAAAACTTCAAGATTGTATTGCAGGCACCGTTAGTTTTGGGGCTAAAAAACATATTCAAAAATCTATTTAAGATAATCACTTAAAACGCTTAAATACCAATATTGAAGAAAATCGTTTCAGCGGCTTAGGCTAGACGGGACCCACTTTCTTGGTGTTCTATATCACCAAAATGTCAAGTTTGATTGATTAAAATCTCGATTTTATATTTTATTATCAAATGCAAAACTTGCCTGCTGTACGTATATCGCAAGTAAAAATTAAACGGGTGCTGAATTATATAGGTAATATAGGGCAAGTTTTTCATTTGGAAAGAAATAAAATGCACGACTGGATTGCACGTACTTGGTGATATGTTCGATCTTATTGTATGCAAAAGATTTCTATAAAGAATCTAACAGCCGATTCTCCCCCTTGTGACGAGTCACAAGTCACAAGCTCTTGTGACTATTCCTTGTGAGGATTATTGTGACTCGTTAACATTTATGGAATTCTCCCCCAATCGTCGCAAGAAAACTCACAACCAAACTCACCACAGCTAAAGGTGAATTGCGTAGTGGCATTAAGGGAACAGCTGAATATTAGAAACAAAATAAAAATTGAAATTAATGCGGATTATTTATTATAGATTTAAAATGTAGATATGCAAATACATATGTATAAATGAATTTATTTTTGTTTAAACAAATAAACAACTATCAAACAGAATCCGTTTCATATATTTTTTAGTTCCATCTCAAAAAGATATGGAATGGAAGATGGAACCCATTCCATACCATGTACGGATTATGAAACCAAATATACAACAAAACAAACTTTATATTTGCACTTTCAATTTCACTACACAAACGTGCGAGTGGTGAAACTCGCGCTCTTTGCTTATGGACTGGTAAACACAGTATTACGTGTGCATGTTTACCTGGAATATGAAATATAAGAAAGAGAGAATGTTATCAAACGAACGTATGTGTTGTATCTGTGAAGTTGGAACTATGTAGTTATGTTTACTTTCAATAAACGGAACCGTATCCAATGTATCCGAGAGAGGATATAGTTCCTGGAACTATTTAGGTGCGGAACTACCAAGCTCTACGATTTTGGCTTTGCTGATGAATAATGTTCTCGTGGATCTCGAGCGGCAGCCAGCTGAACTAATTCCATTTAACCTTAATTGGTACACTGGTGTGCCCTGTAATGCGGACTTTTTGGTTAATAATAATAGATTTTCTATTGGATTAGCCCTTGGGCAGGAATTACATTCCCAACAGATTCTCCCCTTTTACTGCTCCTGATCAAGTTGTGGCCTTTTCGACTTTCCCTCGGACTAGCCTTGGGCAGGAATTGGATTCCTAACAGCTTTCCCCCTCTTACTGCTCCTGAGTAAGTTGTGGGATTGCAGACTTTCGCTTGGCCTAGCCTTGGGCAGGAATTAGATTCCTAACCGCTTTTCCCCTCTTACTGCAACTGAGTAAGTTGTGGGTTTCCTGAGTTTCCCTCGGACTATCCTTGGGCAGGAAATTCCGTGTTATTTATCGTAAGTTAAAGAGCTTGTAAAAATATTGTAAAAGAAAAGATCGTAAGCAATAAAAGTTAATTGAACCTTCTTAAAACCGAGTTTTGTTGTGCTTTGTTCGATATACCCTGGACACCGACGAGCTTACCTCAGCTTTTGGGAAAAAAAGCATCACAATACAGACAGATAAACAGACTTAATTACGGGACCCTATTTGTTCGTGTTCTCCATCATCATAATGTCAAGTTTTATTAAAATCAAAAATGGTATATCTCATATATCTCCTAACGATTTTAATATAAAAAAATCAATACACATTATATGTAAGTGTAGTCAACATTTTGCTTCAAAAAGTTTTTTTTAATAAAATTTTATTAACGTTACCTACCATAGTACACTTCTTTTGATAATTGACGGCTCAAAGGTTTTCGATCAAAATTTTTGTAGAGGAGGTTCTTCGAATTAAATACTGCCTACTAAAATTTTCGAAAAATATTTTTTTTTTTATTTTTGAAAATTCAATATTTGGAAAACGGGCGGACTATTTTTTTGAAATTATGTTTTTTAAATAAATATTTAAATTTCCATACACATTTTTTCTTAGAAATAAATTGAAGGAAAAACAACATTAAACATATATTTATCCCTCAAAAAATAATAATGATGAAATGAATAAAACAAGCACTCATATAATCAGATTACAGATTACTCGAAATGTCACACTGACATTTAAAAATGTTATAATGGTTACCAAAGGTTTTAACACAACGACAGAAAAGCTAAGAAAATAAATCATTTTGTCTCCGTCGAAACAGTTTCTTTAAAGCGCAGCTGATTGATTTCGCCATTTACGCAAGCAATTTTAGGGATTATTTATGCAAGTCTGTCGGAAAGTCATATCTTTCGCCAAAACTGGAAATAATATTACTTACTATTTCAGACGTGTTCTCCTTCTCCATTCTTCTCAATTTTCCTTAAGCTCGCACTGTATTTGATCATTATAAAAAAAATAAAATTCTTTAATTCTTCAACAAAATAAATACAAAACTCCCTATAATATAGTCCTCATATGTAAATTTTTACTCAAAATGTTAAAATAAAGCAATAAAACCTGACACATCTGTATGTAAAGGCAAGGGAAAGGTTGTGACTGTTTGATCTAAAATATATAGGTATTATAGGACTGTTGTTATAAGGTACCATAAACTGTTTCAGACTGGACCCATTTTGAGTAAAACATAAATGATCGATCGATTAATTCGTTCGATGATTGTTGTCTCTATATCGTAGATATGATTATGACTATCCAAAAATTGAAATTCAACTTGTATCACCTTAGCAGATTCAACCATTGAACTGTTTTTTTTTATTTTAACTAACTTAATGTACGACTTTTACTATCGGTTTTGTACTCGTTCTTGAATGAGTTTTGACCTCCTGATCATAATCCTGGATACACTCTTCGTTTTCGATTAACTAATTGACATACAAACTTATACTAATTTGAAGATACATCGGTAGGTATGTATACAAACACGTAATTAAGAATAATATTATTATCAAAAATATTAAGTAGTTTTCGAATATACTCTGTTCCAGAAAAATAGGTACCTACTGTAGGCCTGATAAGACGTTTACCTCTCATTCTCGCTACAGTGAATTGCGCAAATCTGTCACTCAATGAAGCTCTCACAGGGTTTTCGTACTGTGTCTTTTAAATGGACCCAAATATGAAAGAATAGTATGTAAGGTTCCGCCGTTTTTTTCAATAGGAATTTTTATTTAAGCGTTTTGTTTATAAAAATTAAAACACATTTATATTTTCCACACCACCATGAGGTAAGTTAGAATGTGCGTTTTCGAAGGTTTCCCCCAGATGGTCTAATCCCTTTTAAATAAAAAAAAAAAACAAGCAAAAATAAAGAAAGTTATTCATTATCAGATTTGTTTTTGTTGGCCTTTGGAACTCTTTTCGTTAAGAAGTCTGTAAACTGTTCGCTCACCTACATGCAAAAATATCAGCTACTTGCTTCACAGATTCTGCTTATTTTGCAGTTTTTTATAATTTTTTTTGTCGGGTCAACAATTTCTTCTTTTTTCCGGAACTTAAGTCTTTTGAAATCGTCGAAGCCATTTCAAACTAATTGTTCAAACCTCTAAAAAAAAACACACCTATTTAAAAATACAAATTGTACAAAAAATTAAAATAAATTCTCCCTTTAAACATATACATTTTATATATAAATACTTTACTTCACATTAATTGAAATCTATTCAAATAATGTTCCTCGTCCAAGAAAATAGCTTAAAATGCCGTTCCTTCATTTAAAGTATTTTCATTTCATTAAAAGAAGTGCAAACAATGAAAACACTACACGATAACACTCATCATTCAAAACTTTTTTTAAAGCTCTCAAATCAAAAGCACCTCAACAGAAACCCAAGGAAAAAAACCGAACGAGTTAACAAATGGAGACGGGTAACTGTGAAAGCACATCAATTTTTAATGGGGATTGAATTGCAGCAGCAGCCACAACCCACAGCGAAAACAATTCAGTCCACATTCCCACTCAAATGTGCGGTGAGTAGGACGTTGGTTCTGCGTCAGATGCAATGAATTTTTTTTTTATTATTTTATATATTTATGTGCGGGCAAACATTTTTTATGGAGAAGTTTTTTCAATTTAGTATGGTGCTAAAATATGACACGCTACTGATTTTGAAAAAGTTTTCCCATAAGACGTGTACTGCCTATTTTTCTGGGACAGAGTATAGAAATGCAAACTGAACCACCTTCCTTGTTTTCTCTGAGTGTAAGCCGTTTTAATGTCATAACCATTGCCGATTGCAGACATTAATTTATCCGCCCTGCTGTTCCATATGATAAAACTTGGACATGGCCTTATGTGCAGTCATCACTTTTATTGTTTTTTTTTTCAAACCAAATAATTTTGTACCGATTGTTTTTTTTTTATATTGATTAGTTTTTCTTTGATTCTACTACAGGTACAATTACAGTTCAAAATTGCTTGTTTGAATAAAATTAATTAAAAAAAATATATTTACACGTGGTTCCATTTTAGTGGTACCAATATCACCGGATTTTACCCTACTACAATCGTCTAAAATTATTTATACTTTCATTGCTCATTTAAAAATACTTAAAAACTAAAACACTCCCTTGTCCCATCATTAGATAATTTTTTCTCGAATCTCTGAGAATTTCTCAATTTTACAACAAAAGAGATTATTCGTCAATCGTCATCATCAACATCCTGCTCAAATGCCAAGTTGTTTGAATGTTTCAATTTATTTAATTGCTTAAACATTGTTCTATTTAACCATCATTTTCCTACTTGTCTCCGAACCAATCTACTTGAAAATAATTAATGAAGACAATTAATAATAATATAAATGCGAAGAGTTGTTCCAAATGTTAACATAAAATAACCTTCAACAAATGACTAAACCAGTAGAGCCATGTTTTCACCTTAATGAAATATTCATAATAAAATACAGCGTTTCATGCCTTGAGTTTAATATTCCCCATAAAATGATTGCCTTCTGCAATGATGATTTATTTATGACGCAATAAATGCTAAACAAACTAAATATTTGTCATTCGAAAGAACGAGCAATATAATAATATTAGACTTATATAGCAATACTCGCAGTAGTTAACTAAGCTACGAGTATGTAAGTCTGGTGAGGATGCCATTAAATTTAAAACAACCATCAGTAAATGAAGGGAATACTTAAATATACATTATTTTACTGTAAAATTGGAACTTTAATCGATACATTATTTGCTGCCACCAATCTTACCAGCAAAGCCTATTTCTGTTAAGAATTTGTGATTTTTTATGGTTTGGCGGACTCAACTATAGAGCAATACGGATCGACCATCCATCATAATTAAATAAAATGGACGACTGGATCCCGAGAACTTGCTCTTATGTTCAATCACATCGTATGCAAAAGGTTTCTATTCTTTTCAGAATTTCAAAGTCGTTTTTACTTAATTTTTTTTATATACAAATTTTATTTAATTTTTTTCTAAAAAATAACGTGGTAGCTATGAAAATGTTAAATATTCAATAATATAAACTTAAACAATAATTCAAAAAAAAATCATGCACCCGTTTTCGAAATAATGAATTTTCAAAAAAAAAAAAAAATATTTTCGAAAATTTTGGTATGAAGTTTCACCCTTATTACGATTGGCGTTTATCTTGAACGACAGCTCACTTTTTGTGTCGAGTCACTTTTTAGGCGTTTTAGTGCCGACATTACGAAACTAAAACGCCACTCGTTGTCGATCGAAAGCAGTTGATTTTGAAAAAAAATTATTTTCAATGCAACTGTCATTAATTTTGAAATTCATATTCAATTTCTGCCGATTAAATTAATAAAAGTCGCTAAATAAATAGTGTTGCTGCATTTATTTTCTCAAGAAATACGAAAAAGAAACCAACAAAATTGATATACATAATTAAAGATCAAAATTCCAAATCAAATCTGTGAGATTTGCCTGATACGAAGTAAGTAGATGGACAAATAAAATTCCTAATATTTTCAATTAAGATTATTCTCTTCTTTCCAGATTTGTAATGCGTAGATACCTCAGGCTAAATATGGTAGCCTTTCTTTAATTCAATAAATAGCCGTACAAAGTACCACAAGGAAGAAGAATATTGTGTGTCAATTTTAAAACTTGGTGTTAAAGAATTCAATGTTGCGTTATGAGTCCAATTTGATTTGGTTTTGTGCATTTTGTGATACCTCCTCCTCTCTTAAAACTTATTCCAATAACTCCACGAGATGCTTCATTTTTTCAGCATCTGTAATGTTTATCTTTTAATAAACCCAAATTTAATAAAGTGTTAAAAAAGAATATGCAAAACAACAAAACTCATATTTTTAGGCAATTTTGCGACGAGTCATTTAAACATATTTTTTTGACAAAAAAGAGCGTTTTAGTTGGCGTATAAACAAGGCGTAACGCATATTGTAATAAATTAACGAATTAAGGCGTTACGCTGAGGAAAACGACTATAAAACGCCTAACGTAATACAAATATTTGAAAATGACATTCGTCATTTAAGCGAAACGCCTATCGTAATAAGAGTGATTATTTATAATTGGAAGGACCTTTCATATAAATATTTTGATCGAAATCCGTCGAGCCGTTTATAACACAGTTCAAAATCAATAAAATGGTTGTATTGATGGTACCGTTAATAACAAAATATTTTAAAATTTTACCCAAAATGTAGGGTATACCTAAAATAGTGCACACACTTTTTTTTATCAAAGTCGTTGGAGTCATTTTCCAGATAATTAAAATGGTAAAAAAATTGTATGGTATGCACCGTTAGTTTTGGTCCTAAGAAAACGATTCAAAAATCTATTTTAGACAATCGCCGAAAACGCTTAAAAACCAAGTTTGAATGATATCGACTCAGCCGCTTAGCCTGTAGAGCGTTGTGAAGACAGACAGACACACAGAAAGACAGATGGAATTGCGGGACCGACTTTCTAGTTGTTCTCTATCATCGTAATGTCAAGTTTGATTAAATTCACGAGTTTGATTTTTTTTCCAAATGCAAAACTTGCCCTATCTTATATACAAAGAACAATCCAAATTAGGTTTGAGTGCTATCTCCTTTTTTTCGGCTCGATCGATCTGAATGAAATTTCCAGGAGATCTTAGGACATGTTTGGAGAGTGCATACAAGAAACGTGTTTTGCTGTCCGACGCCTAGAACCGAAGTTATGACCAAAATGTCACTCGCACGTTTGTTATTGCTTTATTAGTATAAATATTATGTATTGTTTGTTATAAGCACACTTTCATTTTGGTTTCACTTTGTTGCCGCACGTATGCACACAACTACAGCCTTTGATTTTAATATTTTTTTTTGTCGGTTGTCTAGAATGTTCCATGTGTTTCTTGGACGACTTAAAGTGAAGTTTAGAAAATGTCGGTTAATTGTGAAACTCATTGTGGTAGAAGACGTTTTGCGTGCGTTTTGGGTGGAGAAGTTTATGAGATATATATTAGATGACGCTGTGCTGCGATCAATTCCACAACCCGATAGATTGAGTTATACATTGACTTAGGATGACTGCGATTTGACAGGTGTCCTTTTCACATTATAATTTCCTATTCAGAAAATGTGCTATTATTCTTCCTGCAATTGATTCGAGTTTTGAGTTTTATTACACTGATTCGGATCTAACTTTGGACGACGTACTCGTCTTGCACTTTTTTTTTTTTATAATTACACGCGCTCAAGGGATTATACTACCCTTTAAATGTATTAACAGCGCGGGCGTGAGGTTAAGGAAGAGAAAGAATGATAAGAAAGATGTGTGGCGCGATGTTCGGAGACTGTAGGCGGTTGTTGTCTCAGATTTTATCTCCAGGGATGGCGGCCGAACTAATGCGGAGAAATGTCCGTGTCTTATTTTTCTATGTCCCTTATAATTCGCATTAATTTTTTTTCTGGTCCCCATCTGACCTTGGACGACGTACCTATACGTCTTGCAATAATTAATCAGAATGTCATGGAGACCTGTGCATATTGCACAACTTCAAACTGCACAATCACCACCACAAATTCGACAAAGTTATTAGAAGATGAAAAGTGCTAAATGTATACTTCAATAGCTCTGCTTTGGAATACGATTCCGCAATCGCATTTACTTTCTCGAAGCTCCCGGTGGGACATGCAAGACATTCGTCATTTAGTTGATTCTAGCAACAATTCAGCCAAGATCTCTTTAGTTGCCTGTTGCATCCTATGGCATCTATGGCATTGCTCCTACACTGTTTGAAGGCGGTCGAACTGCACATTCCACTTTGAAGCTGGCGATGAATTTTCTCACAGTTGACAAGCCAATAACGTGCACAATGACCGAGAATTCGGTGACATCGAGATTGATGCAAGAATGGAATGAAGGCACGATGGCGCATAAACGAGCTTTGGAGGCAGTTGACATGACAATGAAGTTTTTACAAGGTGATTCGAGATGATTTGGTGGGGATATAATATTGCTCAGCAAAGATTTTCGTCAAAAGCTTCCCGTCATCCCGAAATCTACTTGAAATCGTGCCGACATGTCAAGAATTTGAAATTGACCACAAATATGAGAGTCGCATTGCAGAACGACCCATCGGCTGTTGAATTCTCAAGACAACTGGCTGGCACTTGGCAATGACCAAATTTCTGTTAATGTCTCGACTGGATTGATATCATTCCCGGTAAATTTTTGCGAGTTAACAACGTCGAAGGAGAAATTCATCGCCAAAGTTAATTTTTCCCCGGCATTGCAAAAAATTATAAAAATCTCAATAGGATTTGTGATAGGGCAATACCGGCAGTGAAGAAAAAGGACGTCGGTCGTCGATAGCTTGGTAAACGGTCTTTGTTGTTTGTTTTTGCACCGAAAAACAAATCGAAAAGCATTGTTAATCATATCACTCTCTCCTTATTTTTATTCCATTCAATCAAAATCACATTGAAATTTTAACTACCTCTGTTTTATTATAGCTCTGCAGTTCATTTGAAGGCGTTAAATTGGGGAGAGATGAAGTTCCTCTGGTCCGCTAGTTGTACATATATCGCAAGTTAATAAAAAAAATCAAAATCGCTCAAGGCGTTTGGTTATAGATCCCGCAACTGAGGGAAGTTAGTATTACTGTTGTATACTGCGATATGGCATTCGGGTCTCCCAGCAGTAATTGGCTGCTTGGCAGATGTCAAGTATTTCTGTTTCGTGCAAAAAAGATTGGTTGCATCTTTTCAAGATTTAGTTTGATTTTTCGTTTATTTGTATGAACCAGTCCACAAAAATAAAGAATGAAAACAATACATACGTATGTACCTACCTACATACGTTTGCATTGTTTTTCTTCTTATAATTTTCCATTTATTGTAATATTGTTCCAATACCGTAATCGCTTTTTTTATAATTTGGTCTCAATATTAAGACTAAACTCATGAGAAGAAAGTATGGCTGTGTCGTCAGCAAAAATTGCTGCTTCACAATTTGTAATTTTGGGGAAGTCAGCTGTATACAAATTATATAAAATTCCACCCACGACTGAACCTTGAGGTATACCATAATTAAAACTTTCAATTCAAAGACACCACAATTAACGTGGCCTTAAAACATCTACCGGACAGGAAACTTTTTTTACAATTTTGCACACACAAGTAGGAAAATTGAAAGACAACATTTTGTATATCACGGTATCGTGCCAGACCTATAAGATCATTTCTGTTGATCTCCCTTCAGACCGATTTATTTTAACATGGTATTCGAAGCACTTGGTATGAAGTGCTGTAGAATGTTCTAAGACCGAATTGCTCATCTGGATAAAAACAATAATTGTCAACTATAATAATAAGCAATTTATCTTTCATTATTTTCTCATAGGCTTAGAAAGCATTTGAGTAGTAAAGCCCTCTCAAAAGAAAGAGACCCTATATAAAACTTTAATCATCCCAGTCCTGCTGTATGGGGCAGAGGCATGGACACTGACAAAATCGGATGAAATCCAGCTGTGTTGAAAGATTCTTCGAGTTATGTTTGGCCCAGTGTGCATCGGTGGTGAGTGGAGAAGAAGATTTAACGACGAACTTTACGGGCTCTACAGCGATATCAACCTTGTCAAAAAGCTGAAAATACAGCGACTGAAATGTCAAGGTCACTTGGAGCGCATGCACATCGACGCACCAGCCCGAAGAGTCTGCGTATCCAACCCCGGTGGACAACGCGACTGAGGAAGGCCTTATCTTAGGTGGCGCGATCAAGTGGTGAACGACCTCAACCAACTTGATGTGCGTAACTGGTGGTGCTTGCTAGGGACCGGGCTAGCTGGAGATGTTTGCTGTTTGAGGCCGTGATCCATCCTGGATTGTAAGCGCCATGAAAAGTAAAGTAAGTATTTTCTCATAGATTTTGCTGATACTGTTGAGCAGACTAATTTGTCTATAGCTTTCAACAGTTACTGGGGAGTTGCCGCTTTCAAAATTGATACAATCTTAGCAATTTTCAAGGCAAAAGTGAAGTATTGCATTTTAAGACATGCAATAATTACAAAATTCAGAAACGACATTTTAGGCAATCTTTTTAAATAAATGTTTCTTATTTGGTTAGGACCTCAATTTTTTCTAACTTCTAAATTTTATACTATTTCAATTACATCGTCTTGGTCTTGGGTGAACTATTCTTAGATAATTTGACTTTCATTTGGTTTAAATTTTCTACTCTATAATCTACTACCTATATGATTTGTTGCAATATTACCAAGGTTTTGAGAAACAGACTGATTTTTAAAGAAATTAAAAGCAAGCGCATTAGCTTTTTCAACATCAGCGTAGAAAGTATTTGTATATAATAAGCGGAGCTTAATATGCCTTGAGTAAAGTTATGAACAATATTTTCAACTTTATCCTTACTCCAAACTCTAAGTCAGTGGAAGTATTTCTAAGCTTTGTTTGTATATTTGATCGAAAGCATGACCAGTGGGCCCAGTAACATAACTTGATACAATCGAGTTTTGTCGATACAACCGAGAATTGGTAGCACCTATTTTGGTACAATCGAGTTTTCTCTAGATACCACAACAATTCTCGATTGTATCGACAAAACTCGATTGTATCAAGTTACGTGCTCGGTCCCCAGATTACAGGATTATGGTCGGAGCTGAGCTCATTTAAAGTAATTGGTTTAGTTAGCTGACTAGAAACATTACTAACGACATCCACGAGAACTAGCAGAAAAGTAAGAAGGGCTAGGAACAAAATAGTTACAGGCAATGTTCAAGACAAATTAGACCATATATTTAAATAAGCATTTGCTCTATTACAACCCCAGTCTCTATGTTTGAAGTCTAATTCTCCACCAATCAAAAAGTCTCCACTGAAAGCATAATCACCTATTTTGATTTTCTTAAGATGTCTGAATTTGATCTCTAGCCCAAGATTTTCTATCAATCGAGTTCGAATAACTGGCAAAAGCGAATATTGAATCGATTTTCGGATAAGAATGGCAACTCCTCCGTCTTGGCTTTTAACCCTATCAACACGATACTACTTATAATCAGGTGTGGATAAATTTAAATCATGGTCAAGCTAAGTTATGTGACCAAAGCTATGTCAATATCATGTCTATTTTAAAAAGAGAAAAATTCTAAGCATTTGTCATATTACTTAACAACATTACTATGCAGAAATTTAGTGGCTCTGCGATTACATTGATTTGATCTGTCGTTGTCTGCAAGTTGAAAGTTTAGTTATCATTTCCATAGTTAAGGAATTAAGTTCTTCAATGGAAAAAAGATTTTCATTGATTTTTACATTTACATGAATGCTGTTGAAATCTAGAGCGGGAGAATAATCTTCCATTTTTACTTGTAATATATGTAGGTACTTTAGGGCAAGTTTTTCATTTGGAAAAATAATCGAACTCGAGATTTTAATCAAAGTTCATATAACGATGATAGAGAACACCTAGAAAGTGTGTCCCGCAATTCCGTCTGCCTGTCTGTCTGTAGAACGATCTATAGCCTAAACAGCTAAAGCGATTTTCTTCAAACTTTGTATTTAAGCATTTTATGTAATTGTCTAAAATAGATTTTTGAATTGTTTTATTAGGTTCAAAACTAACGGTATCATCCAAACAATTTTTTCTACCATCTCAATTATCTCGAAAACGGGTCTAACGATTTTGATAAAAAAATGTGAGTGCAATACTTTAGGTACAGTCTACATTTTGGTCAAACATTGTTTTTTTTTATATTTTGTTATTAGCAGTGCCTGCCATACAACCATTTTTTCTTTTGATTTTAAACTTTCTCATAAGCGACTCGAACAAAATTGTTATATAGGAGTTCCTCCAAAATATAAAGAGTAGAGTTGTATTAAAAAAACACCTGCTTATTAACTATGTCTGGCCAAGGACAAAATCTTCCAATTTTAATGATTAAAATTTTAATCTTGTTGGATATAGTTCACAGCTGACTTCCCCAATTTTTTGTCAAAAAATGCAAGTAAGTTGAACTGAACTTAACAAAAATTGCGTATTGGTAAGGCGCTCACTAACCAACTGATGAGTCCAAGTGAGATTGCCGGGATGAAACGCAAATTTTGTGGTCTAAAGGCCATTAAAAGCTATTTTGAATCAGTTGTACCGAATAGTGAGTTTGGCCGGATACCGGATATTCGGCCCGCAGCTAGGCCGGATAGCCGAATATTTGGCGGCCGGATATCAGATATCTGCCCTAATGAAAAGTATAATAGTTTGGTGGTCTGATACTCAAATCAGACCGGTACAAGTAAAACCAACCTAAAAATGTTGTTTTCCTTATCCTTCACTTCCATAAGATATTCTTACTCTTTACACTGCAAATATATGGCGCATTTGTTGTAATTACTGGTCTGTCATTCCATATACTGGATGAAGGTTGAGATTGCTAGATGAGAAGATAAGTTCATTACTTTCTGGATTTTTAAAAAAATATTGCTAGTAGGGTTTTTGACATCGTATACAAACTTAATTGTTTATTATTTATTTAAAATGATCTTGGAGTTATTTTTGAATCCAAACTTTATTAACCACATCGAGTTTCTCGTTAATAAAGCAAACTCCATGTTAGGTTTCATATACGCTTTTGATTTAAATGATCGTTATAAGGGGTTATCCATTTTGTGGTTTCAAAACTATATGGCTAAAATTCGACATCTGTCAAACTAAGTTTTTAAACCAATTTTTTTTCAGTTGAAAGTCTGACATTTACGAAAGTGGATCGCTTAACTATCGCACAACGCATCAAAATTGTTAAAACCTACTACAAAAAGGGTGATTCTGCCACAACCACATAAGTTGCTTTAAGAGGAGATTCTGCCTTATATAATCGTCCAAATACGCAACCAATTGGTAAAATTGTGAAAAAATTTGAAGAGACTGGATTGGTTACATATATTGTAAGGCCTGTGCATCATCGTTTCCCTCGTACCACTGAAAATATCGCTGCTGTAAGTGAAAGTTTTGCCGAAGACCCGAATGTGTCGATTCCTCGTCGTTCTCAGGAATTAGGACTGTATTACGGCACATTATGGCGTATTTTGCATTTGGATCTACACCTACATCCATATAAAGCCCAGCTCACACAACAACTGAAGCCAGCTGACCATTCACCACGTAGTAGATACGTCGAATGAGTGCTTGAACAACAGGCGGTGGACGACGATTTTTCGAACAAAATTTTCTCCAGCGACGAAGCACATTTCTCACTCGGTGGGTATGTTAATAAACGAAATTGTCCTATTTGTGGTTCTGAGAATCCTCAAGTAATTGAAGAGAGGCCATTACATCCCCAAAAAGTCACTGTTTGGGGCGCTCAATGGTCGGTCCGGAGGTGTGATTGGACCTTACTTCTTCGAAAACGACAATGGAACGACTGTCACCGTCAATTTCGTTATGGTTATATGATAACCGAATTTTTTTTGCCTGCTATTGAAGAATACGACTTGCAGAATATGTGGTTTCAACAAGACGGTGCCACATGACACACAACTCGAGCGAATATGGGATTCCATGCAAGATAAATTTCCTGGCCGCGTAATTTCTCGTCGTGGCGATATCAACTCGCCACCAAGATCATGCGATTTGACACCGCTGGAGTTTTTTTTGTAGGTCTACGCGAAAGACCGTGTTTATGCAGATAAACCTTTAACTGACATTTGTCAAGTTATGGCTGGGATACCGCCCAATATGTGTCAACAAGTGGTCGAAAATACCTCAAAGGAATCGATGCTTGCACCAATTCGTGTGGTGGTCATTTAAATGATGTAGTATTTCACACATAATGTTAACGTTCAAACTTTATAATAAAAAAGAAATATCATAAAAAAAATATTTTATATGTGTTTTATTTACGTTTACTTTTGAAACCGCAAAATGGATAACCCGTTAAAATCCCTTTGCGTTTCTTATTTTATTTCGATTATTTATTTTGACATGAAATTTTAAAAGTTTAGATTGATATTTTTGTTAATAAGAAAATAATACTATATAATATATTGAGTTTTTTTGCGACTTTTAGTCCAAATTAATATGCGTTTCGCCCAGCCAGACCACGGGTATTATTTTCTAGGTGTCTGAATTCGACCGAATTCCCCTAGAAGAATATAATTCACATTGCTTTAAAGCTGTAAATTTTATTTGTGTCAGTAGCCATCGACAAATATATTGCGTCTTAGAAAGGTACTACAGCATCTAACTGATGAGCCCATCTGTAGTACCTGGGCGAAACGCATATTAATTTGGACTAAAGGTCGCAAAAAAAATCAATTAAAATCATAATTATAGTCCATAAAATAAGGAACGAAAACAATACCTACGTATGTAAATGCGTTTGTATTGTTTTTGTGTTTGCATTTATTCTTAAATAAAAAAAAAATCAATGTAAGCTTTTAATATTTTATGTTAAGATAAACAACCCCTGAAGAAGGTGGGAAAATCCAACCAAACTTAGGGTAAGAATATGAAGTAAAGTTATTTTATTTTCACTCAGAAGAAAGTGACCAAAATAGACTGAAAAAAACGTTTGAACATCAAGTCGTAAAAATAATAATTGGTCGAGTTAATAAATTAAATTAACAAACTATTAGTTATGTACTAATATTAATAATTATTATTTATTGTATATTACGTTAATTATTTTCTGTGTTTTAAACGTATTATTAATTAATCTAATCTGAGTATTATTATAAACTCTAATTGATGAAAGTACATAAAATAAAAATATAAATAAATAAAAGAATGAATGAATGCAGAAAAACTAATTTTCATTCTCAATAATGTGGCTGTAGAAAACGTACAATATTAAATTGCTGATAGCCTATCCTTATTATATGAAATAAAATCAATCAGATCATAAAACCTAATATTTTGTTATTTTTCTTACTGAAAAAACAACTATCCCCTATTCGGCCGGATACAAAAAGATTATTCGGCTCCGGCCGGACATTACAAAAGGAGCCGGATAGGCCGGATACCGAATACGTACCGGATAAATCTCTAATAAATAATACTGCATACCAAAATTTTCGAAAAAAAAAAAAATTTTTTGTTCTTTGAAAATTTAATTATTCGAAAACGGTGGATGATTTTTTTTTTGAAATTTTGTTTTTAAGTTTATACCTACTATTAATTTTTTAAAATTGTCATACAAAATATTTTTTTTAGAAAAAAATTAATAAAAATTTTGTATATAAGAAATTAAGTAAAAAACGACTTTGAAAATATATTTATGTCTTGCATTTTGTTTTTTTTTAGAATATGTATTTTTCCAGTATTCAATATAATATCAAAATACTACTGAGTGCGAAATTCCTAAAAAAAATCGATTGAGTCATTTTCGAAATATGTACTGAATTAAAAAAAAAAAATGTTTTTTTATTTAAAAATAAAGTTGGTTAACAATATTTTATAAGAATTTTTAGTAGCTTTTCGATATGAAAATTTAAAAAAAAAATCAAATAAACCGTTTCCAGACAATCGAAAACCAAATACACTTGAAACTCGATTAACCAGGATAGTCGGGACCGAGCCCATTACGGATAATCGAAAATCCCGGATAATAGAACTTTTTATTTCTCAAATAAAATAAAACAGAAATTGATATTTTAATTTGGTATTTTTATTAAAAAAAAAAACGAAAACAAACATAAAATTAATTCATAAAACTTAACAATTCATTCCGTACATATTTTTGTTTGTACATACATTACAAAATCACAAAATTGATTATTAGGAACTTCAAGAAAAACTTTTTTAAAAAAGTTAAACAAAAAATAGTTGTATTGTTGTTTGCCGTCGTGATTTTACTCGTTGTTTTTCTTTGAGTAAATTAACGTTAATGCGGTGAACTTGCATTATATCCTGTTCTGTTATGCCAGGACAATTCGACTCTTCTAAAAAGCTCAAAAGTGTAGAACTTGCCTTAATCTCATCAACCAGTGGAATTTTTGAAATTTCTACATCATCGGATTATCAGAAGGACTTCCGGCTCGTTGTCAAGAGGGTTCTCTATTAAGACAGCTAATGGTGAAGCATTTGCATCTGAGTCCATCCAATTTCTTATTGCATTGACATCAAAGTCCTCTGCGACTTCCATAATTATTGAAACCTCGTCAATGGCATCTTGTTCTGGGGAAGTTTAGAAATGTCGATGATGTAAAAACTAAAACTTTTTTATTTCGATAAAACTTAGCTCCTTCCTCATTTTCGGGACAGAGTAAATGGTGCCAAAAATTGTTCAGAATATCGGTGGTAAAGAAATTCCAGGACTTAGAAACACCCCATAAAGTATTCTTGATGTTAAATGACTTGAAAAAATTGATCCTGTTTTCTGAGCTTAATAGCTTTCGAATAATCTCTTTACGATAATGTCACTCTAGGCTTCGAATCACGCCTTGGTCCATTGGCTGAATCAGAGAAGTGCAGTTTGGTGGAAAGTACATCACTAGTATATTTGCGGCTTTAAAATCATTAACGTCTGGGTGGGCTGGACAGTTATCCAAGAGCAATAAAATTTTGGAGTTCCTGTCAAGGTTGTTTTTTTCCCGGTGATCATTAACTTCAGGGACAAAGTTTTTATGAAACCAATCACGGAACAATTTTTGGGTTACCCAAGCTCGCTTGTTGGCCTTGTAGATAACTGGAAGCTCTCCAGCATTTTTTAAAGCTCTTGGACGAGCGCTTTTGCCAATAACCCTCAAATTGCATTTATGAGTTCCTGAAGCCTTAGAACAAACCATTACAGTGAGTCGTTCCTTCGATTCCTTATATTCTTCAACTGAACGCTCGTCGTTGCATGCCAAAGTGTTTTTGGGTAAACATTTCCAAAAAATGCTGGTTTCATCAGCATTGTAAATTTGCTCATTGCTTAAATTTTCTGTTTGTATCAGTTCAGACAATTCTGCTACAAAAAGCGTAGCATCTTCGTAGTCAGCAGATTCTTTTTCCCCTATCGCTTTCAATCCATGAATTCCATGGCGGTTTTTGAATTTTCCCAGCCATCCTTCAGAGTATACACAGTCAGAGGCTATGTTAAGATTTTCATGAAAAATTTTGCTTTCTCCATTATCATTTGCCTGAAATTGGAACTCCTCGAAATCGTTCCTGTCGAAACCATTCATTCGCTGCTGCGTCAACTTTGGGATTTTCAGCTTTTTTGAGAGTTTTGCGCCTCTCCAATCCTTTTATAGTGAAGCTGTCTGCGAAAAATTTGAAAATCTTGTCTTTATTTTTTAGAATATCATACACTGTTTGGGTGCCTATTTTATATCTTATGGCCAATATTTTCACAGGCACACTATTTTTACAATGTTCACTAATCAAATCAACTTTTTCCTTAATTGACAAAACTTTACGCGATCTCTTATTTTCACTTAACAAAGAAGAAGCCATTATCACGACGCGTCACTTCAGATTTTCCAAACAAAACTGAACGAAATCCATACAAACATAAGAAACAAAACAAAACGCAACCCGAAAAGTTTATTATCCCGTTACTTCTGTTTGCGTGTCTTTTAAATGCAATGCAACAGCTACAAATTTCCGTTGGTTTTTAGATGTGAAAAAAACTTGTTCGGTCTTGTTCTCATGTTACGGATAGTAGAGTTTATTACGGATAATAGAGCTTAAATAAAAAATTGTCTATTGTCGATAAAGAAAATGTGTTTGTTACTTTTACATATGTATAATAGAGTTTTTTACGGATATAACACTTTTTATGTTAAATATTTTCATCACGGTTAATAGAGCGTCCCGGTTAATCGAATCCCGGATAATCGAGTTCAACTGTAAATGATTTTACTGGAGCTAGCAAAAAACAAAAAAAAAGTAAAATAAAAAATACTAAAAAGTACCTTTTCCCTTCATTAAAGAACTGATTTTATTTATAAAAATCGTTAGAGCCGTTTTTAAGAAAAATAAGAATTATTTTCTTGACAAAAAAAATGTATGGCAGGTGACGTTGTATTTGTACTTAGGAAAAATGAACCAAAAATGTGAAAACAGTTATGCCAAGTTTGAAAAAAATCCATCCATCCGCTTTTTTCGCGTTCTATCATCGTAATGTTAAATTTGATACAAATCTCGAGTTAATTTTGTTTGCGAATATAAAACTTGCCATATAGTAGTATATACCTATATTTGCGATAGCAAGTAAAAACGATACACATGGCGTCAAACTCGGAACGCCCTACCATGTTTTCTTGATAAAAGGTTGATGCTTACAATTTTCTATAATGTTGCTAGGGTGGTAAAGTAGCTAATAATATACAGCCACGGTATTATTTATTTAAATTAAAATAAGTGTTTTTTTCTCCTGGGGTAATAATATATACCTAAGGAAATTGAGGAAATTTCTTTTACTAATTTCACCTTTTGAGCATTAAACCATAATATCTATATCCGATATTTGATATTTACTTCAAATTGCTTCGTTTTAATATCCAAAATCATTCGAAGATAAATTTAATATATAACTTCATCAAACTCCTCAACCAAATAAAGTACCAATCAAGTAAGATTTGAAGCGAAACAAAGTTTTTTTGTGTACATTATAGCATGCATACATATACACCTAGCTCTATATTAGCCTAGAGATTGAAAATTATTATCCTACCCACTTTTATTTAGGTGAGTGAGCAATAAAATAATTATTATGAGGAGTATCTTTTTCTAGTGCATAATGAAATTAGATAAAATGTAATCAACAGGGGAAACACAATCTATCTTATTATCTTTACTGACCATAATAATAAGAATTTTCGTTTCCCAATGCTTACATTTCGTACAAAACTATACATATGTATTATGTCTATACAAATCATATGCCAATACTTATCTCTATACACTAATCCACTTTTCATTAAGCATAACCTACTCAGCATATAACAACCAAATAGCAAAAAAAAAAAAGTAACTTCTCTTACTGTCAAGATTGGGTACATTATTCAGCAACGGATTACCATGGTTCTTATAAATTTATTTGGTTATTAATGTATTTCCCCCCAGGAAATTGAGAAAGAAAATGAAAAACGTCTGTGGCTTCGAGAACGTGATCATAATATAAAATATTCTATACAAATTGGTTTTTCTGGCATACAAATCGAAAAGTCAGCTTCTACCTACTACTGAACTGAGGCCAAATAAATACTCATTTTTTTATTCTCTATTGAAAGTATAGTTGACATAGTCCTTGCACGAATCCAAAGAATGTATCGCTATCAGGAAGAAAGATAAACAATTCGTGCCCGAATGTTAATATGAAGGTTTCGGCATTTGAATGACATTATTTTAGTTTTGAAAGCAAACAAAACATAAATCTTGAATAAGTTTAAAAAATAGTTCGTACAGGTACCAAGTTTTACCATAAATTCCTGTGATTTATTATGAATTCCTGTATACTCGTATATGAGAAAAAAATTTAAAGCGAGGACATTTTTAACGAGTTAGGGTTAATAAGGAGGAGAGAGAGTGAAAGATAAAATCAAGGGGGTGGTGATGGATACCTAAGTCTTAAACAACATGGACGAACCTACTGAATTTTAACATAATAATTACATCTATTATTCAAACATTAACCGCTGATTCATGTTTTCGTTTGAAGGTTATTAAAAAGCCTACTTTGAGATGTTTTCAATATTTATTATGGGAACACAAAAGTTCAACAAAATTACAGCTAGATATTTGCTGCAGCCGACTTATGTACTCTGAAATTAAGTTTATGAATTACTTTTAAGAACCTATTCATAAGCCTATGAACAGTTCTCACGCCTCTCAATTGATTTTTTTATAAGAAGGCCCCAATTTTAAAAACTTTTTCATAAAAGTTGATGGCGTGTATGCCTGGTTGTTTTGTACTTACGCTGGCGGACGTGCGTCTGTCCGATTTTGATGTCTTGATGGCGGACGTGTCTGTCCGAATATAAGATGTCTTGATGGCGGACGTGCGTCTGTCCGCTTATATGATAGATGTCTTGATGGCGAACGTGTGTCTGTCCGAATATAAAATGTCTTGATGGCGGACGTGCGGCTGTCTGAATTTGGTGTCGGCTTCGGGCTTAGCCAAGGACTAAATATGCAAGCCCAAATGTGCCAGCAGGCACTCGAACAAAAGCTGAAGGTTTCTTGATGGCGGACGTGCGTCTGTCCGAATTTGGCGTCGGCTTCGGGCTTAGCCAAGGACTAAATATGTAAGCCCAAATGTGCCAGCAGGCACTCGAACCAAAGCTGAAGGTTTCTTGATGGCGGACGTGCGTGATGGGCTCAACTAGTACGAGTTTTTGTACAAATTTTCCTCGTCGCGTTAGGGCAATCTTTGACTATTGATTGCAGTGAAAATAGGGGATTGTTGATTTTGTCTGATCAATCACTGGTTCTGTGATTTGGAGTTGCATACGTGGTAAGAATCAGCGCCATAAATACCAAGCATTTTGATTGTAAACATTCTTTATCTTGGTCAGAACTACAACCTACGGTGTTGTTGATAATACCGTCTCTCTAAAATATGAAGGATCGTTTTCTAGTCCAATAGCAATTTCTTTATTATTTTTTTTTTTCTTGACACAGCGTTAGCAAACAATATTTCATTATATTTTCAAATTAATACTCCTTTAATACTAAATAACCTCGTTATACTGAACTGAGGACTTGACAATATTTTTTTTTTCTTTTTTTTTTAAATAATTTTGCCGAGATGCACGATGTGCTCTTCTTGGCTACCAGAAAACGAAAAGACAGAATTAGAGGCAAAGCCGGAAATGCCCACCAACTTACAATGGGGGTTTTTCCTTTTTACGTTGGCTGCCATCCTCGATTGTAGTAGATGATGGTTGCTGCCAAATTGTCATATGTGCGGTAGCACAGTTAGCACTAAATCAGTGCGGTGGCACAGGCTAAATTAATCTGACTACAATCGAGGATGGCATGAACAAAAGTTAAGATTTTTTTTTCATATTTTGTGTTCATATGTGTTAAGAACTTTTTCATAAAAGTTTCCATTTTAAGAATTTTTCCATAAAAGTTAAGAGTTTTTCATAGTTTAGCTGGAAAAAATTCATCCCTTATATGATTAAGCAGAAATTCAGAAGTAGTATGCATTTTTTCTTAAGGCTTAAGTATTTATTCTAAAAATGTTGTTTTTTCTCATAAAACATCGGACATTTTATCGTTATCATAAATTTGGCTTCGGCTATTAAATATGCAGTATATCATTTCAAGTTTGATTTTGCTGGTGATAAGATCGTGATTCGTGAACTTCATTCTTTAAAAATAAAAAAAAGTAAAAAATCCATAAATTGTATAGTTTTGTTTATACCTAGTTTAAAAACATTACAAGAACTTGTTCTTATTGGTTTTATTTTGGAATCGTTTTTATAACGTGTTGTCCGAAAAAACAATTCGCCAAGTTGTTGTGTTTCGCTTGTTATTTCAATATTCCACTGAATCCAGTTGATAAGTATATTTTATAAGGTAGTATGATATTTTTTAACTAAATTTTTACAATATTTAATTTTTGGTAAAAAAAAGTATAATTCTCACGAATAATTAAATTTTTACAATAAGTTCTTAAAACTTATTTCTGGAATTTTATGATTTAAGATATTTTCATTAATATTTCTGCATTAAGAACTTTTTTATAAAATTTTCCCTTTTAAGAATTTTTGCACAAAAATTAATATTTTTTCTTATTTTGACCTTCGACACATGTTTTCTTATTGGAATTTATTTTTGGCATTTATTTATAAGCGAACGTTGCTATTAATAATACAGTGATAATCGAGGTTCGCTAAATTATTATCGAATGTTCGATTCGCTATTAATAATGAAGGCCATATTAACAATAGCTGCGTGTAAGTTCACTAACGTCAAATAATTGCGCAGCGATTCAGCATCACAGCTTGTTTATGATGCTAATGATTACATATCAGTTGCGGATGCGATGCTGATCGTTTATTTGTTTGACGATGGAAAGCAGTTGTTTGTTTCGAATGACGGACATAATACCATTAAAAGCTTTAATTGATTAAAAAAGAGATATTTTCTTGTACGTAAAGCGAAGAAAATAGGCCTTAAGAGAAATGTCATTCAAATGCATTAATTTTATTTTCATTCACCATATTTATACCAATCGATGGAATCAACAAGTAATTGCGATATTTCTTGATGCTTGTTTGTTTAATGTTTGCGCATCAGCATTTATACAACTTTGCAATAATGAACAATTGAAGTTCAAAGTGATGAGAAAAGTTTGCGTTGAATGTTTGACGCAAATGATAGAGCATTATTACTGCAATGATGCGGTTTGTGCCCAGCAAACATTTTAATTCAGAAATAAACGATATTTAATTCATAAAAGTGAAGAAACCGGCCGAAAAAGAATTCACTTATGATGCAATTTGAATCCTTTTAAATGAGCTCTTAGACACCGATTTGAATCATTGTAATGATTCATTTACGATCTGAAAATTCGTCATTTAAATGAACGTATATAACGGTTCCATATATTCATTTAAATGATTTATGCCTGAATCTTTTCTAAATCATAAAAATAATTCCAATAAAATTCAATTAAGTGAAGGATTTATAAGTATATACCTTCACTTTAATTAATCGCACAGGAATCATTTTTGAGATTCAGAAAACGTTTAGGGATTAATCATTTAAAGGAATATATGGAACCCCTATATACGTTCATTTAATTGCAGAACTTTCTGATCATGTTTGGCTTTTATAGCTTCCAGGACTTCTTAATTGCTACACGATGCTTATAATTAAAGAAATGATTTTTATGTTTCTATGTTTTATCATTAGCTTTTTTGATATTTTTTTTTAGGTAAGGAGGTGCTCATTTACTATTTACTATACCTATCTATACCGATCTTTCGAAAAACTTTTCTCAACTGATAATCGACTATGCAAACGAAACTTTTGTCATTACAATGACCCGTTATCATTAGCCCTTTGTAAAGAGAAAAATAAAAGGACGCAAAAAAGATCTTCATATGAAGGATCCACCAACAAAATCTGAGCGTTGTTTTTTTTTTGACACAGAATACATATGACTTTATGTCTCTCTGGTAAGAATTTGTAGGATCCTTGTGTATATTTATAATTCATTCAAAAAACTGAAGCTTTCTTGAATATTATTCTTCATTTTTGGTGATTAGAATCTGAACCTTCAGATAAATGTTTGCTGGGTGATTTTCTCTGCTCTTTACTAAGCACGGATGTGGGTCTTGGTTATTTTTTAATACGTATTACAAAAACAACACGAGATCCAGGTTTCTATATGGGTTTGTATTTATATGGGCTTGCAAATATTAGTATTAAGTTTGACAACAAAGGGTACATTTATGTACATAACCCAGATCGTGTTTTCCAGGGGGTGAACCATATGGGTTATGAGCGATAATAAAACACAGCTAATATATATAAATATATGTATATGTATTTTTTCTTTCTCTCTTTACATCAGAAATTTTGAAAATAATTAAGCCCTACCATATAACGTTGCTTTTTAAAAACCAAGCAATTGGTGACTTGGCTTTATTTGAACATAATTTGTCTGAGTGGCGGAGACTAATAATTGTTCTCCAACTTCAAATGTAGTTGAAGTAGATATACCCAGTAATTCTTTCCAATCGACCCCAGTACCTTCACCTAAAACTTCAATTTACCAAAGTTCACCCGAATCATTCGAAGCATCACCAGCGTTGGCGCGTATTTTTAATAACAGCGAAAAATCGGCTCCTATAGTAAAATACTACCAGGAAAATTCCAAATTGGATGAATATCGATAGAGGCTTATCAATATTATCTGCAGTTATCTTATTGGCAATAACCTGCATTTATCGTTAAGATGTAGCTACAAAATTCAGGCCGAAATTTTGAGCCAGTTTCCAAATGAGAAACTGGAATAATGTAGAGTCGGTAAGAGGGGCAAAATAAATTCAAAATTCTGCAATTCAAAAAATACTTTCCGAACATAACTCAAAAGATGGAGTACTCCCCATGATTCCCAAAAATCAAGTAAAAAACCCCTTCAAAACATGGAATTTAGTAAGTACTTTTTTAGGTTTGATTTGTGTTTGTGCGTGCATTTAATCCTTTTTTTTGTTTTTTGTCAAGTTTTTACTATCGAATTTCTGAAATGTTTTTTTTTAAATTTGTTAAACTTATTTTTGTATTTATTTGTTATTTACTAATTTAGCTCCTGAACCTAATGTTGAGGACTACGTAAGCACAATCAGAAACGACAACTTAACTATTCCCGACAGCTAACTATTATTCCACATTTGCTGGCAGGCGTGCAGTCAATTTCGTCTGCAAGAAATTAAGGAAGCAGGTCCCTTGTCCGACATTTTTAAAAAGTGGCCAGAATACAAGAAACCTACCGGTTATCGTTTAGTACGTTTTTGTTGCCGAAAAATTAATTTGTAAAAAAACATTACTTTTTTATCGTTAGATCAGCAAAGATTTTGGAGCTGAGGAGTAATTTCTAGATGACCAGAACAAGCACTCAGGGTAAAAAATTTTCTTTTTCAAGAAAATCACTTGAAGGACAAACAGATAAGGGCAGTATTGGCGAATATTGAAGAAGCAGATGTGACTAATGGTAGGTTAAACTCTAAGGCCTCATCATTTTTTTATTATTGAAAACATATTTTTAACTCTTTTCTCGCTTTTTCACTATTTGTAAAAATATTTCAAAAATTCTTTCAATATTTCTTTACAAACTTAAAACCTTATTACAATTAAAGGAAGAAAATATTAATTTACTAATTATAAATGTATCTATTTTTATTATTTCATTCAAACAGAAGGTGCAGCCGTCAAGTTGATGTGGGCCTCCATGCTTTTTTGATCCCCACCCAAAAAACCGTAAGAAAAATCAACGAAGGAAAGAAACGAGTGTTTAAGTTCACAGTGAAGAGCTCGCAGGAAGCATTCCTTTTTGTAGCAGGTATGAATCAGGAAACAGATGGGCATATTTCGTTTCTTAGAACGAAATGCGAAAATATTCAGGCATTCATTCTGGCACTAGGTGATAAAAATTTAAATAAACTAACAGTGTTTTGTTCATTTAGGCAATGTTAAGTATAGATGTATTTTAAATTTTTTCATTTATTAAGGCCCGTTTGCTGATACGAATCATAAAAATTTATGTTCAACATAAAACGCTTAGGGAATATTTTTCCGCTGCGTAAACTGTCACATAAATGGTTAAGTAGAACTTAAATGCTTAACAAAATTATAATAGATATCTTGTGTGATTCAAAACATTTTCAAATTGTGCCACTTTATCTTAATTATAATGTATGGGAATCAGATTTTGAGGACCTGCAGAATTTTCTTTTGAATAATAATCACGAAAACATAATGCTAATCGGTGATTTAAATGGACGTATTAGCAACTTTCAGAATTCCCCGACCATGAACAGTGGATACTTTTCATTCGAAAGAATCTCGCTGGATGAACACTTAAACACGAAAGGAAAGTCATTAATATAAATGGTTGAGGATTTTAGTTTCTTTGTATTAAATGGTGTTTCAATTGGAGACGCTAAGGGAAATTTCACTTTTATATCATCCCAAGGATGTTCTATAATTGACTATTGTTTGGTAAAAGGGGATTGGATGAATATTGTTAAAAATTTTGAGGTGTTTCCTGCTAACTTTTCATCTCATCTACCTATTGTAGTTTCCTGTGAGTATTCGTCACAAAATATTCATAACCACAATGAAGATAATACTCCTCTTAATAACAAACTTAGGTGGGTTGATCGTAAAGGAACATTGTATAGACAAAATTTAAGGCTCAACATGATTTCAACCAACTATCAGTTATATGACTCAGTAGAAGATTTGACGAACGCTGCGTTCGAGCTAATACGAAAGTCTGCAACTGCTTGTAGCTCCCGTTTCACCTTACCGTGGTCAAAATCAAAATGGTATGACGAAGAATGCAGGAAAAGTAGAAACAAATCGTTCAAATTTTTAAAACTTTTTAGGGAGTCAAATAATGATGCTTTTAAAAATCTTTATCTGCAGCAAAATAAATTTTTTAAGGATTTATTTAGTCTTAAAAAAGAAATGTATTTTAGGAATGCGGCTAAAAAGCTCATTGATTGCAGAGACTCTAAGTCGTTCTGGTGTAATGTCCGGGTACTGGGAGGATGCAGTAAATCAACGTCTTTGAGTATTAGTGTTGATCAGCTCGCATCATATTTTGAAAATCTTCTGCTTCCTGACCCAAATCAAAAGTCAATAAGTTTTGCACTCCCAAACGTTTTAGTTCCAGAGCTAGATTCTATTTTTACAATGTCTGAGTTACTAATATGTCTGCATAAAATGAAGAACAATAAAGCTCCAGGGTCGGACGGAATTCCTATAGAATTTTATAAGAATTCAACTCCTGAACTTCTTGATTATATTCTAGATCTTTTAAACAAAATGTTTAGTGAAGAGACTTTTCCCAACAGTTTTCGCTTGGCGAAGATAACTGCAATTTTTAAGAAAGGTAACCCAAATGAAGCTGAGAGTTATAGAGGTATTTCGGTGTTAAGCTCGCTGAGAAAACTCTTTACTCAAATCCTATACCTTAGGCTATCAAATTGGGTGCAATTCAATAATTTGATAAGTTGTTTTCAAGCTGGTTTTCAAGCTAACCTCTCGACGTTGGATCAAATTTTCGCGCTCACTACCATAGCAAGGCGCTTTATTGATAAGAAAAAGCCTTTGTATGCACTGTTTGTAGATTTTAAAGCGGCATTTGACACTATCAACAGACGGTCACTGTTATATAAACTCGCAGTAATGGGTGTATCAACTAAATTTATTCGGGTTTATGAACAGCTCTTACTGGATATGTCTGCAATGGTATGCGGTGGTAACCAACAGTCCAAATCTTTTAGATCTGGAACAGGTGTGCCGCAAGGATGTGTTTAAGCCCTTTGATGTTCGCGTTATTTATCAACGATATTGAGAGCCATCTACCAGGTGGAGTTTCCTTTGGCAATATATTTGTAAGACTATTACTGTATGCGGATGATCTCGTTATTTTTGCTGATAACCCAATGACACTTCAACTCCAAATAAATAAGCTTAAATCTTATTGCGATTTATGGGATCTTAAAATCAACTCATCGAAATCTAAGATTATGATCTTCAGAAGCCATTCTGATAGAAATTCAAGGAACTGGTCATTGGATGGCATGAATATAAAAGTTGTGAATGATTTCAAATATCTTGGCTTCGTTATTTCACACAATTTAAGCATCAGGGCTCATATAAAAGCAAAATTGGCTGTTGCCAAAACAGCAATAAATTCAATGTGGACAAATTTTTTTACAAATAGCCATGTAGACCCTACCGCAAAATTCAAAGTATTTGAAGCCACGATAAACAGTTGTTTTTGTTATGGTAACGAAGTGTACGGATACCAATGGTTGGAGGAGTGTGAAACAGTTCAAAGATATTTTTTTAAAAGAATATTTAGACTACCTTCGAACACTCCCAACTATGCGATTTATGTTGAGTCCGGTTTACTGCTAATTTATGTTAGAAATCTGAAGGCTAATGCTGACTTTTTGTCTAAAATTATGAAAAGGTCTGATAGCAACTTACATAAAAGAATATTACTTGTTTCTCTTCAGTGCGGCTACACTCCTTTTAAGAACTGGCAAGAACTAGCCTTGGTTCATGGAGTTACTTTGAATTTGAGTTCTGAGAATGTAACTGATTGGCAAAATATTTTGTATAACTGCATCGCAGTTGTAGACGAGCGAATGTATCAGAGATACCTTGATAGGGCTAGGGGATCAAACTCTAGGGCTATATATAGGAATTTAAATTTCAGTCTGGGCGAGAACAATTATTTCAGAAATGATCTCAATGTTTTAGATATGAGTCTAATCTTTAAAATAAGAACTGAAATTATTGAACTTAATTTTAGACCATATCGTACAGACATTAACCCTCTTTGCTCTCTGTGCAATTTAAACCAAAACGAAGACGTCTTTCATTTTGTAGGAGTTTGTCCTATATTGCAGGGAATCCGCAGACTTTTCTTCAGCAAGAGTCTTTTGACATTCGAAGAATGCATCAGAGTTCTGAATGGGGAATGTGGTTGGAAACTGCTGGTACAATTTATTTCCTACGCAAAGAACTACCGAAATACATATTTGAATCTGTCGTGAACTCGCGAGCAATACACTCACTTTATAAATTTTGCTTTAGCTAAACTAAAAGCCCATTTTCACTTTTGAAATTATCTAAAACCCTATTTTTTGTTTTGGCTAAACTAAAAGCCGCTTTCATAATTGAAATAAATTAGAACCTCATTTTTGTTTTAGCTAAACTATCTATTAAAGATGTTGCAGTTTTTTTTTTTTTTTTTTTTTAACTGATTTAAAATATTTATATTCCGTAAATCTGTTAAATTGTAATCTGTAATTTATGTAGCATGTATTATCTATATCTATATTTCTTTTCATCAGAAATAATTCGAAATAATAAATCACATCTTTTGCTGCTTAAAACTTATCACAATCTTGCTTTCGTATGTTACTTAAAATAAAAATCCAATGTTTAAGCTCATTTTTTTTTTGTTAGTAAAATTTTTGTTTCTTTATCTACTTAAATGTTTTTATAAACAAAAGTATTTCAAACAAATTTTACTAATTTCATTACTTTTTTCTGATTTAATATTGTAAACTCTCAAAGTCAAATTAAGAAATCGGCAGACGGCTTATAGCCACGCCTTAAAATATTTATAAGAATTGTATATATGTACTATTTTATAATCAATAAAAATTAATCTAATCTAATCTAATCTAAATGCTTAAGTTGTGTATCAGCAAACGGGCCTTAATTTACAATACCCGTTGAAATGCTCCCAATTTTGGACTTTCATTGAGCTCCATTTTTATGATATTAGAATATCAAAAAACAAAACACCGAAAATGTTTCTTCTTTCAGAAGAACTAAAAAAAATTTTGCTTAATTTGTTTGTTCTTAAAAATAAGATTTACTTTTTAAAGTATATGTTTGTAATTTTGTTGATGTTTTTTAATTTTTTTAAGTCGCAAAGAAAAAATAAAAATTACTCTCTTTTTATTTAATTACTCTCGTTTGGGTTGTTGTTTTCAAATGGTTTTTTTAATTCCAGCTGGATTATGTTTTTTTTTTATTCTAGCTTTCGGAACGAGACTAATTGCAAAGGTAAAAGTATACCTGTAAAAATAGATACCTACATAAGAAGTTCATAATGCATTATAACAAACATACAATTAGTTAATATATTTATTGCTTTACAGAAATGACTTTTTTTAATTATGGAACAATTCATAGATTAAATGAAGTAAAAAAAATGAGCTCTTATTATTAAATTAATGAAAATATTCATATGTTTTATAAATTTCTTCTAAAAAATTAAGAACAGTAACGTACTTAAGATTTAGGATTAATTCATAAAAGCCATGATTTTTTTCTTATGAAAAAACCAAAAAGGTAAGAAAAAATCATTTAGAAAATAGAATAGTTCATGCGATTTATGAATTTATTCTTAAAAGTTAAGAACAGTTAATTCATAAAATCTATGAATTTTTTTCTAAAAAAAAAACCTAAAATGTAAGAAAAAATCATTTAGAAAATAAAATAGTTCACACGATTTATGAATTTATTCTTAAAAGTTAAGTACATTTAATTCATAAAATCTATGAATTATTTCCTAAGAAAAACCTAAAGGGTAAGAAAAAATCATTTAGAAAATGAAATAGTTCATACGTTTTATGAATTTGTTCTTGAAAGTTAAGAACATCTACTTAAAATGTAGGTTTAATTTCATAATATCTAAATAAATTGCTTATGAATTAAATTATAAGTATTTTTCATACCCTTATGAATTCGTTCATAAATGTATGAACAAAAGTACTAAATTTTTAAGAACTTTTTGTTTGGACTATTTTCCAGGAATTTTTACATACAAAATATGTCCAAATTCATTGATTTTAAGTAACTTTTTATTCAGTGATGGAACTTAATAGTTAACATTGAGAAATCCGAGGCTATGATATTTAAAAATGGTGGAGGACGTAATGCGTCAAATGAAAAATTGAGCTTCATTCAATCACGAAATTATAGAATTTCTAGGAAAATGAGGACAAATACTTTTGCAATATTTTAACAAACAAAAATTGAGCTTCGTTAAGCATTTTTATGAGAAATTGCTGAGGTGAAAACTTGTATAAATATAACATGGAAACGATTCTTATGAATAAGAGTATAGTGCATAGCAGTCAATTTAAGTTATTTAAAGCAGTAGCTGTAGCGGAGAGCATACTTTTATATGGATCACAAGTATGGTGGATGCACAAAGTACAAACCATGTTCAAAAACTACTGGATTTCTCCGCAGATGCAAGAAGTTGTTCTTATCTGGCTGTAATCTATAAAGCCTCCATTCGTCCAAAGCTAGAGAATAACTCTCACAATTGAACTGGAGCTTCCAAAACTCATTTGAATCTCTTAGAAATATTCATAGAAATGAAATGAAATGAATTGAAATAAAATAAAATTGGTAAAATAAAATAAAATAAAATAAAATAAAGTAAAGTAAAATAAAAATAAAAGAAAATAAAATAAAAATAAAATAAAATAAAATAAAATAAAATAAATTAACATAAAATAAAATAAAATAAAATAAAATAAAATAAAATAAAATAAAATAAAATAAAATAAAATAAAATAAAATAAAATAAAATGAAATGAAACCATAACTTAAGAACGCAAATATTCATCGATATTTTTTTTAATTTCTTACCAACCATAATATTACATTGATGTGAGTACACCATTTGATATTTTTAGTATTTTTCATTAATACCAACTTTGTTGAACAATTCCATAAATTCATTCATTATCTAAACATTATTTTTCGTTGGCATATAAAATATTATATAAAATTCTCTGCAATTTGAGTAGTGTGCTAAGTACGTGAACTTACATTTTGCATCACTATTGCCAAAATTGAGTACAAAATATTTTAAAATTCGGCTGAATCCTTGAAAGTCATTAGCAAAATGGTATCTAAAAAATAAATTATTTGGAGCTCATGAAGGAGAAGGGCCTATTGACTTACAGCAACTCTCAACCATACCTGTATGTGCGTTTACAGAAATGCAGATGAACTACAGTTTATTGCCAAATCTAAATAGGGGAGTTCACATGGACGAAAATGCTCGATAACATGGCTCGACGACCACCAATGTTCGACCAACAACCGCTGTCTCTTGCTGTCTCGTAAAATGCTCGTGCAAAGAACAAACTTGTGCGTAAACAGTGGACAAGTTCGTTTTCTTCTTCGTGTTAGGTTTAGGTTTATTTATTGAGTGTTATAAAAGATAGTTATATTTGACATATAATATTTCTTTTGCCAAAAAGGGAAATCTTATATTTTTCAAAAACATTTCCAACGATTTTTATAAAAAAAAAATCAGTGCATTAATGAGGGTAAAATGTACATTTTGGTCATTTTTTTGGAAAAAAATATTTATTTTTATACCTCTCAATTTTCTGGAAAACGGTTTATTTGATTTTATTCAATTTTTTTACGCATAAGTTCAAAAAATTACAATTTTTTTTATTAAATTTTTTTTGAATCTTTAATAGAATAGAATATTCAAATTTTAAATAATAATTTAAATAATTTTTTTTTGAAATCTTTAATAGAATAGAATATTTCCTATCTTTCTATTCCTTCTAATTTGTGCCGTGCAATTCAGGTTGCATTTAAAAGACTTTAGGTCTTACTGGCATATAGTTAAAAAAAAGTAATCCTAAAATAAAAAACAACGGTACCTTCCATACAAAGGTTAAAAAACATTAAGAAAAAAATATATTTCTCGAAAACGGCTCCAAGAATTTTTATAAAAAAGTGTGTGTGTTTTGACATTAGTACAGTCCGCAAAAATATTTTATGTTGCGTACTTATTAACGCTCTTACTGGCATATAGTTAAAAAAAAGTAATCCTAAAATAAAAAACAACGGTACCTTCCATACAAAGGTTAAAAAACATTAAGAAAAAAATATATTTCTCGAAAACGGCTCCAAGAATTTTTATAAAAAAGTGTGTGTGTTTTGACATTAGTACAGTCCGCAAAAATATTTTATGTTGCGTACTTATTAACGCTGCCTCTCATAGAACCACTTTTCATATTTTCGACTTTCTCACTATTGGATGAACCGATTAAAATAATTTTTTTTATGCAAATGTGCACTAGAAGTGTTAATAAAACTGCATACTCAAATTTTCAAAAAAAAAACAATTTTTTAAAAAATAAGTAACAATTTGTATGGGAATAGTTCCCTCTGTCCTTAATCCATGTTTTAACCCATAAACATTTTTTTCTTTTTCGTTCTTCCTCATCCTCTTAGAGAATTTCATAATTAAGGCTGCATTACATGATTAACTTGTTGGGTTTCAAACCCAGACGGGCTACTCTACTGATGTATAAAAAATTATATACTGATACATAAATAATATCTACGTATTTAATATTTCCAATTTGACATACCTTGATAATTTGTTAATGGCTGTTTTCCTCATAAGCACTGCACAAAACAAAATGGGATATAAATTTCTTGTTAAGTATTGTTTAGCAATAATGTCTATATTAAATTAGCAACATATATTCTAAATCAAAATAAATTATAATTACCAATATTCTCCTGACGACTGCCCATTGTAGCGTATGATGCAACTGCTTCGCCACCATCGATGACCACACCGTCAATGCTAGGTCCAAATGCGTAACCGAATTCAGGTTCACGAATTGGCACAGACAATAATTGATCGAGTGGTTTATCCCGCAAGCACTTCATGAGGTGAGCATATGGCAGTTCCGGTGAACAATTAACATGATGCGCAACAATTGCTGCGTATTTTGATGGATTATCAACCAATGACCATGGTGTTAGCCCGGAACCAGACATTAGGATTGCACGATTGAAAAGTAGTCCTGAAAATAAACGAAACTCAAAAGTCAATCAGTTTTAAATAAATGGTGTAAACTGGATTTAGCGGATATTGGCAACGGTATTGGAAAATGTGGTTTAACTGTTTGTAGGTAGTTACAGTGTAGTCTCTCATAAGCACAATTTTTCTGATAAATGGACAGATTTAATCAAACAAATATAACAAATTATGATGACTTTATATACATATTCTTGTACAGATGTATCCTTTAAATAGTATTCCAACAAATTGAGGATCTTTTGACCTAGTGAAGTGTGGCATAAGTAAGCTTTTGAACAAACTTTATAATATAATAACTTGAATGGCATACACCTATATTATTTATTAATCAGAAAGTTAGTGTTAATTACTAAAACAAGCAGGCCACGACTTTGACACCCATTGGATATAGCTTTAGTAAGACCTGGTTAACGATACCAGAAGCCAAAGAAAGAGAGATAATACCTCTGCAAGTAATAACATTTAAGTTTGCTGTCGCCGAATTCTTCATTCACTATCCCGGACTGAAACATAGAGTCATTGTTAAAGGCCCCTTCTACAGGGTCCGCCAAATAACTTTTTTTTTTTTGAAAATGGGCGCAAAACATGGAGTGTAGCTTCGGCTGTGTGGCACGTAGCGCCGTCCTGTTTAAACCAAATATTGCCAATATCCTCCTCTTCAATTTTTGTGAACAAAAATTCGTTCAACATGGCCCGATAACGATCGCCATTGACTGTAACGGCCACTCCTTGCTCATTTTCGAATTATGCCTCTGGACCAAAATCCGCACCAAACAGTGACTCGTTTTGGGTGTATCGGCTTTTCGATGTATGCATGCGGGTTTTCTGTGCCCCAAATGCGACAATTTTGCTTGTTTACATACCCGCCAAGATCAAAATGAAAGATGATTTTTTTGGCAAAATCGGCATCTTCTCTAAGACGATCGCAGGCCCACTTATCGAGCGTTGTTCAAGCATATACACAACCATATTCGTTCAGCGGAAGGATAACACTA
Organism: Philhelius pedissequus; assembly: GCA_910595825.1. Lineage (NCBI taxonomy): Eukaryota > Metazoa > Arthropoda > Insecta > Diptera > Syrphidae > Philhelius > Philhelius pedissequus. The sequence continues at coordinate 172,625,215 of OU343161.1, read as the reverse complement.
ATTATCTGTCAAATCAGACATGAGCTAAGTGTTACCATTCACGAAATAAGCACTAGTTGAAAAAAAAACGTTAGATGGCGGACCCGTTATATCAAGAAATGCACCTAGCGTAAACTCTTTGAGTTGTATAAATTTTTAATTGTGCCTACCACTTCATGAAGTGCTGTCTTAACAGATTTGCCCTAAGTGTATGCATGCTGGGCCTGTGAGAGAACACCATTATTTAGGTTCAGGCGAATTTGTACGTCCATGAGTCTTTCCAGGGTCTTCAATAAAAAGGAAGATAGGCTTGTAGGTCTGAAATGTGTTGGTTCAATGTAAGTGGTCTTTCCATCTTTCGAAATGAAAAGTATATAGTATATCACAATATATAAAAAGTGGTATGTGCATGGGAATGATTTAGTTTCCTTTAATCTCACTCAATACTTTTTTACTCGGTAGTACCCGCGTAGCTTTTTAGATTTTTAAAATTGACTTAGGAGCAATAGCAGTTGGATACCGCTGCTTTAAAATGTATTCTAACAAACTGAGGATCTTTTTACCTTAGTGGAGTGTGCGGCAGAAGTAAGTTTTTGAAATAAACTTTATAATATAATAACTTGAATGGCATATACATATATTATTTATTAATCAGAAAGTTAGTGTTAATTCCTAAGACAAACAATTTTTTATTTTTCAAAATATTCTAATTTTTCGCTTTGTTTTCAATTTTTAAAATAAGTGGAACCTGAACCAACACTATTTTTTCACAAACACTTAATCAAAAATAAAAAAGAGAGCAATTTCATATATTTTTTTTAATGAATCATGGATATTCTGATTCTAAAAAAATATTATATTATACAATCGTACCAGGCGAACTTCGTCTCGCCCCTATTTAACGCCAGCAAATGAACTACAGAGCTATAATATGCCGGGGAACACTTTACCTTGATGATGAGTTTCTCCTTACACGTTGTTACCTAAAATTTGCGGGGAATGTTATCAATCCAGTCGAAACATCAACAGTAATTTGGCCATTGCCAAGCGCCAACAGTTGTCTTGAGAATACAGCAGCCGATGGGTCGTTCTGCAATGCGACTCTCATATTAGTGGTCAATTTCAACTTCTTGATATGCCGGCACAGTAGATTTCGTTCGGTGACGAAAATCTCCTCAGAGTAATGCTATAGCCTCACCAAATCATCTCACATCTCCAAAGCTCGCTTATGGGCAGTGCATTCATCCCAAATTATGATTTTGCATTCTCGCATAAATTTCACTGCCGAAGAATTCTTGGTCATTGGTCTTTTTGTTAGAATAAACTATACGACGAAATGTATTGCATGTCCCACAGGGAGCATCGTGAAAATAAATGCGATTGCGGAATCGTATTCCTAAGCAGCGCGATTGAAATCTACATTTACCAATTATCTTTTTCTAAAAACCTTTTCTAGAATTTGCGGTGATTGTGCATTTTGAAGCTGTGCAATATGGGCACGTCTCCATTTATTTCTTCTGCATATCTACCTGTTGCGTTTGATTATCATGGACATTCTGATTAATTAGTACAAGACGTGTATGTACGTCGTCCAAGATTAGACCGGAATCAGTGTAATAATACGCAAAACTCGAATCAATTTAAGCAAATAAAATAGCACATTTTCTAGAATATGTAATATATATAATAGAAAATTATAACGTGAAAAGATTTTAATTGAGTTTTTTTGCGACCTTTAGTCCAAATTAATATGCGTTTCGCCCAGGTACTATAGTTCGGCCCATCAGTTAGATGCTGTAGTACCTTTCTAATGTCGATTTCGTTTCAATAATTAGGATTCGCTACTAAAACCAATACTTTTTGGCTTTGAAAAGAACGATTACGGACCGAATCTCTTTTTGGGACTGTGTGTGTTGCTTGGCAGCTCTAAAAAAAAAACAAATCTTCAATTCGTTAAAACATCATTATTTCGTTTTAATTTCCCGATTCCGACGCGGGGGAGTTCCTAAACCCACTTGCACTTTTTTAATATTTGTTTCCAAGAAGTTTTTAACAATTTTTTTTATTTTTTAATATATTAATTTACTTTTTCTGTACACTGCCACAAAATAAAAATTAATTCACAACACAACAGTTGAGAAACGTCAAAACAAATATTGTAGTGTGTGTACGAATCTGTGCACAAATCCGTTTTGAATCCGTCTCCAAAAAGAGATTCAATACGGATCTGTTTTTGAAGTAAAAGTATTGGTTTTAATTTGAAACGAATTTGATTTTCAGAAAAAAATTGACGGCGGATCGACGGCAAGTCGATGTTTTTGTTGAAACGAAATCGACATAAGACGCAACATATTAGTCGATGGCTAAAGTTCGCAAAAAAACTCAATTAAAATCATAATTACAGTCCACTAAATAGGGAACAAAAGCAATACCTACGTATGTAAATGCGTTTGTATTGGTTTTGTTTTTGCATTTATTTTTAAAAATAATTTGAAAAGGACACCTGTCAAATCGCGCACAGCCTAAGTCAATGTATAACGTAGGGTTGGGGTATCGATCGCAGCACAACGTCATCTAATATATTACATTATTCTCCACCCAAAATGTACGCAAAACGTCTTCTATCAGAATTAGTTTCACAATTAACCGAAATTTCCCAAGCTTCACAACGAATTTTCCATCTTTAAGTCGTCCAAAAAAATCCATGGAACATTCTAGGCAACCAACAAATTAAAATATCAAAATTCATTTAATGGAAATCAAATGCTGTAGTTGTGTGCATACAAAGAGAAACCAAAATGAAAGTGTGTGTATACAAAACATAACACTTTATTTATACTAATAAAGCAATAACAAACATGTGAGTGACATTTTTCGTCATAACTCCGGTTGTAGACATCGAACGGTAAACAGATTTCTTATATGCACTTTCCAAGCATGTCCTAAGATTTTCTGAAAATTTCATTAAAATCGATAGAGCCGAAAAAAAAGAATATAGCGCACAAACATAATTTGGATTGTTCTTTATATAAATATAAGAAGATTGGTAGTCACTACAAAATAATGTAATCAGTAAAAACGATATGTCGTTAGTAATACATACTTATATGCTGTGAGTATACATTTAGGTTAAGCACAAATATCAATTTCCCTCTGTGCCTGCAAGTTTTTTTTTTAAAGGTGATACATATATGCAGGTATGTACATAGGTAAAGTAAATCGAAAATAATTGATACGAAGTCTACTTATTTATTCTAAAAACGTACATCAATAAAAATAAAAAATACTCTCGGTGTATGTATACTTCATGTTTATAGGCGTTTTTCTTATTTAGTTCAGAGCAGAGTCTGAGTCTGAGTCTGCTTCCTTCCATTAAAATGAAAATGTATTCTGATTTGTGTGATTCAAGTGTGATTAAAAAACATGTCTGTGTTCAGAGCTCGCTCTGTTTAAAACAAGTTCAGAGTATTATGTTCGAACTCTGTTCAGTGCTCTGCTCTGAACGAAAAAAGAAAAAGGCTAATATAAGGCGTTTTTTTGAGCTGCGTGAGAAGTTTCGATGGTTGTTGTATATGGTTGCAGATGAGAATAGGGCTGTTTTTTTTTTGGCAAAATGACATCGACATCAAAGCAGAATTTACACACATTACAAATACAACAACCTGCTTTCGATAAAACTAAGAGCAGAAATCTGCTTTGGATAGATTTTTGACATTATGTTGTTTAGTAGGTAGTTCAGATAAATTTAATGAATCTCGAAGTTCTTGCTCGTAGAGTTCTTCTCTTTCTTCACATATTTATTAAATAAGTTATCTCGGCAACCAAACAATTCGAATATATTTTTGAACGATTGGAATAGGTTAGCTGAAAGCAGCTGTAAAGTGGACTTGGAAAGACTTAAATCGATATCAACAGGAGAAAGAGTGCGATACTTATTTGTATCGAAGATATTCGTCTCACTCGAAAATTTGCGGCGCGACTTTTCTTTAGCTGTTCGAGAATCTTCAAAATGGTTGACTTTAAGAAAAAATAAAATTGTTAGAAGCACGTATTAAAAATAAAGATAAATGTAAAATTAAAGCAAATAAATAACAAATAATTGAGTATTTAGTATAATACTTATGGGTGATTCCACAAAAATTGGGTAACTTTTAAGGATATTTTGCTTATGATATTATTCAAACCAAATTAATACAAATTCTAATATTTAAGATTGCTAATCTAATGAAGATACTGCTCATAACCGGGCCAGTCACTTTTTTATGTAGATTCTGAGATATATCGGTTTTTCTGAATTTCACTGCCAGGGGACTGAAGGGAGTGACACAGTACTAATAAAATACACAGCTTCATAAGAAAATAATGGAATTTATTAACATTTAGAGTACTTTTCTTAGGATCTAATTGTTGAATATAACATTCGTATACTTGTGTTCACTCTACATACTACATACAACGTAAAAACTGCTCTAGAAGGCAGATATGTTTGTGTAATTAGAAACTTTAGTTTTTTGTTGTATTCTAAAATTAAAATCCATACAGAAATGATATCTTGTTTTTATGTCAGTATAAACAATTTAAATAATGTCTGATTACATAATTACCACATATGAAAATTTAAGCTGGAACTCCTTCTACGGAGGAATAGTTTGTGGGGAATTATTATAAAACCGATTCCAGATCTAGTCACTTCGGAATGGACCAGAAAGGATTGCAAGGCCAGAACTATTATTGGCCTATCAGTAGAAGAAAGTCAAATTCATCATGTGAGAAGGGCTAAGACAACATGGGATCAGCCCAAGCAACACCATGAAAAGGCTACTCTTAGTAATAATAATTTAATTTATAACTTAAAACTAGAGGAAGGTTGTAACATGGAGGAACGCATCCAAAAGATGAAATAGTATTTGAAAAATTGACCTGTCTAGGGGAGAATCAACTATCAGATAATGGGACTTTCGCTATGTTACTCAGCAACTTACCTCAAAAATATGATACACTTGTAACAGATCTGGAAACAAGGAACGAATCCGATTTGACCTTGGACTTGGTTGAAAGAAACCTTTTAGAAGTATATACTCGCCAAAATCAAAACAATGGTGCAAGTAATTCGGTATGAAGGTAACAAAAAATAATAAGAGTACGGATATTACTTGGTGAAGGCTGGGTTTTGAATTCAGGAGTCACGGTACATATCTCAAACAAGCTGGATAAATTCATATTACAGTAGCAAGTAGAATGCAAATCACTTCGGAAGGAAGGGGTACCTGCCAAATAAAGACCACCAACAGCAAGAACAAAGAGGTTACAATAATTATTGAAGACGTCCTTTATCTTCAAAATCTACAAGGGAGCTAACTATCAATAAAGGAGTTAATGGAAAAAGGATACATAGTTCTCTTTTGTGGTAAACTTCATATGCTAAATTCGATCTAAAGATCGATTCGAGGTTGCAGTTGGAGATCTAGTAAGAAATCTTTTTAAGCTCAGACAAAAAGAATCTGAAATCAAAGTATTATATATTGAAGAATACAGAGAAGAAGGTAACTGCTTAGATCACTACCACCGCATATTTGGCCATAGCAACTACGAACCACTTAAACGACTAGAATCGGAAAAAATGGTAAGTGATCATTTAAAGTTTATAAATTGTAATAAGATCAAGGACTGTGAAATTTGTATGGAAACAAAAATGACTCGTCAACCATTTAAGTAAAAGTCAAACAGAAGGAGCACTGCACCTTAACACCTCATTCACAGTGAAATTTGCGGACCCATGTAAACGAAAACACCTAGCGGGAAAAGGTATTTTCTAAATTTTGTTGGCGATTTCAGTAGATACACTGTTGTTTATTTGCTAAAGGAGAAATCTGAATTTTTCGATCGCATAGTAGAGTACACAGAAATGGTAAAAAATAAACGTTCAACAAAACCTAAGATAATAAGATCAGACAATGGTGGTGAAGACACAGCGTTTCGAATTTTAAAGTTTGTACAAAAGCTAGGCATTGTATATCAACACACAGCTCCATATACACCACAATAAAATGGGACTGCTGAACGAAAGAACAGGTCTTTGGTTGAAATGGCAAAATGCATGCTACTAGATGAAAGAATGAGTTATGAGTATTGGGTTGAAGCGATCATGACATATTTTGTGTTTTTTAGGAGGCGACACTATGCTTTAAATAAAAATAAAAATAAGTAAAAAAAAATGTTTACGCACTCCATTAGCTGAAATAAAAGTTATCTAAAACAAAAAAAAAACCAGTACCCTGGAAACACGTCAGTCCTCTGGCGCAATATCAGACAAAGGACTGACGCCAACGGACTGATGAAAAAGGCATGAATTTGACGTTATTATTAGAAACAACGCTTATTTTGGTATTTTCGAATAAAAACAAGCTACATTTGAATAAAACAAAGTTAACTACGTATAAATTAAAATAAAACCCATGTTTATAAGAAAATAATAACTCGCCATAGGACTGATATTTTGACTGGACACGCTCGTGTTTGCACGCCAAACACAACACTGGCACCGGCATAGTAATGGCGACCGTCAAATGGCGTGGTCTGCAGCTAATTTTACAACAACTTTGAACCTTAACAGTAATTTGAATTTGAGTATGTGACATTTTGCGCGAAACTCAAGTTCGAACAACACACAGCGGACTGACGAATAAAACTGAACACAAAGTTTCTTATTATTTTAACAAAAGCAGCGAGAATATTGTGGTACGAAAATTGTGATATACATTACAAAGTACATCGCAGATTGTAGTGAATTACCAAATTTGCTTAAATTAAAGTAAATATTTAATACACAGTTATTTGACTGCGGATTTTTGGAGTGGTGACATGCCAAAGAACTGACGTTTTGAGAATATATTGTGGTGTTTTATAAACTTATATTTAAAATATATAGCTGAAATTGGGTGACCAAATAAAAGACTTTGTTGTTTTAGAATAAAATAAAAAATATTAAAAAATATAATAACAATTAGTTCAATTGACTGATGACAGCAATAAGTTACCCAATTTTTGTGGAATCTCCCAATAATAAGTATTCGAATTTATAAGAAAGCCAAAAAAAGAAAACGAAAACGTAAGTTAAAATTCACATACATATATATTAAGATATAAAGAAATACTAATAAATTTCCTTTAGGAAAATTTAAGAACCTAGAATATCGGACAACAGTCTTTTCTTTATTTAAGTGGAGTTCAACTCAACAGCAGGCAAAAATCAATAATTTTTGGTTAATTATGTGCTCTTTTCTTTAAAAAATTGTATCACGCCTATTTATGTACAGGAAATAAAAAATGTCTAACGCAACAAACTGAGCCAAAAATACGCTTTATTAATTTTTGTTGCTTTATATATCATATTAATAAGCATAGGTAGGAGGAGTTCTTCCAATTTAAGTTAAAGTTAGCTTATTCGTGCCAAACTGCCAAATCAAAGATATTTAAATAAAAGATGTTTGAGTGGCTTTCTGTCAGCTGCTGTCAAATTGCCTAAAAAAAATAGCTAACTAAAACTTGAGCAGCGCCCCCCTACCAAAGCTCTGGAATTGGAATAGCAACAAGCATTTAAAGAACAATTCAGTGCATATCGTTTATTTAGTAATAAATAAGCACTCATTGGCATCAGGTAAGTATATGTTATCGGTAGATCACTTATAACACGTGCAAGACATAAACTGTCGAATTCTATTGTGAAGATTATTAAGATTTCTCCTAAATATCTCAATTTGGTTATATCAACAATTGGAAAGTATCAGATTTAATATCACCTGCGGAAAAGAGTGATGATTTAGAGCTTTTCAGCGAATTTGGCAAGAAATACATTCTAAATATTTCGAAATATAACTTATTGCCTAGTCAGAAAATGTCAAATTTTCAACACAGATTATGACGATCTTACGTCATTTTGAATTCGCAATGGAGTTGACCGTTGACCAACCAGTGAATATAAAAGTGAATATAATCGTCTTTTTTCAGTGTTTATTTGTTGCGACGTTAATAATTTTTACCAAAACACGACTATTTACCCAAATTATGAGATCCAAAAGGGGATTTCTGTCCATATTTCATAAAACTCATTTTAATTAACCTCTCTACTTTTGAGCCGCATGTAAACGAAATTTAAAAATACTTAATAGTCAAATAATGAACGCGATCATTTTTGCAAGGAAACACAATGCAAACATACCCTTTCATTGCCACAAGATCTGATTTATTGAAAAGAAACGTCAAACATATGAAATAATTTTAAACTGAACATATTGGAACACACAGATGTAGAAAATTCAACTTTTTGTTACTTTTTACTGCTTTACATATATTCCATTTAATTTGCATCTTGTAATTCAAGTTTTACTATTCTTAAATGCCTTTAATCTTAAGAAATAAAAACAAATCAATAATAGATTTTTTGCATTTAGTTATTAGACACAAGTTCGGTAATACCAACTTAAAGATACAAAAAATCAGGCTGCTGCGCATCGTTCTTTTGGGAAATCCTGCTTTGCTGTGGATAGATTTGCCAAAAGAACAGGGCTAATGTCAAACTCTATTGACCTTCCTATTTAGTAAGGTTTGGTAAGTCATCATGAATCGTTTAATGTGGGAACAAAGCTTTCAAATTATGGAAATTTAGTTTGTAAAAAATAAATCTGTTCGCGAAGTTCATATTGAGAAGAAAGTTGTTTTGTGATGAAACTCATTTCTGGTTAAATGGCTTCGTCAATTACCAAAATTGTTATATATGGAGCGAAGACAATCCTCAAGCCATTAATTTACTGTTTGGTGTGGTTTACACGCTGGCAGCATCATCGGTCCTTATTTCTTTCGAAATGAGGAAGGAGCTGCTGTTTCGGGTGAAAGGCGAGTGCTATCGAGCCATGCTGACTTGTTTTTTGTTTCCAAAAATTAATCAGATAAACATCCACGACATTTGGTTCGGTTCTGACAAGACAGCGCAATTTGCCATACAGCACTCTTAACTATAATTTTATTCCAAAATCAATTTGGTGACAGCTTTATTGCCAGATGTGGTCATCTTAACTGGCCCTTAGTTCATGCGACCTAATGCCTCTCGACTACTTTTTATGGGGCTATGTTAAGTCATTCGTTTATAGCGACAAAAATTTAACTGTTAAAGCATTGAAAGCCATAATATTCAAGCCGCTATTATCGCCATACGGCCAGATTTTTTGGAAAAAAGTAGTCAATTGAACTGCTCGAATGGACAATGTAACTTGTAGCCGATGCAAACATATGCCCGAAATCATATCTAAAACCTAATGGAAAATATTATACCAGATTATAATAATAAAAAATTTATTCCAACAATATTTCTGTCTTTTATTATTATTTAAAGTTCTCAATCTCTTAAAAACACCCGTTACTACCGCCGCCGCCGTTCATCTGTACAATGACGAAAAAGCAAAAGTTTTCTAAGGTCCTGATTTAATGACAAATTAGCTCAACAGCAGAAGTATGCTTTTTATGCATACCTACTTTGCTGAGTTATGGTACATCATAGCGCAAATGCTGTAATCAATTTCTTCCAAATCGCCAATGTCTTGTTCAGCTGAACAATTTAGTTCAAAGATAACTCTTAAATCAAGTTAATATTACCAAAACCCAATTTTCGGCTCTGTGTTCCTTAATTCTAGCTAAATTTAAACAAATTATAGTTCCCCTTATTAAAAAAAATATTGTACAGAATCTAATTCCAAACCTATAAACACACTGATATATCGACCTTCAATTAATTTGTCCCTCATGTAAATAGCCTTTTCCGGGAATATCGATATTAGATTTCTGTTTTAAGGTTGTATCATAATACGACGACTGAGCTCTGTGAGTGCTCTCACCTGCCTAATTGTTGACTATCATGTTTTTTTTTAGTATATATTCCTCACATCCACCACAAAACTCTTATCGTAGTTAGGGATATCCTCTGTGTATGTAGCATAAAATTCAACTCCTTCTAACCATCATCATTGGCATTAATTTTGAAATCCCCTTTTCATGCACTTGCCCATATTCTCGTGTCCGTTTTTCCGTCCGTATACTTCCAATATGTTTTCGAGCATGCAATTGGAAAATTTTGTGATACAAACAGTAAGCCGATATAACCCTTCAACCTGGTGAAACTTCCTATTTTTGGACATAGGAAATATATATTGTATAAAGCACACACACTCATGCATGTTCAAATGGATTATACTTATATAGAAAATTGGTTGTGTATACATTATGTGAAGTATATTTATGGGTATAGTGTATACCTACAACGAACACACTTACCTTCAGGTACAGCCATAGATGAAATTAGAAAGTGAACACAAGCGGCTCCTGTGCCATGTCCTGCTATTGTTATGCTCTGTGGATCCCCACCAAATGCAGCAATATTCTCTTTTAGCCAATGTAGAGCTGCTATGATGTCCATTAGACCATAGTTGGCTGGAAGTTTAGAGTATCGATCTGTATTGGCGTTTAGAAAACCTATAAATGATGTGAAAAATCGACAACTTATTAGCATACATTATGTCAACGTTTTAGCATGGGGATAGGGATGTTATTCAATATTGAATATAATTGGAATAACTCAATTGAAAATATACAGGGTGGCATGTATGCGTGTGTACATAAGGTAGATACAAGATACCTATATTGATTTTTAGATAAATTCAAAAGAAAAAAAAAAGAAAAGGAAGCCAGGAATATGTCTGAAGTAAAAACTGATAGTTCATTGAACCCCGAGATAGGGGTTTTTATAAAACTAAGAATATAGCTAGACTCAGAGTGGATTTGAAAATTTTGACGAGCCATAAAAACAATTGGTTCTATTTAAATCATCAGTCTCAATTTCATCCAGTTAAAACGTAATGTATTCTTTTTACTTGTGATGTATGTCTGCCTGTCGATTTACTTCGAACTTGGTATACATACTGTGTTTTCGCTAATAAGCCCTTACGTGCTTACCAAAAAAAAACGATACCTGTGCCATAATTTCTTACTTGCGATTATAGGTAGGAACTATAACGCAAGTTATGCATTCGTCGAAAAAAAGTCTTCAGCGAAGACCAAAAAAGATGGTCTAAAAATTCTGTTCGTCTGCATGTCGGATTGCTTCAAACTTGGTATATAGAGTTCTTTACGTATTGTACAGAGGGGAAATTGAAACTTTTTTTAGCCCAACAAATATCCGTACCTATCATATAACCATAAGGTACTTTTAAGCCTATTTTTCCCGAAAACGGCTCCAACGAAAAAAAAAATTTTAAATGCCTAAACACAGTACTTTCCATAGGACTTTTGTTTGCTTTCGACTATCTTATAAATGGCTTAACCGATGCTTTCGACATTTCACACATATATAGGTGTAGATAGTCCAATTTTTAATGCATACCACTATATTTAATTAATATTTTTTTGTATTTTTAAAAACATTTTTAAAAAATTTAAATTTATATTATTTGAAAACTGCTCATTAATTTTGTCTTCAAAAATTATAGTTATATGTATTTGCTGAATACCTATGAATTGGCGTTTTTGAATTTTTTTTTTTAAATATTTTCAAAAAGTTTTTCCATAGTACCTATTTTTTTTAGCTCAAATTAGTTTAAGTATTTCTTTCAGAATTTTGAATTATTTTTTTCTCTGATGCTAAATCATCGATTTAATCTTTTGTTTTTAAGTTTATATTATTAAATATTTAAAATTGTTATACCAATTTTTTTTTAGAAAAAAATTAAGGAAACTTTGTTTATAAAAAATAAAGTAAAAAATGACTTTAAAAATAAATTAAGATTTTTAATACACTTCTTTTACATAAGATGTGATCGAACATAAGAGCAAGTTCGTGCGATCCAGTCGTGCATTTTATTTTATTTTTTTCGCCAAAAAGAAAAATCTTATTATTTCTTAAAACGGCTCCAACGGTTTTTATTCAAAAAATCGGTTCATTAATGAAGAGAAATCTTGTGTTTTTTTGAAAAAATGGTTATTTTTGGTACATCTAGTAAAAACTTTTTTGGGGTTTTCCAGAAGCTCCAGTTTAAACATAATAAGAGGCCAAAAATCTTTTCTTTTTTTTAAATTAAAATACAAAACAAAATTTCGAAAACAGCTTAATCGATTTTTTCGAAACTTCGTATATAATAGTTTTTTTTGACATTATCTAGAATAGTTAAAAAAACTATATTCCTAAACTAAAAAATAACAACAACATACAAATACATATAGAACAAAACTGTTAAGAAAATAAAATGCACGACTGAATCGTACGAACTTGCTCTCTTAGCTAACAACTTTATTGTAACTAAACATAAACGCTGTTAGAAGTTAGGTTGTCTAGTTATCCTATGCATGTGTAAAGACGATGTAGGTATAGGATTACCTAGACTCTTAGTATAATGAAATGTCGAATGGATGATGATTAATTGGAATAGTTACATTAGGTACCTACCTACAAATGTATATTTAAATCATAAGATTTATGTGATTTTTAAGGATACATCTATGTATACAATAGATGTAAACTAGGAATTTAAACATGTGATGATCTTTAGCAAAGTTGTTGTGCATGGGCCAAAGAAGGTTTCTGGGTTGGTACGACCGATTTTCGACGGATGGCGTAACTGTCATCCAATGTGTTCATGTCCGGCTCACATTGAATAGACAAAGGCTGTGTTTTTTCTGTATCTAGTGCACATCGAGTGAAAATTAAGTCAAAAATAATATCAGCTGACTCAATCCAAAAAAAATATATAGAAACACAAATGAAATTTTTCTGATTACTACGAGCGAAAGATTGTTGCAATGAATTCACTGTACGTTTTACGAGCAAAATGCTATGAAATTATTCTACTACAAGAAATATTGTGTATCCCATCGCACTTCAATAAATATCGAACTGAAACGAAACGCTGCAACGTCACAATTTTTTCGAAATGAACAAAATCAATAAAATGTCCCAAAATAAATTGAATATTTGTGTAATGCATTTAATTCAAATTTATTTTAGTTGGTGGCAACGCACACAGGGTACATCTCCCAGCAGGAAGTTTTGAAAAAATTCATGCATGAATCATCAACTTTTTCATCAATGAGTGGAAGCTACACCCCATGAATTTAGTATGAAAACATCGATGAATTTAACATGAGGCTGCCAGAGGCGTTCACCAATTTATTTTCGGGGTGAATATTTAACAGTGAAATCACGAAGTAGGGGTTACTAGTTTATTCATAAGCAAATTATATGTGATGAAAAATTGTATGAACGGTAAGCTGTGAAATCACTAGTTGACATAGAGTTGCTTATTCAGCAGGTGAAAAATGGCATGAATGCTCATGCATTAATTCACTCTGTTAATGTAACTCGTTAATTCGCATATGAATTTTATATGATGAGAAATGCCATGAATGTTCAATTATGAAATCACTACGTAAAGCCCGTGTGATACCTACTTCTTTTTTTCCTCATTTTGTATGCATTAAATAACATGAAATTGTCAGTTTACTGTAAAAGAGGAAATATGTTTTTTAAGGAAACAGACACAAACAGTATATTTATGTTATATCCCCAAACGTCATCTTATTAATTTAATTCGACGATTATTCAATAATATAAACATTCAATTAAGAAAAAAAATACGTTTAGCTAATAAAAATTAAAATGTAGTCTTGATAAAATCTTGATGCAAAAGTAAACCCTATCAATAATGGATTTTTTAAATTTGATCTGATGTCGGTCTTAGCAATTCATTTTATTAATTCTGCTGCGTAAGTTTTGCACTTTCAGCCGGCAACCGACTTTACGTATTGAGTACGTATAACGCGCTAAAAGAATATTGGCATTTTTAAATTTTGTTTTGAATAAAGTCGAAGAAATACCCACCAGTCGCCAAATAACTTTAGGTTAAGAATTGAAACCTTTCAGCGCAATACAATTTCTGAACAAAAAAAACATTTTGATAAAAAAAATAAACTTTTGTTGTTGTGTTAAATGATAATAATGATCGCGAACAAAACTGGAATTTCTGGTTTATATTTTTTTCACTTTCTCTAAAAAAAACCGACGAACTCATGTCATGACCATCGAAGACTGACTAATATGCGCATTTCTCGTTGCAGGTAGAAAAAAGGCAATGTTCGTCAATCTTCCGTCACCTTCTTTTTTTAAGGCTTTTTTGTTTGAATTTTTTTTTGTTCTCTGGAAGAAAACAAAACAACCACCGCACCGCAGAGAACCAAACCTCATTTGTGAACTCATGAACCTATGCATTACTCTTCATCAGTGGAATCATCGTTTATGATTCTGTAACTGAAAATGTATTGAATTGTAAGCATTCAATTGTTTGAGTTTAGTTAACTGATGGAAAAATGCGCAACCGTTTTCTTATGAAATCATAACATACTACTCATCGATGAAAATAGTCGATGAATCGATTGATGAATTCACCAAAAAAAATCATTGATGTCGAAATTTCCTACTGGGCTATTATGTATATATAGATAAATGTATAAGGGCCTGCATTGAATGAAGTATTCAGTGATGTACGCAAAAATTAGTAAAAAGGAAATATAATAAGTGTTATCATGAAGGCAAAAATAAAAAACAGTTGTTTTAGTTAAATTTGACACAACATAATGTATATTTAATTAAATATCTCTGAACTCTCCTTTGTGTAACAAGCACGTCATCACACCTTCGTGGTCGGGAATCAACCGACTCTTTATATATTTATTCTCTATATATTCCTACCCGGCAGCCAGTTCCCCTTTTACAAATTCCAATCATATATAACGGGTGATTTTTTTGCTACTTGGTTTTTGACGTTTATATTTTTGACAGATCACACATGACAAATTCCACGAATATTTGACATTTCAATTCAGTATTGTTTGCCATTTCATCATGAATAGACTTACGCCTGAACAACGTTTGCAAATTATTGAAATTTATTATCAAAATTCGTGCTCTGTGAAAAATGTGTTTCGCAAGCTCCGTCCGGCAAAATTGTCTTCAGCGACGAGGCTCATTTTTGGCTAAATGGATACGTGAATAAGCAGAATTGCCGTATTTGGAGTGAAGAGCAGCCAGAGGCAATTCAGCAGCTACCAATGCATCCCGAAAAATGCACTGTTTGGTGCGGTTTATGGGCAGGCGGCATCATTGGGCCGTACTTCTTCAAGGACGATGAAGGCCGCAGGGTTACGGTCAATGGAGAAAGGTACCGTTCGATGATAACAGATTTTTTTTTGCCGAAAATGCAAGAATTGAACTCGGTCGACATGTGGTTCCAACAGGACGGTGCCACATGCCACACTGCACGCGAAACCATGCATCAATTGAGAGGCGAATTTGGTGAGCAGTTGATCTCACGTTTTGGCGCAGTCAATTGGCCACCAAGATCATGTGATTTGACCCCGTTAGACTATTTTTTGTGGGGTTATGTTAAGTCTATTGTCTATGGGGACAAGCCAAAGACGATTGCTGCCTTGGAAGCCAACATTGAACGCGTCATTGGTGAGATTCCGGCCGAAATGTGTGAAAAAGTTTGCCAAAATTAGACCTTCAGAATGGACCACCTGAAGCGTAGCCGCAGGCAACATTTAAGTGAAATTATTTTTAAAACAGTAAATGGCAGAAATTGGTTTATCGATCCAAATAAAAAGTTCATTTACTTTTTACAAGTTTCTGTGTTTTTTTGAATTTTAAAAACCAAGCTCTTAAAAAATCACCGTTTAGATATACCGCTTACATTAGGTAGAAATAAATGGATAATAAACATAAGTAAATGTTTTTATGCTTAGTTGATATAGTTTGAGGGAAAATAAAGATGTCATTTGAATTTTTCTAAAATGTATGTGAATTTGTGTTCAAATCATCTTTCGCAGTTTTGAAAAATGTTAGGTAACTTTATTCGTGTTCTTAAAAAATTGATAGTATGTGAGCTTCTGTTCACAAAGAATCCTAGTTCTTTTTAATTGCTCACTTTCCTGTATGCCATTTTTATTCTATAGTCCTGTATGCATCAAATAATAATTTGGTTCAGATAACACGAACGCTTGCCGCATCGATTCTATATAATTAATTAGTAATTCACAATTATCATTAGTCAGAAGTTGTAATTTATCAAAATGCACAGTTTTTATTGAATGGGAAGGATATTTTCATTATTTGTATTCATTGTTCATTTTTCTCAATTTCTTGTATGTATTTGCGTTTGCCAAAAGAAGCATACCCGCAGCACCAATCTAGCAATAACCACCCATCGAAAATACTTCGCTTACTTACCCAAACAATATAAAAAAGAAACACACACTCACCAAGAATGCCAAGGCGATAATTAATTGTGACAACGAGAATCTGACCGTAGCTGGCCAGTACTGAGCCATCATAAGGATTTCCACTATTCCACTCGTACGATTCTCCATGAACAAATACTAATACTGGATATTTGGCTTGACCACTGCCACTACTGCCACCACTGCTGCTGCCACTTGTGCTGCCACCATTGCTCCCACTGTTACTGTTAGACGAATCTCTGGAACCAACTACAAAGGAAAATAAGAAAAAAAAATTTAATGGGGGAAAAACTCACAATCCGGAAATTTATTGACTCATTTTCTCAAAACAGATTACGAACGTATTCGAGGGGAGCCGTCTGTGAATTGGTCAGCTAGCCGCAAATAGAAAATATGATAAAAAAGAACTTAAAATCTGGAAACAGCTCTATATCGAGTGTGAATGAATCACTTTAAAGCGATTAAGACTGCGATTTATTCACTCTTTGGTTTTTTTCTTTTTTAATTCAACTTAACAGAAGTCAGTTAGGAAGGGATTTGTAATAAATGGTTTTCGCATTGCTCATTCTTAATCGAATATCAATATTGCCTTAATTACCAAGAGGCACTGGTTGTCTGGTGCATTATAATTTCTGGAAACGAATATTTTAATGCTATGATATAGTATCTCTTTTGAGAAAGACTGAGGGGAGTTTTAATATAAATGAGGCTCTAAGTAAGCATAATGCAATAATTGGAAGTAGCATTATCACCAAGAAAAAAAATTAGAGTGCCAAATTAAAATAAAACTTAGACATATGATTATAACGCATTTGAAAAACACACATTTTCTTTAAAAAAAATAACTCAATGTTATTACATAGTGAAATATAACAAAAATATCTTCAAGATATTTAGGCTTATTCTGCCACATCTGTTATTCTGCTATGAATTTTCTGTTATGATGCATAACAGATCTCCACCATAAAAGATATTTTATAATTTGTATTCAGGAGTTCGATCTTTTATAAAAGTCTGTTATGGAACTTCGAAAAAGAAACATTTATGCGAACAGACCTAAAATCTGCTATCAAATTATCAGCTGTAGTAGGTAAATAAAATCTCCCGGTAGTAGGCAGTTAGGCACTGACTAATGAAAATATTAACCTGCGCAATTATCGTGTTTTGTTTCGCGAAGATAATTTTTTGTTTTCTGTAATTTTCCCATAACAGTTCCTGAATTTAATATATCCATTATAAAAAGTTGTACAAAATGCACACCGGCAAGATAAGCGACTAATTTATTATGTTTCATCCATCCATCAAATGTGTTTTGTGCTTTAGTGTATTGAAATAATTTAGTTTTCAAATTATTTACATATTTGAGTTTGTTATTATGCATTTTAATTATTTTTTGTTATATCTGTCTCCTTTTAAGAACAATTCATTCACGAAATCAAAGTTTTAACTACATATATTTAAATCTTTTATGATAAAAGTAACTAAAATGTGTCTTTTATTCTGTTATGATTCATAAAAGATTCCATAACAGATTGTGGCATGCTGAATACCAAAAATGCAGTTCGTAAAAGATTTGTTAAGAATTTCGAAGTTTTGACAGCTCATAGCAGATTTCTTAACAGATTTCATAGCAGATTTAGCATGCAGAATACCAAAATTATAATTCATAAAAGATTTTTTGACAGCTTTAACTTTTGTATGAAAATTCATAACAGAATAGCAGAATAACAGAATAAAAGATCTCGCCGAATAGACCCAATTACATGGTCTTTTAGTATTGCGCAGAAAAAGGATTTTTTTAAACAGTTTTCCCCGCCTAATTGTACTACAGTGAACTGCTTTTTACGCTTAAATGTCCAATAAAATTGTGTCCGAAAATTTCCCGTATTTGTAAGACAGCTTTTTTATTTGCTAAATTGGATTGCGCTTTATTAAATAAATCCCCTCATAAAATGCAGCTAAAAACATATATGTATGTACATACATTAAACGGCTCTTATTAAAATATTATAAAACCGAATAGAAGGTTAAAAAAACTTGAAACGAAATTGGCAGCACTGCTCACAGTATAACAAATTACAGACAAAGACAATCAATTAAAGAGACATAGGCATCGGCTATCATTTCTATTTGGCTACAAAATCCAAACACAATTAATGCCAGCATTTCTAAAAACCGATGCGTTCTCTGCTAGCTTGAAAAGCTTGACAAAATTACAAAACTCTCATTGACACCGCGGCTTGACAGCCATAATCATTAAAAATGCTCCTCACATTTACTACAATTTTTTGTTAATCTCATTTTCAATAACTTTCCAAATAACGGGTGTTTTTTCTTAGACGTCTGGTTTTCAATCTGGCAATACTTTTTTCGGATTCGGTCTTTTGACAGCTGTCACTTGATTTATGCTCATATTGGTTCGCCATTTCATAATAAATAGACTTACTCCTGAAAAATGTTTGCAAATCGTGCAAATTTATTACCAAATCGAGATGGAAACCGATCCCGACTTTCACAAGAAAATTTTGTTCAGCGGTGTAGCTCACTTTTGGTTAAATGTTAGGTTAATAAGCAAAATTGTGGCATTTGGAGTGATCATAATCTACAAGACATTGTTGAAACGCCGTTACATCTTCCAAAAGTCACTGTTTGGTGTACTCTATGGGCAGATGGAATCATTGGTACATATTTCTTCAAACATGAAGCCGGCCATAATATTATAATCAATGGGGAACGCTATGAAGCCATGATTAATTACTTTTTCGTGCCTGAATTGGAGGATGTTGATAGTGACGACCATTGGTTTCAACAAGATGGCACTGCATGTCATACAGCTAATGAAACAATCAATTTATTGAAGGCAACTTTTGGTGAGCGCCTTGGAAGCGTTTTGGTGTTTACATACGGCCCCAATTGTTGTAAAAAGTTTTCCTCTCGCCTCTCGGATGAAACTTATTCGAGCCAGCCGGGTCGGCCACTTGCCCGAAAGTACACATTACATTACATTACATTTTATACTACTCCGCAGATAAATCTACGAAGTAGAGACAGTGAAGCACTGGCAACTAGACCATTGGCTTACACTTTTACATACATTAATACAACAGAGAGAGACAGAGATAGGAAGAACACACAACAGAAGAAACACAAGTCAACAGCACGTGGTTGGTTTCCGACGGTCCTCCATCGAAGTACTAACCACGCGCATTGATGCTTGATTTCGCTGATCTATGGGAAGCGATGCTTTCATTGTAGCCAGGGCCGTTGACTGCTTTTTTTTCAATTTGAGTGTTTTCTGTGAGATTGGGTCTTTTTCGACCCGTTATATGAAAACTCATTTCGTTTTGGATTTTCTTTGTGGTTTCATTGTGCCGGTAAATAATATCAGAAGATGTTTTTTTTATAATACAATTCTATATGCTACTGAAATTACTCAGCCAAGTAGAAGCCTTAGCATTATATTTAATTGGACTTGTTGAATTATTGATTCAAAATTGCTTTTAACGGCCTTTAGTCCACAAAATTTGCGTTTCATCTCGGCAATCTCACTTGGACTCATCAGTTGGTTAGTGAGCGCCTTACCAATACGCAATTTTTGTTAAGTTCAGTTCAACTTACTTGCATTTTTTGACAAAAAAGCAATGTGAACTATATGTAACAAGACAAACACCTTCTTATTAACAATGTCTGGCCAAGGACAAAATCTTCCAATTTAAATGATTAAAATTTTAATCTTGCGAGCTCGGTCCGAAAATATAATTTCATTGAAACAAAGTGTTACCCGTTACGCAATTGTACGCGTCGATGCTCTAATGGATTCATTTCAGTCGAAGGCAAAAAAAACAGCCGCTGTTTCAGTCGGCATTTGCATTTACTGAAACAACAACTTTAGTGTAGTACATGAGTAAAAAGAATAAGTGTACCATCGTACAGAGCACAATGCATCCTAGCCCTGATGTTGGCCCTGAACCCAAGAAGATGCCGATGATAATTCAATTTTATAATAAAACCAAATGTGGTGTTGATAATGCCGACAAAATGCTCTCTGGGTCCAGCGCACAACGCAAAACAAACCGTTGGCCAATGTGCGTCTTTGCCAATATAATAGATATTTCGGCATTGAATGCGAAAAAAATGTGGCAGATGTGCTTTAAGCACAGAAGAAAGAACAAAAACATAATAGCAAACCCTTATCTTTATCAAAAAGCTAAGTTCTTGGCTGTAGCATTAAATTATATGCGTTTTTAATAATTTCTTTTTGAAAACCACATGTCTAAGAAAAACACCATACATATTGAGAAGACGATCACAAATAAATTTATTGAGATTTTGGCAGAACAACGTCTGTTGGGTTAACTAGTAATTATAATCAAGACATAACTTATAGGGCCATCAAAATAAAAAGATATTGTTCTTTGTATGCGTGTTTAAATATAATTTCCAATTATACTTTCCAATGCAAGATATTACTGGCACCAACATTATACAAGGTTTAAAGAAAGAATTGCTACCAAAGTTAAAAAATTGTTTTTGTTTATCACAGAGTGTATGGAAGATAATTATGATAAGGATTATTATATAACAGATCCAAATTTCATTAAAATATTATTATGAAATCAAAACCAATAGAATTATTAAAATGCAGTTTGAGTTTTCCCGCGAAATGAGAAAAAAACACTGAAGGGATAATGCCGCCTTAATGCATAATAAACACCCTTTTATACAAAATGTTTATATTTGCCAATTCAAAACAAGTTTTCTGAAAATACAATAAAATCGATAGAAAAAACCCTAAACAAATAAATTTAAGTTCAAGAAAAGGATACTATTTTTATTTTCTGTTAAGTCTACGCAACACAGAAGGGGAGACTTACCGAAGAACCATAAACTATGTATGGTACAAGCTTAATGTAAGTGTTCTAAAGTTTTTTATGAAACTATATATTATATTATTTGTATAATGGGTAGCTTTAAATATAAGATTTTTTTTTAAATAATACTGCATTATAAAATTAAAAAAAACATTGTTTTTTTTTGGTTTTTGAAAAAAAAATTATTTATAATTATTTATATTTATATTATTAAAGAAAACGTGTTGTATTTTATTTTTATGTTTTTAAATTTATATTATGTATAACATAATTAAAATTGATTAGCCAATTTTGTTTACAAAAATATTAAAGAAATTGTGTATATGAAAAATTGAGTAAAAATCGATTTTAAAAATATATATTTACCCGTTTCTACTAAGAATCTTGTGCTTACGAAGTTATCATACATATACATAAGAGCAAGTTCAAGTGATCCAGTCGCGAAATTGCGATGTAGTAACACAAATTTTGCATTTGGTAAAAAAAAAACGAACTCAATGTTTTGCTTAAACTTATATATCTGTCTTTCGGGGTATTCGATCGATTGACCTCAAGGGAATATACGGGAAGTTGCTTTTCAATGGAGGCGTTCTTCCTGGTCCTTCGTGATTAGCCAAGATGGTCCCTGAAAGAAATGTTCCTCGCGAACCGGACGTTTAAGTCATTCACCAAGGTGAGGTAGTGGATCAGATTTTATGAACTGGAAGGGTGGGGTAAGACGCCTGGAAGGGGAGTAGGCTGATCCGGGCAATGGCTTAGTAGGAAAGGCAATACCTGATATACGGGGTGGTCCGGAACCGAAAGTAATCATGCCATTTGTGTGAGAAGTGACGTCCAAATGGGCAGACAATCAGGTATACCGAGGGCAAGGAGTCTGTCCAGGAGGGTGTCCTTTAGGAGGAGTGGTGATTGCTGATGTGAAGCTGGTTGATTATGTTCCGATCAACATAGTGAATCTAAGTAGATCGTACGGAGTTAGTTACCAAGGGTCACTTGTTTATGCCTGCTGTTTAGTACGCGGCAGTTTAGTACGTGGTTCGGTAATCACAGTAGAGGGTGTGTAGCTAACACTACATATCCAGAGGAAACATGTCTAGAAAATGGATAGATGAATGGCACTTGTGTCATCATCTCCTTGCGCAAGCAAGGTTCATATATTGGTTTTCTAATACATGCAACTTTTGAATGAGCTTCGGTTCATAAGATCTCGTTTGTCATCTTTTGGGATTTATCCCAATTGATTGTTTTTTTTTTGTAGTTTAGTGAGGTGCGAACCAAGCTTGACTAGGGGATACACTTCTATCATGGTAAAGAACGAACGTTTAATATGGCTAGTTGTGGGATATTAGCCATGTGGTATGTTCTATATGGCCATGCTTATAGTAGAAATACGATGATCCATTATCCCGATGGTGAGGAATAATTTATACATAGGTTTCTATTGTCCCGAAAAAAAGGACAGGATTATCGTTCATGGGTAAACATTCCCCAAAGAAAACTTGGTAGTGCATTCTTAACTAAGGTGAATGAAAAGATTACAGTAATACCATATTTCGGTAATGCGGGGACTTGTATCTCCCTACTTTCCAGCTAATGCCCAAAAAAAACACAAGTCTTGGGTGGAGAGCTCGCAGTGGCTGTGGTTGCTATATGATTCGTGTATACTATGAGTAACGGTTGTGTTGCTCATAGATAGAAGTTTGTTGCAAGGTTCGATCATCCCTTCTCATTGATGCCCGTGTTAGGTAGGCCCACCGTGTAACTATGCCCTATCCGGCCGGTGTGAACGTTAAACGAAATCCTTTGTTCTGTTGGTATATCTACACTAAAGCCTTAGTGGAGAGATTTTCTTCAAGCTCAGTTACGAGTATTAAACTTCGTAAGATATTGCCTAGATTCCTTTTTAAAATTTTTGTTTTAGCCCCACAAACAACGGTACCTACCATACAATTTCTTGTAGCACAAAAGGTAAATCTTAATTTTCTCGAAAATGGGTTAAACTATTTTTTATATTTTAAAATTATTCTGTGTATTTTAAAAATATTCTGTGAACTGTCTTATGTAGAGTCAACATTTTAATCCAACAAAAAAATGTTGATAAAAGAAAAATAAAAATTTTAGAAAAATATTTTTAGGTTTTTTGAAATACCAATAAGCATATTGGAGATTTTTTTATATATATTGTTAAATATATTTAAAATTAACATACCAAATTTTTTTTTTGTAAAAAAAAAAATAAGAAATTTTGTATACTTATAGGGTATCCCGAACCTGGTTGAAATTATTTTAATGTGTTGTTCTTGGGCATATTTTAAGACCACAATCTTTCTATAGTTGGGGTGTATTTCTAATTATTTATCGTGGACTTAAGATGGCTGGGTGCTGTAAGAAGCGGGTAGTCACGGAGAGACATCAACATGACAATGTTCAGTGATGTTAACAGTACAAAACACGAATTGCGCTTATATTTTACCTCGATGTGGTATCCATACTGGCGCGAGTGTTAAACAAAAGACAAAAATAGCAACAGCAACACTATAATTGGTCGGCTGAAGTCTTGGACAACAGAATCAACGCTGCGGCACCAACAGTCTGGATGACAGAGAGCTTACGTTATCTACTCTGATATACTTTGAGTTGAGGTCAGTGAAGATTTTCAGTACTATAGCCAGGGTGCTGAAAGTGAAAAAGAGATGGTGTGGCGGATGAATCATTAAAGGTCCAATGGTAGCTCTATACCCGTAGTGGGGTACGGGCACCGGATTATCCGGCGTGATATCCTAAGGTTAAGTAAGAGCCCGGCCATCCGTGACTGCTGGTTCGTGTAACTGGTTGGCCGCCTTTCACATGTATAGAAATTTACCGAAAACCCAAGTACTATACCGAAAGACATCGGGGTAGTACAGTGAGCCAAAGATATAAGGACCACCTCGGCACAGAAGCTGACAAAATAGGCGCGTGGTGCAACTCGAGAAAACACTGGCCAGCACTGGAACACTGTGAAAAATGCCTTTACAACTGCAGCGCTTAAGGGTGTAGGTATAAGGCAGAGAGCCACAGGAAATGGCTCTCGGCAAATTGCAACTCGCAGTATCAGCGGAGAGAGAACTTTCATCGCAGTATCTTAGGAAAAGAAAAAAGTGCAGCGTAGGGTCAGGTGGGACAAACGACATCGTATTAATAACCTCGCAGAACAGGCTGAGGATGCAGGAAATAGTTCGAAAGAAATCCAGCAAACAATATCTCCTCAAAGATTCAGACGGTTCCCTGGTGGTTACATATGAGGGTCAAAAGTTAGAAGGAACATATCTCAACTCTAATTAACCGTATGGTATATTAGGGTACTGGCACCTATCACCCGAATGAGCGATTCCCAGAAACAAATTTCCGTATTCACACCTGTCCACTTTTTATAGAGATAACGTCTGCAATCACATCCCTTAAGAACAAGGAAACAGTAGCTTAAGACGGCATTCCAATGGAGCTCTACCAATCAGCGCCACAAGCACCGAAAATGCTACATCCCTTAATAGCACAGAAATGAGAGGGCGAAAGTTTTCCCGCTGAGTAGAAAAAAGTGACTATCGTCAATTAAGGAAACTCTTATGGATTGTGGCAACTGGAGGGGAATTTCTTTATTCACTGCATTGTCTAAGATTGCGAAAATAATTTTGGAAAAAATCAAGGAATGGGTGGATTATAATCTCGATAAAAAAAAACGCGACTCCAGGTAGATTCTTCGTGCATAGATCATATTAACACCTTAAGGATCATAATCGAAAGGCTTTCGATAGTCTGAACCGAGATATTATTTGGTAATCCTTAGTCAATGGTATTCCCAATAATCTTCTCACCATTACAAAGGCCACCTACGAGGGTGCAACCTACCAAGACTTGCCAGTGGCGGACTAAAGGATGAGCGGCAGAATTGGTCCGCCCCGGGCCACAACCAAAAACCGGCATGATCAGCTCAAAACATTAACCGTTAGTAATTATCATCTCGTCGTGCCGTCCATAACTCTAGTTGCATTCATTAGGAAAGTCAGCGCTGTCTTATTGCTTATAATGGAAGTATGTACCTATTTACTTATAACCCAACCAAGGTGGGTTATGTTGAGTCCATTATGAACTTATGTCGATGTCCTGCGGAATTATATACCAGCGCCGAACAAAACACGTTTAGTGTACCCGCTTGAAAAGGAAGCTAGATTGCCTTGGTCTTGTAACCAAATACAAATACATACAATTATAACTATAAAATCAACCTTAGAACATTCAATTAATCTTACTGTGTCTAAAAACCTATATTAATGCATACCATGTAACGGGCTTCTTAGTCAATTCCTTAAAAAAAAAAAAATTAATCTAACTTTAATTAAACACAGTTTAAAAATGGATATAAACAACCTGTAATATAATTTTAGATTAAAGCAATACTTATAAATACAAGAGTTCATTATTAAGCATTAAAATACATACAAATATACTTATACCTAATCCCATATTAAGTTCAGTCTTGAAGTTCAGGAAAAAATTGTATATACAAAAACAGTACTTCAAATTTGACATTTGGCTTTGGCATTAAAGTACATACCTTTAAATTCAAAGTAGGGATGTTGTCAGTCTTAAAAGTAGATTGTGATAAATCACCCCCTAATCGTATATTATCATCTAAGGACATTACCATTTCAAACCATGCTATACCAATCTCATCCATCAATCAATGAATTTAAGTGCGGTGCTTCTCTATTAGCGTCATTTTCAGAGAGTCTTAAACGATACTACCTAATGTCATTATCATGCAACAATAATATTTATGTTAAGTTTGAAAAGTTCAAAAAGTTTAATACATAATATTCTCTACGTCAAAGATGGGGATATTTAACACCTAACTTTTATGGGATAAACCAGAATAGCTATGCGTAATGATGATGGATGAGCAATTGTGGCTTATATTAATTTTCAAAAGCACCAAGCTAATTATCAGAGTTGATAAACTATTAAGGATTTAAATTTATTTTTCCATCTCAGTTAGGTTTCTACTTTTTTAATTAATTTTTTGAAGCATAAACAATTTGCATTTTCCTTTTAATTAAGATCTTTTTGGGATAAATGCGAATATTTATTGTTATTAAAAATGTAATTAAAAAGATATATGTACATATTATTTTAGCGCAGGGCGAGTGCCGCCTTACAAATATAAATCCAAGGAATTTCTTACACTGGGGTCATACTTACATAATTTATCTTAATTCGATTTTCAATGTTTCAAAGTGAAGAAGCAAAATGTAAAAGTAGAACAGTTAAAAAGTAGTTTAAAAAAATACATAATAAATATGTGTAGGTAGCTTGCATTTCTACCTTCATTGAATTCTTCTATTCTAGCTTATAATATCCGCCCAAATAACGGGTGATTTTTTTGCTACTTGGTTTTTGACGTTTATATTTTTGACAGATCACACATGACAAATTCCACGAACATTTGACATTTCGATTCAGTATTGCTTGCCATTTCATCATGAATAGACTTACGCCTGAACAACGTTTGCAAATTATTGAAATTTATTATCAAAATTCGTGCTCTGTGAAAAATGTGTTTCGCAAGCTACGCGAAACCATGCACCAATTGAGAGGCGAATTTGGTGAGCAGTTGATCTCACTTTTTGGCGTAGTCAGTTGGCCACCAAGATCATGTGATTTGACCCCGTTAGACTATTTTTTGTGGGGCTATGTTAAGTCTATTGTCTATGGGGACAAGCCAAACACGATTGCTGCCTTGGAAGCCAACATTGAACGCGTCATTGGTGAGATTCCGGCCGAAATGTGTGAAAAAGTTTGCCAAAATTGGACCTTCAGAATGGACCACCTGAAGCGTAGCCGCGGGCAACATTTAAGTAAAATTATTTTTAAAAAGTAAATGGCAGAAATTGATTTATCGATCCAAATAAAAATTTCATTCACTTTTTACAAGTTTCTGTGTTTTTTTGAATTTTCAAAAACCAAGCTCTTAAAAAATCACCGTTTAATTATCTTATGTATAACTTGACCCTATACACGCTCATTGTGAAATCGAAAATAGACGGAAAAAACTATTGTCGTTCAAATGTTAAAAATATTTATTAAGGCCCGTTTGCTGATACGAATCATAAATAAGGAAGTCAACTTGGCACATAGGCCGAACCAGACTGTTGCATCCCTATTCACCAACCTTAAGACGAAAACCGACAAAGATCGCCGTTCAGGCGTAGTTTATAAAATAAATTGCCAAGGGAAAACAGATGAATCCTGCAATCTTTCCTACATCGGCACCACCAAACAACTCCTTCGGCAAAGAATGGCGAACCACAAGTCAGATATTCGCCTAAAAGGTTCTGAGAAGACGGCACTGGCTTCTCACATCGTTGATACCGGTCACACACCAAACTTCGATGGAGTGGAGATCCTTGCAACAGAAAAACATACATCTAAACGTTACACACTAGAGACACTTCATATAATGAACAACAAAAATAATATGAACCAAAAACAAGGCACACAAAATATATCAGACGTTTACTGTTCCTTAGTTTCTGACAGTAAATATCATAAAACGTAGACTAATCTGCAAAGACGAAGTGTTGAAAATCTGTTTTTAATCCGTTTTTTTATATGTCTTGACAAATTATTGTTCAGTAATTGAAAAAAGTAAAAATCTTAAAATTTAACGTTATGTAGTCATATTTTGTTCGTTTACTTATATCAATATGTACAAACATTATATCTCTGTTTAATTTTGTAAATAAAGACACCCCTGAAGAAGACGGAAACCACCGTCGAAACGTTGGGAAAATAAAATGAAAATTGCTTTCATTTAATCATCATTACGACCAATAAAGCCGATGAGAATCACTTTTTAAAAATTCTCCAAACTCCAAATACATTTTTTTTAGTAAGATTTAATATTTGTAAGTAAAATTTAAGTGTTAAATGTTCAATACCAACAAGCCGGTCAACATTACTCGAAGTAATTTGTCGGTATATGCTTATTCACGTCCCTTATCAAGTTGCCTTCTACTAGGCGCCATTTGAACTCTCAATTAGGACATCCTTTTGCTTATGAGACTATGCCATGTAGGCGCAGGGAGGAAATAATTTTGTTATTTTGAGAAATGTGTAACTGCACAAGCAGTCATATATGGCAAATATTATAAACTTAATAAAATTTGTTTAAACAATTTTTTTTTGTTTCAGTCTCTTAATTGTACAAAATCAAAGAGAAATATTAATTTTTTTTTTACATTTTTTTTTTTGAAATATATATTTTAGTTAATTAATCGTTATTTGCAAAAATTTTAGTGTGTTGTATTAATACGAATATGAAATCCTTCCTGTATACAAATTTTGAACGAAATTGGGGTAACCTTTAATGTGAATAATACAAAAAATAACGATTCTATAATAGGTAGTTACCGTTAATAATATTTTGTGTTAATTTGTTTTTTGAGCCAACATTTTGATCATATACGTACAAAAAATAATAGGCAGATTTTTGTATCAAATTTGTAAATCTAGAACTACACAGTCAACGTAATGGGTCATCGCGTTGAATCTCTGACGTCATTACTAAATTTAATATCACTCTTTGACCACACTGTTAATGCATCGATCGAATAATTGAATCGGTGATTGTTAAAACAACATAAGCTACATTTTTATTTTTTTACAGGAGAGACAAGAAAACGTTTTATTTTTGACGATGCTGCCGCTATGACAATTTAAGCTTTAAAATATTATTGGGGGTAATTCTGTGAGTTGTAAACAGTTAAAAGTTTCAAAAATGTTTTCTTAGCGACGTAAATTTTTAGAAAACTAACTTAATTTTGTTATTTTAACACCAAACGTTGTAACACTCAGTTTGCCTCTTAAGTCTTAGCTAAATTTATTGAAAATGAATAAAACAACACATTAGTAAGATTTCAGCACTTTATTTTTTTTTAAACAAAAAGTATGTAATTTTGAAGAAAATGCAAATAATAATTTAATATTATTTTTGTTGTTGTTTTTGTTTTTGTGGACTGTATGGGTTAAAGCCAAATTGAAGATTTTAATGACCTATAGTCAAAAACAAAACTAATATTAAATTATTATTTGCGTTTGCTTCAAAATTATTATTGGCCAGACCACGGGCATAACAATAATTTAGGTGCACGAATTTAACCAAATTCCCCTAAATAATATAATTTGCATTGTGTAAATGCTGCAAATTTTATAAGAGTCGGTAATCATCTATCGAAAAACATTGCGTCTTAGAAGGGTACGATATCATCTAACTGACGAGCCCAACTATACTGCCTGGGCGAAACGCATTTTGGACTACAGGTCATTAAACTCTTCAAAAAGTATGTACACTACCCTAGGTCTACAGTCTATATTTTTGCCCACCAAAATATTTACATATTTTGTTATTACGGGACTTGCGATAAAATATTTTTTTTTTTGATTTTGCCACGGATATCGATTAAATTTGTTGTATTGGAGGTCCTTCGAATTCTTAATAATACTGCATAGAAAAACATATAAATATACATACTTATGGATTTTTGAAAAATAATATTCTTTTTTTAAATTCAATATTTTGAAAACGGTTGGACGATGTTTTTTTTTAAATCAGTTTTTAAATTTATACTGTTAATTACTGCTGTATATAAGAAAAAAAATGCACGACTGTACCTTACGTACTTGCTCTTATGTTTGATCACACCCTATGCAAAAGATTTCTATTAAGAATCTAAATATATTTTTTAAGTCGTTTCTACTTAATGTTTTATATAAAAAATTTCTTAAATTGTTTTCAAAAGAAAAATTGGTGTGCCAATTTTAAACATTTAATAATATAAAATTAAAAACGAAATTTCATCTTCAAGTTTTCGAAATATTGAAAAAAGTTCAAAAAAATATTTTTCGAAAATTTTGATAAGGTGTATTATTTACAATTTATATACAAATAAATTGATCGAAATCCGTCTAGCAGCTTATGAGAAAGTTGAAAATCAAAAAAATAGTTAATCGTTATATAACAAAATATGTAAACAAATTTTTTGACCAAAATGTAGACTTTACTTACAGAAGTGCATAAACTTTTTATCAAAATACTTAGAGCCGTTTTCAAGATAATTAAGATGGTAGAAAAAATCGTATGGCAAGTACAGTTAGTCTTGGGCCTAAAAATACAATTCAAAAATCTGTTTTAGACAATCACCTAAAACACTTAAATACCAAGTTTGAAGAAAATCGCTTCAGCCGTTTAAGGAATTTGGAATTTCAAGAATTTGCACTATTGTTGTCACTATTTTAATAATTTTTAGCTTTTTTAAAGAAACCACTCGAAACACCGCAAACTGACTGTCAATAATTCTCAAACGAATTTCAAAAAACAACAGTTGACTAACTACGTTTTAACAGCGTTGAGTGTAAAAGGAAACTAACTGCATGCTTTAATTGTGTTTTAGAACTCATTTGTAAAAATGGGAGAACAGATATGTTGTTTTAGCACAAAATACCGATTTCGCGCTTAAATTTGTATGTGTTTCAGGTTACAAATTATTTTGGTTTTGCCTAAAGCCTAAAGCTCTACCCACAAGCAGTGCAAAAACCATAATAAAATTCATTTCCCAAAATCTGTTACTTATTTTGTTTTAACAATCACCGATTGAATTTATGTCAAACCAGGCGTGAACGTTCTCGTCAACATAATATTAATAAACATTTTCGTTGACAATCATAAGCCTTGGTAACATTACTACAGATTTTGACGTAGCTCTTACGTCAGTGTCAACGCGTTGATTGCTTACGCTGACATTGGAAAGAAGATTCTTTCAAAACCCAACGAAAGATGGAATTAGCCTGACACCTGTGCCATAACCAGGAAACTATGGCCCAACTTCGAAAAGAAAAGAACAGAAAGTACCATCCACATACATAAAAATTCCCTTCGAACTCTTGTAAGCGCACTCACCGGACACAATCTTCTCGGCTATACCATAAAAAGGAAATGGGACTAAGAAAAACATGTGACAGCTCTCCCTTTTTGTGTCTTTGCCATATAAGGAACAAATTCCCGGGCAGTTACTTCTTCAAGACCCACTTGTTTATGTCTTTTTTCTTTAAATATTGGTATGGAAAAACTAAGTATTTAACAAAAAAAATTTAATAAAAAAAATAGTCAACCCATTTTCGAAATATTGAATTTTCAAAAAAAAAAAAAGATTTTTTCAATATTTTGGTATGCAGTATTATTAGGAACTCAAAGGGCCAGCTACATAAAAATTTTCAACGAAATCCGTCGAGCCATTTATGAGAAAGTCGAAAATAAAAAAATAATGGTTATATGACAGATACTGGTAATAACAAAATATGTACGAAAAAAAAAACTTTGGAGTTATAGTTGTCACATGTTTTGGTTATCAAAATGGTGAGAGTCTTTTTCGAGATAATTAGGATGGTAAAAATATTGTATTGCAGGTACCGTTATTCCTGGGGCTAGTAGATCGTAGTAAAAGACAGGCAGACGGAATTGCGGAATCCACTTTCTTGGCGATCTTAAAGTCAAATTTGATTAAAATCTCGAGCTCGATTTTTTTTAATGCGAATCTTGCCATATATCGCAAGTAAAAATAAATACTTATGTTGGTAGGAAACATTTTTTTACATACATACCTGTGTAATTTGTATTTTGTTAGATATTAACGGTGCCTGCCATACAACCATTTTTTTATTTTCGACTTTCCCATAAATGGCTCCAAGGTCTTCGATTAATATGCTGATAATCAAAACTTTAGAAAAATAAATTTTTGGACTTAAAAAAAATATTTTTTTTTAAATCAACAATTCGAAAACTGGTGGATGTTGTTTTGTAACTCTGGTTTTAAATTTATATTGTTAAATAGTTAAAATTAGCATACCAATATTTTTTAGAAATAAAATTAAGAAGTTGTGTATGTACAAAATGAAGGAAAAAACTAACTCAAAAATTATTAAGCTTTTCTACTAAGAATCTTATGCTTACGCACTGGCGAGGAGTCATTATGTTCATTTCGTTCATGAACGCCTAACTTTTTGTCATATTCTACACATTCTTTCGTCAACCTAACCACCCGCATAATTGTTTGACTTGTCCCCTAATTTGAGTTAATTTCGCACAATCTTTCCCAGTTGACAACTCGTGCAACTCTTGTATTTCCTCAATTTAAATCTAAACAAATCACTGGTAGCAACATCAACATTCTCTCTCATTTAATATCAACTCGTTCGCATCAATTGACACGAAATGTACTCATTGGAAGTATGTATACACACAAAAAAAAACTACACATTCTTGTTGCATCAAATTCGTTCGCGTTATTCGGCAACGAAATGTATCCACTGAAAGCATTGACACAAACAAGAAAAGTATAGCCGAATAATATGAACCAAGTCGTTCAAATTAGCGGTGAACGAATTCAAGTTGCTCAAAGTTCTTACACATGGATATGGGATGTATAGACACAAAGTGATTATAATCTTGTGCCTACACATATGTGATAGTTTTTGGTTGTTGGCTCTGTTCTATTCGTGCTGGAAGATTATGAACAAAATGGGAATTTCGTTTAAATTTTCTTGCTATGAATTGAGTTCTTTTTTGAGTGGATGTAACAAAAAGATTCTCCTGTAAACTGTAAATAAAATTTTGGAAGTGCGGTTCGTTTGTGCAAGTAATAATTTTATAATTTTTAGCTTGGAGGTGAAATCTAAGATAAAAAATGGCATTCAGAAATCACAGTTTTCCCACAAATATATAAACTATGTGATCTGGTTATTACTTATCCCCTAACAACTTCATCCGTTGAAAGATCTTTCACATATAAAAGAATAAAGTTTGTGGGTGGCAATGGCGCAGTGGATAAAGTGCTTAATTGCTAACTTAGACGTGTGGGTTCGATCCCCACGCTAGGCGCATTCTTTTCTATACCCCTAATTTTAATTGGGTGCCGCCCATGGGTTAAAAATGAGACAGTCAATACCTGGTTCTCAAATCCCCTGTGCCAAACTAGTGCCGTGCAATTCAGGTTGCATTTAAAAGACCTTAGGTCCTACAGGCATATAGTTAAATTTAAAAAAAAGGACGTATTTGAGAACTACAATTGGCCAGAGTAGGTTATCAGAACTGTCAATGATTACCATCGAAAAGAAACATTTGCGAGAAAAACGGTTGGAAGAATTGAACTTGAGTATAAATAAAACCAAAATTAATGTAATCTGTAAACTTGAACGACCGCACTTTTTATTCACGCGTCGCCACTGTGTTTACGATAAGATCGAACTTAAGAAAATGTATATGCTATCCTGGCGTGCTTTTTATTTCTGTAGGATTGGATTTGCAGTCCTATACCATATTTTACGTTTTTTTTTTTCATTTCTTTTGTTTACTTTACGATATTAGGTAATAAAAATCTGGCAAGCCTGGTTTCTATACATAATATATAAGTAAATACATGCTTTGGGATCCATGGTGTTCTTACCACGATATCTATACCATAATAATTGGTTGCTTTTGAAATTTCTTAAATACTAATTGAAATATTCAGATATTAAGTCAAATTGAAATACCTTATGACTTTTAGTCCAAAATGCGTTTCGCCCGGACACGATAGTTGGGCTCATCAGTTAGATGCTATCGTGTCGCTCTAAGACGCACTATTTTTCGGTCGATGACTACCAACTCTTAATAAAATTTTCAGCACATACATGCTGAAAATTATATTTTTCTAGGGGAATTTGGTCAAATTCATGCACCCAGAAATATATGTATGTTACGCCCGTGGTCTGGCTAGTGGTAAATGAATGGAAGAAAACGCAAATAATACCTACATATTATTTTTGTTTTTGGTTTAGTGGACTGTGTGGGTTTAAGTCAAATTGAAATACCTTATGACTTTTAGTCCAAAATGCGTTTCGCCCGGACACGATAGTTGGGCTCATCAGTTAGATGCTATCGTGTCGCTCTAAGACGCACTATTTTTCGGTCGATGACTACCAACTCTTAATAAAATTTTTCAGCACATACATGCTGAAAATTATATTTTTCTAGGGGAATTTGGTCAAATTCATGCACCCAGAAATATATGTATGTTACGCCCGTGGTCTGGCTAGTGGTAAATGAATGGAAGAAAACGCAAATAATACCTACATATTATTTTTGTTTTTGGTTTAGTGGACTGTGTGGGTTTAAGTCAAATTGAAATACCTTATGACTTTTAGTCCAAAATGCGTTTCGCCCGGACACGATAGTTGGGCTCATCAGTTAGATGCTATCGTGTCGCTCTAAGACGCACTATTTTTCGGTCGATGACTACCAACTCTTAATAAAATTTTCAGCACATTCAGATATTAAATAACTACATACTACTGGTTTTATTGGTAAAGTATTGCGTTTTAGAAAGGTACTACAGCATCTAATTGGTGAGCCCAACTGTAGTACCTGGACGAAACGCATATTAATTAGGACTTAAGGTCGCAAAAAATCTCAATTAAAATCATAATTACAGTCTACAAAATAAGGAACAAAAGCAAAACCTACGTATGTAAGTGCGATGGATTGTTTTTGCATTTATTCTTAAAATTTGTAAAGTAGGTATAGATATCGAAAAACACTCAATTCTTAGAACTGTTTTTATTGTTTTTTAACAGAATGTTTCATACGAAGATATTTCATATTATAAACATTCTTCACACTTAAATAAAATAAGTAATATACTATAAAAGTATATAATGAATTTAAAACATCATTAAAATGATAAATTAATTACTAAACATACAAAAATGAAGGCATCATCTGAGAAATTGTTAACAGCGATTTTTATCGGTTTGGACTTACATGCGCGTTCTGGCTCTCTTGCCTTTCACGTGGGACTGCTAAGTCTCATACACAGTTCTCAATATCTCAGTAGCTCATCGCAATAATATGATTCATCCTTGGAAATTGAAATGTGCTTCGTGGCAATGCCCCCAATTCAAATTCAAAATAATTTATGCTAGGCACAGTCTTCAAGAATTTTCCGCAAAAGCAATTATTTTGTTGGCAACCTCACATCCTCTCTTAATCCAGCCATTTCGTTTACCAATTTAAAAGCTTGAAGCTGTTTGGCTTTGGCGTGATTTTAATTTCAGTTATTTTTCTTTGCTCAATTTTGTGCGTTTCACTTTTTTATTTTTTTTTTTTTCACTTAGGATTAATGTGTATGAACTGAACGGACAAGTTTTTGATTTGTTAAAATGGTAAATTGAAGATTTGCATCAAACATAGCAATTCCATGGAAAAGTTTGGGAAAAGCCAATTTAAATATATATGTGATATGGAACTTGCAAAAGATGTAGCTTTATTTAGTTTTTAAATATCAAAGCTAGATTTCATAATATAAATCCATATACCTATCGAAACATTTTATTTACGCGAGTGAAATAATGTCATTTCTTTTTACAATTTCTTGCTATTAATACATATATAATAATTCGTCAATAATATACAGTAAAATCCTCATAAGTGCCTTACGCTAAATGCCCCACCTTAGTATACACTTATGAGGATTAGGCAGTTATAAAAAACCCTCTTAAGTGCACATAGGTACTTACTTACTTTAGATGGCGCTTACAATCCAGGATGGATCACGGCCTCAACCAGCAAACCTCTCCAGCTAGCCCGGTCCCTAGCTAGCTGCCACCAGTTACATAGGTACTTATCTTTAAATTTACATATAGAAAAGTTAAAACAAACAGTTTTGATGAAAAAAAAAAACATTTAATTCAAAATAGCTTTTAACTGCCTTTAGCTCATAAAATTTGCGTTTCGTCCCGGCGATCTCACTTCGATTCATCAGTTGGCTAGTGAGGGCCCTAACAATGTGCACTTTTTGTTAAGTTCAGTTCATCTGACATGGATTTTCTGACAAGAAACAATAGTTCAAATTGAACTTAGCAACATGATTAACATTTTTAATCATTAAAATTGGAAGATTTTGTCCTCTGCCAGACATAATATAAATAATTCTTCCAAAATCTCTTACAGTGGAATTTTTAATAAAAAAGGAGGATGAACTTGTCCACTGAGCTCATGGTTTTTTTTTTTTTTTTTTTTTTTATAATCTACACGCACTCAAGGGATTATGAATACCCTTTAAATGTTTCAACACAGCGCGTGCGTGAGGGTGAGGTTAAGTAAGAGAAAGAATGATAGGAAAGATGTGTGGCGCGATATTCGGAGACTGTAGGTGGTTGTTGTCTCAGATTTTATCTCCAGGGATGACGGCTGAACTAATGCGGAGAAATTTCCGTGTCTTATTTATCGATGTCCCTTATAATTCGCATTAATTTTTTTATTCTTTTGTCATATTTTATCGGTATACTAGTTTTTACTCCATCACATGCTGTTAGTTCTATGCCTAAACAGCATGTAATGAGTAAACCAGCAACTCATTGTATGGCACTTATTTTTAGAATTGGTTTTTAATGGAAAATTAAGGAAACATTGACTACGCATCACCAATGTAATAGATCGCGTGTGATGTTCGATTCATTGGCACTCAGTCCCATATCACTAGATGCTGCAGAACGACTGAAATAGAACGACACCACGCAAAGTTCAGAGAAGGATGAAGAGATAGTCGGGCGAAATGGACGAGCCAAAACCTGGCTTTGTTCTTTTACTTTTGTAAGTGTTCAGGAATGCACCGTTAAATTATTTTATTTTTCATCCTTAATTATTATTTTTCTATCAGAAATTATTTATTTTCATCATAAATTCATTAATTAATTGCTCTTAAAAACTTAAGCAATTTTCATTTCAATTTTTAAATATTTTGTTAAATTGCCAAACATAGTCATATAATACCCTATGTATTATTGACTTTATTTTTTTTGTTGATTTGTTTTTCTCAATTTGCTAAGTCCGCTAATCCCTTTGCACTTGCAAAGCATTGGGTATGCAAGATAATTGTTTTTTTTTTGTTGTTTGAAGATTTAGCATCGACCGATGGTACAATCATGCAATGTAATATTCGATCTCTTTCCTAAGCAACCACCATCGAGTCAACACCTACAGTCCGCTTATTGTTTGTAACATCGAATTTGGCTTGATCTATTTTTTTTCTAATAAAACAGTAATTATAACGTTGTTTGAAATTTGTTGTTTTTTATTTTCTGTTTTTGGAAATTATTATTGCTGATCAAAGTTGGTCCTTCGTAAAGCCGGATTTTTGTAAATTTGAATCGCGTTTGATACTTATGGTGGTTGCTGGATCTTTTGGACTTTTTGGAACTGGATATATTTTGGGTATTGGCATACCTAAAGGTAAAATTGTATCGATTTCTTGTGAAAATCTTTTGCTGTTGTTTGCTGGGTTTGCTGTTTTGCTGGTTTTGCTGCTTGTTAGGATTTTTTGGGTGTGTGCAGGATAGTTTGCTGCATTTTTCTGTGGGATTTACGTGCATAAATTTGTGAAATCGTGTTCTTATATATTGTTGCTCTCACGTGTTCGGTTTAGACTTTGAATTAAAGCAATAATTGCAACAATCATGAATACGCTAAGGCAAGCGCGTGGACATTTAAAGGGTGCGATAACGCGTGCTCATTCATACATCCTAGATGTAGCCGATGAAGACGTAGAAAATTTAGAAACGCGGATAGAACGGTTAGAGGAAACGTGGAAGGATTTTTGCTTTAACCATAAGGAGTTCTTTCAATATT
Source organism: Philhelius pedissequus (assembly GCA_910595825.1). Taxonomy (NCBI): domain Eukaryota; kingdom Metazoa; phylum Arthropoda; class Insecta; order Diptera; family Syrphidae; genus Philhelius; species Philhelius pedissequus. The sequence goes on along the minus strand of OU343161.1, from coordinate 172,587,277 downwards.
GCGATGAAGAGGGATACGTTGATCCCGAAACTGATTTTGTAACTGCGGAGAAAAAATACCTTGATGCGAAAAGTGCATTTGTTAAAGCGATTCGAAAAAACACTCCTTCACTTCCACCGCCTCCTCCACCGCGTCTTGAAACTAACGGTGATTCGCCAAATGAACAATCTAAGCAACAAGCCGCCTTGTTAGAGACTATTTTGAGCAATTCGTTTAACCTTTCCACTGCAAAACCATCGAACGAAATTGAGTTGCCAAAGTTCAAAATAACTCCTTTCGGTGGCGATTACCGCGAATGGCCTGAGTTTCGGGACATGTTCTTAGGAAGCATTGGTTGCAAGGAAAAACTTTCGGGTGCTCAGAAAATGCGTTACCTCAAGTCGTTTTTAACTGATGAAGCTGCAAAACTTTTAAACGGTATCGAGATATCGGATTGCAATTATGAACAAGCGTGGGAAAAACTCGAGCGTCGGTATAATAAGCCGTTATACATTATAAACGCGCATATTGAAAGTTTTATGAAGATGCCAACGGTAGCAGTCGCGGATAGTGGACACTTGCGTCGGTTAGCGGATAAATCAGATGAAGTTATTCGTGGTTTGAAGGCTCTGAAATCTGAAAGCAGAGATCCTTGGCTGATTTATCTAATGCTTAGTAAAACTGACTTAGAAACGCGTAAGGCTTGGGCTCTTCATAATGACAATTCTGAAAAAGCGACCGTTCAAGAACTTATTAACTTTTTGGAAAAAAGATGCGATGCTTTAGAAGCATGCGCAACCAAATCAAGTGATTCGAAAAACCGTGGTAATAAACAATCATTGCGTTCGGGTAGTTCTTCGAATAATATCAAAAGCCTTTCCGTTTCAAATTCCGTGTGTCCTATGTGCAAACAAAATCATAATCTGCCACAGTGTTCTCAATTTCTTGCCTTGCCCATTACTTCTCGTCGTAGCTATGCTAGAGATCAAAAACTTTGCTACAATTGTTTAGGAAGCAATCATTCGTCGTCGAGATGTCGCTCAAAAACTCGTTGTCCGCACTGTCGTATTCGTCACCATGTTCTTGTACATTTGGATTCGCCGATGCCGGTTAGTGAAGCTAACAATTCAAATGCTGAAATTGCCATACCTCAAACTGCCTCGTTGTCAATTGTTAGCAATCACATTCAAAACGAAATCCGTCCCTCCGGTATTCTGCCTACAGTTGTTGTTCAGGTTCCAGATTTCTTTGGTAAAATACACCTTTGTCGCGTTTTGCTCGATACGGGGTCCCAGGCTTCTTTTGTAACTGAAAGTTTGGTGAAAAGGTTACATCTTCGTCGTCGTCACGCTCGCGTTCCTATTTCTGGAATCTCTTCGCTTGAAGCTGGTGTTACACAGGGTGTCGTAACCTTAAATCTTAAATCTTGTTTTGATTCAAATGAAATGGATGTCGAAGCCTTCATTTTGAATCAAATAACGTCGAAAACTCCTCTTTTGCCTCTTGATTTTGATAAATCGTTACTGTTGACTGATTTGAGATTGGCTGACCCAGGCTTTGGCGTCCCTGGTCCTATTGATATTTTGCTAGGATCGGACAGGGCCTGGAGTATTTTGCTTGATGGCCGTCGCACAGATAAACACGGTAACTGGATTGCCCACAATACCATTTTTGGATGGGTTATAACCGGTAAATCTCCGATCAAGGAAATTGTTTCTTTGCCTGTTGGGATTATGCAGGATGTTGATGTTCTTCTTAAATCGTTTTGGGAAATTGAAGAACTTCCTCACAATTCATATTCATTAGATTCCGGTGACTTTGCAGACGCTCATTTTTGTAAAACCTTCTCTCGTGCGCCTGATAGCAAATATATTGTGGAGTTACCTTTCCGGCAAAAGGATGTCGCTTTCAGTAATACTCTCTCTGGAGCATTGTCTAGGGTGTTTGCTATGGAGCGTCGCTTCTCTCGTCAGGAAAATCTTCGCTCGGAGTATTGCCGTTTCATGAAGGTTTACCAGGAGTTAGGGCACATGGAACGTATTCCAGAAAACGAGATTGAACCCACTACTGGGCAGATTTTCTATTTGCCTCATCACGCGGTTGTTACCAATAAAATTCGGGTTGTTTTCGACGGGTCTCATAAGGATGGAAGCGGTACTAGTTTGAATGAGATGCTACATATAGGAACTCCACTCCAGCGTAATTTGATAAACGTTTGTTTGCGGTTTCGAGTCGATAAATTTGTGTTTTGTGCTGACATTGTCAAGATGTTTCGGCAAATTTGGGTTGACAAGAAACATCGTGATTTTCAACGTATTGTGTGGCGAGAAAATCCTGATGAAACCATTGGACACTATCGACTGTGTACAGTCACCTACGGTACTTCACCTGCTCCATTTCTGTCGATGCGAGTTCTGAAGCAACTTGCTTTAGATTACGTGGATCAGTTCCCTACTGCGTCGCATGCCATATTGCATGATTTTTATGTTGATGATATCATGACAGGCTCGGATTCTGTATCAGGTATTTTGGGATTGAAAGCAGAGTTGATCGAGTTATTATCCTGTGGGGGGTTGCAGCTGAGTAAATGGAGTTCAAATTGTTGGCCAGTTTGCAGGGGTTGGATTGTGAAACAACAGTTTCTCTTGATTTGGATATTGCTGACAATTGTACCAAGGTTCTCGGACTAGTTTGGAATCCTCATCGTGACAGTTTCACCTTCAAAATTTCTTTAAAGAAAGATTCGTCTTTGTCGCCCACTAAGCGAATGTTGTTGTCAGAGATTTCGAAAATCTTTGACCCATTGGGTTTCCTGGCTCCTGCCACCATTTTGTTTAAAATGCTGTTCCAGGAGTTATGGGTGTATGAAACGAAGATCGGATGGGATGATCCACTGCCAAGTGAAATAGCTGACAAATGGATTTCCTACCGAAAGGATTTGCACTACTTCGAAAAGGTTGACATTTTGAGAAGGTTCACGTTGAATTCGAAGCATTTTGAGCTGATAGGATTTTCAGATGCATCCGAGAAGGCATATTCAGCGGTCGTCTATATGCGCAGTTTGTCGGAGAATGGAGAAATCGAGGTTCATCTTGTTGCTGCTAAGACCCGCGTTGCGCCTGTGAAGCAGTTAACAATTCCACGCCTTGAACTTTGTGGGGCGCTTCTGTTAAGTCGTTTGGTGAAATTGGTTCGCTCTTCTCTGGATATCAAACCAGCCCAAACCTTTGTCTTTTGTGACTCTCAAATTGTGTTAGCTTGGCTCTCCTCTGCTCCTCGTCGATGGAACACCTTTATTGCCAATCGTACAGCTGAAACTCTTGAGGTTCTTCCAAGCTCCGAATGGAATTATATTCGCTCTGAGGAAAATCCTGCTGATTGCGCATCGAGAGGGGTCGCGCCTAGCAAGTTATTACAGTTGAAAATTTGGTGGAAAGGTCCAGATTGGCTTTCCATGGACTTTGAGTTTTGGCCAATTTCAGCTGAAAGAGTGGAATTAGAAGAAGTACCCGAAGCGAGAAAGCATCCTGTTGTTGCCAATGTAATGTCTGTCCACGAAAGACTTATCGACAAACTAGGGAAACGAATCTCTTCCTGGTTCAAAGTCATTCGAATCGTAGCTGTTTTTGTTCGCCGTGCTAGGAATAATAAACTTCTTCCAGATGAACGAGTGACAGGTTTCTTGCTCTGCTCAGAGTTGCTTTATGCAAAGCAGAAATGTCTCTTATGGACTCAAGAGGAGTTCTCCGAGGAAATACAATCCTTGAAAACCAAAAATTGTGTCTCCAGTCGTTCAAAACTGTCATCTTTGTCGCCGTTTCTGGGTGAGGTTGGGCTGCTTCGTGTCGGGGGAAGAATTTCCAATGCAATTGATGTTTCTTTCAGTCTTAAACATCCTATAATTTTGCCGAAAGGTCATCCGGTCTCTCTTTTGATTATAAAGGATGCTCATCATAAATTCCTTCATGCAGGAGTGTCAGAACTTTTTTCGTTGGTACGTCAGGAGTTTTGGATTTTTGGAAGCAGAAATCATATAACGAAAGTTGTTCATGACTGTATGGGTTGTTTTCGTCAGCGTCAAGCCACCTCATCCCAACTCATGGGAAATTTGCCTTCTTCCAGACTTTCACCATCTTTTGCCTTCGACCGAACGGGCTGTGACTATGCTGGACCGATAACGCTTCGACTCGCCAAAGGAAGAAATCCAAAGTTCGTGAAAGGTTACTTCGCATTGTTTGTGTGTATGGCGACAAAGGCGTTACACTTGGAAGTCGTCAGTGACCTGTCTACCGACGCCTTTTGTGCGGCGTTGAGGCGATTTATAGCAAGGAGGGGAAAATGCAGCGTCATCTACTCGGACAATGGTACCAATTTTCAAGGAGCTGCGAGAACCCTGCGTGAATGGGTTGAGTTGGTGCGATCCGAGAAACACAATCATCTTGTGTCTGCAGCATTGGCAGCGGAAGGCATCAAATGTGAATTTATTCCTCCACATAGCCCTCATTTCGGGGGCCTTTGGGAAGCGGGGGTCAAAAGTGTCAAACAGCACCTCCGGCGAGTGATAGGGAACAATATTTTGACCTTTGAGGAGATGTCCACTTTGCTTTCCCAAATTGAAGCATTATTAAATTCTAGGCCTCTTTGCTCTATTTCTGATACAGATTTGAACCCTCTAACACCGTCTCATTTCCTTATAGGTAGACCATATTCGGCGATACCAGAGCCCAGCTGTCTAGATGTCCCACTTAATAGACTTGAAAGATGGCAACTCATTCAAAATATGTTGCAAGGGTTTTGGCGTCGATGGCACTCTGACTACCTAACTTCGCTTCAACATCGTCCCAAATGGCAAAAGAAGACGAGGAATTTTAAAGTTAATGACCTGGTTGTCATCAAGGAGCTCAATATGCCACCTTCAAGATGGGCGCTAGGACGAGTTGAAGAACTTCACCCCGGAGAGGATGACCTTGTGCGAGTTGTATCCGTTCGCACCAAAAATGGCATTTTTAAGCGACCAATAACGAAGCTGGCTATTCTACCATGTTCCTGAAATTCCTTCAGGGGGGCCGGCGTGTTCAGGAATGCACCGTTAAATTATTTTATTTTTCATCCTAAATTATTATTTTTCTATCAGAAATTATTTATTTTCATCATAAATTCATTAATTAATTGCTCTTAAAAACTTAAGCAATTTTCATTTCAATTTTTAAATATTTTGTTAAATTGCCAAACATAGTCATATAATACCCTATGTATTATTGACTTTATTTTTTTTGTTGATTTGTTTTTCTCAATTTGCTAAGTCCGCTAATCCCTTTGCACTTGCAAAGCATTGGGTATGCAAGATAATTGTTTTTTTTTTTGTTGTTTGAAGATTTAGCATCGACCGATGGTACAATCATGCAATGTAATATTCGATCTCTTTCCTAAGCAACCACCATCGAGTCAACACCTACAGTCCGCTTATTGTTTGTAACATCGAATTTGGCTTGATCTATTTTTTTTCTAATAAAACAGTAATTATAACGTTGTTTGAAATTTGTTGTTTTTTATTTTCTGTTTTTGGAAATTATTATTGCTGATCAGTAAGAGTGCTAGAACCATAAGGTTTCTTTTAGAAGAAAAAGAATTTTTGGTTATACTAATTACATAAAAGCAATTTCGTGTTTTTTTAAAACTGAAATAAATATAAAATCTCATTTTTTTTCAAAGGGTTACATTCGGAGGCATTGATCTTCTATTCAGGAGGAGTTAGTGATAAAGCTAGGTATTTCTTGTTTTCTTGGTATATAGTAAATATTCTTTGGTAATTTTTTTAAATATTCGATAGAGTTAAATTAAAATTGCTCGTTGCCTTGTTTGTGGCAAATTTTATACGGTTCGTCTTCGCTATCCATCCGCTAGTTTTTCCCGATATTGCGGGACACGCGTCCGTTTTTCTTTTTTTAGTTATCAAATTGTTCGTTCGAGAATTTTTCCTTGGTGTGATTTTCTTTATCTTTAGACACAAAAATTGTTGTTTTCGTTTTATTGCTCTTCTATTAATAATTTCGAGAATTGGCCCTCTGTCAATCTCGAATCAAGTTCAACATTGTTTTCGAAAAGATTATGGTTTTTAATCCCGACCTTGGCCACGGTTTTCCAGACACTTTTTTAGTTAAATAAATATTTTTCTCATTTTTTAACTAAATCCAAACTTTTATTCCACTCCGAAATAGTTTTTTTTTTTCATTTAGACGCTGGTAATGGTAAGTACCATAAAACTTCCTCGCGCCCATTTAATTTTGGTACCTACTAGAAACACTACACAAGTTATAAATTAATTACATTTTATTTTAGTCTCGTTTAATTGGTTTTATTAATCGCTTCCGATTAATAAGTCCAATTACCTACCTATTGAACCCACCCCCAGCTGGCTAGCCCGGTTGGCTGTACATTTTGTTTGCAGTTTGTTGAAATATTTTCAGTATTACCTTTATTGTTCCGTCATCGATCGCTTGATATTTGGTCAGATCGAAATTATCATAAGCGAGTGCCGGTTGCACTAAAGTTAATATTCGTTTTTTTTTCTGTTAATCTATATAAATAAAAGAAAGTCGTGTTAGTTACACTTTTAATAATTTAAGAACGGCTGAACCGATTTGACTGAAAATTGGTGAGGAGGTAGCTTAGAACGGCTGGTTTGTAAATAAAGCAGTCTTCATGAAACAATAGTTAGGAATATCTCTGTGCGAAAGGGGAAATATTAGTGTCAGTTCCAGAAATCACGATATTGTGATTAATGAGGAGATATATAATCGGGCTTTATTCTTGATCGAAGCCATATGTTACCTCATGTGCGGTAGTTTATTAGTCAGGTTATGAATGCCAGCGCCAAATAGTGAAATGAATGACACATTTGATCGAGAATTGGAGGAACACGATCATGAGAACATGATCACACAAAAACAGAAATTTGTGTGAAGGCTATTGATGATGGAAATGGTGGTTTATATTTCCTGGAAGTCCATAGTGGAACTGTAAGACATTCGTCATGTCAGTAGTTTGAGCCACTGTGCGATATTCAACATTTCGGTTGCAGTTGCTTCTTCTGGAATAGCAGCCATATTGTTAAAAGGATCCCGTACTGCTCAATCAGCATTAAAATTGCCGTTAAATCTTCGAACTATAAAAGAACTAATATGTACTATTGCAAGCAACTCAGCAATGGCCACAGTTTTATCAGCAGAAAAAATCATCATCTGGGACGAATGCATAATGTCGCAAAAACGTGCATCATTTAACACAACATTAAAAGATCTACGCAATGAATCGAAATGTTTTGAAAGAGTCATGATTTTACTGTCTGGCGATTTCCGCCAAACACTGTCAGTAATTCCAAGACCAACGGGTGGCCACGAAATAGCCTCAAATCATCGAATCTATGGCGCTATGTGAAGAAACTTCAGGTGACAACAAACAAGAGAGTTGCGTTTCTTAGGCCACTTTGCTTATACGAATCATAAATATTTATGTTCAATTTAAAACGCTTAGGGGATACTTTTTCCTCTGCGTAAACTCTCACATAAGTGATTAAGTAGTACTTAAATGCTTAAGTTGTGTATCAGCAAACGGGCCTTAATGATACATCTGCTGAAGATTTCTCTAAGCAATTGCTGACTATCGGTAATGGTGGAGTTACTGTCGACGAATCGAGCGGATTGATTTCATTTCCTCATAATTTCTGTAACTTTGTCTCATCGAAAAACCGAACTTATCAACAAGGTATTCCCAAACATTATTATGTACTAACTGCAAAAATAATGAATGGTTTAGTGAGCGAGCAATTTTAGCGGCAAAGAATAAAGACGTAAATGACATAAACTACATAATTCAGAAACAATGTATTACTTCAAATCTATTGACTGTGTAACATAATAATGAAGATGAAGCCACCAACTATCCAATTGAATTTTTAAACTCCTTGGATGTCCCTGGCTTACCACCGCACAATTTAAGCCTAAAGTTTGGCTCCGTAGTAATCATGCTTCGAAACATAAGCCAAACAACACTGTGCAACGGTACGCGTTTGGTGTTAAGTAAATTGATGAATAATATGATTTACGCGACGATACTCAAAGGAAATTCGAAGGTGATGAAGAAGATCCCGATGATCCCAACCAATATGCCGCTTGAGCTTAAAAGACTTCAATTTCCGATCCGTCTTCCATTCGCCATGACCATTAACAAATCACATGGCCAATCCTTGAAAGTTTGTTTTGAATCTGGATTATCCATGTTTTTTCCACGGTCAATCATATGTATAATGGGTCGTAAGATCATCTGAGTTGTTTGTTCTAGCACCTAATAATAAAACCAAAAATGTCGTGTATTACAACGTGCTTAACTGAAGAGGGCAACCTATGCACCAAAAATCATAAACAATAAAGAATCATCAAAATAAATAATTTTTTATATTTGTATTTCCTAATAAAAAATTGAGCTTACTAAAATCCAGAAGCTGCTTATTTCTTGAATCTAAGGCGGAACAGAGTTCGCCGGGTCAGCTAGATAATTAATAAATTGGATTCGTATAATACTCGTCCGCGGTTTGAAAAGTTATCGTCATCGTAATCTTCATAATCATCATAAATTAATTTAATTCTGGTATTCAAACATTTTTTTTTTATAATTGTATTACAATTAATCGGACGTGTTGAATTATTGAATCAAAATAGATTTTAACGGCATTTGATCCACGAATCATTACAATAGATTAAGATTATTACGTTTTTATTTATGAATTTTGAAGCATAAAACAAAAGGAAGTGTTAAAGAAAAACAAACTGTTGTATTTTATCAGCTATTTTCAAATGTATGTATATTTAAAAGAATTTTTGTCAGGTAAATTTCAAAAGAAGTATACAAAATGAAAGGAAATTAGGCGGGAAAGGTTGTTAAGCGGAAGGTACTTATAAGATGAATTTCATATGAAAAAATCCTCTGAATTTTGGTATTAAGAAAATAAAGGTACTTATGCGGGTAAGGCACTTAGGCGAGAGGCACTTATCCGGGTATTACTGTAGTAACTATAGTATGAGATTTATTTTCAACATTACCTATTCTAATGAGTGGTGGGATAAGATGGTAATTCCCATTGTATTCAGCTCTGGCACATTTTTAACCCTTAGCTTAGCTCATTTATTAAGAGGGGGTTTTGCTACTACTGTCTCCTACTCACTCAAATATTTCGTGCCAGAAATAAAGAGATAAACACAGAAAGAGTCACCAACCAATCCAAAATTCAAATTACATGACAGATGTTGTGTCATTTATAGTTTCTTAAGAAAAAACTACATGTCAACCCTTATCCTATAGCGAGATATTACTACTCCACCTCCTAACTATGCTCTCTTGCCCTATTTTATGCATAGCCCCAAAAATGCATCCTTGTTTCATCCCCCTCTTCCCTTTCTACCACTTTCCTATCTTACCAATTTAATTTACCATGTTTAAAATAATAAATGACAATTAAACAGTTTTATTTAATTTGTATTATTTTAAATTAAAATTATGTCAATTAATACTAAAAAAACTAAATAAAACTAAAATTCTATTCATGAATATGAAAAATAATGAAATTAGTAAAAGAATGGTAAGATTAAATTTACAATTACAACCAATTTACTATTAAATTGGTGTTAAAAAGAAAACAAAATCATATATAATTTCAAAAAATGGAGTGTGCAAGAGATATGAAACAAATTACACACGGTTGTCAATATTCGATGATCCCACGATGTGCGCACATTTCAGCAATCTCGATGACTTATTGTTTCTTCTCTTTAAGCTTTCTTGAAAATTGTCTTTTGCACACACTTTTTTACAGAAAAATAATTTTTTCTTCATCAAGTAATAAAAATTAAATAAGTTTAAAACAAAATAACAGTAAATTTCTTTTCAAATTAAACCGTCAAATTAAAATAAAACTATCAATTAATCAAAACAAAATTAACACAAACACTATTTTGAGTTCTTGAATTATGTACATATTCTTGATAAAAAAAAAATCCCTTAGGGCGCTATTTAGGAACGATATAAAGATGATTAAGTAAAGAAAATGGGAACTCGTCAATGTTATTTTCAAAATTACGTCCAAAAGTAAATGGTTTGATTTGAATTTTTTTTTGTTTGTTTAGACAGGAGTAAATTCCTCCAAGCACATAGCCGTTCAGAGAGGATTCCCTTGAATTTTGTCGAATTAGTCAAGAAGCGGAAGGACACTTACATACACCAGCTTTCAGAATTCGCCACGAAAGTAAAGGCATCTGATGTGTAGTACCTGCGAACTGATGTGTACATTCATGTAGGGTTCATGTAGCCGCTTCATTAGGAAACAATTCGAATTCGTCCTTTTACGAATATGTTTGGGAAACCTCTATAAAAAATTAAAATACTTTGAAAATCTACTAAAACCAATCAAAATAATGCATTACCTCTTTGTCTTTCAAATGAAAACATATGAAATAAAATTTGTAATTTATCCAACAAAATAAAATTTGATTTGGAAAACCTTATATCTCGGCAGATGTGATTCGAATGAAAATTTTCATTGAATATATTTTAATTAAAATAAAAGTCAACTATGACTAGTTGAAATTTTTAATTTTGTTCTACAAGTGCAAAATCATGACACTATGTATACCTATCGTATGCCAGTTCATTATCAGGTTTTAATACCGCCATTATTATGTTGATGAACAACAAATATGTTCCAAGACCAAACAAATTCGTTACTTGAAAGCTTTATAAAACCTTAAATTGAGTTGAACCTTATAATAGTTAAATGTTCGCAATGTGGAGTATAAAGTAGGTCACTTAGGTCGCTTGTTGTTTCTATACTTTTCTAAGTACAGATTTACTTATGCAGTATATGTAATTGTTTGTAAAATTTATTGAATTTTTGATTCTGAACGAGGATATCGATTGACATTTTGTGCAGATTCGATATGCCTACATCAATTAGAGAAATTAGATTTATGACATTTGGAAGAGCTTATGAATTATATTGGTTTTTAATTATATTAAGTACTTTGATATCATTGACCTTGGTAGAACTGAGTTTCGAAAGGAACTTTCTTACACAGAAAAATTTCTTAAATTTTCTATTTTATTATCTTCAGAATTATATTGTTCTTTTGCTCTGCAATTATGCAGGGTGTTTCTCATAATGTGTGACAAAAAGCTGCAGCGTAAAGGGTGGATCGACTGGGACACCTCCTTAGATAACTTTCAGCGTAAAGTAGTATATTTCTTTTATGATCTCTACCATCAACTAATCCATGCAGAACAAAAGTGCATGTCCGCTAATTCTTCCTAATAATCATTGCTCGATTTATTTGTCAAGTTCTAGAACCTTTCAAATTGGGCATAATACACATAACTAATGCCATAGTCATTCTAGAAATTCTAATGAAATTTGTTGCATGACTATTTTTGCACTTCAAAATGTTGAAAATAATAACAAAATAGTTAAAAATCGATTATACGAGATACATTTTAAGATAATTTATTATATCACTACACCCTTAAACCAAATGCCATTAAGTGTTACACTGATGGATCGAGAACAATCGAAGGGACTGGGGCAGGAATTTTTGGGCCACGAACCAAACTTTCCTTCCCGATGGGACAGTCTACTAGCATTTTCTAGGCAGAAGTCAATGCAATTGGAAAATGCGCAGAAAGAAATCTCGAAAGAAACTATAGCAAACAAAACAGTGCCATTATGGCGGACAGCCAAGTCGCACTTAAAGCACTAAGCTCTTATACCATTTGTGTGAAATCGGTATGGGAAAGTGTGGAGAGACTGAACGAACTGGGCAAGGACAACAATGGAACAATCTTTGGGTACCAGGTCACTTTGGTGTCCAAGGCAATGAAGAGGCAGACTCCTTAGCAAAAATGGGGGCAACAGTACCCCTAGTAGGACCAGAACCCTATTGCGGACTAGGAGAGAATGTGATTAAAATCAAAATCAAAACAGCAGAAGAGGGCAAAAGATAAAAAACATGGAAAGAACTCCCAAAGCTGAGACAAGCAAAACTACTATTGAATGACTACAACCTCGAACGGTTTTTAGCCTGCATTAGCTTAATAGGAATAACCTAAGGAAAATAACGGGTATCCTCACAGGCCACTGCAAACTATGAAAACACACTTAGTACTCTTGGATTAGTGAGCAGCCCTACTTGTAGATACTGCAATATAGAAGCGGAAACACCGAACCACATTTTAGGTAGTTGCATAACACTTATGCACCAAAGACATATACATCTGGGACGTCACCAGATATTAAAGGCGAATTATCCTCTCTGACAATACTCCAAATACTTAAGTTCATCTAGGCAATAAAATTGGAGGAAGAGCTATAAATGAGCAATGCCATCTTGTCTCTAAATGGGGGCACAATAGATCTCAAGGTTGCAGTGCAACTAAAACCCCAAAATATTCATTCATTCATTCAAGATAATTTATTGACTTTAACAATTTAATTTAAGTCTTTTTGACGGAACTTCTTTTAAACAATGAAATTTTATATTGTTCATAATTTTTTTAAATATTTCAGAAATTGAAATCGTAGACGCAAAATTATTTTTGAAGTACAATCAAGCAGACTAGACAGCGTGTGTCAAAAGTGTGAGCAACTTTTTTTTGGACCGAAAAAAGGATCTTTTTGTGAGAAAGCTGACACTAATCTCAAAATTGTTTTGGAGGAGTGGCATATCATTCGAACTTCGTTGGGATAAACATTGGTGATTAATTTCTAAAAGATTTTAATTTTATTTCTCCATTTATTTCTTCTGAGAAGACAAGAAATAAATACAGATTTTTATTTTTGAAAATAAAAAACATCTGGACATTAGGGTCCTCCACAAGAAATATTGACTACATGAAACATTTCTTGCAATAATTTATTTCAAGTGGAAACCTAGGGTAAAGGACAAAGAAAACCATGGCGTCTAAGTTTTACCTCTACTCAAGAAAGATTTTTTTCAGTTTTCTTACAATCAGTCCTATTAATAAAAAATACTTAGAGCCATTTTTTTCACTACAAGTTGAACTCAACTTGAGGATTTTTATTTTTAACCTGTGATTTTGTTTTTCTTAACTCAAAGTTGACAGTTTCAACTTTCGATTCTCAACTATCAAGTTGATGAACTTCTGGTTTTCTCAACTTCCGCAAATAGTAGAAGTTGAGAGGGCAAACTTGAGAGTCTTCTGTCAAATTTAAATTTGTAATACATTTTGTTGCGTCTTCTCTCAAAAATTATTCTCGATTTCGTGTTGTATAAAAAATTTTAAAGTAAAATGTCCCGACAAAATTATAATTGGGAAAAAGTCCTTCGCCTGCTTGCATAAGCGAGGTTGAAGAAGTAGAAGAATTATTGGCGATTGAAAGAAGACAATACCAAAACATGATTTTATCTACCGACTTCATATTTCTTGGAGAATAAGTTTTCGAATCGAACATTCGAACTCCCTGTGATTGTACACCAATAGATAGGTATATGAAATCCCTTTCGATCAGTGGTAGCCGCAGATTTTTGCGGGGTTTGGTTGCGGAGATACCACCATCCAAAGCAAGTCAAATGCAGTTGGGTGGAAAATCATGCGAATAACTTCGAATTGAAATACCTCAAGAACGAGATGAGGCAGATACTTTTTGTCCTTAGCTGTGGATAGGTATCAAACAGACTTTTCTTTTGATGTATATATCGATGGGCTTGGAGAACATTATTGAAAATTTAATTTTTTTTGCAAGGGGTTAGCTTTGTTTTTTTTTTTTTCTAAAATGTCGAAAAAAAGTGAAGTTAAGAATTGTACAACAAGTTGTACACCAATGGAAAGGTCTGTGAAATCCTTTTCGAGCAGTGGCAGCCGCAGATTTTTGCATGGTTTGGTTTCGGAGATATAACCATCAAAAGCAAGGCAAATGCAGTTGAGTGGAAAATCATGCGAATAATTTTTAATTGAAATATCTCAAGAACCAGATACCGCAGATAGTTTTTGTCCTCAGTTGTGGATAGGTATTAAACAGACCTTTCTTTTGATATATATATCGATGGGTTTGGAGAATATTACTGAAAATGTATTTTTTTGCAGGGGGTATGCCTTGATTTTTTTTTAAAATGTCGACAGAAATAAAGTCAAGAATTGTACAACAAGTTTTACAGCAATTAAAAGGTCTGTGAAATCGTTTTCGAGCACTGGCAGCCACAGATTTGTGCAGGGTTTGGTTGCGGAGATATCACCATCCAAAGCAAGTTAAATGTAGTTGAGTGGAAAATCATGCGAATAATTTTGAATTGAAATATCTCAGAAACCAGATACCGCAGATAGTTTTTGTCCTCAACTGTGGATAGGTATTAAACAGACTTTTCTTTTGATATATATATCGATGGGTTTGGAGAATATTACTGAAAATGTATTTTTTTGCAGGGGGTATGCCTTGATTTTTTTCTAAAATGTCGACAGAAGTAAAGTCAAGAATTGTAAAACAAGTTTTACAGCAATTAAAAGGTCTGTGAAATCGTTTTCGAGCACGGGCAGCCGCAGATTTTTCTAGGCTTTGTTTGCGGAGATATCACAATCCAAAGCAAGTCAAATGCAGTTGGGTGGAAAATCATGCGAAAAAATAAATACATATATACTTATGCGGATTTGCGTCTCACATTAACCTTTAGCAAACAGAATTGAAGCCACATTTTTATAAATAGATATTTAATTCAACAAGTTAAAATATTAATAATGAGTCCCAATCATAAGACAGCAATTTCTGTTTTATAATGATATTTTTAAAAAATCAAATATTGTCAAAAATTAGGTATCTTACACTTTTTTACCCATTAACACTATTCAACTGCAACGCAGTCTGCCAATACCAACTGAATTTCGCTAAAAAAAAAAGTTGAAACATACGTATCAGTCAAAAATTTCCCAGGGAATGTGAGTTAGAACAGTTATATACATTTTAAGCGGATATATTAATCGCGCGAACCAAGCTGCATTGTTGTGGTATTTTACATATATGTACATTATTTTTAAGCTTACATAGACGGTACAGAAGCAAATGCCATCATGGTCATCATCATCACACTGATGGATCTAGAACAACTGAGGGGACTGGTGCAGGAGTTCTTGGGCCTAGAACCAACCTCTCCGTTCCGATGGGGCAGTACACTAGCATTTTCGCGGCAGAGGTTAACGCAATAGGAAAATGCGCAAGCGTAATCTTGAAAGATACTACACTACCAAAGGAATCAAAACATCATGTCTCACATAGTCAAACTAGGGTAATTGAGGGAGAGATGCCGCGCTTTTTCAAAAATTAATTTGTTTTTTATTTTAGTAAAATTAACTTTATGTATACAAAAACATTAACAATGGGTTTATGTTCTACCATAAACAAACAATTAAAAGAAAAATAGATTAAGTGTGCCATCTCACACTGCATGTGTGGGAGAGATGCCGCATAATAAATTCATCGAACTTAAAGAATTAATTCCACTTTGAAATATGTTTCTTTCGTTCTTGCTCACGTCCACAGTCTGTGCAAAGCGTAGATTGTAGTGTTTTGTACGCTGTACAAATTGCTTGTAGCCATTTTTGACATTTTGCACATAAAATCTTCTTGTTCTTTTTTGTTTTAAAATAATTTTCCAAGCAGTCAACACAAATATTGGCATCTTCAGTCGGCTCAACCTTCCTTTTAGTATCTTTTTTTTTTCTTCCGGAGACTTGGAGGTATTCTTTATTGCAGTGAAACTGAGAGAAGGTAAAACCTCTACTTACTGCCTAGGTCTTGAAAAAATCGACACTGCAGTTTTAGTCAGTGGTGAAATTGCTTGCAGTAGTTTTGTTGGCATTGGATTTTCGAAACATGATGTAGTGTGTGTTTCATTTTCGGAATTATTGCAGTCATGCGATATATTCCTGGTGGTTGGAATTACTGGTTTTAAGGTTGTTTCATGACATAAAACGGTATTTTCAAAAGGAAGAAGTTTCTTTAAAAGAAAATATCTTTTAATCGTCTCGATTCGTGTTCTAGCTGGTACGCCAAATAGTTTTTCTGCTTTTAGGAGAAACATCCCATTATCAATGTTTTTTTTCGGGCTTCTTCTAACGCCTCTTGAGTCCAATTACCACTTGTTGTCTTATCATTATTTAAAAAAAAAGGTAAACCAATTTAACATCGGCATCTTTTCCAAAAAAACTTGCGAGGAAAAAAAAATACATATACGTTTTCTAATAACACTTATTTATCATTTAAAATTATTTCCCTTGGGAAAATACGTGATAACTTCTTTCCCCATTAACTTTTTGTAACAAATTAAAAATTTCCATGCTGAGTAAGGGAGCGTAAAATAATACAAATATAAAAAAATCCCGTTACATGTCGGCTGTAACCAATTTTTTGTCTGCGTTTTTTGGTTCAATACCTTACAAAGAAAAAGCAAGACAAATTTTTTTGCGCCGATGACTAGATGTATGAGTTTGGTTAAATGCGCCAATGCGGCATCTTTCTCGACGCGGCTACTTTCCGGCAATTACCCTCAAGGCACTAAGCTCTTACTTCATCAGCTCAAAAGTGGTATGCAAATGTGTGAGCAGCCTGATCGAGCTGGGAGAGTATATCAAAGTCTCACTCCATTGGGTACCTGGGGATATAGGACTCCAGGGCACCGAAGAGGCAGACTCCCTAGCAAAAATAGGAGCAACGTCACCTTAAATGGGACCAGAGCCCTACTGCGGAATAGGAGAAAATGTGATCAAAGCAAGATCCTATCCGAAGAGGAGGTCTAAAGATCGAATATATAATAAACTATCCAGGTTAAGACAGGCTATAAACTATACTACTTGGGAACTACAACCAAAAACGGTGCTTATCCTTTATTAACCTTAGCTGGTCACTGTAAACTGAAAAGGCACCGCAATATCTTGGAATCGGAGAGCAATGATATCTGTAAGTACTGTAAACTGCACGATGAGACATCCGACCACATACTAGAGAGTTATGGAGCCATCATTCACCAGAGACACAAATTTCTGAGGCATCACCTAATAGAAGAAAAGGAACTACCCTCTAGTGAAATACCACAAATACAAAAAAATCTTCAAAGGAATCAAATAAGAGGATGATCTCAAGGTCGCAGTGCATTAATACCGTAAATTCATTCATTCATGCCCACAGAACAAGCAAGTATTTTGTTATTGAAATTTTTACTTGCGATTATAGGTACTAACGCCATCTAACGTTTTTTTTTTAAACTAGTGCTTGTTTCGTGAATGGTAACACTTAGGTCATGTCTGATTTGACAGAAAATTAGTTGTAATCTTCCGCTGAACGAATATGGTTGTGTATATGCTTGAACAACGCTGGGAAATATTGCGACATTACTTTGAAAATCATAGTAATATTGCAGAATGTGTGCGAAAATCGCGTACGGATTTTGGAAGAAGAGAAGCACCGTCAGCTCCGTATGTTCGTTATCTTGTGAAAAAAGTGAAAGAAACTGGCATCCTCATCGATATACCAAAGCGTCAAAAGCTAAAAACAGTTCGTTCACCCGAGAATATTGCTGCTGTGGCAGAAAGTCTGCGTGAAGCGCCATCAACATCAATTCACCGTCGTTCTCAACAATTGAACATTTCGGAGACATCATTGAGACGAATTTTGCATAAAGACCTTGATGTGACGCCATACAAAGTCCAATCGGTTCAGGAGTTGAAGCCAACTGACCATCCAATGCGTTTTCGCTTCGCTAAGTGGGCCTGCGATCGACTTAGAGAAGATGCCGATTTTGCCAAAAAAATCATCTTTTCAGATGAAGCTCTTTTTGATCTTGCCGGGTATGTAAACAAGCAAAATTGTCGTATTTGGGGCACAGAAAACCCGCACGCATACATTGAAAGGCCGATACACCCAAAACGAGTCACTGTTTGGTGCGGATTTTGGTCCAGAGGCATAATTGGCCATTTTTCTTCGAAAATGAGCAAGGAGTGGCCGTTACATTCAATGGCGATCGTTATTGGGCCATGTTGAACGAATTTTTGTTCACAACAATTGAAGAGGATGATATTGGCAATATTTGGTTTCAACAGGACGGCGCTACGTGCCACACAGCCGAAGCTACACTCGATGTTCTGCGCCCTGTTTTTGAAGATCGCATTATCAGCCGCAGAGCTGATGTCGTTTGGCCACCTCGGAGCTGCGATTTGACACCGTTGGACTATTATTTGTGGGGTGCCGTAAAAGATAAGTATTACGCCGACAAGCCAGAGACAATTGACGATTTAAAGGATAATATTCGTGAAGCCATTGGTGAAATAGAGCTGCACAAAATCGATAATGTGCTTAAAAATTGGACCGATCGTGTAGGCTACTGCATGGCCAGCCGAGGCAGCCATTTGAATGAAATTATTTTCTGTTATTAACCGGAAGGATTGTACTTTCAAATAAAAAAAGAAATTTGAGAAAATATTCAGTAGTTTTTTTTATAGCATTTTCAAAAAAAAAAAAGTTATTTGGCGGACCCTTTATAGGTCAAGTTATGCATTCGTCGAAAAAAAAGTGTTGAGATAACAATCAAATATGAGATTACGATGAAAGCGAAGACAAAAAAAGATGGTCTAAAAATTATGTCCGTCTGTCTGTCAGTCTGTCTGTATGTATGTATAGAAACGTACAGCCCAAACGGTTGGGCCGAATTGCTTCAAACTTGGTGTATGGAGTTTTTTGGGTATTATGCAGAGGGGAAATTGATTTTTTTTGTAGCTCAAAAAATTACGGTACCTGCCATATAACCGTTACGTTAAAGCCTATTTTTCTCGAAAACGGCTCTAACGATTTTGATAAAAAAAAAACAGTGCAGCGTTTTAGATACGACAGATCATATGGTTGAAAAAAAAATTTTAATGTCTAATACCGGCACTTTCCATAGGACCGTTTGTTTGCTTTCGACTATCTCATAAACAGCTTACCCGATTCTTTCGAAATTTCCACATATATAGCCTTTGGTTACCCAATTAATACTGCCTACCAATATTTTTAATTAATATTTTTTTGTATTTTTAAAAGTATTTTTTATTTTTTAAAATTATATTTTGAAAACGGCACATTCAATTTTTTTCAAAAATTATATTTATAATGTATTTGTTGAATACCTATGAATTGGCGTTTTTGAATTTTTTTTTAAATTTTTTTCAAAAAGTTAAAAAAAAACTTTTTTTCTCAAAAACCGCTCCACAGATTTTTTAATTTTTTTTCTCATAAATTCAAATTTATCCAAGAAATAAAATGGCGTACTTTTTTTGAGCTCAAATTAGTTTAAGTATTTATTTCAGAATTTTGAATTATTTTTTCTTTGATTAGTCCGCTTTAATTTTTTGTTTTTAAGTTTATAGTGTTAAATATTTAAGATTGTCATACCAATTTTTTCTTAGAAAAAAATTAAAGAAACTGTGTGTATAAAAAATAAAGTAAAAAATGGCTTTAAAAATATATTTAGATTTTTAATAGAAATATTTTCCATACGATGTGATCGAACATAAGAGCAAGTTCGTGCGATCCAGTCGTGCATTTAATTTTTTTAATATTCAGACATATCAATAAGTTCGATTAATCATTCGATACCTTATTATGATCTGTATGTGAAATTTTAAATAGCTAATTATATAGTTTTTTTTCGTTATTTGTTTGCACAACAATTTTAAGCCCTTAAGCAAGACCTTGCGACTACAGCAGAACACTTTTTCGTTCATCTAATTCATTCATCTAACTTTATATTTGATATCATCTTGTCTGATGTAATGGAGATCAAAATAATTTATTTTTGAGAGGGAAGCTTACACATGAATACAAAAATATTTATTCGTTTTTAACAAAATTAACACTGCTTCTGCTTCTTGGCTAGTTTTACAGCGTGGACTGAAGGGAATATTGGCTGACGGACAGGTGGATAAAATAATTAGGAGCATCCCCTTGAGTGGAATAAAGTAATCGTAATGTATATTGTAATCCATTTGATTTATGTTGATTTTAGGCGATACAAAAAAATGTCTGTGGTGAGGATTCTGTCAGTGTTGGTATTTTTTTCGGTTTCGGTTAATATTTATAATTTTTTTTAATTGGATGTTGGCGCGAATTATTTAATTACAAAATGGAATGAATAATTTTGTAATGCAAATAATATCAAATCATGTAAATTTGAGATGATGGGGTTTGAGTTTAATGTATACGCAGGTTTATTTTTTACCTCCTGGAAACTATACTGTAATACTACGTTTGAGTTTCAGTTAATTTGAGTTTCATCTCAGTATTCAAAATACCAGATTTTTTTAAAACCTCATATGCGTCTAATCATGGCACATTTTTTTCATAAATCTGAACCCCATAGTGCTAACCAGCTCTGCATGATAAAAAAATCTACTTGCCACCTAGCTATTATTTTTTTGAGAAGCAGTTTGTGCCAAAGTAAAAAAAATGCACATTCAAACAAATGTAAATATCCTTTTTTGCTGCAAAATAAAATCTATACAGGGTGTCCCGTAAGTCAACATCAAATGGTTACAGGCTGAAATGGTAGTTTATACCTGTATTGGGAAAAGTAATACAAAAATCCATCTCGCTTGGTTAAGTAATGCAATAATTAGAAAAATAATTAAAATCAATACCCTAACCCCATTTTTAGGTACTTTGGTCACAAATTTTGAAATTTTGGGGTGTTTTTACCGTTTAAGTAATCCTAAATAACAAAGCTATTAATTCCAATTAGAAACCCAAAAATAAATACTGTCAGTTTCATAAGAAAAATAAAGTGTTACTATGTCATATTTTTAAAAAAAGTGTACTACTTTACCTTCGGCATGAAAATAATAAAAAATGAAATGCACGACTGGATCTTACGAACTTGCTCTTGTAGCTAACAACTTTAATGTAGCTAACTATTGAGGTTTAGTTAGTTCGGTGTAGTTATTCTATGCAGGTGTAAAGCCTATGTAGGTAAGATTACCTTAATTCTTAGTATAATGAATTGTCGAATGGATGAATCAAGGAGGAGTTACTTAACTACCTACCTTCAAATGTATATTTAAATCTAGGTGATGGATTTAAATTGTGTTAGGAGAGTAAACTGTATTGACATATTATATAGGTGGAACCTAAGTACGTAAGCATGTAACATATAAATATAATATGAAAGAAACAATTTTCGAAAATCGTTGGAGCGGTTTTTTAAAAAAATATTTTTTTATGTATAAAATTTTAAAAATATTGCTACAAGAAAAAACTTGAAACGCTATTTTGAAGATATTATTAATATACATATAAAATTCAAATTTCAAAAAAAAATCGGTGGCTGGTTTTCGAAAAATCGATTTTTCAAAAAAAAAATTGTATTTATATTTAAAAAAAACGAAAAACTTTGTTCTTGAAAATTTGAATATGCAGGCGTATTAACAATTGCAGGGAGCATTTCCATAAAAAAAAATATTTTAATCGGTTCATCCAATGTTGAGGAATTAGAAAATATGAAAAGTGGTTCAATTGGAAGTACCGTTAACAAGTACGCAAAAAATATATTTTTATACATAAAAGTGGACTCTACTAATTCAAGTTCAAATTTTTTTTTTGAAAAATTTTGGATTACAATGGAGTTAATAAGTGTAAACTTCTTACGAGCTTCTGTGCAAAAAATTTCAAAATAACTAAATTAATAGTTTCCAAAAAATCGAAAACAAAAAGATGGTTCTACTAGAGGTACAAAAAATAAAAATTTTCTTCCAAGAGGAAACTTACCAAAAGTTACCTTTTCCCTTTATTAGTGAACTGATTTCTTACTTGCGATTATAGGTACTATAAGGCAAGTTATGTATTCGTAAAAAATGTTTGTTTTCTAACAATCAAATATGACATAACGATCATAGAGAATCCGTCTACCTGTCTGTCTGTAGAACAATCGACAACATAAACGGCTGAACCGATTTTGTTCAAACTTGGTGCTTAGGCGTTTTAGGTGATTGTCCAAAATAGATTTTTGAATCGTTGTCTTAGCCTCCAAAATAACGGTACTTGCCATACAAATTTTTCTACCATCTTAATTATCTCGAAACCAGCTCTATCGATTTTGATAAGAATTCGTGTGTGTACTAAATTGAGTATGGTGTAAATTTGGGCCGAACAAAATTTTAAAATATTTTGTTATTAACGGTACCTGCCATACAACCATTTTATTGATTTTCGACTTTTTTATAAACGGCTCCACGGATTTCGATCAAAATTTGTATATAGGATCTCCTTCAAATTCTTAATAATACTGCATTTCAAAATTTTCTAAAAATATTTTTTAAATTTTTGAAAAAAAAATATTTTTTTTGAAAATTCAATATTTTGAAAACGGGTGGGCGATTTTTACTGAAATTTTGTTTTTGATTTTATATTAATAAAACATATAATAAAAATTTAAAATGTTTATACCATTTTTTTTCTAATTTAAGAATTTTTATATATAAAAAAATTAAGTAAAAAAGGACTTTAAAAATACTTTTAGCCGTTTCCATTAAGAATCTTTTGCAAATAATGTGATCGAACATAGGAGCAAGTACTTGCGATCCAGTCGTGCATTTTATTTTTATAAACATCGCATGAGCAGTGTAATATGTACCAAGTTTGAAGAGGCTATCCAACCGTTTAGGCTGTAGACTCGAGGACAGACAAATAGACAGAGACGGACTTGCGGGACCCATTGATATTATATTTGATCTTACTGATATGTTTTTCATAGATAGCTATTCCAATTTACAATATAACTGTTCTTTAAAAGTTGTTCGTCATTCTAAGTGTGAAACATTCACTGCGCTTAAGGCGATAGAGGATCGGCTGACAGAAATAACAGTGTTCGGGAAGTCTAATGCCTTCCTTACCATAAATAAGACTTTTATATCCAGAATTCTAATAAAGTTGCACGTGTTGAGTTACCTTCACTTCCTTTTATAGTGCCAGATAATTATATTATACCAGAATTGTAAACACAATTTAAGTCCGTTCATAGCTAAAAAGAGCAGTCAAATTACTTATCAATAGCTTTATTAATCAATGCTTTTAAGTCAATTATTCCGCTCTTATTAATTAGTAATTTTTTTTCCTGACAATCCCCTAAATTATAATTAGGACAGTACGTCAACTTTGCAAGCAAAAAAAATCAGTTTTATTTTATTCACATTTTCCCACAAATCATTTAAAAAAAATGTATAATATAGAATCAGTCATTAATATGAGGTAAATATAATTTCGACTTCGTAAACAACATGAGTCGGTACATATTTAAAACATACCAATTGAGGCAACTAAAATTTCAAAGGCTTTTAATGAAGTTGTTATGAAATATTATGATATATTTACCTTCCCCTTGAAAGGCAAATAAAACGAAGCACTTCTTGGAATTCTATTTCCTACTTGTTCCTTTAAAATCAAATAAATAGAGGAGAGCAATCTTTACGTATGAAAATTTCTATAAGTAATCTTAACTCCATTTTTATTCTCAATTGCCTCTGGCAATCTAAAGGATTTACTATCCTTATTAAGCTTCAAATGCACAGTATATATCTAGATAAATTATACATTCAAAAGTCAATACAACATAGCCAAAGGAAGTCATCTAAAAAAAGATAAAAGCAGTTGTGATCTTTAATTATGTGCGCTTTAAATAATGTCAGCCTTTCATAAACGTACTCGTACATTAGGGTTATATTCTCTTTAAGCATAACTTCTAAGCGTGGTAAAGTTATATTCAGTACCTTATGTCAACCATACATCCGTTTTCAAAACATTGAAACAAAAAAAAATGTTTAGAAAATGTTGGTATGCAGTATTACAATCATATGCAAAACTTGAAGGAGCTCGTATTAAAATGTTGATCAAAATCCGTTCACTCGTTAATGAGAGAGAAAATAAAAAAAACAGATCTATTGCAGGTACTCTTAATAATATTTTATCTAAATATTTTTAGACCAAAATATAGACTGCCTAATGGTGTGCACTTATTTTTACTCGCGATTATAGGTACATATGTATATACATGTAAGAATATTTTAAATTAATTTAATATTAAAGGTAAAAGCCGAGATTTAAAATTTAATTGGTTTTGTTTTTTTTTTGTAATAGTAGGTAGGGGCGAGGGAGGATGGTGTAAACGATTTTCATACAATTGACTCTAGAACAATAATGCAGCTTTTTATGTCACTTTTTTATGGCAAAAAATTAAATTTTGCGATTTTTTAATTTAATTTGCATTTACAGTTTTTTTACGAAGACTTAATAAAATATGGTGACTCTTAAAAAGTAACTGATTTCGTTTACATGTGCCCCACTAAGGGGGAAGCTGTAAACAAAGCTGAAATTGGAATGGGGTAAAGTTAAACACTATTTTCTTATTAAAGAAAAGTTTCTAACATATAACAAAATTTGTCAGGTAGGCTTCCTCAAGTTAACAGTTAGATTCTGCTTCATAAACGACTTCATCCAATCTATTACTGATATTTTATTATAATCCCAGCTTTGCCGAATTGGAAGATTTATACAAATAACGTAATTGTATGCGAAATATCTTGTTTGAAGAAATGTTAGACCGTAGCAAATCTTTGCACATTTGACAAGGTAGTTCTTGTTCGGTGTTAAAACTTGACTGGTGGAGTATTTGGGTTTATCACGGACAGCTAAGGGAAACAATTCCCTTCTGAATTACCAGAATCACCGCCTTGTTAGCTTTTTAACTCTTTTAAACAGGCTTGTAGAATTAATATTGTATTTTGAAGCAGTTTAACTGTAAGATTTTTTTTTGAAAGATCTTACTTGGGCTTCTCAATTCAATGTGGGTGGCAATGGCGCAGTGGATAAGGTGCTTGATTGATAACTTGGACGTGTGGGTTCGATCCACACGCTAGGCGCATTTTTACCTCCAATTTTAATTGGATGCCGCCCATGGGTTAAAATGAGACAGTCAGCACCTGGTTCTCAAATCCACTGTGTCAAAAACCAGTGCCGTGCAATTCAGGTTGCATTTAAAAGACCTTAGGTCTTACAGGCATATAGTTAAATTGTACGCTCAAATCGAAAGTATGTTAAATATTCTTTGTTTGGGGGACGAACAAACAATTTCCCGGAATTTTACTTGTCGACTGCCAAAACAGTTTTTGCGTATAAAAAGCCAGGTTGACTTCGTAGATTAACCTTTACAAAGTGTTCTCGTCTTCGTTTACCGAAATTACTGTCAAATATAGTTTTGTTATAAATAGGAAAGACTAGTTACAATACGATCTGTTTACAGGTGCCCCACGCTTACCCCATCCTCCCTTCCCCCTAGATATTATATAGGTATATATGTATGTATGTAATTCGTTGAGTTGTTGCTGGTGGGTTTTCACTCGTCAAATTGTTGAATGTCGAATAATAAATTGAATATATGATTTCTTTTTTCTTAGGTTTCGTCCTCACCAGAATGAACAGCATAAGCAATATCTTTGTCGTTGCTTATAAGTACATAGCAGGTGCTTACTGACGAACTGATGCTGACACAGTGGCGGATTAATCTTCTCGGGGCCCTGATGCACGCTCAGTGCCTATCGCCCCCATTTTTTAATCCTATGAAAGGATCGTATATGAATGGGCTAACATCGATGAGTTATGGGACACGGTTGTTTTTTGGTGGTGAAGAATTAGAATGCGGCGTTAGTATTTTCAAAATATGTCGCATGTCATTGTTGTTATAGAATTTTTGTAAGCAAAACTGCATTACAAACTGTTTACTATACTTGTATGGCTAAAATATATTTTCCCTTATATTTCAACGTTACGTTTTGAAACTGGGAACCCGTCAAATATTTTTTATACTGCAAAGGGTTATTGCGTATAGACTATTGCAATTAATTTAATAATAAGATCTAGTAAGATATATACAAGAAGTTGATTGCTTTTGTCCCTAAATTAAATGGTGTATGTCTTAATGCATTTTATTGTTTTCTCCTAGAGCTTTTGGGGCTCATGACCCTCCCTCACTCTGGAGTCGTGTTGCGCATTACATGGTGGTTTATAAATTTTTTTTTGAAAAGACAAATAGTTATAGGTCTTTGGTAGTATTATATTAGAAATAGCATTGGTATATACCTCTTCTTATAAAAAAAATCCAAGAACTTCTTGAGTGGAACATGAATTTGGTGTGAGAGTAGATAATTTATTTTAGTTAGTCCCAAAAGTAAACGACATTAAAAACGACAAATAATTTGTGTATATAAATTTTAAGAATTACTTATTTTTATTTAAACAATATGTATTTAACATTTTTAACCATTTCAGTATAAAATATTCAGCCCAATTCTAAATATTCCCCGGGAAAATTACTCTCCTGGTGATGTGTTCTCCGAAGAGTAGTATTCTCCAATTATGAATTCCCCTGGAAACTATTTTTCCTTTCGAAAGCGGGAAAGAGAATTCTGAATGTTCGAATCAGCTGTTTGACAGCCATGAGCGTTTAAATACTTGCTTCATGTTCTCACAAGATCCTCTCTAAAGTCCTGCAAATGTTTGAGGAGCAGCTGTCCTGTCCACAATAGATGTGTTAAGTGTATAAAACGACTGAAGAAAAAAGAAAAGTTTTTCAGATGGGATGTTCGTTGTTTTTTATCTCAAAAATAATTAAAATTTTATTTATATTTTAGTTGCATAAAGTAAAAAACTTAAATTTTTTCTTAATTCTCCAACAAATGTGTCGGAAAAAACGAGCGCCAAATGCGAAAAATGGTCCCTTTTTTGGGCATTTAGAATGTCTACGTTTTCCACGAGTATTTTTCCCATACTCGAAGTTTGTTTAGAATAGGAGAAAGTGGAAAGGGAATCAAATCCTGGGAGTTTTTTTTGTTTGTAATAAGAGAGTAGGGAGAAGGAAAATATTTCCCTCCGAATTGGGTTGATTAATTTACCTATACATACACATTAATATTACATTGTGAACAAAACCTTGGTCACTTTTTTTTTCACTATAAAGTCCTTTTAAGTCACTTTTTCACTATATTAAACGATATCTTGAGTATTACGCAGTTTTTTTTTTGCAATTTTAAGGCACATGGGTAAGTGCAAAAATCATGTCCAATCATATTTAAAATCTATCTATGGCGACCGCGTATTATTCAAAACCGGTTTCTTATAGAAATATGCAGAGACGGAAAATCAGGCCATATGCTGAGTACCCCATTTGAATGACATTAATCTTTTTCTTTGTTTTTTGCGTAATATTTTTTTTTAGATTAAAATAAAATATAATCTTTGTATATGAAACCTATAGTACTACTATGAGACTCAATTTTTAAGCTAGTAGTTGCGTCGATGAGGGCGCTAGTTTCCCTTTTCTTGATATTGAATTGTTGATGTGGAAGAAGTAAATGTACATACAATATGTATGTACATAGGTACTTATTGTTCTTTTTCAAATATAATATCTATTGAAAATAATATTTTAAGACGAAAAATGACAGTACCTACCTACCTGCCATACTTTCTTTTTGACCAAAAAGGTAAATATTATTTTTCTCAAACAATTTTTTTTCTAACAATCAAACATGACATTACGATCATAGAAAACACCAAAAAAGTGGGTCCCCTAATTCCGTCTGTCTGTCATTATGTCTGTCTGTCCTCGAGTCTTCAGCCTAAACGCTTTGATAGATTGTCTTCAAACTTGGTACATATTTTTTTTTCGGTAATATGCCCAAACGGTTTTTCATTTTTTTTAAGACGACAAATAACAGTAGCTCCCATACATTTTTTTTTTGACAAAAACAAAAATCTTATTTTTCTCAAAAACAGCTCCAACGATTTTTATAAAAAAAAATGATTCATTAATGAAGGGAAAGGGTACCTTTTAATAATTTTTTTTTCTCGGAAATAGTTAATCTGATTTTTTAAAAATTTTTTTACGCAGAAGCTCCTAGAAAGTTTAAACACTATTGTATACCAAAATTTATCAAGACAAATTATTTTGGAAATTATTTTTTTTGAAAATTCAAAATTTCGAAAACGACTTAGTAGATTTTTTCGAAACTTCGTATTTAGTAGTTTTTAAACATTATCTTGAATAGTTAAAAAACTATTTTTCTAAAATAAAAAACAACGGTACCTCCCATACAAATGTTAAAAACCGTTAAGAAAAAAATTTATTTCTCAAAAACGCCTCCAAGAATTTTCAAAAAAAAAAATTGTTATTAAATTTTATTTAATTTTTTGGATTTTGAAAAAAAAAACAATATTTTGCAAAAGTTTATTTTATTGAGTAGTGACCGTTGCACACAAGTGTATACTTGAATATTTGAACATTCCCTACAGCCATCAATCAATTTTCGTTCTATCTGACCGTAGAATAAAAAAACACACATACAAACAACCAGCTCCTCCTCAACAAAAAAATCCTCATAAAAAAAAAAAAAAAACAACCTATGAAATAAATTGTTTTCCTTTTCTCCTCTAACTTATAATAAATTTTGTATATATTTCTCTCATCAATTTATTATCACACTATTTCCCTTCATACGCATTTTCATAACACACCAACACTACCTAACCTCCGATTTGGTAGTGGAACCCATGATGAGTAGTAGAACTTATTGCAGGCTGGATGAATTTCGTCGTCATGATAGTACTATTAATATATATATACAATGATATAATACAAAATTTGCCGCCCCCTACAAGTTGCCGCCCTAGGCTCGAGCCTCACGAGCCTAGTGGTTAATACGCCAGAGGGTTGACATGGCAGTATCTTTAATCTAAATATTTATTAACTTTGTGTGAAGATCGTTACGTTTCTGAATTTGATTTGTCAGCAATATCGTTTTTAAGCCCTATTTCTGTTTGTGTTTTATGTGCGCGTTAAGTTTTGACATTTTCCTACACGAAAGCTCTTAAAAGCCTTCAAAAAATTGTGGGCGTTTAAATATTATTTCTAACATAAATTCTTGAAAATTTGATTAAAAAAAATATCCCATTATGTCTACGTTTTAATGGAAAATATGAAATCGAATTATTTCAAAATTGTGAACAAAATAATCATATTTACCCTTATAGGAATTATTGTCCTTTGATGTGTAAATGTTTGTGTTTTCTTGTGTGTATCTTCTCGAAAAGGGTATACTTTTCTGTCCTCCATATTATATTAGTGAAATTCCCCTCGTTCTAATGTCCTTCCTATATTCCCATTATCAATCATAGAAAAGCATACTCTGGTCAGTCGTGCATTTTATTGGTTCAACAATAATTATTATAAAATAGTTAAGTAATGATTGTTGTTATAATTTCAATTGTTGTTTCGGCGATCGTTGCGTCATGGATTATTGTGTGTCGTCGCCGGTCGTGCCGGAGGTAATACATTTGGAATAATATGATCTATTATTCTGTGAAGTGTTAGGCTTTAGAAACCCCCCATTTCTATCCTTATTAAGATGTCATTGCAGATAATATTATTCTGTTTTTCTTTTTTGAATTTCTTTTTCAAATATCTCTCACGTTTTGTTTGTTCATCAATATTCGTCTGAATGATTAAATGTAATTTGGTTTTTTTTTTTGGGTTTCTAATGGGGTGCGTTGTTTCATCCGTTAAGAAAGTTCTTTTGTCAAAGAAAGTAATGGGAGTCATTGATGCCTGACGTGCTATGCTATACGGTGGGTGGGAGTGACACTTCCGGTAAAACACGTTAATTGCCATTGAACATGACAGAAATCAAAGTGAGTGCCAGAAGAATTGCTTTACACTATGATGCGATGCTTTGCGTTTGCTTTTATCCCATCATGGGTCATTAGGTTCCTATTTTATTTGAAATGGGATTTTTTGGATTATTTCGCTTAACAACCTCTTCCCGAAAGACGATATGGAATAAATTGCAAAGGCATCATGATTGAAGCATTTGTCTTTGAGTCTTCGTTTTTTTTTCTTCGTATAAGTGCTATATAATGTATTTGTGCTGTAAGTTTATTGAATCAGAAACAGGAGCAGAAATAATGAATACATAAAAAGCAAATTGCTTCTGTTTGCTTTATTTTGTTTTGTTTTCTCGTTTTTTCCAGATTCTCTTCTTATCAATGACCAAAAGAAATACTTTGGAATATTGCTTTGTTGTTTAAAGCAATTTGACTTTTAACTCTGTTTTATTTAATCAATATAAGGGGCTTATGCGTATATATACATACAAACATACATACATATGTATACATATATGGAAGTTCAAGTTAGTGAATTTTTCAATGGAAGACTTGGCCAGATTACTGAGAATAATGGATGGAAATAACTTACGATAAAATTTCGAAGGGCTTTGGATGTTGTTTATTAGTGTAGGTACTTTATTTGAAATTCTGAAGAAGTTATCAAAATTAAATTTGAAATGGAACTTCAATAATAAATCAACTTGAAATGCTAATTTAAAACAAATAAAGAAGATTTTAAAACGATTCACGGAAATCATATGCTTCATGAAACTGTCGTCTGAGCAACCGTCATAACAACAACGGTAGGTGGACCTTTAAAGAATTTTTCGTCGAAAATATGGTACATCAGAAGCTGCAAATATCAACCGTTTTGATTGAATCTTGAAGACAATTATTTCTTTATATATCGCTCAAGATCAAAAGAAATCAAAATGGATATATATTTATATATCCTATCCGACCACTTATGCTACTGAATTCGGCAACATCGATTAAGGCTAGGGATGGGAAAAACCGGCCGGTTAAAACCGAAACCGGTTATTTTGTTTCGGTTAACCGGTTTTCACCGGAGATTTGATTGTCTCGGTTAAACCGGTGATTTTTCAGAAATCCAATAACCGACTGAAAAAAACGGTTATTAACATTGACACTTTTATCACCACAGAAATATAAAATGTCTTGCAAAAAAACTGTTTTTTTTCATAAAACATGTATTTGTGTGTGTGCAACCTGCACCCTTATTCACCACTTTTTTTTTTATAACTTTGCACGCGCTCAAGGGATTATGAATACCCTTTATATGTTTTTCTTAACACAGCGCGGGCATCCGGTGGAAGAAGAGAAAGAAGGATAGGAAAGATGTGTGGCGCGATGTTCTGAGAATAGAGCTGGTTGTTGTCTCAGATTTATCTCCAGGGATGGCGGCTGAACTAATGCGGAGAGAATTACCGTGTCTTATTTATTTATGTCCCTTATAATTCACATTATTTTATTTATTTCGTTGTCATATTTTATGGGTATGCTAGTTTACTCAATCACATGTTGTTAGTGTTATGCCTAAACAGCATGTAATGAACAAAGCAGCATTTATGACAATTTTTTTTTTAAAGAGAAATTCACTGTAGTGATAGGAAGGCGAAATCACACACTTTAGAAATATTGAGTTGTTTCATGTCGAAGCCTACACTATTTTAAGGTAGGTAACTTTTGAAAAAGTTTCCATCCTAACATCTTGGCTTTCCTTCAATGAAATATATAGACGGTGTACAAGTATGTTTACTTTCCTATCTGTCAGCTGATTTCATCTCATTGCGATACGGTTGTTGTTGACCGGGTAGCGGTTGTGAACTCGAACATAATTTATTATTAAAAATAAATATATCAACTGAAAATTATTGTCGCATCTGCAATTTTCGTTTGAATGAGAGTATTTCCCGAAGTGTAGTTTTTTGGAAAATAATAGTATTTTCTTTTCGGAAATAAGCTTATCTACATATGTACATGCTCGTATGTAGGTATATTTCATTTGACATGAACGTTTTTTAAAGCAAATAAAAAAACTAACAATTTTTGTATATAAAAACGAAAACCGGCTATAAAAAAAAACATTTTTTTTGCTGTTAAAACCTTCCGGTTAAACCGGGAGGAAAAATAACCGGAAACACCGAAAACCCGTTAATTTTGAATAAATGACATCCCTTATTAAGGTTAGAATCAATTTGTTTCATATGAAGCGACCGAAATTACTACACACATCCCATTAAGCCCTCTGATTTCTTCTTAGAAAAAGTTGATCGAATAGTGTTGATTATATTTAATATTTTTGTTCAAATTTCTCCAAAAATTAAGTGTTGCTGGGGCCGACTTTAGAAAACTCCCCTTAACGTGGGGTCACCACCAGTAAGATTTTCTAGTTAGCTAGCTAGCATTCTATGGAAATTGATCGTGGAGACCACTAATAGCATTCTATAATAAAATTTCGTACTAGACATTGCACAGCTCATAGCTCATTCTATCGATAATATACTATTTGGCTGCCATTTTCACATTGACGTTCCGCGTTTGTGGATTGCTTTTCAAATTTCAATTAAAATATAAAATCCTTAACTCCATATAAAATCATTTAAATCACTAAAATATTGGCAAATGTTTACAATAATGTTTCGGACAATTAAACACTTTAAAATAAAATGCACAACTGGAACATACGAATTTGCTCTTGTAGCTAACAACTTTCATGTAGCTAAGCATTGACGCTGTTAGTAAGTTAGGTATACTCTAGTGATCCTATGCAGATTAAAGCCGATGTAGTTAATATTGCCTTCATTCTTAGTATAATGAATTGGAATAGTTACATAGGTACTTATAGGTAGGTAATTAGGAGACTAATATGTACCTACATAGATGGAACCAAGGTGCATACTTACCACCTACATGTAATAATGAAAGTGAAGAATGTAGACGGGTAGCGTAGGTAGGCATATTAATATAGTGAAACCCGCTTAAGTGAAAAACCATCTTACCTGAAAACATTCACAAATACCCGTATATATTTATATTCAAACTACCTTGCTTAACTGAAAACTCGCTTTAGTGAAAAACCCGCTTAACTGAGAAAATCCTGATTTTTCGTCGTTTCGCTTAAGCGGGTTTCACTGTATAACACTATAACTTAGCTCCAATATACATAATATTCATATGATTTTTAAGGATATACATTTATAAATGTATGAGCGCCTAAATAGTAGTGATGCAAAAATTCGTAGAAATAAATGGATGGTACACATACTAACATCTTTTTATATTGATTAGGTGGTATAGTGTGAGGGAAAATAAAGATGCCATTTGGATTACTGGACAAATAAGAACATATCAACAAAAAAATTATAAAATTTTTGGAGCGGTTTTTTAAGAAAATTAGTTTTGTATGAATAAAAAAAACATTTTTAGAAACAAAAAATTGAAATCGCATTTTGAAGTAAATATTAATAGACATATTAAATTTAAATTTCAACAAAATTAAGTGACTGGTTTTTGAAAAATTGATTAAAATTTTGTTTTGTAAGAATCGAAACCCAATTTTTTGAAAATCTTAGAGTCCAGTTTTATTAACTCTCTTTCTTAATAGGCATCTAAAAATAATTTTAATCGGTTAATCCAATAATGAAAAAGTCGAATAAAATGGTTCTATGGGATGCACCGCAAAATAAAATATTTGTTTACTTAAAAGTGAGGAACCGTCTTTTGGAAATACATTTCTTCCTAGCGATTTTTTTTAAACATTTTTGTATTTATGTCCCTTTGTTTTATGTTTTAGGAAAATAGTTTTTTTTTTAATTATTCAAGATAATATCAAAAAACTACTAAATACGATGTTTCGAAAAAGCCGATTCAGTCGTTTTCGAAATATGTATTGAGTTTTCAAACAATTTTTTTTTTTGAAGAACTAATGTTAAAGCTTTCTATGAGCTTCTGCATAAAAAAATTTAAAACGAAAATCAAATAACATGTTTTTCAGAAAATCTAAGACCATTATTAAAATAAAATACCCAAAAGTACAATTTCCCTTCATTTAAAACCCGTTGAAACCGTTTTTGAGAAAAATAAGATTTTTCTTTTTGTCAAAAAAAAAAAAAAAAATTATACCAGTTAACTACCATTATTTGTCGACAAAAAAAATTAAAAAGTGTGTGGGCATATTACCGAAATTACAATATGTACCAAGTTTGCAGCAAATGCATCTAACCGCTTAGGATGTAGACTCAACAATTATCTGAACCCAACATCAACCAAACTCTGAGCGGGACTATAATTGGATAGCTGATGTATCAAATCTAACTTCCTGCTTCTTATTTGAACGGCCAGCTTGTCTAGACGTCTGCGATTAGCTCTTTTTAAAGAACTTATTATTGAAATTAAATCGCTCATTTAATAAATCATAACATGCATGATATTTGTATTCCATCAATTGCATTTAGATTATTAAAGTACCTTTTATAATAATTACAATTATATTCTTATATTGTTAAAGTCTGATTTTCATATTTAATTAAATGTCATATCAAATAAATATTTGATTTTTTTATAACAAATGTGCATCGATATCTACATACTTCTGTCTAATTTTGGCTGTTCAGAAACTTGTACGGATACTAACCAATCGTATAGATAGGCTATCGTACTATATCTCAAGTCGACTTTATTTATTGCACCAGGTATGGCATAAGTGGGAAAGCGAAAAAAAGTTTTCTAAAAATATTAGTTATAGCCAAATTAATTATTAGAAAAATAAAAATATCAAAGCAGTAAAAGCGAAATAATTCAAATGGAAGGCAAGAAATCGCTAAATGAAAGTAGCAAATGAAAGTGCAAGGTGGCAAGGTGTTTGTTTGTATTAAACAAAAGGATAGTTTTTTTTGCTCACACTGTTTTGCACTGTTAAAATAAACAAGTACAGTGCGAGCACTAGGAAAATAAGGACGATTTACCAGGAGACCGATTTGCATTGATTTTGAAATTCTCCATATCAAAATAGGAGGTAAAAATAGAGGCAGGTGAAGAATTCCAAATCTGAGTTGTATGGCTGATTAAAGAATTTCTGTACCTATCCTGAATCCTGATAGAACGTCATAAATTGATTTTAGTATTTACATATAGAAATGGAAGTATTACGATTGACTTATTTATTGAACGAGAGGATTCGCTTTGGCTATTTCACTAGAACACTCTTTATACAAATAATATCTAAAAATAATATTTAATAAATATCTCATGAAAAAAAAACCCTTTCAGCAATAATTATGATTTAAGATAAACGAAGACCTTATTCAATTTTAAATCTTAATAAGTTTGTTTACTTTACTCCAACATTATCATCGCCAAACAAAGAAAAAAAATAGAAAATAAAATGTCTGTCACAAAAACAACAAATCACCACCATCGAATACCTATATTAAAAACTTTTGACAAAGGTTAAGCACAAGAGAAAAATCAATGTAAGCTTTATTATCTTTAGGATCTTAAAGGAGAAAGGTTAAAAGTAATTTCGACCTCATTTCTTAATGAAAACAAAAATCTTAACATTTTGTATAAACGGAGACCCGGAGACCTTTTTCATCATTTTCAATCACACCATTTTTATGACAATGTATATTATATGTACATACATACATATATATATTCTTCACTCTAAGGAATGGATGAACCCAAAAATATTATTACCCTTAAGATATATCAAATTCAATTTTTTGTGCTTTGTTTTTCTTTTCTAGAAAGCAACTTCTGTAAATTGTATGATTGATCAAATTTGTGAACAAAATTTTAGGCAGGTTGAAAAGCTAACCTAACCCATTCGTAAATAGGGTACTCACGATAGAATTAATAATTTCTCCTTCCAGCGGATAAGATTTAAAAAATATATATTTTAACACCACATATGTACATTTTTACAAACGTAAATGCATTATAGATATTGAATCAGCCTGCGCACACGGAATGATTTATGGCGGCGGAAACCAAAGTGTGGGGAATCGAATTGTAGAGTAGGAAATTGACTTAAGCCTTCCATCAAATTTTGATTTGATAAATATAAAGATGAAAACTAATGTATCCTACTCTCTGTCTCTATATTCTGAAATCAGCAAATAATAACTTAATGTATTATACTACAAAACATTGCTTCTACCAGAATAAATTGACAGTTGTACACTTGATCTATGAACCCGTGTTTTCCAGTAATGCCGTCACATTTTGGCATGTGTCATACGCCCCAACACGTGGTAATTTGTCGCTTTGTCCCAAGTGTCTATGGCCTTTTTTTTTTTTTATAAATTCATTTTTATTTCATTTTAACTTATAACTATCTTAAAGCTAGAAAAAAATGTTTAAAACTAGCCTAATTATCAATAACTTACAACTAATTTACTGGCCCTTTACGGGCGCTCTAAATTAAACAATAACTCTTAAAACTAATGTCTTTCGACCTAAAAACTATTTTAATTAAATCTAATTTTTTTTTTATTTTATTTTATATTTCAAGGAACTTTCACAAAAACTTGATATCTTATCATTTTTTTTTTTTTTTTACTTATAAACTAAACCTAAATATATATTAAAAATAATTAAAACTAAATAAAACTAACTTATACTAACCAACAACCCAAACCCCTAAAATACCTAATAATACTTAAAGCTACTTAAAAACTAGAACAGCCACAGCAGCATTTTTTTTTTCGTTGTTTAATTTTTTTTTGTTTATTTTTTATATGCATGCAGACACACAACAACATGCAACCCACCCATACATGTACATACGCACCTACATATACGTTCGCACATACATGTACAGAAACGCAGATACATGCACGTATGCCCCCGCATACATACATATTTTTAATTTTTTTTTTGGTGCTACCCCGACTGTTCCCTATACCTAATGCCCTAAATCTATGTAAGTCGGCCAAGATATAATATCTTCATCGACTTTAAATATCACGATGCTGTTCAGAGAGCCACCAGAACTGGTTCTCCTGTTTCGCCCTATCCCTCCGGTCCCGATCGGACACAGTCCTACTGAACCGAAGGCGCTCTTCTCCACCTTGAGCGATGACGTCTCGACCATACAGGAGTCGCCTATCCACAGTTTTCCGGCTGACGTGGTAGATGAGCGGAACCGCCCCTCCATCCTGTATCAGCCCTTGACTGTCCAAATAGAGGAATGCCTCGGGAGGGATGTGACCACTTAACCGCGCACTCTCAAAATATTCGTTATTGGGGTAATAAGCCCCAAAAATTAAGCTGTTAGTTGAGGACATCGCTCTTGCAACGTGACCCCGAATCAGCTTGAACAAAAAATTATCTATTCTGTTTATGTTGGCTCCGTTGTATAGAACCTGGTTGGAATAATATCTTGTGTACTCCGACTCTGGTGTTCTGTGTAATCCAAGGCAACGTCTAAGACATTGCCTCTCAAACACCCGAATCTTTTCCATTTGATATGGGGCAACGTTGAACCACACCGGGCATCCGTAGGCAATCATCGGCCTGATGAGGGCCATGTAGCAAATCACCTTCACCCTGCTGTCAAGACGGCTGCTATAAAACAGTCGTTTTGTCAAGGCAAAGGCTCCCCTAGCCCTGGCCAAAGCAGCACCTATATGTCTGTCGAAATACAGGTACTGATCCAACCAGATGCCAAGGTACTTTACTACACTTTTACTCGCCAGTGGATGTCCATGTGACCCTACGATCACCAGCTTGCGCCAGTTCTTTCTCGTATCCCTTGAGGCGCTAGACAACGGAGTCCTAAACAAAATAGTTTCTGATTTCTGGAAGTTGATTTTTAACTTCCAGTCATCACAATATCGCTGAATCTTGTCGAAGTCACTCTGCAAGAGACTTTTGATGACCTCAACTGTATTAGCTGTTCTGTACGCAATTAGATCGTCGGCGTACGCAATTACCTGAGTTAGACTACCTATCAGATCGCTGGTGTAAATGCTGAATAGAATCGGCGAGTTAACCGCTCCCTGCTGAAGACCATTATTAATATTAAAAATTGCGGTAGAAGTTACATTGCCACTCTTGACAACAAACTTTCTACCATTTAGCATGTCATAAAGCATATACAATAGAGGTTTCCTTATACCTAGTGTGGTTAGCTTTAGATAGAGACCTTCTAACCATACGGTGTCG
This sequence comes from Philhelius pedissequus, assembly GCA_910595825.1. Classification (NCBI taxonomy): domain Eukaryota; kingdom Metazoa; phylum Arthropoda; class Insecta; order Diptera; family Syrphidae; genus Philhelius; species Philhelius pedissequus. Next base: position 172,549,323 of record OU343161.1, on the reverse strand, counting down.
AAGGCCTTCTCCAAATCAACCAGACAGGCACCCGTCCACTGCTTTTTAGTTTTGTTCCATTGGATATCAGAAACTAGTTTAGACGCGGCATGAATTGTGTCATATCCCGCCTTAAAACCGAACTGATTATCCGGGATGATATTTTTGTCCTCCGCCCACTTGAACAGGGCTCTATTAATAACCTTTTCAAATACTTTGCTGATACTCGGAAGAAGACTTATCGACCGGAGATTCGCCGGATTGGAGTTGTCCTTTCCCTTTTTTGGGATAGGGTACAACACAGCTGTCTTCCACCGCACTGGATAATATGCATTATTCAGCGCGTTGTTAAACAGTGTGGTATAAATGCCAACTGCTTCTTGAGGCAAATGTCGTAGTACAACGTTGGACATACCATCGACTCCTGCAGACTTCTTTTTCTTTAATGAATCGAAGATGAGCTGAAGCTCATTCTTCGAAATTAACAGGGGACTGGGCCCATTTCGGTCGGCGATTATGGCGTTTGCCAAATCTTCATCATTAAACCCGCTAAAAAGAAGGTTCTCAGATCGCCATTCGCTTATATCGTTTCGGAGCCATAAGTGATGAAGCAGAGCTCTGTTCTCCAGGTCATGATTCGGGCGAATGCTAGCATTCACCTTGTACACTTGCTGGAAAGCAGCCCCCACAGCCTCCACCTTCTCCTGCGGATCTTCGATTATGAAGAGGTCATCGTCCAAGACGGCGTCATCTGGGTGTATGCCTGCTGTCAGAAGTACGTCTCTGTTTTGTGTCGTCCTCTGGAGCTTAAGATACGGAAGGTCGTTTTGATCTTTTCTTCTGAATATCTTATTAACTTGTGGGAACATACTCGGGTCGGTAGCGTTCACGCCCCGAATTTTGTTGTCCCAAAACAAATTAATGGACAACCTATAATTTTCTTTGATCAATTGGTTGATGTTTTTGATGGACGACTTCAGTGTCCTTATCTCCAGATCTCGTGTGTCAGTAAGCCGTCTGTATAAGCGTTTTAGTCTTGTCAGTAAGCCACTTTTTTGTCTGTGTAGTGCATCAATTGTCGCGTTACGGTACATGTCAGTTGCGTTACGTTCCTTGTATTTCGGTATTGTCCTGTTCATTGTTCGTTGAATTGTTTCGTCCATTTGTTCTAAGTATCTGTCAATTTCAGTATTTGTCATGTTCCTGTCATTTGGTGGGGATATACCATTTGATCGTAATTCGCTCAATAAGACGTTCGAGAAGCGTGACCAGCGCACCTTACTGTAATTAAAAGTATGCACCGGTACATACTCCTCCAACTCCATAAGCGCGTTCGGAAGTTGTATTACGGCGGCGCGTCCGCAGTGGTCACTGTCGTACTCAGTAATTGTTAGTCTTGCGTCTTTCAACAATAGATCCAGATAGGCACCGCTTCTTGGAAACGATGGCCTGTCTGTAGCGAGAAGTTCAATGCGATACTCCAGGTTGTATCGACCCATCCAATTATACGATGGTTACCACGAGGATTTTGTATTTGATTTCCCCAATCTATATGTTTGGCATTCAAATCACCAGCCAATATGTAGTAGTTTTCTTCCGAGCTCAATCTTAAGCATTCGAAAAGCTTTTCAAGCTCTGTTATAAACTGTGTGAGCTGAGGTGTTTCCGGTGCATAGGCAGCGATCACATACATTCGCTTCCCCTGTTGGAGATGAATGCATATGATGCATGCCTCTGACGTCCGAAATTTACGCACATCACTATTATAAATTACCTTATGACTAATGCCTTTACGTATAAAGATTGCGACGCCCCTTCCTTGAGTGGAGTTGGGTCGGTCTCTCCTTACGATATTGTAATTATTGTTAGTCAATTTATGTTTCTGGTTAAGCTTAGTTTCGCTAGCCATAAACACATCTGGACTTATGTCTTTAAGCAATTGGAATAAATTCGCTCTACGTTCGGTCCTAATCAGTGAATTTACATTCACAGCTAGGATCTTAAAGGGCCTCTAGTGTATATGGCCTTATGACACACACATTCTTAAAGAGAAGTCATGTCGATCGGTTCAATTCGTTAATTGATTTTATTACCCCATTCAAAATAATGTTCAATTTTGTTGCCAGCAATAACGGATCTTATTTCCAAATATAGAAATGCTTTCTTACATAATCTTTTCTACTTAGGTTATATAAAATAAAATATGATAACGAACAGTAGAATTGTTGTTTTTTTTTTAATTAAAAGTACGCTCTCTTTTTGAGTCCTTTCGTTTGCTCATTGCAGTTTCTCTATAGTCGCATTCGAAAATGACATTAGGCCATATTGACATGACGTTTTTGTAAAGCGGCAAATGGCCATATATTAGGAAAAATTACCATATCGCACATAGTTAAAGTGTCATACGCTCATTTTATGTAAACACATTATGGTTGGAACTCAATTTTTTTTAATTACATATAACGTTGATGGTTGCCATTAGTAATCAAAAAGAACATACCAAATCCTACCTCAATCAAAAAATATCTTGAGGGTTCGTAACGCACTTTAACATTTATTTGCAATGGCATTTTGATTGTTTTGCAACGTTTCGCTGATTTTGTTTGTAACTTCACCCAGAACTCACCAATTGGATGTAGCAGCTTTTGAGTTTCGCACAACACTCTTAGTCCCTACCGACCAACCATTATTCGAGTGTCCTTTACTATATTTTAGTTTCCCAAGTGAAACTCTTTTTTGTGCTAAGCTCGTACATTATTCTTCTAGATGTGTCTAGCTCTTATAAGTCCATCCCTGGTTTTGTAACCAAATACTTCAGCTGAAGCTTCGGTTACCAGCTTAACACTTAGCTTCACACTTTGATTGTGACATGGGAAAGGATGATAAGTTATTTTTTCGATATCTAATCTATACTTACAAAACAGAAAATCACGTCATCAGTGAGGAATATGAACAACTATATGCCTATATCTCTCCTTCCCGTTTGTTTTAAAATTTTTGAGAGAGCAATGAAAATGAGGTCTTTAGAGTTCTTAAATAAAAATAATTTCTTAGGTGAATCTCAATCGGGATTTCGAGCCCATAGATCATTGTTGAATTTCTGTTGTGAAATTTATGACTGTAATGCACAATGATTAACAAAAGCTTTTGACTTAGTCGACCATGATATTCTGTTGGGAAAATTATATTATGCAGGTATGCGTGGATTTATATTTAATTGGCTTAACTCTTACTTGGAAAATAGAAAGCAATTAGTTGAGATAAATGCTAGCTTAAGTAATTTAAAACGAAGACCGCCCAAAGGAAGAAATTCAACATCGCCTGTCTTAGCACATCTGAGAAAGCCAGAGACTACAGTGAGCAATTGACCGGGAAACTCTCTGCCGTGCCCACAGCCACAAGCGTCAACGACCAGTGGAACCAGTATCGCGACATCATTAAGGAGACAGCCAAGACCACCATAAGCTACCAACCACCCACGAAAAAGAACCCGTGGTATGGAAACCCTGCGAAGAAAGAAAAGCGTATCCGTAGCCTCTCAGCTCAGGTATCTCGACGAATCTTGCACCGCCGCCACCACCCGCTGGTTCTACAAAACAGCCAAGCAACTGGCATCTGGTTATAGGACTGGCACGCAAGCTCTTCGAAACAGCTGAGGGAACCTAGTCACCACAGCACAGGGAATTGTAGACGTGTTTAAGCAGCACTTCCAGCAACTGCTTAATGGGCATTATATAAATGAAGCAACGGGAGAACAAAGAATCATGACACCAGTCAATGAAGATCCAGTCCCAGCGCCCAGTACTGAAGAAGTTAAGAAAGCCATACACAAGCAACAGAACAACAAATCCGCCGGCTCGGATGGCCTACCTGCGGATCTCTTTAAGTATGGAGGAGATGTTCTGGTAGAGCGCATGCACCAGCGCATCAACCAGTGTGGGAGGAGGAAAGCATGCCCGACGATTGCTCAAATAGCTCCATATGCATAATCTACAAAAAAGGCGATCCTATGTCCTGCAAAAACTACAGAGGCATATCCCTGCTTAGTGTTGCCTACAAGATCCTATCCAGACGAGTACAGGGTTCAGACAAGGAGATGCGCTATCATGTGACTTCTTCAACATAGTCCTGGAGCAGATAGTACGCAAGAGTGGTGCTAACCTGGAAGGCACTATCTTCAACAGGTCTTCCCAACTGCTTGGTTATGCGGACGACATCGACATTACCGGCCGCTCTAAGCGAGCTGTGCTGGAAGCATTCACAGCTATTGATGAACAGGCGCAATGCGTTGGTCTTGAAGTGAATGAGGACAAATCCAAGTATATGATATCAATAAACAAAGCCTCATCTGTCCATCGCCCAGGACGAAACGTCACTGTTGGTAGCTGTAATTTCGAAGTAGTCGAGGAGTTAACCTAGGAACAAACATCAATTCCACGAACGACACCTTAGTAGAAAACCGACCGAGAATTACCCTAGCAAACCGTTGCTACTTCGGTTTGGCCAAACAAATGGGTTCAAAACTCCTGTCTCGAAAGACAAAGTGCACGCTATACAAAACGCAAATTTTACAAGTTCTACTCTACGGCGCCGATTGCTGGACGATAAGGAAAAAAACTGAATTGATACTGGGCACTTTCGAGAGAAAAATTCTTCGGAGGATATTTGGTCCTATATGTGAAGAGGTCGAATGGAGGAAAAGATTCCATCGAGAATTGTGGGAGCTGTACCAAGATGTGGATGTAGTTCACAGAGCCAAAGCGCGTCGGCTTCACTAGCTCGGCTACATCGAGCGAATGGACAACAACGCTCCAGCTAAGAAAATCTTCGAATTCCAGGACGCAGGTTCGAGACGATCAGGAAGACCGAACCGCACCTACAGGTACCAGGCGGTTACAGACGCAAGAGCGCTTGGTCTCGATGAATGGAGGGAGCGTGCGAGGCCCATCGATTGAAGACCGCATTATGTCAGGCAGCGACCCTCCATGGATCGGGAGCCGGATAAGTAAGTAAGTTAAGTAATTTATGCAACGTAAGCATTGATGTTCCACAAGGTTCGATTTTGGGGCCTTTACTATTTTTGATTCTAATCAATCCTATTTTCTTACAGAATTTCAAAGGAAAAATTACAGCTTTTGCTGATGATATGGCCTTTGCATATAGTTGTAGATCTTTGGTCGACTTAATTTCTGCGATTAACTTTGACTTTAGATACAAAATATTTAAAAGACAACTAAGACTATAAAAACTAGCAAAAAAACAAAACCCACCAATTAAAATAAATTGTAAACACAAATTCTACCCTAGACTCGTCAATAACACTCAAATTCAATTTACAGAAACCGAAACAAATCTATTGAACAAAGGGCTAAAATTTAATTTACCCATAAACAACAAAAATAATTTGATCCGTGAAATAACAAACGCAGAAGCTGCTATAAAATCACTAACCACTTACGAAATGCAAAACGAAACCAGAATCGAAATATATAAAAAACTGAAAACTGTATTAAAAAACCATAATAAACTTAATAAATATACAAATAATTCTAAAAAGAACTTAACCGACATAAAAAATATAAAACAAAAACTAGAAATTAATAATGCATTCATCACGAAGACAGACAAATGCAATACAGTTGTTATTATGGACAAAAAAGAATACACTGACAAAATACACATATTCCTAAATGAAAACAATATAAAAGAAATAGATAAAGACCCCACAAAAACATACACAAACACATAAACAGCGCAATACCCAAATGTAATAATTTACTCACAAATTTAACCAAACTTAAACTAAAACAAACAAAACCAACTGCACCACATTTCACTGGTTTGTCCAAAATCCACAAAGAAGTAACACCCATCAGACCACTCATTAATTACACAACTGCACCAAGTTATAAAGTCGCTAAATCATCACAAAAACTAATTAAAATTAACACCATCTTTCATAAAAATCATAGCATTAACAATTATCAACAACTAATAACCAAACTAAAAAACATAAACATATTACCTAATTACAAAATGATTTCTTTTGACGTCACTAACAATCATCAAGAAAATAATCTTAAATTCACAGCCACCTTAAATACAAATCAAATAGACAAACTAATAACACTACTTAAATTACTATAACAACAAAATTACTTTACATTTAACAACAAATACTACGTACAACATGAAGGCCTAGCAATGGGTTCACCCCTAAGCGGCTTAATCGCAGAATTCTACCTAAACCACTTTTTTTTTTTTTTTTTGTCATTTATTTTTATTTATAGCAATTCCTTACACACTAAGATACAACATCTTTTAAACTAGTGCAAAGTTCAGTAATAATATACTATGTATTTATATAAAATTGAATGATAAAAAGTTAAAACAAAAAAAGCTGATAATTAAAAAAAAGAATAGAAATTAAAAGATTTTGTTCCGATTTTAAAGCAAAAAGAAAAATAAAAAAGGAAAGAAAATAGTTGCATTTAATAAAGAAGATTTAAAGATAAAAAATAATCAAGTAAGCTAAAAGTAATCATCGAAGAGCCTCAAAATATTGCCTTAGTCTCGTCTTGAACCGAGTGCTACATACCATCATCCTTATGACCAGGGGTAAGGAATTCCACAACCGAATCGCGTGTACAAAAAATTGACGACTAGAAACAAGATAAGAGTAGCGTAATGGAGTTAGATCAAAGGTTCTAGTTGAGCACGGAAACTGAATTTTGTTGTAAAGATATTATGGTTTTCTTGTTTGCAAAATACTATTAAGCATTATTAGTGTTCTTAAAGCAGATTAATTATCAAGAGAGACGCCATGTATAATTTTATAGTATGCGGAAATATGGTCATACCTTGCCACACTATTATAGACAATGTTAAGCTTCCTTTTGTCCCTGAAATCACAATTACTAAAAATTTCACAACCATATAGTAATAGGGGAATGAGAAGTGATTTGGCTATTATCATTCTTGTTTTAATTGGTGTAATTTTTTGAGTGGTCCATAACATTCTTAAGCCTCCATACAATCTTCCGATGATCATATTTATGTGGCTTGTCCAGGTAAGGGTTCTGTTAAACACTACTCCTAGGTTTTTTGCTGATTCGACAAACTGGATGGGAATATTGTTGAGCAGTAATGAAGGAAAATAAACTGTATCTAATGGATTTCTGGAAATAATCAAGCATTTGGTCTTGCTTGGATTTAAGCATAGTCCATTTAATTGTGACCTTAGTTAAGCCTTCATTTATCTCCCAAGCTCCATTTTCAATTAAACCAAGAGGACAGCTATATCGAAGCTGAACGTCGTCAGCATACATATGAAAGGACGAATTGAAACCTAGAGACGGGAGCTCATTTATATACATTGAAAATAGAAGAGGTCCTAAAATTGATCCTTGAGGGACACCATGGCCTAGTGGAAGGAAGGGTGACGTTTGATTGTTAGCAACCACTGATTGATACGTTGAAGATAAATACGAAGAAATAAGTTTTACTGAAGATGAAACAAACTGGAATTTATCCCTTAATTTAGTGCATAAGATATTATGGTCGACGGTGTTAAATGCCTTCAAGAAGTCTAGGAGTGTGAGGAAAGTAACGCAGTTGTTGTCAACACTCTCTCTTATTTCTTCGACAACGTTTATAAGAGCTGTCGTGCAGCTGTGACCTGGACGAAATCCAGATTGATTTGGACATAGCATGTCATTTTGATCTAAGTAAAGTCTAATCTGTCTGTTTATGATTTTCTCAAGAACTTTCGATAGATAAGGTAAGATAGCTATTGGTCGGTACTCATTACGATTTTTTGGTATTGGAATGATTTTAGCTCGTTTCCAATTTGCTGGAAACACTCCAGTCATTAAAACAGTATTGAAGAGGTGGGTAATGGGGTCCAAGGTGTAGGGAAGGGTTGCCTTTAAAAACACCGGATGAATTTCATCAAAACCCACTGAATTAGATTTTATAGATAGGCAGAACCTAAGAACATCCTCTTCAGTCACGTTGGAAAAACTAAAACCATTAGAAGATACGCTGTTAGTTTCCAAATTTAAGAAGATAGAGCTATGGTTTTGTTCGAACGATGAGAGATATATAAACTTTTCATTCAGTTGATCGCAGTTCATATTATTATCTGAATTATTAGTATGTTTTCCAACACCTATATCCCTTAGATTTTTCCAAAGCTTATGACCAGCAAGAGAGGGATTTAATCGAGAAGAGTAATAGCGTTTTTTTGATTCTCTGATCTCAAACACAACTTTATTTCTTAGGTCGGTATAGTTTTCAAAAATATTTGCAGCCTAAAACGTTTCCATGTTTTATACGCCATATTGCGTTGATTAATCAACATTTTTATATTGTTAGTAAACCATGGATGGTCCTTATACCTAAAAAGTTTTGTTTTGATAGGAACGTGAACATCAAAAAGAAAATTTAAATTATCCTGAATGAATTCAACTTGGTCATCAACAGATAGCATTCTTGAGACTTGAGAAAAATCAATTGATTGTAGATCATGTTTTAAGCGATTGTAATTAATGTTTTTAAAATCCCTAAAGCTGTTATGGTTACTAGAAACTATAGGCTCACACTCAAAAGTAATTTGCAACAGATCTTGATGTGAGAAACACGGTGCAGATAGTTGATCAAACTGAAGAACTTTATTTAAGTGGCTTACAAAAAATACATCAAGCAGGGTACTTGATTCCTTGGTGAAGTGTGTTGGAGGTGCTGTATTCACTGGATACAAGCTGAGAGCTTTCAAGTCATCAGCGAGTGAAGATTCTAAAATCAGATTGCTATTGAAGTCCCCTCCTAGTATGATATATGGTGATACATTTGTCAACTCATCTAATTTAGTTAATAATGATGAAGTATTTACATGTTTGTTACAATACAATTTTGTTCTCCTTGCAAGTAATTTTAGCAAAGACAAAATTGACATCATCACTAGGTAGAGATTCACAGAAGAATTCTGGCTTTAGTCCACAGCGTACATAAATAGCTACCCCACCCCCAATTCTACCCACTCTGTCCCGTCTAAACAGTTTGAAACCTCTTAAGTCATACAAAGCGTCATTTATTTCTGGCCGAAACCATGTTTCAGTCACATACACAACATCGACCTTAGAATCTGCAAACAAATACCTAAATTCATCGATTTTCGGAAGTAAACTCTGAGCTTGTATTAATACAACACACCTGAAGACCAGTACGCTGACTACACAAAATATTAATCATACTACGTGAGATATCATTATTACCAGCAGTTGTGGAGTTCCCATTATTGCTTACTATATTAGGACCAACCATTAATAGAAACTAAAAACAATTGGCTGCTAATAAAGCATCCCTTCACACAAGTGACATAGAATGTATCATCGATAGAAAAACTCGACCTGACAAAAAACGAAGGCTCGAACTCAAAGATAAATAAAAATAAAAGGCAATTGTACAGGATTCAAAAAAAAAAGAAAAACTTAAAAAATACAATGTTAAGTTTCATTATTAAATGCATTACAATAATTTATAAGAAAAGTAAAGCAAATTATTAAAAAATTAAGTAATAACGGGTGATTTTTTTGCTACTTGGTTTTTGGCGTTTATATTTTTGACAGATCACACATGACAAATTCCACGAACATTTGACATTTCGATTCAGTATTGTTTTCCATTTCATCATGAATAGACTTACGCCTGAACAACGTTTGCAAATTATTGAAATTTGTTATCAAAATTCGTGCTCTGTGAAAAATGTGTTTCGCAAGCTACGTCCGTTTTTTTTCCGCTCATTTTTGGCTAAATGGATACGTGAATAAGCAGAATTGCCGTATTTGGAGTGCAGAGCAGCCAGAGGCAATTCAGCAGCTACCAATGCATCCCGAAAAATGCACTGTTTGGTGCGGTTTATGGGCAGGCGGCATCATTGAGCCGTACTTCTTCAAGGACGATGAAGGCCGCAGGGTTACGGTCAATGGAGAAAGGTACCGTTCGATGATAACAGATTTTTTTTTGCCGAAAATGCAAGAATTGAACTCGGTCGACATGTGGTTCCAACAGGACGGTGCCACATGCAACACTGCACGCGAAACCATGCATCAATTGAGAGGCGAATTTGGTGAGCAGTTGATCTCACGTTTTGGCGCAGTCAATTGGCCACCAAGATCATGTGATTTGACCCCGTTAGACTATTTTTTGTGGGGCTATGTTAAGTCTATTGTCTATGGGGACAAGCCAAACACGATTGCTGCCTTGGAAGCCAACATTGAACGCGTCATTGGTGAGATTCCGGCTGAAATGTGTGAAAAAGAAGCTCCAATTTTGGAGCTTCAGAATGGACCACCTGAAGCGTAGCCGCGGGCAACATTTAAGTGAAATTATTTTTAAAAAGTAAATGGCAGAAATTGATTTATCGATCCAAATAAAAATTTCATTCACTTTTTACAAGTTTCTGTGTTTTTTTGAATTTTCAAAAACCAAGCTCTTAAAAAATCACCGTTTATAAACAGAAAAAATAAAAATAAAAATTTAAATGCAAAAGAGGATTTAAAAAGGTTTGAAAAGAATTGTAAAGAAGTAATTGTTGAAGAAGACAAATGTTGATTATCGTTTTCTCTACTTAATCTTTGCAATCAGCTTCATTTGTTGTCGTCATACCAGCAGCAGCAGCAGCAGCCAAATAATCAGCATTAGTAATTAAAGTTGGTTTCTCATTTTTATTTTTTTTTTAATATGGACAAGTCCACGCATTGTATAAATGGAAAATTATTTGTGTTCTCTTTTGAATTTGATTGCACTTTGTAATATAGAGCGATTTCTTACCGTTAAACATTCATGAATCAAAACCACACAGGCGTTGTCATTGTCATCGAACCCGAAATCTCGAAGTCGCAGTGGTTGTTGCGATGACATTCGGTAATTAGCAATTGATGGGAGAACCGTGCTTTTGTCAGTCGGTGACAAGAATTTTTTTACAATTGGTGCATGTGGATATTTGTTGTTTTGTGTTTTTAAACGGAAAATGCTTTTGAGCGAAGGCGGTTGAAAACCAGCAACATGTACACACATGTGATTAAACATCAATTTTAAATTTTAGTTGGGTAAACAAGGAAAACCTTGAAGCAGCGCGTCGCTACTTATTTCTTTTTGTTGGTATTTTTCTTCAGTTTGTTCCAAGCGTGTTAAAATTTTATTAGTGGTTTCGCTGTGTTGGTTTAATTGTTGTTTTAATTGGTCATTTTCGCGTTTTATAGTGTCTATGGCACTCAACTGTGTTTCAATTATTTCAGCTCTCTTGATCATGTCATCAATTGAGTATTTAAGAGTGGCGATTTCGTCATCAATTTTTTTGGATAACCTCTGTTCGGACTCCGAAATTTTTAAGCTAAGAGAAGATGTAATCGACTCACTTTGCTTAAGAAGTGCCTTCTCCAATCTGGTCCATATATTCCCTGTACTGTCCTCATGTGTTGGCTTAAGTGATGGTGACTGATAAAGCTTACTGCTTGATGGTGTGCTTGAAGATGCAGGTGTATTTGCCGCTTTACCGGTACGTCTTGACATATTAGTATTTTGTTGGGCAAATATTATAAATTTCACTTAACTTAGGACTGTCAAGAGCAACAAAGGAATAAAGACTCAAATTTGGTTTCAAGCACAACAAAATTAAAAAAACAAAACAAATATCAGTGCAAAAGTACTTAAAAGTTCACTGCAATGTATTTCGATACAGATTAAGTTCAAATGAGGTAAGCCTTAACAACTTCTATTGATTGGCACATAATTATATGCTAAGAAATTCAGTTTTACTAGCTGCTTACTAACACACGTCTACTATCACTCATTACTTGTTTTGTCGAACTTTGAAAACCAATACATACTGTCTCCTCTTAATGCACTTTTCCCAAAAATCATCACATACTCCAGATATGTTGATGACACATTTATTATCATAGATGGAACATTTAGACAAATAGACGTTATGAGAAAATACCTCAATAACTTAAACGCTAAAATTAAATTCACTGCTGAAATAGAAAATGATAACCAAATAAATTTCTTAGACCTAAACATAAAACAGAACAACAACAAGCTCATCCATAAAGTATACAGAAAACCAACCACCACTGACACCACTATCCATATTGATTCACACCACCCACAAACACAAAAAACAGCAGCCTACAACGCACTTGTTAATAGATTATTAACAATCCCTATGACGAATGCAGATTATGAAGATGAAGTTAACACAATAAAACATATAGCCAGAGCAAACGGATATAAAATCGAAATGATCGACGAACTTATAAATAAATAGAAACAGAAAATAAACAAAAACAATACAAATAACTGCAACAATATTCAAATAGAAACACCCAAATACATTTGCGTAGAATATACAAATTTACTACCACAAATAATTAAAAACTCTCTTAAAAAACAAAATATTAAAATATCATTCAAAACAAATAACCATATATCAAAACTTTTACAGCCAAAAACCAAAAGTGACATAAAAACTAACACAGGTGTATACAAATTAAAGTGTAGCGATTGCAACAATTATTACATTGGTCAAACAGGGCGATCATTTATAGAAAGGTTCAACGAGCACAAACCTAAACCTAACTCCACGTCTAATTTCGCAATACACCTGATAGAGACAAACCATACCTACACAAACTTCGAAATTAATTTGACCACCCTACACCGTTGTAAAAAAGATAAACTCATGGACGCACTCGAAGAATATGAGATATACAAATCGCATAAACTAGAGGAAGACAACATAATCAATGACGAATTAATATTTAAAAGAAATGCACTATATGATACTGCAATTAATAATACATAAATCAACAAAGAAGAAGACAACACAAAAAAAGGAAGATGACAACCAAATAAACAAAAAAATAAAAATTTAAACAAAGTTGCCAACAGCCCGATGAAGGAATGATAATTCCGAAACGCGTAGCAAATTAATTAAGAAAGTTGTGATTAAAAAACTAAATTTTATTTATGAATTAAATATCTAATTAAAATTCAAAAATCTTTTATTTTATATTTACTTTTATTTCCTATAAAAATAAAAGTTATCCAGTTCTTATCCTTCAGAAAAATATTGTACGCATTATTTGTAAAACAAGTCGTTTTCATAATAGCTTCATTTTGTTTCAGGAGTTAAAAGTTCTACCATTAAGACATATCTACTATTTTCTATTTTAATGTTCTAAAAATGTTTTTTTATTAGAAGCGGATATCTTTCCTTACGGAGAAACTCCCTACATAATTTGAGGGTGAACTACAGGAATCTAGTAACTATCGCTTTCAATTTCAATTTCAATTCAATTTCAATTTCAATTTATTTCAATAAAATATAAGGTTAACAATGACACATTAAGATATGAATCTTATAGAGTATCTAGAATAAAATTTACAATATGTTTCAATAATGAATTTAATTTAATTTGGATTTAATTATACACATTATGTACAAAAATAAGAGTAAAATGTAATATATGTTTTCAAGAGAAGTAAATATAGTAATTTATTTATTACACAATATAAAAATGAAACAAAAAGTAAAGAAATTTACGTTATTTAGTAGAAAAATAGTATTCTAAAATGAAAACCAAAAACAAAAACAATAGTACTTAAAGACCAGAAAAGTGCAAATATAGTTTCCTCTTAAAAGTGATAGGTGAGGTTATACTCTGCAGTTCGTTCGGAAGTGAATTCCACAAACGAACTGCAGATACATAGAAAGAGCGTTCTGCAATGATGTGCGAAAAACGCGGTACAATTAGTTTCAATCCTCGTTGAGAATTGGTAAACTGCAGCGATTCACTTAAATAAGCAGGACATCTACTGTGGATGACATTATGGAACCTTAAAATAAGTCTGTATCTCAAATAATTCTCAAGACTCATACCAACCAGTAAATGTTGTAACTGTGAGACACTGGTATGTCTCCGAATACCATATATGAAACGAATGCAGTCATTAAAAGCAACATAGAGTTTACGCTTACATAGACAATCAAGAATGGGATAGACCGAACAATTAAAAATAAAGTATGGCAAAATCAACGATTTTATAAGGTATGATTTCATATCAGAAGACAATAACTCAGAGGAAGATCTCAAAGATCGGAGACCAAAATAAATTTTCCTAATTGTATCTGAGATTGCTCCACAGCAGCTTAAATTACTGTTTATTTTATATACTAAATATTTCACATCTTTCACATACACAATTCTTTCATTGTCAAGAATTACCGGAGGAAATTCTTCAAGACTTAATTGATCCCTAGAACATAGCATGGAAACAGATTTAGAAGGGTTTAGTTTCATTGCATTGTTATTCGACCAATTGAGAACATAATTAGATCTTCATTTAACCTTACTATACAATCCTCCATCAGACCAACTGAACGAAAGATGTATAGAACAACATCATCAGCATACAGATGAATTTGGCTGTTTTTAATTACGTTGGGAAGGTCATTGATAAATAAGGAAAATAAAAGCGGACCCAAGACTGAACCTTGCGGTATACCCGCGTTGATTATAGTAGGATTACATGTACCCACATCCGTTTTTACACGTTGAATTCGATTAAGTAAATAGCTGTGTAGAAGCCTAAGCGAAGTGCCAGCAAAATTAAATTTTACCTTAAGTTTAGATAGTAGGATGGAATGGTCAATACAGTCGAATGCTTTGGAAAAATCTAGTAACACCATGACACCGAATTTACCAGAAACGAGTGCAAATCTAAAATCCGAAGTAACTTTAACTACCGCAGACTCACAGCTATGTTTGCTTCGAAACCCAGATTGCCATTGAGACAGTAAGTTGTTTTCAGTTAAATAGGCTTGAATTTGGTCATGAATAATTTTTTCAAATACTTTACATAAAAAACATAAAATACTGATAGGCCTGAAATCAGAAGGATTAGAAGGATTAGCTTTTTTAGGGACTGGTATTATACTAGCTTTTTTCCAAGCATCAGGAAACTGAGCACTATAAATACAGAAATTAATTACATGAAGAAGATGGTTGATTATGATAGGGAGTATAAGCTTTAAGAACTTTGGTGAAATATCGTCAGGACCAATAGAATTTGATTTAACCGACTTCATAGAGCAAAGTAACTCGTAAGGACTAATGCAGACAAATGAGAGGGTATTACCATCACCAGAAACATTAAACAAATCATGAGGGATACATGAACCGGAAGAAGGTGGGATCAAGACATTAGACATAGACTGAGCACTAAAAGGGCATTTGTTTTCATTTTTGTCTTCTTTAACACCAAGTTTTTTTAAATTATTCCATAATTCTTTTGAACCGAGAGACGGATCAAGCTTCGCTGATATATATTCACGCTTGGAATTACGTATGAGAGAAATAACTTTATAACGAGCTACTGTATATTGTCTTCTATTGTATTCTGTTCTGTTAGCCTTAAACCTCCGGAAGAAAAGTTCCCTTTCCCGAATCATAGCCTTTATGTTATCATTAAACCAAGGACATTTTTTAATTTTAAATTCTTTAGTAACAGTTGGAACATATTCATCATACAGCCTGGTAATAACATTATTGAAAATAGAAACTTTAGAATTAACATCTGATGAGAAATAAATCCCATTCAATTCTGAACTCAGAAAACTCGCTTGTATGCTTTCATGGTCAAGGCCACTAAACGACCTGTAACTAACTGTATGAATCCTATTTGTTCTATTCACGTCAAACTGATAGGAGCAAAAAATAAAATCATGAATAAAATCAGATGTAGGCCTTATTTGGTCATTTCCTAAAATCCTCCTCTTAGAACTTGTCAAAAACATGTCCAGCAAGGAAGGATTTGAATCTGATTTAAAACAAGTTGGCCAAAGGGAATTTATAACTGACAGTCCCATAACATCACAAAAATAGTTAAGTAATCTCGTTATATTGTTGTTAAGTAAAATATTTACGTTAAAATCACCCCCAATCAAGATGCCACTGTACTTAGAACTCAGTCTTAATAATGTTTCTTTTAGTTCAAATAGATTTTCTTCTCTAAACATGTTTGGTGGGCTATATAAAGAAACAAGTAAACACTTTTCAACTGCATTTTTGATTTCAACACAAATAAATTCAATATTAGCAGCAGTTGACCTATAGACTGTAGAAGCCGAAATATGCTCACGCAAATACACACACCACCTCCAACTCTGTCTTTACGATCATTTCTGTGCAATTTAAAACCAGGTAAAGCAACAAGAGCATTCGTATTATGGGCACTCAGCCTTGATTCCGATACCATAATGACATCCACTCTAGAGGTGCTAAACATTTGATAAAATACTGAATATTTAGCTCTTATACTCTCAGCATTCAAACAACAAACATTAAGACCATCAAACGCACAACACATCACATTTAGAACACTCCTTACATTATCAGGATCTGTACCAAAGACCATATTTAACAAATAAATTATTATAAAAAACCATCACCAACATTAAAGAGGAACTAATTTGCACTAAAATAATAATTTGGACTAAAATAATAAAGTAAGAAAGACATTCTTTAGTAATATAAGAAAATTCAATTAATTTATAAATACAATTACTATATAAAATAAATAATTTAAATTTTTTTTTAAATTTAAAGTGTGGTTCAAATAAGAGGCCCTTATAAAAATACATATAGGCAATCATATTGCAAAAATTAACTCTGCTTAAGAAATTCAATTTTAAATGAGAGTAATAAAAAGAAAATAAATGAAATAGAAGTAAACAATAGTTAAAGTACAATTAATATAGAGCAATTAAATATGAATGTTAAGTACAAATTATATAAGTGAGAATCATACGTGCATCATAGCAACAACAACAGCATCAACAAGCAGAATCATCATCACCATCAACAAAAACAACAGCAGCATCATTACCTGGAGCAACACCTTCTTGATTAGCATGTGAAAATATTTCCTCTGATTCCTTATCCATTCTATTCTCAACAGAATGAATATCAACGGTGCCAGTTGTAGACGTACCATATGAGCAAAGCACTTCAAGAGAGTTCATACTTGTAATACATAGAGGTTTTCTTTGTTCATCGTTATTTTGTCTGACATATACTCTGCCTTGTCTTGTAAATACAGCATGCAAGAAACCTGTCTTTCGGAATTCAATTGCTTTACGATACATTATTGAATGGTTGTCCCTTGTTAACCTCTCATACACTCTTACAAACTTATTTCCCTCAAACCCAAGATCAGTCAAAGTTACAGCTTTAGAGTTCAGTTTGTAATAAGCAGTTGCATTTTTCAAAACATTGATTTTATCTTGCGAGTGCGGAAGTTTAATAATAATTGCGCTATTTGCTGATGAGTTTCTCGGTTTAGTGCGAAAAATGTGAATCGGTGGCGACGGTATAATAAAATGCACTTTAGAAGGTTTTATACAATAGTGGCTCTCTCAATCTATTACAAATTACCTTTCTCGATTCGAAGTATAAGAGATGTTTCATCCTTCCTACACAGGGTAAAAGCATGGCTTTTTGATCACAATCACACTCAAATTGAAAATTAACTGTCCTTAATAAATTAATTAAAAAAAAAAAATCTGTTATTCTTTTTCCTTGCCACGGCTAAGTTGGATTTATTTTGTTGATGAGTACTCGCCACTAGCTCTGGTTTCTAGCCTAGCTAAAGAGTGTCTCTTAATTTATTTTGTTGGCTTACTGAAAAATTTGTTATGTTATTTGGAAGATCACTACGTTAAATATTTTTCATAAGTATACATTTTATACGAGTATCATTTTTGTTCTTTTTATACATCTTTATATATTTTTTTTATTACCATTGTAAATATCTTGCTTAAATTAATTCTGAAAATTGCTAATGTAATCTTCTGAAAAATTTCGTATGTCTTTTATTATACAGTGTACCTAACAAGATGAATTAATAAATACAAAATACAATACAAATTTGGTTGCAGTAGGTTCAGTAACTTTTATTTACGTCCTACCAGTTAATTAAGTATACATAATCATCGGCCTAAAAATTTTCGATTCTTTATTTGATTTTGTTGTGCTTTCATCGGGATCGTGCTCTGAACACTGATATGTTTTTTAAACACACTTGAACCACACAAATCAGAACACATTTTCATTTTAATCATAAAAAGCAATACAACACAATACCTACCCTTTTTGTAGACTGCAAATCAACTAGCAATAACCTTCTTTCGCCAACTTATGTTTCTAATTATTTTTTTCTTCCTATATTCCTTCTTGACACACATGGCATTTGGTGCGTTAAGCAATTTACTCTCATGCTCAGTCAATTATGTTCGAGCATGTCGAGTGCGATCTACACATGTTCAGAACGAAAAAAGAAACACGTATTTGGAGTTCCGCATGCTCCGAGTTAAAAAGAAAAACAAACAAATTTTTTGACAACTCAGACTGTGCTCTGAACTAAAAAAGAAAAACGACTATTGTGTGCATTCGACACAGCCGGTTTTTTTTGTTCGTTTTGTTAATTCTTATACATTAGTGTTTATTGTGCGTATTCGACGACGAATTTTTCCGACATTCTGATTAATTATTGCAAGACGTGTACGTCTTCCAAGGTTAGATCGGAATCAGTGTAATAATACTCAAAACTAGGATCAATTGCAGTAAGAAAAATAGCACATTTGCTGGAATAGGAAATAGGTTTGTTCGTTGAGCCCTGAAGCCGCCCTAGGGTCGACCTAAAGCATTTTTTGAAAAACCTAAAGTCACCCCGATAAACAAATTCTGTGTTTTTTGCCCTTAATTAATTATATAATTCGCCCTTAACTCGCCCTGAAGTAGAACTATGTTTATAGCAGGGGCAACTTGAGGTAAATGAATAAACGTCAAAGTCACATGAGATCTGAGGTAGGAATGGGCGATATTGAGGATAATATCGGGTACTCCTCGTCGATGTTATTTGTTTTGTTGTGAATTCTCGTTTTGAATGCAAATTGTTATTTTTAAAATGGAAATAAAACAATACTCAAATTAGTTTTCAGACACAGACATGAAAAATGGAAAGCTTTGAAGTTGAGGATTGTGCATAGGGTCACAAAAAATGTACTAAGAACTTAAATTTAACATATTTTAAGTTTTAATTATTAAATGACATAACTTGCTTTTCTGCCACATAAATTCAATGGCCCTCGGGTGTTTTTTGAGAACCGAAAACCTCAGGTTTTTTTGACAACTCTTGGAGCTGTCAAAAAAACCTGGGTCGACTCTAGGTAAAGTTCAACGAACGAACCTAATGATAATGTGAAAAGGACACCTGTCAAATCGCGCACAGCCTATGTCAATGTATAACGCAATGCATCGGGTTGTGGAATTGATCGCAGCACAGCGTCATCTAATATATATCTCGTAAGCTTCTCTGCACAACACAATCCAAGTGTTTCATGATTAAATTTAAATGCCTTGCATGTTGTCATTAATCCAATTGAAACCACATCAAGAGAAGCAAAATTTAGATTTGAATCATATGTAAATGCACCACGCACCAAATTTATTCGTTGTGCAGCTCTCACACGGGCATTACGCTGCCGATTAACCGCATTAACATCAGCTCGTCCATGATCTGTTTGGGCAGCTCTGTCTACTCTTCTAGCTGCAACTTTCCGAGTTGATCGGCCCAAATTACTACGTGGATGTACCATATTATTGTATTAAAAACGTATTATTTAGAAATTGTTTTAATTTTGTACGCAACACAAAAACGAATTTTCACTCAGCGGCCAAACGATGTGTATTGAACAAACGCAAAGTAGCTTATGTCACAGAAATACACCGGCTGAACCAACAAAAGCGAAATCAGGAATTATACGTTTTTGACAACATCTTTTTTTATATAAAGATTTGTTTTAACCACAAAACAAATTAAAGTAGTAATTCAACAAGAAAATAGTAGTAAAAAATGTGATACATACAAATGTAATGTAAATATGTACAGGGTGGCATACGAATCGTGCTTCAAAAATAAAACGTGATAACTTTTTTTCAGTTTGAGTAATCGGCTTATTTTTTTTTTATTTTATAGACTACTTTTTAGATTTATCAAAATAAATGCTTGGGATACTGAAAAAAAGATTTGGATAGTGCAGCGATACCATTCTTTACAGTCCGTCATTTCCGTCCAAAGGGAATTTAGGTTGGAGTTTCGCGGAACTCCACCAAGTAGATGGACTATTATGAGGCTGGTGAACATGCTTGCCGAATCTGGAAGCATCGAACGAAGACCGTATCATCGAGATCCCAATGTTTGGGTTCAGGATACAATCGTGGCTGTTGCATCGGCAATACAGGTAAATCCAAGTGTTTCGACTCGAAACTTATCGGGTCAAATTGGAGTTAGCAGACGGTCATTACAACGGATACTTCATGGTGACTTAAACTTGTTTCCGTACAAAGTCAAAATTACAAGAAAGTTAAGCCCTCAGGATTTGCCTGTTCGCCTGGAATTTTGCCGAAAAATGATTGCAATGGCCGAAGAAGACAACTCATTGATACATTGTTTGTTCATGTGTGATAAGGCCCATTTTGACTTAAACGGCAATGTTAACTAGCAAAATTGCCGTATATCTAATCCAGAAATGCTCCCTGAGACGGAACTGCACCCAGAACGACTCACTGTGTGGTGCGCAGTTTCATCAAGGTGTATTGTCGGACCATACTTCTTTGAAGAAAACGGTGAAACACAAACTGTCAATGGGGACCGTTACTTAAAGATGTTGAAGGGGTTTTTTACCAAGAACTTCGCCGAAGACGTGTATCCCTTTCAGCAGGATTTAGTTTCAACTAGATGGAGCAAATGAACACGTAGCCTCGCATGTTACGGCGGAGCACCAACGAAAATTCCCAAACAGATTGATATCCAGAAACTGCACGTTCCGCTGGTCCCCAAGGTCACCTGACCAGACTGCACCAGACTTTTTTATGGGGTTATGTCAAGCAGGAAGTGCACAAAACGAAACCCATTAAGACAATAATTGAGGCGATCCCAATTTCAACCTTTCAGGCCGCAATGAACAATTTTCTGATCAGGTGCCGCATATGCGTGGATGAGCGTGGAGGTTATTTGCGGTCTATCATCTTCAAAAACCATTAGTTATTTAAAATAAAATTTAATTTTTAATCCAATAAAAAAAAAATAATGAAATACATCGATTAAATTAAAGTTATTTAAATTTCTTAATTTAGCACGATTCGTGCGCCACCCTGTAACTACTTTTTAAATAACTATTGCTTTATTATATGATTTCAAAATATCAGTGACATCGCCGACGGAAAAAGTTTACATTCTACATATAAATTTGTTTTTAATTAGCGCAACGAATTTCGTTCAAGTTTTAACAAATCCTCCTATATCCTCTCCTGCTCCACGGCACTAGATTTAATAACAGAGGTAAATGAAAGGAACTTCATTGGAATTTAAATTTCAAAGAATATCTTTTTTCATGATTCAGCACAGAATCATTTATTTACTTAATAAATATATCAATTCGATTTCCTATCTGCATACCTTTATTGGCTTACACGTAGGTAACCCACTATGTATATAAGTTATAAAATTGTATATCTCATTAATTGAAATAACACATAAGGCATTACTGTACCGAAATATTCATCATTCAATGTTCCACCTAGTTTCCCCCTACACTTATTTTCAACGATATTAGATCACGTTTCGTATTCACGTAGCGACTTTTCGATTTCAGATTCGTTATCTTTTCTAACAGGAACGACGTTCACTCCCTTGTTACATTTTTACCTCCAGCTTAAATATTTGTGACGTGCTGTGAAAATTTATCATGTAAAAATATTTTGTATATACAAATATATAAAAAAAATAAACATTTCTGATAAACCGAATAGGTAACAAGGTTATTTTCGTTTCCCAGTTTATACAGCAATCAATGATGTCCTTATATTTGTGTTTATCCTTAAATGAAAATATTTATATACCTATACAAAAGCGATGCAAAATAAATGGAACAAAAATAAAATACCTGACTACATCGAACCATCGAAGGTAGTTTTAGCCTCGGAGGTCGGAAAATTTTTAAGGACATAACAGATGCGCATTTATCAATTCTTCGCCTGGAGGAGAAACCTATTAACTTTTAGATTGACTTGAAGGTCTGGTCTATATTGATGTAAGTATTTTTGTTTTTCTTAGAAAAAATAATATTTTGGCTTAAAAAATAATTCAGTTGAAAATCAAAATGGAAAAGTTATTTTTTTAAATTTTTATATGAGACGATTAAAACAAATCCTACTATAGGTACATACATGCAATACATATTTAGATTTGTTATTTTATTTTTACGGCAAGTATTTAAATAAATTTGCCGAATTTAGTATCAGTTCACTAACTTAACCTTGACAGCTTATACAGGGTATCCCTTAATTCGCAAAAATATTTCAGTGCACGATTTTTACATAAAGTCTAACAAATAAAATGCACGACTGGATCACACGAACTTGCTCTTCTGTTCGATAACATCGTATGCAAAAAAAATTCTATTTAAAATCGAAATATATTTTTAAAGTCATTTTTTACTTTATTTTTTATACGCAAAGTTTGTTTAATTTTTTTCTAAAAACAAATTAGTGTGACAATCTTAAATATTTAATAATATAAACTTAAAAACAAAAAATTAAACCGAATTAATAAAAGAAAAAATAATTCAAAACTCTAAAATAAACACTTAAAATAATTTGAGCTAAAAAAAAATACGGCATTTTATTTCTTGGATAAATTTGAATTTATGAGAAAAAAATTTTAAAAATCTGTGGAACGGCTTTCGAGAAAAAAAGTTTTTTTTTTTACTTTTTGAAAAAAATTTAAAAAAAATTCAAAAACGCCAATTCATATGTATTCAGCAAATACATTACAAATATAATTTTTGAAAATAAATAAAGAGCAGTTTTCAAAATATAAATTTTTTAATTTTTTTTAATGCTTTTAAAAATACAAAAAAATAATAATTAAAAATATTGGTACGCATTATAAATTGGGCAACCTAAGGCTATGGTAGGTACCGTTATTTTTTGAGCTAAAAAAAAATTTCAATTTCCCCTCTGCACAATACCTAAATAAAACTCCATAGACCAAGTTTGAAGCAATTGGGGACACCCGTTTGGGCTGTAGGTTTCTACATATACATACAGACAGACTGACAGACTGGCAGACTGACAGACTGACAGACTGACAGACTGACAGACTGACAGGCTGACAGACTGACAGACTGACAGACTGACAGACTGACAGACTGACAGACTGACAGACTGACAGACTGACAGACTGACAGACTGACAGACTGCCAGACTGACAGACTGACAGACTGACAGACTGACAGACTGACAGACTGACAGACTGACAGACTGACAGACTGACAGACTGACAGACTGACAGACTGACAGACTGACAGACTGACAGACTGACAGACTGACAGACTGACAGACTGACAGACTGACAGGCTGACAGACTGACAGACTGACAGACTGACAGACTGACAGACTGACAGACTGACAGACTGACAGACTGACAGACTGACAGACTGACAGACTGACAGACTGACAGACTGACAGACTGACAGACTGACAGACTGACAGACTGACAGACTGACAGACTGACAGACTGACAGACTGACAGACTGACAGACTGACAGACTGACAGACTGACAGACTGACAGACTGACAGACTGACAGACTGACAGACTGACAGACTGACAGACTGACAGACTGACAGACTGACAGACTGACAGACTGACAGACTGACAGACTGACAGACTGACAGACTGACAGACTGACAGACTGACAGACTGACAGACTGACAGACTGACAGACTGACAGACTGACAGACTGACAGACTGACAGACTGACAGACTGACAGACTGACAGACTGACAGACTGACAGACTGACAGACTGACAGACTGACAGACTGACAGACTGACAGACTGACAGACTGACAGACTGACAGACTGACAGACTGACAGACTGACAGACTGACAGACTGACAGACTGACAGACTGACAGACTGACAGACTGACAGACTGACAGACTGACAGACTGACAGACTGACAGACTGACAGACTGACAGACTGACAGACTGACAGACTGACAGACTGACAGACTGACAGACTGACAGACTGACAGACTGACAGACTGAAATATTGTTTTACCAGCCCTTATAATAGCATTTAAATAAATTTGATATACATAGCATCCCAACTTTAAAAAATCCAGTTTCTGGTTTGTTTCCTAGTTCCGGCCTATGCAATTTTTCACTTTAAAGTCATTTTTTTACAGGAAATACACAAAAAATATAACGTTTTACATTTTTTTTAAAGGAACGTAACAATAATCCACATAAAAATCGCTGACAAGTTTACAGAAAAAGCCACAGATGTTATGATACTTGATGTGAAAACCTGGAACAGGTAAAAATAAAAACGGGTGTTTGCCTTAACCTCCAACAGTCTTATTTAATAGAATGCTCTAACGAGATAATAGTTATACAGTGCATAAGGTCTTATGTAGCCTCTTTGTTACCTTCCATAAATTCCTATTTATAAAACATGTTTCCATAAAATATAGTTATGCAGGGGTTTATATCCAAAAAGTACCAAAATCGGGTAATCTATTCCATTTGGCTGACATAATCAAATCAGCTCTTTGTCAGAATTATTTTTTTGTTAGTGTTGTGATTGTGATTAAATGAAAACGAAATAAAAGCAAAGCACCATCATGGAAACGAAAGCGAAAAGATTTCGTGCAGTAAAATTTGGATTCTTCTGATAAGGTTTGTATGTAATTATTCTTTTAAGCAAATTAGCATAAACTTCTCATTTGTATAGATTCCTCTTCAATAAATTATTGAAATAAACTTTCAGAATAGACAAATAAATTATTTTTTATGTCAAAAAATAATTTTAACGAATACACTTTTTTATTTCACTTTTAGAACCTTTTAAAACTAGTTTTCCGTAAAACTATAGTTTTGAAGCGAGTTAATAATGGGGCTGTTGGTGTAATTAATTGTGTGCTGATAAGTATTATTCAATAAATACAGATCGCTTAGCTTATAATGGCCCTATTTAACGTTGTATAAGTCTTATAAATGAGATTTTCGAGTTCACATGCATTATAAGGAGTGCATAGCGCTATATACTCGCTATAATGCAATTATAAATAAGGCTGCAAGGCTATATATAAAATGCACGACTGGATCGCACGTACCTTTTCTTATTTTCGATCACATCCTAAGCCCAAGATTTTTAGTATAGAAATAGCTAAATAAATTGCTTGTCTTTTTACCTAATTTTTTATATAGGTACAAGATCTCGTAAATTTTTTTTATACAAATTTTTAGTATGACAATAATGTGTACTTAATAATAAAAATTTAAAAACTGAATTTAAAAAAATCGAAATACTGAATTTTCAAAAAATATATTTATATTTCAAAAATCCAAAAAAAAAATAGTATTTTTAAAAATTTTCGTATGTAATATTATTAAGAAATGAACCTCCAATAAATTTTGTTTATCGCAATCCGTTGAGCCGTTTATGATAAAGGCCAAAATCAAAAAAATGGTTGTATATATGGCAGGTAAATACATCTAATAACAAAATATGTACAAAAAAAGTTTACTAAAAAAGTTGACTAGCTATTTATATTATAACACTTTGTGTTATCAATATCGTTAGATTCGGTTTCGATATAATTAAGATGGTAGAAAAGTTTGTATGGCAGGTACCGTTAGTTTTGGGCCTGAAAAAATGATTCAGAAATCAATTTTAGACAATCACATAAAAGGCTTAAAAATCCAAGTTTGAAGAAAATTGCTTCAGCCGTTTAGGCTGTAGCTCGTTGTACAGACAGACAGCCGGAATTGCGGGACCCACTGTTTTGGTGCTCTCCATCATCTTAATGTCAAGTTTGATTAAAATCTCGAGTTCAATTTTTTGGCTTAAACCTCCATAAATTCATTTTATTACGCATTGTCTTATTAAAAAAAAAAACACTCCAAAGTTTGTATTGAATCCACAAAATTCACAATAAAACCGTTCATTGTAATTGGGGGGAAATCTATTGTGTCTTTTGAATTCCTACTAATTATGATACATATAGACTTTGATGGATTTAATCCGAAGCGATCTTCATCATTTAAAAGAAACACACCATTTCACCAATCAAACTAAATGGTCTTTAAAGAAACAAATGTTCGTCGTCAGCATACAAAAGAAGCTTTGAGTGGTGAACACATTAGGAAATATCGTTAATAAAAAGAATGACTAACAGAGGCCCACGGATTGAACCTTGAGGTACTCCGTGCATTAGCGTAGAAAACTGGAAGTGGTTCTTTGGCAGAGACCGCTTGGAATCACGCAAACATAATAATATTGGCGTTTTTCTTTTTTCGTTCAGAGCAGAGCACTGAACAGATTTCGAACACATAGATTATTCTCTGAACTTGTTCCAAACAGAGCCAGCTCTGAACACTGACATGTTTTTTAAACACACTTGAAATACAAAAATCAGAATATATTTTCATTTTAACCATAAAAAGAAATATAATACAAAACTACCCTTTTTTGTGCACAGATACACATCAAATACAGAAAATCAACATGCGATCGACTTTTTCCGCCAAACTAATTGTATCTGATTATTTTTTCTTCAAATTTTACTCTTGAAAAACATGACAATTTGATGAACTCAGCAATTTACTCACATGCTCAGTCGATTATGTCCGAGCAAATCGAGTGCGATCTCCACATGTTCAAAACGAAAAAAGAAACACACACATGTGGAGCCTCTCAATGCTCTGAGTTAAAAAGAAACACTAACAAATTTTTTGACAACTCAGACTCTGCTCTGAACTGAAAAAGAAAAACGACTAATGTAGCAACATTGTAGCTTCACTAGTAAAATTGAAATAATGATAACGTAGTTTTTAGCAGAGTATTTCGGGATTAACGGAGTCAAATGCTTTCGATAAATCAATTAGGATTAATATAGTTAGCCTATTTTAGTGCATTTTACCACAACAGCACCACATATCGGATTTAAATCTTAACAAAGTCTTTCTTTGTTATTTAAATAGTACTTAAACGTCGTAAATTTGAGGCGAGTCGGTCAATGAATAAAAATTTTCGAAAAAAAGTAGCTTAAGTAACTTCTTACAACACCAGCTATCTACCAATGAAAAGCCGTCAAAATCTATCCAGCTGCTTCCAATATTATCCGTAACAAACGGACAAATTTAGTAAAAAAAAAACTGTAATTTTGACATTAAAAACTGACACTTAAAATTCATGAATGGGTATAGATATGCAATGCATTATTCAATCCCATTCGAAAACAAGAGTTTTAAAACTAGATGCACATGTGCTAAGAAAAACAACTATTATAATTTTTTGTATCTCTATAGAATTTGTGATAAGACATTCATTTTGAAATGCTAAGAATTAAGAAACTCATGTCCTCGTACACTTGGTCTTTAAAGAAATGTCGCCCCACCTAAATGTCTGTCTAGTAAATCCGCTGTTGATTTAGTATCTTATACTGGAAGATGTCTTCGGTTTTATCTTCTCCGTCCCATTTATTCTCTTTCTACGTTAAGCATTTTGTGCGTTCGTGTATATAAAATGGATTGAAAGGAAAAGTATGAATGTTCCATGTTATCAAATGCGACATCATTTATCTAAGTCAAAACGAAAAGGAAGTTAGGACAAAGTGGGCGTTTGAACATGCTTCGATATAGTATGTCTGCCCGATAAGTGGGAGGATATGCCTTTGGCATATAACGTGCGTTTTTAGTTTAGTTCCTAGCAAATTTTGTGCTCAGTTTTTGCAAAAAGGAATATTATATTCCAAAGAAAACAAGAATAAAAACAAAAAAAGGTGTTAATCCACATTTCTTTTTGTTTTCTGGCAAAATAATATTGACATGGAAAATTAATGGCATTGGAAATGATTTAAGAGCATAACATACTGCTTGCCAAGGATGTAAAAAAGGACATTTTTTTCTAATCGTACATCAGTGTTTCACATTAGTTGTCTACACCAAACAAAGATAAAAGAAATTTGTATGTAACTTTGTATATAGAGGTGTGACATGTAAAGGTGCTTTGTAAAATATATTTAAAGCTTCAGGTGGCATACCTATTTATATAGGAAGTATGTTTGATAAGTTCCTTGTGGCTCTTTGGAAGGCTCAAATGCAATCCGATTTATTAATTATGTGCGAGATAGGGTTTGATGTAGAATTCAACAAGAAAATTAGAATGAGTCCAATATTGCAACTATGTATAAGACAGAAGAACAGAATCTGACAAAAACCAAAACTTTTAGAAAAAGATACTATACCTATGGACGTTTTATAAAATGGTTTTGAACATATGTAACGTGCGGTTGGTGTTAATAGCAAGTGTTTCTTTTAAAAATCTAACCCTAACTGTGACTTTATCTTCACAACCAGGGACTGCCCACAGGGAGGGGTATTATCACCCTTACTATGGAGTCACGTGGTAGACGAACTGCTGGAAGAGCTTGTTTCTCAATGAATACGTGTTACTGGTTTTGCCGACGACATTATTCTTACAGAGCTTGGAAGGTTTGATGAAACCCCGTGTGATATCATTCAATACTCAATAGCAAGGGTGATAGTACTCCTCCCTGTGGGCAGCCCCTGATCGTTGTGATCATTTTTTGTACCTCTGGACCTGCTAATGTTTCTGCTGTTCTAGTGCCCATTGCATCTCATTTCTTTACAAGAGCTTTATTGACAGCGTCACGGGAGGTGTTGTCAAAGGCTCCCTCTATATCTAAGAAGACAGATAGTGTCATTTGTCTAATAATTAGAGGTGTGTTTGCGAGTTCGAACAGAGCGATTTCTGTGGATTTACACGCCCTGTAAGCATTTTGGCATATATATTGAAATGTCCATGTACTAAAACTTCTTATCTTATGAAATTGTCGACTGTTTTTTCCAAAGTCTTCAGTAAAAAGAATATTAAGTTTATAAATCTGAAGGACTTCGGATGGGTAGTGTCTCTTTTCCCAATTTTAGGGATAATGATTACTTTACCGCTTCTCAATTGACTTGTGGTATAAAACCAAGATGGATGCTGGTACGGAGTATGCTTACGTAATGCGCCTTAAGATCTTTTCTTTTATGCAAACGGACTGGGAAGATGTCATCTACGCCTAATGATTTTAAGGGGCAATTCCCTTACTTTAAAAGATTGTTACAGCTATCTTCGAGTCTTCTTTGTTTGGTTTGAGATGTATTCTCTCAGCAGAGTTGTCTATGACTGACTGGAAAGTGCGTATTAAGTAGCAGATTGATCGCTGCTCTTCAGTTACAGTAAAGAGTTGTAAGTGTTACCGTTACTTTTAAATATTTTTTTCCATTTAATGTGTTGTTTTTTTTTTAGAAAATTCAAAAAAAATTGTTGTTACCGCCCAAACAGGAGAGATAGAACGCCGTTCCATAATAAATAAAGTGCACCACTGACTGGATCGCACGTACTTGCTCTTATGTTCGATCACATTGTATGTACAAGATTCTCAGTAGAAACGATGAAATCTATATATATATAAATGAA
Source organism: Philhelius pedissequus (assembly GCA_910595825.1). Taxonomy (NCBI): domain Eukaryota; kingdom Metazoa; phylum Arthropoda; class Insecta; order Diptera; family Syrphidae; genus Philhelius; species Philhelius pedissequus. Next base: position 172,519,660 of record OU343161.1, on the reverse strand, counting down.
TCCCTATTTCCCTTGGTCACGCCATCACGAGTGAGCGGCTGGACCGATTTTCCTAATTCTTTCTTTGTTGTGTTTGCTATTGTCAGGAGAAGGTTCTTATGAAAGAAAGAAATTAAGAAAATTATTTCTAATCTAAGTTTTCTTTAATTTACATTTGAATTTTCGTTTTTGAAAATGCCAGCAGCTAGACGTACAAACTTAAGTCGCAGCTATCGCAATGCTGCGAGTCAAAGATATATAAGAGTGAGTCAAACGTGTTTAAGCCCTATCGAGTTACATTTAATTATAATGTGGAAATCTATTACACTTCACAGCAAATCGTTGCTATTGGACCAATAAACGTTGTGTGCCAATACTACAAGATATTTATGTTTAAAAATGAAGCTCCTGGATTGTATTTCGCGAGCGGTAAAGTCAGATTGACGCCATTAGTACCGCCACCCTACCACGACTAAATTCATTGGTTTCCGATTCTAAATATTTTTTTGACTCATATCCAGCAATACGAAAATTGTTTTCAAATCACGTCATTTGGTGTAACAAAAGTTATTCAAGAAAATTTTATGACAATTTTCAAGATATATGGTCAAATATATCATCTAACAGGTTCCTTATTTCCAACGCCGAATAGTGACTACAAATTTTTGCAAATTTTTGTATGGGTGATTTGGCGTTGTGCACACAACAATTCGGTGGAAAGACCAATAATTGTGGAACAACTCTAAAGGTTTTTTCATCAACAAAACGAATTGATTGCATTTTTCACGACATCTTTGGACCGCATATCGTCTGATAAAAACAAAATTGTCATCAAAACAGATAAGACACCTGCAAGACAACATGCGAGACGTTTTAATGTACCAATGAATTTGCTATTGTCGTCGTGGGTGAAAATTTGGAAAACCGAGATGTTATTTTACATCGGCGGGGCGCGCGGCGTAGCAATCAACTGCAGCGTGTGTCTGAAACACATCGACCATATGATGCGTTACAATATCCTATCTTATTTTAGAATATGAAGATGGTGAAGCTGGATATTATTATTCAATGAAGATAATAAATCCAGTTACAGGTTCCGAAACTAACGGAAAAGTTAGTTCAATGAATTATTATTCATACAGACTGATGGAGTTTTCAAATTCGATGGAATTGCCTGGATTACCACCTCATAATCAGCAATTAAAAAATCGGATCGGTTATCATTACGGATTCCTTTGATTCCGAAAGATATTCCATTCGACTTTAAACGGTTGCAATTTTCAGTGCGGCTAGCATTTGCAATGTCGATAAATAAATCTCAACGCCAGTCGCTTAGTGTTTGTGGCATTAATCTTGAAAATGCATGTTTTTCACATGGCCAGTTATATGTCGTCTGCTCACGTGTTGGAATACCAACAAAACTATTTATATACGCGCAAGAAAAAAATAAAATGCACGACTGGATCGCACGTACTTGCTTCTATGTTCGATTACATTATATGCAAAATATTCTTAAAACAAACGGCTAAATATTTTTAAAGTCGTTTTCACTTATTTTTTTATATATAAAAATATTTAAATTTTTTCTAAAAAAAATTGGAATGAACATTTTAAATATTTAATAATATAAATTCAAAAACGAAATCTTAGAAAAAACCGTCCACCCGTTTTCGAAATATTGATTTTTTTTTTTCAAAAATCCAAAAAACTATTTTTCGAAAATTTTGAAATGCAGTATTATTTAGAATTTGAAGGAGCTCCTGTATAAAAATTTTGATCCAAATCCGTGCAGCAGGTTATGGGAAAGACGAAAATTGTTGTATGGCAGGTTCAGTTAATAACAAAATATTAAAAAAAAACATTTTGACCAAAATGTAGACCATACCCAAAGTAGTACACGCACCAATTTTTATCAAAATCCTTAGAACCGTTTTCGTTTATAACGATTCAAAAATCTATTTTGGACAATCACCTAAAATGCCTAAGCACCAAGTTTAAACAAAATCAGTTCAGCCGCTTAGGCTGTCGATCGTTCTACAGACAGACAGACGGAATTGCGGGACCCACTTTTTGGTGTCCTCTGTCATCGTAATGTCAACTTTGATTAAAATCTCGAGTTCGATTTTTTTCTAAATGCAAAACTTGCCCTATAGTACCTACATATGTATATCACAAGTAAAAAACTAAGAATGTTGTACATATAAATATTATAAAGCATTAGAATAATAAAGGCTTGTTTTTTAAATATTTTTTTATTAGTATACCTAATACCAATTCGAATTCAATAATCAAAATTAAGACAGGATAACGTCTGTCGGGTCAGCTAGTATATTTTAAAGTTGTTTCTTATTAATATTTTTAAATTAGTTGTTATATACAAAATTTGCTTAATTTTTTTCTGAATTAAATTTGATATGGTTATTTTATGTAATTAATACTATAAGCTTAAAAATATAATTTCGAAAAAAAAATCGTCATACGTTTTCGAAATATTGAATTTTCAAAAATTATTTTTTTTCGAAAATCCAAAAAAATATTTTTGAAAATTTTGGATTCAAAGGGAATCCTACAAAAAAAATTTGATCGAAATCCGTTAAGCCATTTAAAAGAAAGTGGAAAATAAAAAAACCGTTGTATGACAGTTACCGTTAATAACACAATAGCTATGTAAAATAAAATGCACGACTGGATCGTACGAACTTGCTCTTGTAGCTAACAGTGTAAAGTAGTAGCTAACCACTGAAGTTGTTAGTAGATATAGGTAGTCTAGTTTAGTTATCCTGTGCAGGTTTAAAGCCGAAGTAGGTAAAATTACCTTTATTCTTAGTATAATGAATTGTCGAATGCATATGATTAAAGGAATGGTGACATAGGTACCATCCTACAAATGTAAATATACATTTGTAGGATGGTACCTACGTACTTAAAAGATTTTAATTATGTAAATTAGGAGGGTAATGTGTACCTACCTACATAGATGGCGCCTAGGTATCTAAATATATGTACATATTTATGTATATATTATACATATGTATAATAATGAAAGTGAATGGTGTATAGGTGGGTAAACATCGCGTTTTAAACTGATAAAAAGTGCTAAAACGATCACTTCAATCAGTTTCTTGAAAAAACAAAGACCGCCATTAGATGCCACGGATCAATGAAAATTTTATAAAAAAGTATCTCGAAAATTGTAGGACGGATTTTGATGAAATCCGGTTTTTCATTTTTAGTTTTTTGAAAACAAACTTTTTTTGAAATTTTGGTATGCAGTTTTGTAGACTTTATTAACATACATATGACCATACAATTTAAAATAACTTTTTTTGATTAGTTTTAAAAATATTGATTTTTCAAAAAAAAAATTAATTTTAATTATATAAAAAATGTTATTAAAAATTTTAATATGCAGAATTAGTTTGGCTGCCTAGGTCTTCTTAGATATAAAATTTGACAGAAATTCAATGAACAGTTACCATGAAAGCACAAATTTAAAAAAAACCGTTATATGAAAAGTACCGTTAATAGACCTTTCCCGTAATATCAAATGATAGCTATTACCAACAAAAAAAATTCTCAAAATTTTGTATCAAAATCGTTGGAGCCGTTTTCGGGAAAAATGAGATTTTCCTTCAAGGTCATATGGCAGGTACCGTTATTTTAAGGCCTAAAAATAAAATTTCAATTTCCCCTCTGAGGAATGCCAAAATAATCACAAATACCAAATTTGAAGGTAATCGCTTGAGCCGCTTAGGCTGTAGCTCGTTATAGATACAGACGGACAGACCGACAGACTGACAGACAGACAATCATTTTTTACCGATCACTTTTTTAGGCTTCTGTATTATCGTAATGTCCTGTTTGATTGTTAGAATTTTTTTTTTTTTTTACGAATGCATAACTAGCCTTATAGTACCTATAATCGCAAGTAAAAATTAGACCAAAATGAAGACTATATTCAAAGTAGTTTTGATTTCTTTTATCAAAATCGTTAAAACCGTTTTGGAGATAATTAAGATAGTAGAAAAATTTGTACGTCCTAATATTTTTAGAATACCATCAATTTCATATACGCCCGTCGTATCTAGCACTACAGACGGTTTTCAAAGCTTTTTCGGGGCGAAGAAATGTTTAGTTTCATTAATGTCGAACTTAACATTTTTAGTAGCAACGTATTCGTAGCAAGAGTGATGGGTACCCCTAAGAATGTTGTGCATTTAATAGTGTTCTAGTTCATATTCCTCCTACTATTCCACATCAAATTAATTTCGTTATACTATTTTTCATTTCCTTGGCCTTCTTAGATTGTATTAATGCTTTACGTCTTCATAATCCTTCGACACGCAATTATTAATATTAAAAACCAAGAGAAAGCTTGTGAGAACCATGTAATCTACGTTTAATTGTTTTGATATTTTATTGCCTCTTCACAAAATATTTTTTTTTTCATTATCAATCGTGTCAAATGCAAAATCGAAATGAGAACTCCAAATATAGAAAATCCAAAACAACTGTGGATTTTCAAACTTTTCCTATACCCTATACCTACATAATGTTCTATAAAAATACATAATATACATAATTTAACTGTGAAGAAAAAGTAACATTACCTTCAAGCGTTTCTAAAGTTATATCTAACGAAATTTTGGAGATATTTCTTACTTGCTTTGCAAAGTCTAACTTTTCTTACGGATAACGTATTTGTTAAATTGGTGTTAAGGGATTAGTAGGGAAAATTTTTGAGGATAATATTTATGGCGAAAACTTTGGATTTTTTTTAGCTTACCGTTGTAGGTAAAACAAAAAGAGAAAAACGTAATATGTATCAACGTAAGTTTTCGATTCGACATACTTACATTATATAAATGTAGACATTTTGTTACATAGTTTATCAGTTAAGATATTTAAAAATAAAACAAAAATATTTTCACAATTACAGTCAACTCCAGTTATACATCGTCTTACTGAAAACTGAAACTGTACAATATGCTCTCTCGGGTACGTCCTGATCTCATCAAGCTGATGGTATGTATGTACGTCATTTGGGAAGGAATTTGTTGACGACCCAAACCAACTTTCTGAACGTATTTTAAGAACTTTTGGACGATCTTTAAATGATTTTGAACTGTACTTTCTGTTAAATTTCTTAAGCTGAAACCAACGTCGTATTATGAATACACTCCAGTGTTTTTCATATGCAAAGAAGCATACTTTTTTAGTACAACCTACCACACACTGCGTCTGGGGCATTTTTGTCTACGTGCGGTAAAGAAATAAAATGCACAACTCTGGATCGTACGAACTTGCTCTTTTATCTAACAACCTTAACGTAGCTAAAAATTGACGCTGTTTAGTAGGTAGGTAGTCTAGTTGCCCTATGCATGTTTAAAGCCGATGACGAAGGTAATATTACAACCTTGAGTATTAGTACATGTAATGACCTACAAATGTATATTAAAATGGATATTAATTACACTGTAAGAATAAATCGTGTAATGTTACTATCATAAAGCGAGGAAACTTGTTGCCTATAATAATTGCAGTATTTTTACGCACGTATTTATTCCAAATATTTAATGTGTAAGTATTAAGTTTTGTATGTGTAATTTCACTTAAGATGCTTAAACTTAACATATAATACTAATATACATTATTTATGTTTAAAATTCTACAGGCTCAAGCAATTTTTTTTATATAATCACAAAATGTGTAAATTTAAACATTTTTGTAAATTTATAGCGGAATTCGAAACTTCCAACAAAATTACGTACGAAAAGTAGATCTTATTTATGTGATTTTGTTTATAAAGATCTCAAATTTTTGCAGTCATTCTTTACTTTATATGATAATTTAAACAAAACATTATTAAAAAAGTCGATGTAAACGACCCTAAAAATTACAGAGGCATATCCTTTATGAACTCTGTTATGAATTTTTGACTGGTGTCATTCAAGACAGACTGTTAAACTGGATACAAAAAATTAATTTTCTAAGTGATTTTCACTAACTTGCGTTGCTAGATCAAACCTAGACAAGGGGAAAAAGTTATATGCTTTCTTCGTTGACTTCAAGGCTGCCTTCGACTCAATCGACAGAAATGCCCTTTTCTACAAACTTTGTTGTCTAGGCTTATCGTCGAAAATACTTAAAACATTACGAGGGCTATATGAGCAAAACCTCACAGCAGTATGGGATGGAAATGAAGGATCTTCCTGGTTTCATACTTCTTCCGGGGTCAAACAGGGCTGTCAACAGGATGACCTTACATCGTTTATGCCTGGAGGTATTAGTTTTGCTGGTACAGTAATAAAAACTTTGATGTATGCGGACGACATTGACATTTTTGCGGAAACTCCAAATATGATGCAAATAATGATATATAAATTGCAATTGTACTGCCGTAATTGGGGTCTTACAAATCCAAAGTAATGATATTTCGAAATGTCACAAGGCAATATGCAAGGGAGGAGAAATGGATGTGGGAAAATGTGGAGCTTGAGTTGGTGAGGGAATATAAATATCTTGGAGTCATCATTACGCCTCAGGTGTCGTTCAAAAAACATCTGCAGGAAAAGCTTATAGAAGCAAAAGAGCCATCAACTGCAACTGGAAGGGGGAAAAAACCGATAGCCCCGAGTGCTAAATAAAAACTTTTCGAAGCAGTTATGAGGTCAGTGATGTGCTATGCTGGTCAAGTATGGGGGTTTCTTCAATATGAGGAAGTAGAAAAATTACTGAGGTATTTTTCGAAAAAGATCTTTTGGCTCCACGAAAACACACCTACATATATGCTACATTTGGAGACGGGGGTGTCTCCGCTCTACGTCTTTTCGCTCAAGTTGCATTTGTTCTACTTTGCAACGGTTATGGCTCTCCCAAATCACCGTCTAGTCACGACTTGAAGTTCAGCACGACATCCAGTTGGTAGAAGGAAATACTGGTGATTGAAAAGACATTTTTCCAGAATTGTTACTAAGGATTGAAGATTCTTTCTTTGTTAAATTTAAGGAGTCAGCCCAACGGAGTTGTACCCGAAACATGTATAAGCTCCTGAGATACGACCTTGGACCTAACAATTACTTCAACGACCGATATACAATAGAAACAATTTCTTTAATTTTCAAAACCAGAGGAGAATTACTACGACTGAACTACATACCATACGGACCTGATGGAAGTACGGAATGCAGTTTATGCAATCTACGTAAGTCAGAAAATGTTCTCCATTTGATAGCAACATGTCCGATCCTGCAAGCAATATGGAGACAGCACTTGAAGAAAAACTATTTAAGCTCCAAATGTCTTGAACGGTCAAGATTGGATAATGTTATCAAGCTACGTTAAAACAGCCCTTGACTACAGAAATCAAATTTTAAATGAAGCTTTTTAATAAGAAAACAAAATATGTATTTTTATTTTTTGTTGTGATCATCTTAAAGGAGTCTAATTTTTTCAATTTCAATTTTACTTTGATCTATACTATACATAATGTTTGAATAGTACTCTTTTTTTCTGGCTGACGGCAAAAGCCAATGCTATGCTTGTGAATTTGTAAATATATGTAAACTTCTGTAAATTATCAAATAAAATCACATTCTACTACTGTTACTACTACTGATAATTTAAACAAAATCTTAAACATGTATGTACTCGTATATGTATGTTGCTTAAAAATATGTATACATTAGCACAAATAAATAGATCCTTAGTATAATACTACGCATAATTTTATCAGAAACAAAGCATCACTGATTTCATATTTATATATTCTTATTTTATTTATTTAAAAAACTGTGATTTGTAAGTTTCTCATAAAAGTATAGCTTCGTCTGCTAAGAATCAATTTATTTATTTGCTCATTTGTACCTACTTTTTACTGTACAACTTTTTTTTTCTTACACGAATGAACCTCTTATAAGAATGAAATTAACTTGCAAACGTATCATCATCTTCACAAATGAGTTGCAAATTTACACATAAAATGTTTAACTTACATCAAAGATCAAATGGTAGTAAATATAAGCATTCATTGTTTAATTATTTATTTATTTATTTATTTATTTCATCAATATGAGATTTAAAATCTACAATTAGATTACTAGATAAATATAAATATATGTGTACATTTTATTAAATAATTCTTAACTTAAATATAAATACTTAAAATACCCATAATTAAAAGTATGAAAAACAAAAATTGTTTTTTTAAATCATAATCTAAATTTAATAATCAATTAAAATGAAAATGCATTATTAAATTATTTCTCAAAGAAGATCTACTTAATTGAAAATCAAAATCAACAAGATTTAATATGAGGTTTGTTTCTTTGACACAACGAATTATTGGTTCATTTTTCGCATTTTTCGCATTTTTCATCTTCTCGAAACAAACAACGTACTCTAAGCTGACGTGATGGAGCATATAAGTTGATTAAAGACAACAGATAAGGGCATTTGATATGATAAGATAAAATATCACTAATAAAAATCACAGAATAAATTTTGCGTCTGTTTTCAAGTGATTGAATTCCTAAAAGTTGACATCTAATATTATACGATGGAGTATCGATGTTCCAGCCAAATTTCTGAATAGTAAACCGTGTAAACTTTTTTTGGACAATTTCAATTCTCTTAGAATGGCTGTTATAACAAGGGTTCCAAATTACACAGCAGTATTCCAAGAATGGTCTTACGTAAGACGTATAAAGCGATTTAAGCGCAAAAGGGTCTGTGAATTCCTTACTATTACGTTTAATAAAACCTAGCATGGAATTTGCTTTGGATACACTAAATTCAATGTGTTTCGAAAAGTTCAGCTTGGGGTCAAAAATTACACCAAGATCTTTCTTCTCCCTAACTCTTTCAAGAACTTGGTTATCAATTATATAATCAAAAGTAATTTCAGAAAAGTTGCGACAAAATGAAAAACATTGACATTTAGAAACATTTAGATATAATTGGTTTTTCGTGCACCACTGGGACAATTTTAAAATATCGTCTTGTAAAAGATGGCAGTCACCAATAGATTTTATGCACCGAAATAACTTAAGGTCATCAGCGAAAAGAAGTTGACTAGATTTAAGGAAAATACTAGGTAAGTCATTTATAAAAATTAGGAAAAGAAGGGGTCCAAGATGGCTACCTTGGGGCACACCAGATGAAACCAAAACTGGTTTCGAGATAACTTCGTCAATGCAAACAAATTGAATTCGACCCGTGAGATATGATTCCAACCATTTCAAGAGCTTTGAATGAAAACCAAAGTTTTTCAACTTCTTTATTAAAATATAATGACTTACTCTGTCAAATGCCTTTGCAAAATCGGTATAAATTACATCAATTTGATGTCCATTTTCGAGATTATTTAAAAGGAAATTGGTAAAGATAGATAGATTGGTGGTTGTTGATCTTCCCGCAACAAAACCATGTTGAAGCGGTGAAATGTATTCTTTAACTAAAAATGTGAGTTTTTCATATATCAATTTCTCGAAGAGTTTTGGTATACATGACAATTTACAAATCGGACGGTAGTTGGATATTTGATGTTTAGACCCAGATTTGTGAATTGGGTTTAAGAATGATTTCTTCCATACAGGAAGAAATTCACCGTTCTCGAGAGAGCTCTTAAAAATAAAGAAAAGAGGTTCAGAAAGACTTTACGTGTTGTTTTCAAAAGGTGTTTGAATTTAAACAATATTTGTTTAATAATAAACATTGTGGGTGTAATGAAAGTCAATGATGTAGGTGGGTTGATCTAAATATAATTTAGGTGATTCAATATGCATAAGATTCCTGCATTTTTTAAAGACAAATATATATAAATGTATGAGGTCTTACATAATATACATAATGCAGGTATTCAGTGACGTGCGCAATAATGCGTAAAAATGAAATGTAATTAGGTTGAAATAAATTGATGAAACACACAATAAAATATTTTTAGATTGCTCAGTTGTTAAAATTTGATGTTAAAAAGATGCCATTTAAATTGTAAGAAAAATATGAATAAAAAACCGCTCCAACGATTTTTCAATTTTTTTTTTAAAACATTAAATACATTTTTAGAGAAAAAATATTGAAACGCCGTTTTGAAGAAATTATTAATAATACATTAGGAATTTCGATTTCAAAAACATTCAGTGACTGGTTTTTGAAAAATCGGTTTTTCAAAAAAAAAATATTTTTTTTTTTTAATCGACAAACCATTTTTTTGAAAATTTGAGTACATACGCAGTCTTATTAACATTTTTAGAGTGTATTTGCATACAAAAAAAAAATTTTATCGATTCATCCAATAGTGATAAAGTCGAGAATATAAAAAGTTCTATGGGAAGTACCGTTAATAAGGACTCAAAGTAAAATATTTTTTACTTCAAAGTGAACTGCACTAATTTAAGAAAACACAATCTTTTTAATCAAAATTCTGTTCTCAGTTGAATAACTTTTTTTTTGTGCGCAGATAATAAATTAAAGACGCGTTATCATCGCATTATCATAAAATAATTTTTTACTTTAAAATGGACTGCGGTAATTTAAGAACACGCACATTTTCTTATTAAAATTCTTGGCGTCGTTTTTGAGAAATACATTTTTTTCTTAACGATTTTTTTTCAACATTTGTACAAATAGGAGACACGTTTGTTTTTTTTATTTTAGAAAATAATAATGTCAAAAATTACCAATAGGAAGTTTCGAAAAAATCGATTGTGTCGTCTTCGAAATTTTGAGTTTTCAAAAAAAAGTTTTTTTTTCTAATTTCAAACAAACATTTTATTTTTGAAAAAAATTGGCTTACATTTTGTGATATAAAAGTGTTTAAACCATCTAGGGGCTTTTACATAAAAAAATTCAAAAAAAAAGTCAAATGAGCCGTTTTGAAGAAAATCGAAAACCAAAAAATGGGTTTACTGGAGGTACCAAAATAACCATTGTTTTCAAAAAAAAAAAAAAAAAAACGTTGGATCCGTTTTTGAGCTTTTTGGCCCAAAAAATGTACGGCAGGTACTGTTATTTTTCATCTTTAAAAAAGCTAAAAATACGTGTGGGCATATTACCGAAACATCAATATTTACCAAGTTTGAAGCAAATCCATCCAACCGTTTAGGCTATAGAGTCGAGTACAGACAAACAAATGGAATTGAAGGACCCACTTTATTCGTCTTCGCTATTATCGTATTCTCAAGTTTGATCAAAATATCGAGTTCGATTTTTTCACGAATCTGTAACCCAGTGTCTCTCGACTTTTTCACTTTAAGTTTTATACATTTATATTTTTTTTAAATTAAAATACTCGATTTGAGTTTGAAGTTGTATGTCTATCAAAGTTTTTCATTTTAAAATGCTTCAATTATGAATTGTTTCATATTTATGCAGTTTCAGTATCAATATCTATACATTCGACACTAGTTTTATCCAGCGAAAAATATACATGAAAGATAGTGACAATGCCTCTCATTTTCTCTTTAATTTACCCCTTTTTACGAGTTGTTTACGTTTTTAACGGGTTTTTTACGTTGTTTACACTTATTAACAAAGCGTTAAGTGTTACGTGGAAATGGTTTAAAATATTTTTTTTTACATGAATTTGAACATCACTGTTCATAACTTGATATATAGTATATACATACCTGCATATATGGCAAGTAAAAATATATCAAATTAAAAGCGAAAGCAAAAATAACAACATATGCTATCCATCTGGGATTATGTCCCTCTAATCTCTTTTGGCACATCCATTTTCATTTGCATACATAAGTTTTCAAACGAGATATGGTATGTAAACGATTGGCGCATACTCCACCGCTAATTGTCCTCCTTGTCAACTTCCAACAAAGTTAATATAGCTTAAAACATCGAAACACTTTGAAACTATCTATGATATAACTTATAAATATAACATAAATTATCTTCTTACACGAACGAGTTTAGGTCTTACATTATAGGCTTAAAAAATAAGCTGAAATTAAGCCTAATTTAGGCATATAGGGAGAGTGTAATATTGAGTGTTATTATAAGTAAAGTCTAGTACCATAGATGGCGTAATAGTTAATGAGTTTGACTGTCACCAAAGGCCTTGGTTTTAAATCCCAGCATATGAAACCGAGAGACAAATATGGCACCTAATCCAATCAAAAAAACGGAAACAAACGTAAAATAATTAATGTTAAAATTTAGTTGTCTATAGGTACATTTATGTACATTCCTTTGCATCTACTGTACAGCGTGTCCGCCGGGAATGTATACTACTTTGTTTTACCGCCATTTTGGTAAACATTAGGCTTTACAGTTCATATTTGGCGGTCGTGAAGTAGACACGTGGAAAATGTATTATAGAAAAATATTCGAAAAACCAACGTGTTTTAATCGTTAAAACATTTAATCAAAATCAATCATCGATTACTGTGATGATGAGAAAGTTACGTGAAATTTTTTTGAGAAAAAACTTGCCAGCAAAACGCAGTGTAGTGAATGATTTCGAAGAAAGAGGGTCCGTAGGTGATAGTCCCAAGCATGGACCACAACGTACTGCAAGATCGTCTGAAAACATTACTACTGCTCAAGGAAGTGTTCAAAACAATCCATCAAATTCAATTCGACGCCGTGCTCAGGAAATTGGTCTTCAAAGAACAACTTTGGCCATAATTTTGCACAAGGATTTGCATTTGTTTCCATTTAAGATTCAGTTTGACACAAGAGCTTCTTCCACAAGACCATTTACGCCGCCGTCCATATGCCAATAGGATGTTACAGCTAGCCCATGACAAATCTGATTTTCATGAAAAAATCATAATGAGTGATGACTCACGTTTTCATTTGAATGGATATGTGAATAAACAGAATAGTCGGTTCTGGGCAATGGAAAACCCTCAAATTATTCATCAGTCACCTTTGCATCCATTAAAAGTTACAGTCTGGTGCGAAATTTGGTCGGGAGGAATCATTGGACCTTACTTCTTTGAAAATGAAAACGGCGTAACAGGAAATGTGAATGGTGAGCAATATCATGATATGATTGAACACTTTTTAACGCCACAACTGCATGCTTTGGGCTTGATTAACATGTGGTATCAACAAGACGGTGGTGCCACGTCGCATACAGCCAGGATGCCAATGGAATTACTGCGAGACCTCTTTCCACAACAATATGTAGTTATTTCAAGAAATGGTGATGTTGATTTGCCTCCACGGTCGCCTGATTTGACTGAAAAGCAAGCCAGGAGCGATTGAGCAACTCAAACAAAATAAAAATTAATGAAATACCGCGTGAAATGTGTTAGAATGTAATGAAAAATGTGCTCAGAAAGGTTCGCATTTGTGAGACTAATAGAGGCGGACATTTGCCTTATATTGTATTCCATACATAATTGCCGACATTAAATAAAACATTTATCAATATAAGATCCATTCACTTTCATTTAATGAAAAATCGCGAACAAAAAAAGTAGTATACCTTCCCGGCGGACACCCTGTACATGTATACACATAAACAATTCTGTTTTAAAAAAATCAAAATATTCATCTGACTACTAACTTCGTATTCAATATCTGATTGAAAAAATAGTCACTCATTTAAAAGCATATTTGGTGTTCTGCATGTTACATTAGTTTCCAAATTGCATCCCAAATGTATAAACCCTACATACCTACACAAACAAAAAAAAAAAACTAAAATACTTTAAAAATTTTCATTAAGAGACTCATCTGCTGATCCGGCAATAAACCGATTTTTCATGTAAATCCATGCTCAATTTATACCAACAATAGAAACATTTTAACACAAACAATTCTTCAAAATAAAAATGAAATATTTAGTCTGCTTAAAAAATATTACAAGTGTGCCATGTGATGAAAATCCCCATAGTAAAAGCATCTACAATCTATACAGACAAAGTTTCAGCTGACAATGCATGCTTATTTGTTATTTCTCTTCACAATCATACACTGATTCCCGAAACTATTGTACAAGTCCGAATAACTAAAACTTTGTAAATTGTCAATAAAATGTTTGCTTACAAATAAACAGCAAATACTCACACAAAGTTACCACACCAATTCCCGGTTCCCTGTTCAAATAAACAGGAAAATGCCGAAATGAGAACGGAAGGATTGCAAATTGTTGCAGTTGCAATTTGCTTAGATACATTTGTTCATTCCTAATTCGCAAAAATCTTTGTATATGTATGTACATACATAGGCATACATACATGTATATAGATTCATACTAAGTTTGTTTCCTTTATAACAGAACACAAAACACCCTGCAGCTCATCACATCTTCCCCTTCTCCAATTCTATGTTGATCTATGTAAGTTGAGTTGAAAATATCTGCATTGGAGTTACTCCATGTACCCCACTTCCCAGTCGCAAATCTAGCCAAGGTCCCAGTTCCAGTCACATTCACCTTATCCCATTGGCACCCTCAACTATGTGGTGTTGTTAGCTCAGTGCAGGGAAATTTGTTTGTGCTTAAAGTTTGATTGAAACTCAAACATAAATTTATTTATGTGGAATGGTGAAGGGTAGAGGGCGTATGTTGGTTAAAGGATGATTTCGTATATCCCTGTTTTGTTTATGGGGAAACCAAAATCGTCTGACTGAATCGGAATGTTTGAATTTAAGTTAGCAAAGTTGGGAGATTTTTTTTTCTTTTTAAGTTATTATTCAAACACATACGTACATACATATGTACGTGTATTTTACAGTTTTATTTAAAAGTCGTTTTGGAAGCTAAAACATACAATGGTCTAAAAGTTGCATTGGATGAAAGGGAATGGCAATAGTTTTTTTTATTTATACGATATGCAATAGAATGGGTTTCAAAGCGTAATGCAATTTATTTCCTTTTTTGTTTGGGTATTATTTTCGTATATTTTTTGAATAAAAACGTAATGTACACATATTTTATGATTTGAATTAAACCGTGTGAGCTACCGTAATTTGTGGAAATTGTTAAGTTATTTTTAACGTTTAAATTGTATCAAGTATTTTTCTTTGGAAGCTTCAAATTGGTGAAACATTTTTCTTTCCCAAATAATTAATTTCAACTGACATAATAATTGGAACTAGCTATAACCGAACCCAAAAAATAAATATTCTTGCTGGGCTTGAGGCTTCAGATTCATGATATTTGTTCACAAAAAAGACAAGAAGTGTAGTTTTCTAAGTACTTATAGGTATTTTATTCGTTTTTTACTTGCGAACTCGAGATTTTAATCAAACTTGAAATTACGATGATTGCGAGCACCAATAAAATTTGTCCCGTTTCCCGTAATTCCGTCTGTCTGTCTGTCTGTCTGTCTGCTGTCGGATGAAGCGATTTTCTTCAAACTTGGTACTTCTTAGGTGATTGTCTCAAATAGATTTTTGATTCGTTTTTTTATAGTCCCAAAAATAAGGGTACCTACTTGTCATAAAATTCTGTCTACCATCTTAATTATAAGCGCATCTAAAGCCTTTTATATTACCTACTTCAGGTATAGTCTACATATAAGGCAAGTTATGCATTCGTCGAAAAAAAAAAAAGTTTTCAGATAACAATCAAACATGACATTACGATGATAGCGAAGACGAAGTCCGTCTGGATATCTGTCTGTCTGTATGTATGTATAGATACCTACAGCCCATAAGGGTGGGCCGAATTGCTTCAAACTTGGTAAGAGTTTTTTTAAGTATTGCACAGAGGGAAATTGATTTTTTTTTAGCTAAAAAAAACGGTACCTGCCATATAGCTGTTACGTTAAATCCTATTTTTACCGAAAACGGCTTTAACGTTTTTAATTTAGAAAAAATCAGTGCAGCTTTTTAGGTACGACCGATCATATGGTTGAAAAAAAATTGTAAGAATGTCTAAAAACGGTACTTTACATGGGACCGCTCTTTTTCTTTCGACTACGTATCTCATAAATGACTTAACCGATTTTTTCGAAATTTAGAACATATATAGGTAATTTCAGGTTGCACAAATTATACCGCGTACCAATATTTATAATTAATTTTTGTTTTGTATTTTTAAAAGCATTTAAAAAAAAAAAATTTATATTATGAAAACTGCTCATTAATTTTTTTTTTAAATTATAGTTATATGTATTTGCTGAATACCTATGAATTAGCGTTTTTGAATTGTTTTTGAAAAATGTTTTCAAAAAGTTTAAAAAAAAAATTTTGTTCTCGAAAACCGCTAGACAGAATTTTAAAATTTTTTTCTTATAAATTCAAATTTAACCAAGAAATAAAATGGCGTACTTTTTTCGACCTCAAATTTATTAGTTTAATTATTTATTTCTGAATTTTGAATTATTTTCTCTTTGATTAAGCCGATTTTATCTTTTGTTTTTAAGTTTTCATTATTAAATATTAAAGATTGGCATTCTAATTAATTTTAGAAAAAAATTTAAGAAATTTTGCATACATACAAAATTAAGTAAAAAACGATTTTAAAAATATATTTAGATTTTTAATAGAAATCTTTTGCATACGATGTGATCGAACATAAGAGCAAGTTCGTGCGATCCAGTTGTGCATTTTGTTTTACATATCTTATTATTAAGCCTAAGTAACTGCCACAGATCCATTTTTTCGATGTTCGCCTTTCTCGCAACCGGCACTACGGATTTCGATCAACATTTTTATGTATGAAGTCATTCGAATTCTTAATAATACTGCTTACGAAAATATTCAAAATATATTTAATTTTTTGATTTTTGAAAAAAAAATAACAGGGGTGGGCCAAACTGCTAGTTTGCAATACCTGTTACTGCTATTATTGCTACTTTTAAATATCTGTTATAAATACCTGTTACTGAAATAACAGTTAAAAAACACAAATTATAATTTAAATACCAATTTTAATAAACTATTTCCTAAGCTAATTTTACAATTAATTATAATTAACGATTCGCTACTCGGTTCGTAAAATATTATTACTTATTGACCTAATTGCTCTATTCTTTTTGCTTCAGTTTTAGAATTATTTAAAAAAAAAAAACAGTCAGCAGAGCTAGCCAACTTAAAGATGCTCCCAATTCCAATTCAATAAGTTGACCTTGCCGTTGCCAGCAACGGTATCAAGCTGATAAAATAGGGACAATCTTAAAGTAATATTTGTTTTTTACTTAAAGAATTTCTATAAACTATTATACAACTCGCAAGTATTTTTACACCAACGAGTAGCGAGGGTGACTTTAAGTGTATTTATTGTGACCGTAACAGAATATTGTTTTAATTTTTCGCTTAATTGAGATTCTGCCTGCTTATTAGTGACTTAGGAAAAATCGTATAAACCCGAAATCGTAACAAAAACATTTTTCGTTTTTCTTTACGGATTTCGCTTTATAGCGATTTTGCTGCTTGATAGTGATTTTAAAGTTATCGTACTAATTCGGAATCGTAAGAAAAAGTTGTTTCACTTACATTACTGAGTTCGCTTAACTGCGATTCTGCTTGTTTATTGGTGGTTTTGGAGCCATCTTTTACATTCGAAATCGTAACTGGAATCACTAGTAAGCAGGCGGAATCGCAGTTAAGCGAAAAATAAAACAATTTTCTGTTACGATTTTTCGTTTATACAATTACTCCGAAATCACTAATACGCATGCATTAAATGTAAACCAGTAATGAAAATGAAACTGCTTTTCGTTGCGATTTTTAATTTGTAAGATGACTCTAAAATAACTAATAAGCGGACAAAATCGCAACTAAGCCAAATTAAAAAATGAAATTGAAACATTTTGTTGCGATTTCTAATCTAGACGATGACTTTAAAATCACTATTAAGCCAACAGAATCGCAATTAAGAAATCAAATTTAAACAACTTCTTGTTACGTTTTCGCGTTTATACAATTACTCTGAAATCAATAATGCGCAGGCAGAATCGCAATTAAGCGAAATCAGTAATGGAAATGTAACAACTTTTTGTTGCGATCTAACTAAGCAGATAGATTCACATTTTAGCGAAATTAGTAATGAAACAACTTTTAGTTACGATTTCGAATTTAGACGATGACTTTAAAATCACTATTAGGCCAGCATAATCGCAGTTAGGCGAAATCAGAAGTCAAACAACTTTTTGTTACGATTCCGCGTTTATGCAATTACTCTAAAATCACTAATACGGAGGCATTAAAGTCAAATCGGTAATGAAAATGAATCAACTTTTTGTTGTGCTTTCTAATTTATAAGATTACTCGCTATTAAGCGCTTCAGTAACGTAAAATTAAACAACTTTTTGTTACGATTTTTAATTTATGCGATGGCTCAAAATACAAGAATTACCAAATTATGTAATGAGATAATGGCAGCTTTTACTCGATGATGAGATCAATAATATAACCATAATCTAAGTTATAACTAACAACTTTTTTTTAATGTAAGCAAATTAACAAACAAAATAGAAATTTCGAAACTTTAAGTGTTATTTCAATAACAGGTATTTTCGATCTCCAGTAACAGTTGTTATTACTATTTGCTAATACCTGTTACTGAATACCTGTTACTGAAATAATGACCCATCGCTAGTCATTTTTTTTACAAACACATTAAGGAAATTTTGTATATAAACAATTAGATAAAAAACGACTTTAAAAATATATTAAACCATTTCTATTAAATTCTTGTGCGGTTGATGTGATAAGAGCAAGTACGTGGATTCAGTCATGCATTTTATTTTATCAAAATTCTTGGAGACGTTTTTGAAAAAAAAATGTTAAGGTTTTCTTACCATTTGTATGGAAGTACCATTGTTTTTTGGAAATAAATTTGCTTATCAATACAAATAATGTCAAACAACTCTACTAAATACAAAGTTTCAAAAAAAAAATCGATTGAGTCGTTTTCGAAATATGCGAAAAATAGTTGATTTTTTATTTAAATATCTATGCATTTTTTTTTGAAACATTTTGGCATTTTGGCTTAAGCTTTTATCTATAAAAATTAAAAAAAAAATCATATGAAAACCAAAAAATAAAAATGGTTCCATTAGATACTAGAGTTACCAAAAATAATCTTTTTTTTTTTTTTTTTAAACAAAATTGCCAAAATGTACCTTTTCCCTTCGCTAGTTAGCTGAATTTTTTTTATAAGAATCATTGGAGCCTTTTATTTTTGAAATAAGATTTAACTTTTTATCAAAAAATGTATGGCAAGTACCGTTATTATTCGTCTTAAAAAATGAAAAAAACGTGTGTACAAGTATTACGCCAAATACAATACGTACCTAACCTAGTTTGTAGACTCGCGGAAGGCCCCAGGCAGATAGATGGAATTGTAAGACCCACTTTTTACGTCGCCGCTATCATCGTAATATCAAGTTATATCGAAATCTCCAGTTCAATCCTTAGCTTGCCATATTGTACTTATGTATGTATAAATCGCAAGCAAAAATAACAAATTTCTCAAACATGCGGACAACATTTTTCTAATCTTTTTTTCAAAAATAATCTAAATAAAATTCCCCTACCACCTTCTTAATTTATAGAAATTACCTCTACTACTTTCTACTTTCGGATTAGCTACTTGATTGCCAGATTTGTTTTCTCATTTTTTGACATATCAAACGAAAAACGAGCCTCCTTAAAAAAATTAAATTAAACAAAAATTGAAATAATAAAAAGTTCAAGTCCTTTGTATGAAAAACTTAAAGTTTTTATTCGGTGAAGAAATTTTAATATAATAAACATCATGTCTTGGTATATGTATTTTGTCATGACATGTTAACTCTTAATCCTTTTAGGTCACCAGAAACATGAAGAAAGGACAGATTACTGGTATTCTATTTGAAATATGTACCTATTTGTTTACTCCAAAAGCTTTCTGTTTGAAAAGATCTTTCAACAAAAGAAAAAAAAAACGAATTTAAAACTCTAAAACCAATGCAAAGCATTTCATGCGAATGGAATTCAGACAAAGAAAATTATCCGAATACTTGATGCATATAAAAAAAATTTTGCATAACAAACTGTGAAGCTATCCACGAAATCAAAGCTAACCAAAAAGTCCTTTGAAGTTGATCACTCAATCGTAATTGCAGTTGAGAAAAAAAGTACCTTAACACAATTTTCGTAATTTGTGTCAACTGTCAAGTTAAGAGTAAACTCGAATAGCATTATTACAAAATATGTCTATATTCACAGCTTAGCTATGTAATATTTTATTTTTCGAATTGAGAACGAAAAAACTTTTTGTTTGAATTTGAGCGATGTAAACGACTATGATTTATGGTATTTTTTTTTTTGCTTTTCTAACTATATTAACGATATAAGTGGACTTGGCTTAGCTTTGAAGTAAGTGAATAAAATGTATGTATGTTATGTTCATCCATAATTTGAGGATAGTAATCAGAGGCGGCAAATACCTTAGGGAACCACTGACACAAAGAAAACGTGAGACATAGACGGAGCCGGCTGTGGTCACTGTCTGAAATGTTTTGTTACTTTAATATTTTATTATTGTACCTAATCATATATAACGATATTTAATTGAATTTATATTAAGACCTCCCTTACACAGCTTTTTTTCGAAATCCGACAAGTGTCAAATGTTTACCATTGTTGCTTATATAAAACTATGGTGAGTTCTCAGACACAGACTTTTAGGTTGTACATTTTTTGTCCGTCTCTCAATAAAAACTGGGAGGTTAGGTTGAAGTGGATGTCAATGTTGCAGCTGACACATTTAGACCAAAGTTGGTTTCCAGAATCCTGAGATAATCTCCCTATTCCCTGAACCATTTGGAGTTGATGATGAAGCGTATTATATTGCAGATCTCTATTATGTTTGGATCGCTAAGATAATCGAAGAAAAGCTCTCCAAGATGGAGCTTACATCTCTGAAATAGAGCAGGACATGTACACAGAATATGGGAAAAAGATTCCACCGCTTCTTCGTCTATGCAGCTTCTCCAAAAATCGATTGAATAAACGCCAAGTGTCCTTGGTGCTTGCCTATGATGTGGGACTGGCAACTAGACTTTCTTCTTGGTCGCGATGCCAGCTCTACATATGAGGCAGTGTCCAGTTATGACACCAATTATGGAGCTGATGTGCTATCTGCTTAAGGATATCAAACTAGTTTCAGATCAAGTTTTGACCTGAGCTGTTTTGTCGTCAACCAGGTGATTGTATTTTTGCCATCTTAGGTTTGACCTTTCTGAAGCATTTTGTTTCAACGTTAACTTACATTTAGCTATGGTTATACATATACCCATCGCTACATGTAAGATCAATTCTTTGACGTTAGGCAAAAAAGTCTTAAGTCAATAAAATGCATTTTGGGTTTTTGATAGGGCTTAACTCATTTTTTTCTCTCCTGCTTGGCATTAACGACTTAAGTCTAGCACAACTGATTCGAATCGTAAAAATTTGATCTTAAGACATTTAGTTAGAAAAATGCATATTACTGTTCACGATAATGCTACAGGGGACTGAACGCACTACATGTGACATGAAGCTCTAGCTGCTAGAGGGGGAAATGAAATAGCTTCCTGTCTATATGCTCAATGCTCATATGCAAAAGCTGCCTGATTGTGTTTCTAAGGTGACATTTTATTCGGACACATGAGGGGGACCAAATAAAAACAGTCATATGGCGGCAATATTTTTAAAGTCCCCCAATTTAACCATTAGCCACAAATTCTTGTTCCAGGTCATACCCATATGGAATGTGACGTTGATCATTCCATGATTGAAAAACAAAAAATCAAAACGAAAACACCTGTTTACCACCCCCATGATTGGTACCAGCTAATACGAACAACAGACCTAAAAAGGATTTTCCAGGTACACCAAATGCAGCGAGAAGAATTCTTTGCCGCTTTATTGAAGACAGTTTTTGTGTGCAGAAAAAAAATTCTATTAATGAGCAGTTTTCTTGACATTGTGTGCAATGGCTTTAATATCAGCAAAATGGCTTAGTTAGATATAAAAACAATTTAAGCCACTCCAAAGACTTCAAGATTTTAAGCTTCCTTAGAAGTGGAAAAAAAAGATATCTCAATGATTATCCACTCCAAGGTAAGTACACAACTTCATTCCCGATATCTGAGGAGAAAAAAAAAGGATTTGTGCTCTCTTTTAAGCTTAGTTCACGATTTCTATAAAAATTTACCAACTTCTAACTCCGCAAAAAATGATAATACAGATTTTGTAGATGAAGCAGAAGCAACATAAATATTTATTTTTTTTATCATTAGCTTTATATTTTTAAACTTTTGATTATTTAAAAAATTTACTACAAATTTTTTTTTTGTTATTAACATTATATTTCTTAAGCTTTTGATTAATTAAAGAAAATCATATTTTATATCTTAATGACAATGGCGCAAAATTTTAAACAGCCTGATGTTAAGGGCTTAGCATGATACTACTTAACAGTTTGCTAATACTAAAGCATCTTACTAATATTTTCCTAATTTTAAACACTTTTTAACTAGCACCATACTAAATCTATTTTTTTATTAAACTACAACTAAACACGCCTAAAATAATGCAAAAAATTAAGCGAACATAACTGTTTGACGTTTGTAAATGTCAAAGTGGCATATGGATTTAGTACGATACTAAAAAAATAAAGTAGCAATTTTGTGATCTTAACTTTAGTAAAATGTTAATAAAATAGTACTATACTAAGCTGGTTTAAAATTGGCAAAATTATCTTTTTAGCCTAGTATCATACTAAAAATGATTTAATATATTACTAATACTTGAAGCTGCGGTCAATGTGTCTATCGACAATATAGACAGATGCACAAATCCAAATAGTATAGACAGTAATGTTGTCTCTTTAAATGACATACAATTCATGTTATCTACTTTAAAAACCAGAAAAGCAGTAGGATTTGATAGCATAAAAAATATTAACCTAAAAAATCTTCCAAGGTCTGGTGTGGAGTTCTTAAAGCGGCTGTTTAATTGTTGTTTTAAACTTGGATACTTTCCATCGGAATGGAAAAGAGCAAAAATAATTCCTATTTTGAAGCCAGGTAAATTTGCAAGTGATACAGCCAACTATAGCCCAATAAGTTTGCTGAGTTCACTACGCAAATGTTTTGAAAAAATTATCACAACCAAACTATTGGCTCACATCAATCAAAATAGCTTATTGCCTCAGGAACAATTTGGTTTCAGAGCTTTACATAGCACTACACACCAAGTCCACGGGATTACAAGGGATGTTAAAACCAATTTTAGATTAGGAAAAAGTACTGGAATGGTACTCCTTGAAATTGAAAGGGCGTTCGATACTGTTTGGCATAATGGCCTTTTGCATAAACTTATTTCGTTAAACTTCCCTATATACCTGATCAAAATAATAAGATCTTTTCTTTTTTCAAGAAGATTTAAAGTTTTTGTCAACAATAGTCTGTCTGAAGGATTTAATATTGAAGCAGATGTACCTCAAGGATCGGTTCTTGGTCCTATTTTATATATTTTATTTACTTCCTATTTTTCTAGGTTAAGGTACTGTAAAAAAGGAATCTTCGCAGATGATACCTGTATTTATGCCTCAGATTCTGTTAGTTCCATAATAGAAACCAATCTGCAATTTGATTTAAATACAATTCAAAAATATTGCAATGACTGGAAAATAAAACTGAATGCTCCTAAGACGCAGGCTGTTTTCTTCACTGGCAAAAGGAAAGCGTACCTCTTACCAAGCAATACTTTTCAAATTGGTAGTTCTAGAGTTAATTAGGAAACAAGTGCTAAATATCTTGGGGTTCATCTCGATGCAAAGCTCACATTTGGATTATATATCCAACATATAATAAAAAAAAAAATAAATGTTAAAATTAAAATTTTATATCCATTTATATACCTTAGTACCGAAAATAAATCCATATTCCAAGCAATTATGTTTTACAGTTCTCCAGCTTGGGGTAATTGTGCTAAGACTCATATAAGAAGGCTTCAAATATGCCAAAACAAAACCTTAAAAATGATGTTAAAATTACTGTGGTATTTTTCTACAGAAGAGCTTCAATCCTTAACCAAAATGGAATATGTACATTCTAGAATTTTAAAGTTAAATGAAAAATACAAGTTTTCTTGTGAAACTTCAGGTAATAAATTGATTTAAAATTTGGTTCATAGCAAATTTACGTACAAATATTTATTTCTAAATTCATATTTTTGTATTTGTTAAATTATTCTGTTATTTATTATTTATTTATATAGCTATGCCCTTTTGCATCATTGTTTTTGGTTTAATTTATTTATTGGTTTATTTGTTATTTATTCATTTATTTATTTATTTATTTTTTTTGTTATTATTTTATTTACTTATGCATTTATGTATTTATACATTTACTTATTTATTATTTATATATTTATTTATTTATTTATTATTTATTTATTTATTTATTTGTTTATTTATTTTTGTATATATTTATTTGTTCATTTATTTATTTCTTTATTTAATTATTTATTTATTTATTAATTTACAATTACATGAAACGGTGATATTTCTTTTGTTTGTATTAAGACTGATTATTACTTTTTATTGACTGTCTTCTTAGTTATTTATTTATTTTGTAAAATACATATTTGTACATAATTTGAACAAGCAACTTGTCAACCCTTCGCTCATCTCGTCTGTGACTAGATTTAGCGTTAGTACATTTAAAAACATTTTATTTTTTTTTCCTTCTTTTGTAGGAAAGTTTTAAGTAGTAGTTTTTCCTTCGAATTAAATTTCAATTTCAATCAATATATTATTTACTCAACTTAATTAAATTGACATTAGTAAGGTAGAAAATAGCCATATCTATGTAAATTGTTCAATTCAGCCATGTTTGGAAAAAGAATGTAAATTTTGCTACAATAAAGATAAAGATATTACTAAATCGACTAAAATTTTGCGCCAATGTTTGTTTTCAATTTTCTGACTTAAGTCTTACAACGAAACAAAACTTTACAATTAATACAAAATGAGAGGATCCTAAGGACTTAAGTCATCAAAAAAATGGTTAATTCTAATAAATTGGGAATTTTTGTTTACTTTTATACAGGTCTTCATTTGAAAGCTTATTTTACTTTCTCAAAGGTGCAATCCCGATTTGCAAATAATTAAAAATGGCAATGGCGCAGTATATAAAGTGCTTGATTGCTAACTAGGACGTGTGGGTTTGGGGATCGGCGCATTCTTTTCAATACCTCTAATTTTAATTGTATGCCGCCCATGGGTTCAAATGAGACAGTCAATACCTGGTTCTCAAATCCACTGTGCCAAACTAGTGCCATGCAATTCAGGTTGCATTTAAAAGATCTTAGGTCTTACAGGCATATAGTTAAATTAAAAAAAAAATGAGATACGAAATAAATACACCCGTATTAAAAAGGGTTATTTAAGACTGTAAGTTGTTTTGAGGAATTTCCACTTCATCATAAATTTTTCTGGACAAAATCGAAAATAATCTAAACAAATTGGATTTTATTTTGTTAAAAGAAATTTTGCATTTTTAGCTAAAGATCTTGTATACTTTACGTATTTCTGTAACATCAAATCCTAATTTTCCATTTTTTCTCTATGACATTCGAATTTAAAGTTTCGTCGTTTACTATACCTTACTGCATAGTGATATAGTTAGCTAACAACACCAAATCTTGCTTTCCAATAGCGCACGAAATTTCGAAGTCTTGCTGACAAAGTATAAAACGAGGACAAAAGGGGATAAATGCGAATCGAAAATTCATCTGTGAGTTAAGTCTAAACTTTGATTGTACAACATATCATAGGAGTTAAACCGAGTTCAAATATTGAACAAAAGCTGAACTAAGATTGTACGGTTGTTAATCCAGTTAATCGAACATTAATAAATTAATGTCAATGACAATTAAATTTGGAAAATTTCAAATTGACAATGTCGCTTTCATTTCAACCAAAAAATCGATCTGTCATAGATTTTTTGATCCGGATCTGTCATGTTCTTTTCGGGATGAAAATAACAGATCCAGATTTTTACATAAAACACGCAGTTGCACACATATTAAAGTAAAGCCTTATTTGCTGAAACGTTAAACGGTTTTGATTACTCTACGCTTCTTTATAATACATACAAGCACATTGGGGCGTATTCATAGTAATTTTTAAACTGTGTCTAAGTTAAACCTATGATTGAATTGAAGTTGAATTTTCGGACGTTGATTCTAATTTTTTAATCTTATCATTCCAAAAAGTTTGAAGCTATTTGTGTAGTATAACAAGTTAATAAATAAAATCGGTCTGTATTCATTGAGTCAATATTGTCTTAAACTGTAGTTTATTAAAACATAGGTTTATCAGCGACTATGAAGATGCCCCATTATATTAAAGAAGAAATATTTGCATTGTTTTTGCGTAGAAAAATTCTAATCCAGAACAAACAAATTCTGGAATCACTATACCACAGATTTCTTTTCATGTCTGTTTTGTTTTTTGGGAAATTTATCAATCGCAAATTTATCCGTCGCCATTTTAAAGACCGTAGCTAAGGTCGATGAAAACCTAAAGTGGAATGCTACGGTGAATAGCTGTCGGAAGTTTATTCGCGTCTCGAATTTGATTTAGTTAATTTTGTTGGTGCGATTTATTGCTAGTTGGATTTAATCTCGATGGGTGTGTTCATGGAATAGTTATAATTATTAATTTTATTAATTTTTCGACAGAAAAATCGATCTTTTTGAATGTTTTTTTTTTAGTCCAGTTTATAGATTTCTCAGAGAACTCCATTTTTTGATTAAATATAAAAGCTGTTATAGAAGCTCTGAAAAGTTTCTCATTTTTACTATTAAAAAGTGTAAGTGAAAGGTTTTGCACTCTTTGCTGAATTATTTTCTGGAACAGGTCTAAGATTCCATTTATCTGCCGTTTTTTTTCACCCCCGATACCACAAACGCCAACTGATCAATTTTAAGAAATCTCGATCCACTCAATCAATCTGTATTTTACTGTAATTTTTCATTAACTAAGACCTTTACATTACATTACATTACATTACATTTTATACTACTCCGCAGATAAATCTACGAAGTAGAGACACTGAAGCACTGCCTACTAGACCATTGGCTTAAGCTTTTACATACATAAATACAACAGAGAGAGAGACAGAGATAGGAAGAACACACAACAGAAGAAACTAAGACCAATTTTCGTTTTGTATATGGAATTGAGTAAGAAAAAGTTATTTTTGTATTTAGATCTACAAAAAAGCAATTTGGCAAGTTTGGTTGGATGAAGATATTGATTTTAGTTAGAAACGCACTGGGCTGTACTGCACTGAGCTGTACTGCACTTTAGAGAAACTGCGCTGCAATTTATTTTTTTATTTATGAAATTCTATGAGCTATACCGCACTAAAATAAAGAAATAAAAATAATGCGAATTATAAGATACGTAAATAAAAAAAGACACGGTAATTCTCTCCGCATTAGTTCAGCCACCATCCCTGGAGATAAATCTGAGACATCAACCAGCTCTAGTGTCAGAACAATCGCCCCACCCATCTTTCCTATTCTTTTTTCTCTTCTTTCAGCGGATGCCCACGCTGTGTTAAAACATATAAAGGGTATTCATAATATAATCCCTTGAGCGCGTTCAAGATTATAAAAAAAAAAAATGCGGTACATGAACTACACAATATTTCATACGAGTACGTTTTGAGGGACGTTGCGGTTGCAGTAGTGTAACGGGACTACGCGCAGTGCGGTCTTAATACTACTAAACCGAGATTTAAGTAGATTTATCTAAATCTCCTACAAATCACTAAGATTTACCATACAAATTTAAATCTTCTAAGATGAAGATTTAAAATAAATATCATTTAAATCTTCAATCAAACTACCCTATTTCCATATCGAAATGAAAACATTCATCAGGAAAGTGAATTTTTCTCTTCGGTTGACAAAGATGAAGCTGCCTGTCTCACTTCTACATCATAAGAGAAAATGAAACGATATATGCATTTTGAATAGTGCTTTTAAAATTAATATACTTTGGAGCGGTGGAATTACTTCTTGAGATTAGGAAATCTACAAGAGATTAAAGTTCGGAGGAAACGTATTTGTACAAATATTGTTTCATGTGCGTGCTGGGCAGCTTGTTTTCTATCGTAAAGTCGGTTTTACATGGATCTGCATCTGCAGACTTGAAGAAAAGTAGAGCGGGACAATAATATAAAACAAACATAAAAGTAAGACAGGGTACACACTAATAACTTACTCGATCTCTGCTATAACTTTCTTGACACATCTCACAATCACATGTTCTTAGCGTTCAGGTATGTAGTTTTGAGAAGAAAATTTTCGCTGTTTTCGTTGTTTTTAAGCAAATTGAGGTGAAATAGTAAAAAAAAACTGCCATATAAAGAAGTTGCAGGTATCACAAAACAAAGTTTTAAAAATGATGTTAAATCTGCCCTGGCATAATTCAACCCTTGATCTCCACAGAAGGGCGAATGTTGAATTGGTTCTTAAAAGGATTCGAAAACTAACAATTAATTTTAATAACAGCTGTGATAGTTCTGAGAATTCTCTCATAAACCAGCTTAATGCTTAATCTGTGATATTTCTGTGTAAATTTTTATTGCGTTTGCTTTCATTATGAAAAATATATTATTTATTTATTTACTAATTTATTTATTTATTCATTCATTATTATTTATTTATTTGTTTATTTATTTATTTATTTCTTTATTTCCTTATTTATTTATTTATTTAGCTATTTATTTATTTATTAAACTATTTATTTATTCACTTATTCATTTATTTGTATAAAACTTTTTGTTTTCGTTAATTTATAGTTTGAATTATAATATTATATTTACTTTTTTTTTTTTTTTTTTTTGATTAAATGAAGTTTTTTTTTCGTATTTTCCTTCGATAATATATTTTTTCATTATTTATATTTACTAATTCTATTATATACAAGAAAATGTTTCAGTAGAAAGATATTGTATCAAATCTCTGAATTGTAAAATGTGTGGTCACAGACTTTTTTTTTTGAAAACATTATTACGAAATAAAGATAAGATATAAAAACTTTAAAATTCGTTATCTGAACGGAACAAATTATGGTGCAGATGAAAATGCTATAATGAAGATGAACATGTTCATCTTCACTATAATCTGCAATTTTCAGGTTCGTACTTCCTATAATCTTCATACAAGAAGATGATCTCCATTTTGGTTTTCGCTCTCTATCGCACAAGTATGAATTTTTTATTTTGTTTCCTCTTTTTTGCAGATGTCAATGCAGATGAAGATGAAGATGCATGTAAAGCCTCCTTAACTTTCTTTCGATCGCATTCATGTTTGAAAATCCACCACCCAAAAATGTAAGTAATGTCAGAGTATACCCAAAACTATAAAGGGTCAAAGTCTACTTTTCGTTTACTGTTTCATTTTTACTTGCGAAAAATTTAATTCGTACAATTTTCTTTAACAGTTCGTTAGGGGGGGGGGGGGGAGGGGGGTGGTCATAAGTAGTTTAAATTTAACTTTTCGGGAAAATCGCGCTGGAGCTTCAGTCGCCATTTTGAATTTAATGAACATTTTAATTTGGACAATAACTTCGTCATTTTTTCATTTTTGACAAAAATAATATACATAGGTAAGACCTGTAGGACATTTTATTTTCTACAACGTTAGTCTTCATATTTTGTTTCAAAAAGTTACCGTTCAAACTTGGTATTTTAGCGTTTTAAGTGATTGTCTAAAAAAGATTTTGGAATTGTTTTTTTTAACGGTACCTGCCATACAATTTTTTCTATCATCTGAATTATATCGAAAACGGCTCGAATGATTTTGATAAAAAACAATTTGTGCACTGTTTTCGATATACTCTACATTTTGGTTAAACATTTTTTTAAATATTTTTTTACTAACGGTAGCTGCCATACAACCATTTTTTTTAATTTTGAACATTCTCATAAACGGCTCGACGGGTTTCGATAATTTTTTTTTATATAGTAGGTGCTTCAAAATTTTTAGAAATATTTTTTTTGTATTTAAAAAAAAAATATTTTTTTTTTTCAAAAGTGAATATTTCAAAAACGGCTGGATGTTTTTTTTTTGAAATATTGATATTAAGTTTAAATTATTAAATATTTAAAATTGTCGTACCAAGTTTTCATTTTAAGAACATTTTTTTTTTTAATTGTAAATAAAAAATTAAGTGAAAAACGACTTTGAAAATATATTTAGATTCTTAATATGTAGAAACC
This sequence comes from Philhelius pedissequus, assembly GCA_910595825.1. NCBI lineage: Eukaryota > Metazoa > Arthropoda > Insecta > Diptera > Syrphidae > Philhelius > Philhelius pedissequus. The sequence continues at coordinate 172,489,490 of OU343161.1, read as the reverse complement.
TTTTACATACGATTGGAGCAAGTACGTGCGATCCAGTCGTGCATTTTATTTTGATATTAACAAGGTGGTGCAATTAAGAGCAAACCAATTATGTGTTTGTTTTTATTTTTTAAGTAAAACTGCAACAGTTTAAATTTTTCCCTTTTAGAGTTAATAATTAATTCGCTAGTACTCAATGCTACAAAATTATTTATCGTTTTTTGAGCTTATACTCCTGGTATATGGTACTCTATGTCCAATTGCCATAGGTTTTCAACATCGATTCCTCGAGCATAAACATCATATCCGTCGTCGCGTCGCGTCGCTTCGTCCTTTTTGAACGTTGCATTTTCTCAGTTGAGTAAACATTTCTTTTCGTTACCCTTCAGGACTTTTAAAATAGTAATATATCTATAAGTATAAGAACTACAAGAACGCAGAGAAAAAAATTGGTATAATGTTTGTATCTATTTTTACATACATATTATTTACATATATATTGAGGAAATCAATAATGCTGGACTCGGTTGTTACCTAGTCGCAGCTTTCTTGTATTTTATAGAAGTTTTAGTTTTTTGAGTTGTTGAAAAATAATTGAAAGTTATTTTGCGATATCGAACACAAAAACAAATGGCTGTAAGCTATACACGTTAATTATTTTTGTTTGGTTATTAGTTCAAAGAACAAACATGGAGAATGATTAAGACCCCGAAGGAGTTTTGCTACTTAGTCCTTATCTTCCTTATGATGAAGGTAACAAATAGATTCTTTGATATCCATACTCTAAAAACATGTCCATTCATCAGTTTTCTATCTAACCACCCTCCTTTGGAAGAATAGGATTTATTGTAAGCAGCAATATTTTTTCTTCGCCAAATTGATATGATATGATATGATGATAGTGAAGCAATTGTTTTTTTTTTATTCAAAGTGATGTTGCTTAAAATGTTAATGATTGAAAATACAAATTGAAATCTATATATTTTCAGCAGAGAACAGTTTTCGATGAGCAGCTCTTTGACAACTTTTATTTATTCTAAAGTTGCAGGCTTAGGTATTCAACTGTCTGATGTGTGTAACTTGTACTCCTGTCTGTGCTCTTTAATCTGGTCTTAAAATATATTTTTCTTCCGAATATTTGCCGGTATTACTTCGGAATGTAGTGATTCTCGGTATTCAAACATTAGGAACTCCTTAAACTTAAATCAATGTTATATAAAAAAAATTATTAGTATGCATATTTGTATTTTTCATAAAAAAAAATTAATTTTAACTTTTCAGTAGCTTATAAGATATTAAGGGTATTCATACAACGCGATAATTTTTCGCTTTGCAGAAAGATATAATTTTCCGTCTGACTTTTGCCAGAACACCCCCTTAAAAATACTTGCGTATATGTGGGAAATAATCAGATGTTCTTTGAAATAAATTTATGAGTTTTATTTATTCTCTTTCTACATCAAATTCGTAAGATAATTTTATCTGTTTTTAGAAAATATTTTATAAAGTTCGATATTGAAGCTGACATGGATTTTTATTTTAGGTCGTCTTTACTGCTGTCAAAGCGATCAATCTGGTATTTTTTTACATGATGTATCTGTGACTTCTAAAATAATAATCAACAAAAGTTTACATGGAAAGTATAGCTCCCATTTTATGTGTTCCATATTTGCATAAGCAACTATAAATTTTATCATTTTATCATTCGAATGAATTATTAATAGTAAATAGTAATCACTCGGTTTTCGAATACTGTTTGTTTTCGAGATACATGTTTGTAGCGAGTGTATCTGAGACATTTTACTTTATGGATAAACTTAATGAAAATTAGAATCTCCTCAGCTCATGATGAATAAACTACAAAATTACGGTAGTCAGTGGAATCTCGAATTAAACCTTGAACAATCTAAAGTCATGATTTTCAAAAAAGGTGGCGGACGATGTTGCAGAAATGAAAAATGGATATTTAAAGGTATGGAGGTTGAGGTGGTTAATAATTATAAGTACCTTGGTATTTATCTTACTAAAAGCCTAAGTATGAAAACCCACTTTCAAGAAAAGCTATCCCAGGCGAAGGTGGCAATCAACACAACTTGGATGTTGTGAAGAATGTTTTGGAAATCAGTAGTAGCGCATAGCAATAAATTCAAAGTTTTTGAAGCAGTGGCGGAGTCAGTGTTATTATATGGTGCTCAAATTTGGGGAAATAAACAGTACGATGCAGTAGAGAAATTACTGAGATACTATCTTAAACGAGTCTTTCGTTTGCCTGCGAACAACCCAAATTATTTACTGATGATAGAAACTGGCTTGTCGCCCCTCTTCATTAAAACCTTAAAACTACAAATAGAGAGTACTAAATATGGCAGATACACGAACCCGAGAAAAGTAGTTTTGATAACAATTAGAAGCAAATCAAGCTGGTATGCAGATTGGCTGGAGCTAGCACAACGTTGCTATTTGGAAGATGATCTTAGTATTGAAAATATATCTAATTGAAGACAAGCATTGTATAATCTTATAACCAAGATTGATGAATATTGTGTATTTAAAAACAGAGAAGATGCTGCGAAGTCAATACACAGGGGCATTTACAGTCGGTTGAACCATAATTTATTACAAGGGAACTACTTTAGTGATGAAAACAGTGTGCAGTTAATATCAACAATAATGAAACTTCGAGGAGAAAAATGCTCTGGTTAAATTATATACCACAATGGGAGGACTTACCGTGCGTTTGCCTTGCAACTTAAAAGAAAGAGAGGATATTTTGCACCTCAAGATGGGAAAATATCCTATTCTGAGTGAAACGCGAAGGAGTGTTTTTGGAAAATGCCTTCTTAGTGAGGTGAAATGTATGGACCTCTTAAACAGCTTCTCCAAAATTGCTTTAGAATACAGAGAAAAAATAATGAGAGAATGTTTTTAAACACTGGTTACTAAAACTATTGAAATATGCATTTAAAAATTTCACATAAGAGAATTCAGTTTATATATTAACGTGATTTATTGACCTAAATCCCAATTTAAAAAAAAAACTCTACGTTTATATATTATCTATACTGTAGAAACAGAAATTTAAAACAAAATTGTCAATCAGGCAGACGGCAATGCAACACTTAATTGTTTTTGTACTTTAATTAAGTTATTTCAAGTGTTCAAATAAAACAGCAACCTAACGAACTAACTAAATGAAAAGTGAAGAATCGAATGATTTTATTTGTTTTTATAGAGTTGTATGTAGTCATGGTAAATTTGAGTATTTCGTGTGTATATAGTATATATGTATAAATGTTTATTGACTAATTTATTTTTAAAATAATTAAAATATTTGGTTTTATCATACATATTTTTTTTAATAAATTAAATCAAATTCCAAGTTTGTTTTATTTCTTTATTTAGGAAAATAAACATTAGGTACATACTTAAATTTTAAATGTTAAAGTGACTATTGGCATTTGAGTAGTTACCATTTTTACTTGCGATTATAGGTACTATAAGACAAGTTGTGTATTCGTTGAGTTGATTCCCCAAATTCCGTATGTCTGTCTGTCTGTCTGTCCTCGAGTCTGCAGCCTTAGCGGTTGGATGGATTTACTTCAAAATTGGATACATATTGGTTTTTCGGTAATATGCCCACACGTTTTTTTAATCCTTTTTTTAAGACGACAAGAAACAGTAGCTCACATAATTTTTTTTTTGGCCAAAACAAAAATCTTATTTTTCTCAAAAACGGCTCCTACGATTTTTATAAAAAAAATCAGTTCATGAAGGGAAAGGGTACCTTTTGATATTTTTTTTTTTTTGAAAAAATTGTTAGTTTTGGTACGTCTAGTACAACCATTGTATTGGTTCTCGATTTTCTGGGAAACGGTTGGTTTGATTTTTTACGCAGAAGCTCCCAAAAGTTTAAACACTATTGTAAACAAAAATTTTACAAACATTTTTTTTTTGAAATTCATTTTTTTTTTTTTGAAAACTCAAAATTTCGAAAACGACTCAATAGTTTTTTTCGAAACTTCGTATTTGGTAGTTTTTTGACACTATCTTGAATAGTTAAAAAATTGTTTTCCTAAATTAAATAACAAAGGCACCCCCCATACAAATTTTAAGAAACCGTTAAAAAAAATGTATTTCTCAAAAAATGGGTGCAAGAATTTTTATAAAAAATTGTGTGTGTTCTTATATTAGTACACCCCACTTTTAATTATAAAAATATTTTTTTTTGCGTACTTATTAACGGTACTTCTCATAGAACCACTTTTCATATTTTCGACTTTCTCAACATTGGATTAACCGATTAAAATCATTTTTTTTATACAAATGCTCTCTAAAATTGTTAATAAAACTGCATATCCAAATTTTCAACAAAATAAGTTTTTCGATTTTTAAAAAAACAAATAAGAATTTTGTTTTTTGAAAAAGCGATTTTTCAAAAACCGGTCACAGAATTTTTTTTTGAATTTGAATTTTTTATGTAATTAATAATATCATTTCAATTTTTTTTCTAAAAATGTTTTCAAAATTTTATACATAAAAAATTAATTTATTAATATTTTTTTTGCTTTATTCTTATTTATCCATGAAATCAAATTGCATCTTTGATTTCCCTCAAGCTATAACGACTAAGCAATATAAAAACATTTAATTATGTGTATTATCAATTTATTTCTACCATATTATTATTCCGTTTTTGCCAATTTTTCCGTTGTCGCTGAATACTAAACACAATTGAGGCCCTCATACATTTATATATTAAAAATCACATGAATCTTATGTATGCACAATATTGTAATGGCACCTAAATTATAAAGTTATATGCACATACATAGGTACCTACCCACCTTCATTCGTCACTTTCATTATTGTATGCAAATGTTTACATACTTAGGTCCCGTCTATAAATGTATGTAGATACATTTTACTCTCCTAACTTACATTATTAAAATCCTTAACTTAGAATTAAATATACATTTGTAGGTAGGTACCAATGTAACTATTCCTTGAATCATCCATTCGACAATTCATTATATGTACTAAGAATCAAGGTAATCTAACATACATAGGGCTTAAACCTGCATAGGATAACTACACCTAATTAGCTAAACCTCCATGGTTATAGCTACATTAAAGTTGTTAGCTACAAGAGCAAGTTCGTGCGATCCAGTCGTGCATTTTATTAATTTAGGCTTTTACTTTTTTAATGATTTTGAATGACCAACAACAACTTGAGTGTGCTACCACCAAGTTTGGGTGCATTCATATATGCAGAAAATCTGCGCTAGTACAATCGCAGTTCTTTTCTATTGCATTTTTGAACGCATTCACAATGCAAAATGTCTGCAGGCCTGACTTAGTCCAATTTGTATGTAAACAGATTTCATAAACGTCAGAGAAAATGGCTGCCAAACAATTTTTTGTTGAACTTGATTTTTGATCTGCTTGCCGAAAAAGTAAAGGAAATTATAATTGGCACAAATATTTTGCAAAGAAAAAATAGAAAGAAAATTATAACGAGAAATTTTTTAAGCTTGAAAAAATATCGTTTATTGCCAAAAAATCCATTCTTTATGAAGGTGATTTCAGAGTATCCTGGCGATATATTTCGTAGTCATTTTAGGATGTCGAGATCCACATTCAATGTAAGTTCTGATTATTGTACAATATAGAAAATTAAAATAATAATTTCCATAATTTGTTGAAGACGAGTTAAAAATATTGTGGAAAACAAAACAAATTGGACGACCAAAGTAGAGTTAAAGCTGGCGCTCTCTCTAACCTTGTGGAAGCTTGCTAATGGGTCCTGTTGCAGAGAATTATCGAATCTCTTTAATTTTGGAGAGGGAACAGCATTTAAGTATTTATTGCAAGTAATTAAGCTTTTGTTTGCACTGAGAAAGAAGTTTATAAAATGGCCTTTAAATACACTCGCACGCAAAAAAACCATGGAAGATTTTCAGAGTTTGCGAAGGAATCCAATTCCCTTTGTGGTTGGTTGTGTAGACGGGAGCCATATACCCATTCTCCTTCCTTCATACGACAAAGTAAGCTACTATAATAGAAAAGGAATTTGTTCGACCAATCTTCAGGTAAACGTTCTTGTTTATTTATTTGAAATTCATTAAATTAATCTTAAAATACCTAATTATTCAAAGGCAATTTGTGATAGCAACCAAAAATTCATCGATGTTTTTTTTTGTTTTCCTGGAAGCTGTCATGGTGCTAATGTTTGGAAAAGCAGTCCAATCGGAAAAAAAATTAAGAGCGAATTCGAAGGATGCAGTAGGCGATGGATACATTTTAGGTGATTCAGCGTACCCATTAACAACTTACCTTTTTGTACCTTAACGAGACAATGGATATCTGTCTTCTATGGAAAGAAAATTTAATTTCATTCATAGTTCCACCAGGCGTTTGGCAGATTGAAACAGAAATTCAGAATCCTTAAATACGTCGATGTAAAAAAATTGCAATATTTAAAATATATTGTTCTGGCTTGCATCGTTTTACACAATATTATTATAGAGAAAGATGGACTAGGAGAAGATAATCAAGACAGTCAAGCCACAAACGAAGAAGCAAAACGGAAGAGAAATCAAATAGATATGCTATTTTTTTTATAAGTCTTTGTTTTAATAAAACAATACATTCTAACTTAAAAGTAAATTTATTTCATTTAAAAAACTTCAACGATAAAGAGCAAGAAAAAACGTCAACGATAAAGAACAAGAAAAAACTAAACAGAACTAAAAATATTTTAACAAAATAAAAAAAGTAATATTAACCCAGATTATAGGTTTTCTTTCAATAAGAAAGATTGATTAAAGATTCCTGAAGGCTTTTTATTTTATTTTATTTTCTCTTTCCATGGTAACCAGCTTCTGGTGCTTCAAATCATCTTTCTGCGATTCTTTTTTCAAAAACGCAAGAATTTCGTCTTCATTTTTGCGTTTACGCTTCGTTGGGATTTCAGAAATATTTTCGCCCTCCAATTCTGGTTCTTCCACAACAGATGAAAACGTATTCCTTTCTGTTGGAAATGATGATGTAGAGCACAGTAGGTGTTGTGGCGGAGATACGCTATGTCTTCCTCCGTAAGCTTGATCAAACGTTTCAAAGGATTCCCACTTTGTTGCTTCACGTCCTGACTCTTTATTCCTCTTCTTGATACGTTTGTAAGTAGTCATCATGTTCTCGAATTTTTTTTTTTGCATCTTCGACTCCAATGTCGAAAAATGGATCCATTTCTTTCATCTTAGACAGAAGCGTCCTCTACAATGTTAATTTTTTCTTTTTTCCCGCATTGAATTCGGTTTCCATGCTTATTCTTTTACCAATTTTTCCCAATTAATAGCTTAATGTGGTTTGTTTTTCAAACAGAACCTTCATCATCCCTTTAGAAAACAATAATTTAAATTATTTTCTGTCAAAAAATTAATAAAATATTTGCAATAACTTACATTCTTAACAAATCAGTGCCGCTTCGTTCTTCTTTTTGACTGAAAAATAATTCCCGCTTTTTCTGCAGCCAAAAATATTTCAACTGCACAATCTGCCCGACGCTGATGACAGAATGACGTTTATGAACGGTAGATACTGCAGTTGGGCTAGGTTAGTTCGATCTAAAATCTGTCTTTATGAACGCAGGTAATGCAGTTCTTAGTTAGGCTGACGATTATGAACTTACCCTTTATCTCATATTATTTTTGGCTGGAATTATAGCTCTTTCACGACTTTCCATGGTCGATGATCAGATTCCTTTGCTCTAGTGGTGCTGATCTACTTTGTCATTTTAATTGAAAAACTTTTTGTATATCAATCGAGTATTGAACCATGAACAAGTTGTTTTTGGTCATTGAAAATCATTAAAATGATATAAAAAGGCTTAAGAGGCAATTACGTAATCATACAAAAATTAAATATTCATTTTTAGCTCCGATCAGATCACTCAGCAGAAGAGGAGCGAACCGAGTTGGCCCTGAGAAGAGCATAGTGAAGTGAATCACTGATATTTGCTTCACTTGATCGGTTATTTTATTCTGAACTAATTGAGCATGCTCCGATTGGTTGAAAAAGGAACAAAAGTTGAGCGATAAGATGTGTCAGTGCTAAAAAAACACATATCCTTATTTACAGCTCAGTTTTCTGCTCTGAGCTAAAAAAGTTAACTATTCTTGTGACCTGTGTAATTTCAAAAGAAATATGGAACAAGTACATAGTAAAAAAAATGTGGTCAACTATTCCAATTGTTCTTCCTCTTTCATAATTCGAATGATTATTAGTTATCACTCGAATACTATAATATCTCGATTATTGAATTCATTGGATTACATCGCGTTTTTTACTTAAGATATTGTACATATATATATAAGATATATCAGTAGGTACATATCTACTTGTTATACTACCTCTGGCATTAATCTCAAAGATTCCAAGACATGATTTTAACATTTGTATAGTAAATTCTTCCCAAATATCAAAAATGAACTTTAAAAAACTCGACTATTTTTCTAACTAAAAATTCATTATTAAGAAAGATTTGTTTTTGTTTGCAAAAATGTGCATCTTTCTTATATTAGAACTATTTTCTTACCATACCAAACATTATTGTCCTAATTACTTTATAAAAGGTTTTCCAAGTTTTTTTTTTTTATTTTTTAATAAGCTTTATCATTTAGAAGCATAAAAATAAAAAATATTACAACGGTCGAAAATCAGCAATATAAAATCCCTATCTATTTTGAGAGCTCATTTTATAACAATCTCAAAGGCACACAACGTGGTTCTGTAATTAAAAGAGGGTTCTTAAAACCAAGAAGGATTAAACTGTCCACTTATAAAAACAATAATTGATTATGACAAGAAAGTGAAAGAAAATTGAAAAGGATAAAGATGGAGATAGAGATAGAATAGGTAAGATAATATACCAAAAGGACTATAAAATCTGACGTCTCACTTTGCGAAAGAACCTTCATCAATTTAAGAAAACCCTTTTAAGCGAAAACCATTTAACAGCTCAAATGATTACATTTTAAATACTCTTCACTTCACATAAATAAACCGCATCCGTTTTATAGGTACCTACTTTGTTTTTATATCAGTAAGAATATATTTTGTTTTAATTTTGCTTTAGTGGTGTTCGATATCGTTTCTTAACAAAAGATCTGGTATTATATTTTATAAAATAAGTAACTTCTCCGCGGGGTAGTTAGGTATTGTTTGATTGGGATTAGGCGGAACTTTTTTAATAAGCCTACAAATCCATCAATTTGCAGTTTCCTAAATTTGGATTCGTAGCAAGTAATCCTATATATCTACTCAGTTTTAGTCCTTCTGGGTTATCCCTTAGATGTAGGTACATGTGTTATTTTAGATTTTATTCAGCTCCCGTTCGATAAATATAATACTTAGGAGTAGATGCAGATGGAGCAGGCAGAAAAGAGCCCTTGATATAAAATTCAGATCACGGATGCTATTCACCCTTCATGAAGACTTTAAACATAAAGAGTGTACAAATACACAACCACCAAGAGAAGAAGAAAACAAGGAAAAAGCAATGGCTTTAAGGCACCTCTATGTCAACCCCATTGACAGTTTCTTATTCCAACTTTTCTGAAAGTTGGCTTCTATTCAATTAAAAAATGAACACAAACAAGAGCACAGCAGAGTCCCAGAATTCCAGAAAACGTAATTTAATGGGGCATTGTTTTTTTTTTGTTTTGCGTGATGTTTTTTCTTATTTTGCCTTAGGCTATTCAACTGTTAAAGCATAATGGTTTATACATCTATACTTCCTTATACACATAAGAAAACATAAAAAAAAATCTCACCTTGTATCGGTACGTAGATATTCAAATAAAGGCAATCCTCTGATTGGTTCTTTAGATATGGCAGTAATCGTTTTAGGTATTCCAGTCGGCCTTTTGGCATTCGATCCAATGCGGCTGTTTCATTGGCGATATCAGGAAGACGTTGCGGGCAAACAGGACTGAATCTGTAATAATAAGGATTAAAAGTAAGACAAAGAAAACAACAAAAAAAGAAAATGTATGTATATATGTATATTGTATATACTCGTATCACAAGAAATCATTTTCCTTAGCTTTATCATAAATCATAATATTTTGTTGGATTTGCTTTGCGTGTTCTAACAGTTTTTTTTTCTTTTTTTGTTAGTTTTGAATTGCTTAAATTTTTTAGAGCAGGAGTTAAATAAATAACAGCTAATAAGTATTAACGAAAATAAGGTGGCAGCGGAGGTAAAAAATCATTGTTCTTTTCACCTGCAAAGGATTTGAGGCTGTTTACTTTTTCTTTCAGCTTAAGTGTTTATATAAAAACAAATTGCTTTTCATAATAGGTAGGTACCTTACATAGCAAGTTTTTTTTGTAAGGACGAGAGTAGCAAGGTGAGGCAGTCTTCCCCACATCCTAGTTGAAGCTAATTTGTTACATTTTTTTTTTTTGAGAAATTCTGATATGTTTAAATATTATTGTAATAGGTAAATTTAATATTTTTATTCAAGTTAAGTTTTTTTACTTGTGATATTCATAGGTTAGGTGCTATAGGGAAAGTTTTGCATTTGGAAAAAAATCGAACTCGGGATTTTGATCATTCTTGACATTACGATGATGGAAAACACCTAAAAAGTGGGCCCCGCAATTACGTCTGCGTGTCTGTAGAACGATCTACAGCCTAAACGGCGATTTTCTTCAAACTTGGTAATAATAATAATATAATAATAATAATAATAATAATAATAATAATTTTTAGATTAGATTAGATTAGTTCTTTATTTTTTCAAATATAAAAAATTACAAATATTATATAATTTAAGATTAACAAAGCATGCCTATATAAGCCTTCTGCCGGGTGGAAACTATTTTTTTATTAAATTTAAAAAAATTATATTTTGATTTTGAAATTAAATATAGTTAACAAAATTGATCTGCGTGAAATATATGTACTTTAATATTATATAACAAACAACAAAGATACTGGTGCAAAATTATAAACGATTTAGTAAAATGTTAAAGCCACTTTTAGCAATTTATAAGCTAAAAAGATGATTGAGCTAATTTCAAACGATTTTAACATTTTACTAAAGTTAAAATCACGGAATGGCTACTTTAACTTTTAGGAATTTGCTAAATCCATTATGGAATCTGATAGTATGTCAGCCTTGCACGCAGGGTGCCCAGGTTCGATTCCTGCTGGTGCACAATTTTTTTTTGTTTTTTTTTTTTTTGTAAATAATGAATTTAAGATGATGAAAATAGAAATAACTAATACCTTTATAGAGCACATGTTGGGTTTTCATCAAAATATAATTAACTTACAACGCATAACAACAATAATTGTGTTCATCAAAATTCAAACCCTATAAATGCTCATCTTTCTGCTTAATTAGCAATTTACTAGTTTAGAAAAGGTTTAAGAATTTTGAAATAGTTATTCGATCAATAAGCACTTAGGAAGTTGCTAACTAGTAAAATGTTAAGCCCATAACAATGGGTTGTTTAAAATTTTGCGCCACTGTGTTTTAATGAGATTTTCAGTTTAGTCAAAAAATAAAAAAAAAATTTCTTAAATACAATGAGTAACTAAAAATTAGTATTAAAAAATATTAAGAGTAGCGGGCTTTTAGTTTAGCTAAAACAAAAAAAAAGTCAATTGAATGACAAAAGTGTTGTGAAATTTTGAAAAAAAATGGCTTTTAGTTTGGCGAAAAAAAAAAAAAACAGAGAAGAGAGGAAAATGTACAGTGATGTGACATTTAGTTATGACTCAAAACAAATTCAAATATTCATTACGATATTTTCTTGCGTGAGATACATAGCGAATAAGCGGCTTCCAGCCTCGATCTCCGTTTAGAATGCAGACACATTCCTCTGAGGAAAGGAAACTTGAATGAAAATAGAGTCTTCGGATTTCCTGCAAAATTGGACAAAGCGCTAGGAAATGTAAAACATCTTCATTTTGACCAAGGTTGCAAAGCTGGCAAATAGGGTCCATGACTGTTCTATGTGGTCTATAGTTTAAATCAAGCATTTCCGTTCTGATCTTAAAAATCAAGCTCATTTCAGAGACCGTAAACTCTTCGCTGAGATAATTTTTGTCACCAAGTTTCAGATTAAGTTGTCTGTATATATTTCAGGACGTTGATGTAGACCCTCGCGTAAGACATTGCCTATACATTGACTCATCGATAACAGAGATACACTCATACCGTGAATTTTTTAAGGCATCCACATCATCAATTGATAATGACATTGAATAGCTGTATGCTATAGCAAGATCATACCAGTTTTTAACTGGACTATATCCGCAACTATAACAAAATTTAAGGATCCTTTTTTGTGGGTTTTCATCGGATCGATTCATTACTTTGATAATGTTATCCGCATTAGCCTTTAAGTTTTTCAAGAAGATTTGAAGTAAGCCTGACTCTATGTGTATAGCGTAGTTAGGGGTATTGAATGGTAACCTAAAAATTCGTTTGAAAAAATATCTTTGTATACTTTCCATTTCCTCCAGCTGTTCGAAACCATACACTTCATTACCATAGCAAAAACAAGTATTTACAGTGGCGTTGAAGACTTTGAATTTAGAGACAGGATCGATAAGTTTATTGGCAAAGAACTGGGACCACATTGTATTTATTGCAGATTTTGCAGCATTTGTTTTTCTCGTTAATGAGTGTGAATTTTAAGGTTGTATGTTATAATATATCCAAGATATTTACGTTTACGACTTCAATTAACTCACCATCTAAAGTCCAGTTCCGACTATAGCCAATATACCTATTTCGAGATCTGAAAATCATTATTTTTGATTTGGCGGTATTTATTTTTAGATCCCACAGGTCGTAGTACTGTTTTAGCTTGTTTATCTGGAGCTGTAGATTAAGCGGTTTGTCTGATAAAATCACTAAATCGTCTGCATAAAGCAAGACTTTGATAGTTATATCAGCAAACTGAAAACCCCCAGGTATATTGTTTTCGACATCGTTCATAAACAATGCGAACATGGTAGGACTTAAAACACATCCTTGAGGGACACCTACATCACAACTAAACTCTCTTGATATTTTACTTCCGTTCTGAACAGATGCCTTCATGTTTTCGAGAATTTTTTCGTAGAGTCTAAGAAATTTGGTAGATAAACCAATCATTGAGAGCTTATAGTATAAGGATCTTCTATTAATCGTGTCAAAGGCAGCTTTTAAATCAACAAAAAGGCGTACAAACTCTTCTTTTTATCGATAAAACGTCTAGCAGTCATGTTCAGCACAAAAATTTGATCGATAGCTGAAAGATTGGCTCGAAAACCCGCTTGGAAACAGCTGATGAGTTTGTTTGCTTCTAACCAGATAGTAAGTCTGGTGTAGAGTATTTGTGTAAGCACTTTTCTCAACGAGTTTAGCACAACAATACCCCCATAGCGTTCTGGAACGTCTCTGTTTCCTTTTTTAAAAAAAGCTGAAATTCTAGATAAACGAAAGTTTTCTGGGACTATCTAATAATAATAATAATAATAATAATAGTAATAATAATAATAATAATAATAATAATAAGATAATAATAATTTTAACTATATGCCTATAAGACCTTAAGTCTATTAATTGCAACCTGAATTGCATGGTAGTTAGAAGGGAAAGAAAGACAGAAAGAATTTTGTGTTGACACAGTGGATTTGAGAATTAGGAATTTACTATCTGTACTTACTTAAGTGTTTTAATTGATTGTTTCAAACTGATTTTTGAATCGTTGTTTTTTTTTAGACCCAAAAATAACGGTACTTGCCAAACAATTTGCTCTACTAGAGATGTGACAGATATCCGGTATGTATTCGATATCCGGCCTATCCGGCTCCCTTTTTAATACCCGCCCGTAGCCGAATAATCTTTTTATATCCGGCAGAATACCGTATAGTCGTTTTTTCAGTAAAAAAAAATTGCAAAATATTAAGTTTTATGATCTGATTGATTTTAATTCATAAAACAAAGATGGGCTATCAACAATTTAAAACAGTGCTATTACTACAGCCACATTATGACAAATGAAAATTAGTTTTTTTTCTGCATTAATGGGTACTTTTATTTATTATTTTTTTTATTTTATGTACTTTCATCAATTAGAGCTTATAATACATAATACTCAGATTAAACTAATTAATAATACATTTAAAACAGAAAATAAAAAAAAATGTAATATACAATAAATAATAATTATTAACAATAGTACATAACTAATAGTTTGTTAATATAATTTATTAACTCCACCAATTATTCTTATTACTTGATGTTCAAACGTTTTTTCAGGCTATTTTGGTAACTTTCTTTTGTATAAAATAACTTTATTTCATATTTTTCCCCTGCGTTTCGTTGGATTTTCGCAACTTCTTCAGGGGTTGTTTATTTAAACATGAAATATTAAAAGTTTACATTGTTTTTTTTATTTATTATTAGTTTTAAATTAAAGCATAAATGGATTTATTGCAAAGACTAGAAGTCGTTTTTTATTGTTGTTCAAAAAAAGTTTTTAATATTGTCTTGCAATTAATCCATTTATGTTTTATTATAAAATTAATAATAATTTAGCAAATTAAGCAACGTAAAGGGATTTTTTTTGTATCTATAAGGATCATTTAAATCACAAGCCCTTCCGTGTATGAAACCTAACATGCGGAGTTTGCCTTATTAACGAGAAACACGATGTGATAAATAAAGTTTGGAGTCAAAAATAACTCCAAGATCTTTTTAAATAAATAATAAACGATTACGTTTGTTTTAGGATGTCAACGCTGGGTTGTTGTTGACCCAACAATAAATCAAACAATTATTTGTGATCAAAAATAGCAATATATTTTAAGATTCCAGAAAGTTATAAAATTCTCTTCTCAACTTCCAATCTCAATCTCCATCCAGTATTCAGGGCCGTACCCACCATATGTACAGGGTATGCAAATGCACAGGGCGCCAAACTTTGGGGGCGCATTGTCGAACCATAATATTAGAAACAAAAAGCGCACCAAGGCAGTGTAAGATTAATTTCTTGCACAAGCACTCAAAAATGTTTATAGGATAAAAGTCAAAATAATAAACCCAATCTACAAATCCTTTGGAACCATTTGAAAGAAATGTGCAGATTTTAATTCTGCACGTATGGGATATTCGACACAGAATTTGTTTGAATGGAATATTGTGAGTTTAATACATGTTCGATGCCAGAGAAGAAAAAAAACACAAGAAACATAATTCTTTATTGATGTTTGGATTTGGATGAATAGGGAAATAAAATGTCGACTGGATCGTACGAACTTGCTCTTGTATCTAACACGAACAACTTTAATGTTGACTGACTCGGTTAGTAGATACGTAATTTGGTTATAGTATGCAGGCTGCTTAAAGCCCATGTAAATAAGATTACCTTGATTCTTAGTATTATGAATAATTGTCGAATGGATGATTCAAGGAATAG
The DNA here is from genome assembly GCA_910595825.1 of Philhelius pedissequus. NCBI lineage: Eukaryota > Metazoa > Arthropoda > Insecta > Diptera > Syrphidae > Philhelius > Philhelius pedissequus. Next base: position 172,474,028 of record OU343161.1, on the reverse strand, counting down.
TTACATAGGTACCTACCTACCTACAAATGCATATTTAAATCTAGATTATGGATTCATTATGTAAGTTAGGAGGGTAATAATGTAGCTACATACATATCCCACATATGTAAATATGTACATATAATAATGAAAATAAGGGATAGGTGGGTAGGTATGCATATAACTTTATAATTTAGGTATAATATGCATACATAAGATTAATGTGATTTTTAAAGATATGTATATACAGTGAAATCTCCCTTTGCGGACACCTCCCTTAGGCGGACACAATAAGTTTCATTTTTTTTAATTTCTCTTGGACGGACACTCCCTTGGACGGACGCGGACAAGAATTTCTCATATGAATGAAAAGTGTTTTCTCTTAGACGGACACCAGAGCAGGATTGAATATGTCACCACGCTGTTAAAATTTCCAACGGTATTTTTTTAAAGTTACACCTAGGATCAAATTCTTTTAATGTAATGGAAAAATAAACGCGTGCCACTTGTCATCCCAGACACTCATTTATGTATATGTGTTGAATGTGTATTTGAAGGATTAATGGTATCTGTTGGAACTTTTTTATATTATTAGTAATGCTTGGAAGCTTGTAACAGCAAAAACAGTTAATTATTGTTTTAAAACATGCTTGTTTTGGAGAAAGTTTCAATGAGGAGGCGAATTCGATCTAGAAGATGACTTTCCTATAGCAAATTTTAAAGAAAATTTCAGACTCCTTAATGAATGCAGATTGAATGGAGAACCTGAAAATTTTGTGTTGATGGATGAAAATGTAAATGTGAAAGATGATTTTGACATTATGCCAGAAAATATTGCAGTTCCTGTTGAAGGAAGAGAATCAGAACCTGATGGGACTATTAATTCCCACCAAGAAGTAAATATTTCAATTGAAAATTTAAAAATGTTTGCGGCCAAGAAAAATGACGTTGAAGCTGGCCTGTGATTCCAAAATAAATCGGTCTTTTCTAAAAACAACAAAAAATGTTTTGAAACATTTTTTTTTTTTTTGTAATTAATTTTTATTTCATTTTAACTTATAACTATCTTAAATCTAGACAAAAATGTTTAAAACTAGCCTAATTATCAATAACTTACAACTATTTTACTGGCCCTTTACGGGCGCTCTAAATTAAACAATAACTCTTAAAACTAATGTCTTTCGACCTAAAAACTATTTTAATTAAATCTAATTTTTTTTTATTTTATGATTATATTTCAAGAAACTTTTACAAAAAAAAAACTTGGTGTCTTATCACTTTTTTTTTTTTTTTTTTTTTTTTACTTATAAAACTAAACCTAAATCTATATTAAAAATAATTAAAACTAAATAAAACTAACTAAAAATAACTTAAACTACTTAAAATACCTAATAATACTTAAAACTACTTAAAAACTAAAACAGCCACAGCAGCATTTTTTTTTCGTTTCTTAATTTTTGTTTTTGTTTATTTTTTATATGCATGCAGACACACAACAACATGCAACGCCCCACCCATACATGTACGTACGCACATACATATACGTTCGCACATACATGTACAGACACGCAGATACATGCACGTATGCCCCCGCATACATACATATTTTTAATTTTTTTTTGGTGCCACCCTGACTGACACCCTATACCTAATGCCCTAAGTCTATGTAAGTCGGCCAAGATATAATATCTTCATCGACTTCAAATATCACGATGCTGTTCAGAGAGCCACCAGAACTGGTTCTCCTGTTTCGCCCTATCCCTCCGGTCCCGATCGGACACAGTCCTACTGAACCGAAGGCGCTCTTCTCCAACTTGAGCGATGACGTCTCGACCATACAGGAGTCGCCTATCCACAGTTTTCCGGCTGACGTGGTAGATGAGCGGAACCGCCCCTCCATCCTGTATCAGCCCTCGACTGTCCAAATAGAGGAATGCCTCGGGAGGGATGTGACCACTTAAAGCCCCAAAAATTAAGCTGTTAGTTGAGGACATCGCCCTTGCAACGTGACCCCGAATCAGCTTGAACAAAATATTATCTATTCTGTTTATGTTGGCTCCGTTGTATAGAACCTGGTTGGAATAATATCTTGTGTACTCCGACTCTGGTGTTCTGTGTAATCCAAGGCAACGTCGAAGACATTGCCTCTCAAGCACCCGAATCTTTTCCATTTGATATGGGGCAACGTTGAACCACACCGGGCATCCGTAGGCAATCATCGGCCTGATGAGGGCCATGTAGCAAATCACCTTCACCCTGCTGTCAAGACGGCTGCTATAAAACAGTCGTTTTGTCAAGGCAAAGGCTCCCCTAGCCCTGGCCAAAGCAGCACCTATATGTCTGTCGAAATACAGGTACTGATCCAACCAGATGCCAAGGTACTTTACTACACTTTTACTCGCCAGTGGATGTCCATGTGGCCCTACGATCACCAGCTTGCGCCAGTTCTTTCTCGTATCCCTTGAGGCGCTAGACAACGGAGTCCTAAACAAAATAGTTTCTGATTTCTGGAAGTTGATTTTCAACTACGAAACATTTTAATACATTAATGTCATAATACATCTTATATTTTAGCAAAGTTTTTAGAGGCTGATACGTGTATGTATTTATGTGTTAAATCTAATCATTTCATTCCACGTCATGTTTTTTTTTCTTCAAAGTTTCAAAGTTTATTTATTTCAATTCGGTGTACAAGTAAGACTAAGACTTTTATAGCACCGTTAAACTTGGTTACATTTTATGAAGAAAAAAAATATTAATTAAACATTATATTAGATACATATGTATATACAAATTTAAATTCTAAACTAAAAGTTCTTTATATACATACACATTTTAAATTTAAATAAAGAAAACTAAAAAACCTGTTTTATTCTTCTATGAATACGTATTTATAATTTTTTTTTCTATACGTCCCTTACCCCTTCTCCCCTTCCCCTTCCAGTTTATTAAGAGTCATATTTGCTATTTTACTTTTAGGTTAAGAAAAGTGAAGTGTAATTCCCTTCTTAAAATTTGCAGTACCTATAATTTTCCTCATTGTTACTGGCAGAAAGTTCCATAGTTTAGTTACATAGACAATAAATATTCGTAGGTGCGAAGAATTCAAGTAGTTGTAAGATGGTGTTACTAGATTACGAGTTCTAATAGACTGAGTAAGAGAAAGTTTTTCATAAATGTAAGGTGGCTTTCTATTCTGTATGATCTTGTGCATAAAGATACAACATCTTACATCAAGGTAATGTTGAAAAGAGCATCCGAGGACCAGTTTATGGTAATGTGATATGTGTTCATGTCTCCTTAGTCCATAAATGTACCTTATCATATCATTGAACGCAACAAGAAGGCTATGCTGAGAATGGGAAAAAAAGAACTGAAGCTTATTCATTTTGTTTTTTTTTTGGTGTTAATAAATTAATATAGCCATTATTAATTAAGTTAATTTTAAGAAAGTGAAGTTAATTTATTTTTGTTATCTTTATTTTCTGTTAATAAATGAATGAATGTGCCAACAAAAATGTTTTCCTATCATTCTAGTCCTCCTAACTAGTGCCGTGCAATTCGGGTTGCATTTAAAAAGATGTTAGGTCTTACATGCATATAGTAAAAATTATTATTATTATTAAATACTAAAATAATTTGGAAAATTGGTGTTTTTGTTTGATTTACCTTAAACGGACAATTCCCTTAGGCGGACAAAAAATTCTGCACCATGGCTGTCCGTCCAAGGGAGATTTCACTGTATACATATATATGAGGGCCTATATTGTGTGTAGTGTTCAGTGATGTACGCAAAAATTCGTACAAAAGAAATATAATAAGGTAGAAATAAATGGATAATCAAATAATAAAATGTTTTTATATTGCTTAGTTGTTATAGTTTGTGGGAAAACAAAGATGCCATTTAAATTCCTAGATAAATAAGAAAATATAAAAAAAAAATTCAAAAATCGTTGGAGCGGTTTTTTTAAGAAATCAATTTTTTATATATAAAATTTTAAAAACATTTTTAGAAAAAAAATTAAAACGCCATATTAAAGATTTTTTAATCTTATTAATATTATGAATGTGAAAGTTTGGATGGATGTATGGATGTTTGTTGCTCAATAATTTCGGAACGGCTGAATGGATCTGGATGACATGCTACTTTTTATCCCGGAAAAATGTATGGTTTCCGTGGGATAGGTATGTTTTAATTTTTCATAGAGCTCGTTCTACAAATAGCCAACATAGCTTTTATTCATAAGGCGCATATAAGTACACGGATTTGTATGAAATTTGATTGGTAGATGGATGGGTACTGGATTCTCACATAGGTCATTTTTATACTGAAAAAAATTAACGGTTCCTAGAGGAGAAGCTTAAATATGAAAAAATATATACATATACTTGGGTGTTTGTTCCGCTTTCACGCCTCAACGACTGAACGGTTTTTAATTGTAGGTGTATAGATGGCATTAGATTCCCGTGGGATAGAAAGGCCGTATACCATCGCACGGGAATCTGCTATTAAGAATAGTGTGAACAAATTTATTGTTATTCATCAATTGAGAACGAATGGGCCGATTTGGCCCGAAATCTTTTTAGTTGTTCGTAAGATCCAGGAGAAGGTTTTTGCGAAAGATAATTTTGGGTAAACTACAGAAAAGGCGGGAAATTTTAAAAATCGAAAATTGATTTTTTGTATTTAATTGTGTATGAAAATGTTCCGGAATGGCTTTTCGAATGAAAAAATAGAAAATTCTTAGTGGAAAACTCGAAAAATTCTAGAGAAACGCGAACATTTTTTTCTCGATGATATATAGATAAATTTAAAACACGTTTTGTTGATTTTGGACAATGTAAAGGTGGAAAATTCATTGTGAAGCTTCGAAAATTTCGGATAATCCTACTGATATTATAAATGTAAAAGTTTGGATGGATGGATGAATGTGTTTTGCTCAATAACGCCAGAACGGCTGAACGGTCCTGGATAAAATTGGGCTCATGGACACACACATACTCCCGAAAAATGGAACCGAACAGTCCCTATGCCTATATGAGACAGGCTTATCTATGAACAAAATATATACTTGGTTGTTTGTTCCGCATTCATGCCTCAACCATTGAATGGATTGTAATGAACTTTGTTAAGCAGCTGGAAGATAAGCCATGTTTTATTTTTCCCAACTTTATTTTTGTAGGTCTTACTTTTTGAATCCAATATTAAATCTTAGCTTTGTTCGCGAACGTGATCATACACGACGAACATCGAAGCCAACGAACACGACAAAATCTAAATTTTTGGCCAACAGCAAGCGGCTCGCGAACCAGCCCACATACAAGAAGAGCACAGCGAGCGCGAGCATGCTAGACGAGCATGTTCGTCGTTTCTGCCTACATTCAACGACTGAAGGGTTTTGAATAAAATTTTGTAGGTGGAAAGATGATTTCATTAGATTCCCGTGGGTCCGTAGCATCGCACGGGTATCAGCTAGTACACATATAAAGTTCAAATTTCAAAATTTCATTCAGTGACTGGTTTTTAAAAAATAGATTTTTCAAAACAAAATTTGTATTTATTTTTTAAAAATCGAAAATTTCTTTTTTGAAAACTTGAGAATGCAGTTTTTTTATTAAGACTTTAAAGGAGCATTTGCTTAAAAAAAATTATTTGAACTGGTTCACCCAATTTTGAGAAAGGCGAAAATATTCAATTTGGTTCTATGGGAAGTAACGTTAATAAATACGCAAAATAAAATATTTGTATTATAATTTAAGAACCTACGCGTTTTTTTATAAAAATTCTTGGAGCCGTTTTTGAGAAACAAATTGTTTCTTAACGGTTTTTTAACATTTGTATAGGAGATACGGTTGTTTTTTATTTTAGGAAATTTTTTTTACCTATTCACGATAATATCCAAAAACTATCAAATACAAAGTTTCAAAAAAAAATCTATTGAGTCGTTTTCGAATTTTTTTTAGAAAAAAAAATTAAATTTACAAAAAGTTTTTTTTTTTTAATTTGGTTTACAAAAGTGTTTATCCTTACTAGAAGCTTCTGCATAAAAAAATCAAATTAACCTTTTCTCAGAAAATCGAAAACCAAAAAAAATGCTACCAAAAATAACAATTTTTGTCAACAAAATGTATCCCTTAATTAATGAACTGATTTTTCTTTATAAAAATCATTGGCGCCGGTTTTGAGAATGATAAGTTTTTTGTTTTTGGCCCAAAAATGTATGGGAGCTCTGTTATTTGTCGTCTTAATAAAATGAAAAAACGTGTGGGCATATTACCGAAAAAACTATATGTACCAAGTTTGAAGCAAATTCATTAAACCGGTTAGGCTGCTGACTCGAGGGCAGGCAGACAGGCGGAATTGGGGGACCCACTTTTTGGTGTATAATTCGAATTTCAGTTGCTGTTTACTAGAGAATACGCTTTTAAATATTAATTCTGTTTTTTAATATATACATAGGTACATTTAAGTTTTTCAAAGTCGCTGTTTATTTTTTTAGGAAAGTGAAGTGAAAGGTGGAAAATAAAAAGTGTGTGTTGTGAAAAGTGTTATTAATTTGAATATGTAAATTAAAGAATGGGGAACTAAACGTAGATCTTGCACAGGGCGCTCATTTAGCTCGGATCGGCCCTGCCAGTATATGAAATGACAGAACATTAAGGAAAACAAATGTGCTATAAATTTGCAGTGTAAAAAGTAAGAATATCTTGAGGAAGTGGTGGAGAAGGGAAGATAACATGTTTGAGTTGGTTTTAATTGTACCGGACTGATTTAGGTATCAGATGGCCAACTATTATAATTTTCATTAGGGCAGATATCCGGCCGCCGAAAAAAGAAGACCATAAGAAAAACACATAGTCAGTTAATAAGTAAAAATCTAAGAATATTAATTGTTGGTAATATGTTGCCTATAGTTCTGAACTAAAATTGGGCCAGGAAACCAATTTTCTATCTGCTCATCGTCTAAAACGTTTAGGGTAGAAAACATGCATTAGCAAGATTGAACAAATATGGATAGTAATTTGTTATAAGAAAATTAATGCACTCGTACACAGTCAAAATACAAATATTTATGTCAAGCATGAGAAAATGTAGACAAAGATTTGAATGAATTCACAAAAGACTGAATTCAGAGAAGAATCCAAGCAAATGCAGAGAAAAAGTTTTCACCGAAGATTTAGTATTAACAAAATTATTTAAATTGTTAAAAAGAGTTCTGAATTCTTAAAAGTAGTCAATTTTCGACTATTTTACAAAAGTGGCGTCCTGGAGTGCAGATCTTAAAAAAGGAGCAAAATGACGCAAAGGAGTCCCAAAGGTAACCCTGCCGCCGAATATTCGGCAATCCGGTCTAGCTGCGGGCCGAATATTCGGTATCCGTCCAAAATCACTATTCGGTACAACTCTGTTTTCTACCATTTTAATTATCTCGAAAACAGCTCTAACGATTTCGATAAAAATTAGTGTGTAAAGTTCTCTATATACATTTTGATCAACATTTTTTTTAAATATTTTTTTATTAACGGTATCTACCACACACGCAGTTTTTTTTTTTTTAATTTTGAACTTTCTCATAAACTACTTTCTCATTCTACATTTCTCATACTGCATATCAAAATTTTCGAAAGATATTTTTTTGGATTTTGAAAAAAAAAACATTTTTTTGTTTTTTTTTCGAAAATTTATTTTTAAGTTAACATTATTAAATATATAAGATTGTCATACCAATTTTTTTTACAAAAAAATTAAAGAAATTTTGTATATCAAAAATTAAGAAAAACAACGACTTAAAAAATATATACGATGGTGGTCCAGTATAGCGAATACCGATATAACGAATGATCGATATTACGAACTCATTTTTCAAGTCCATTATGTATTCTATATAACTAACAAAGAACGAATTTCAGAAAATAAAAAAAAATGTTTACAAGCAACAAGCAAAATTGTGAATTCCAGAAAGGGCATAATCAATGCTCTAAAAGATATTAATCTTTGAGATGCTGTATCACTCATTGCCTTGTCATGCCAAAAAGCATTAGCGGTTATGCTTCACAAGTGCTGGAAGAACATTTTATATCCAAGTTCTGTCAGCTCTCCGTAATGAAGACGATATGATCGTTCATCGTTGTAGCAAATACGTAGGATCTAATGAGAAATATTTTTCCCAGTGGTAAACACAATTTTCAATTACAAAAACTGTTTTGTAAGCTACGAAGGCTTACACCATTTTTTCAGACTGAATTAACTACACACGATTTGGAGTCCTGCAATAAAGCAGATGGAGTAATTCTTCAACCCGAAAATATTGATAGCAAAATTGTTGAAGAAATCGAACTTGAGGATAATGTTATCGATCAAAATACTAGCTCAGAAACTGAAGTTCAAAGAGTGAGTCATTACGAAGCTGTCGGAAATTTTGACAGTTAGCTACATACATAAAATGTTTGCCTTAAATATGAGCACAAATATCTGTATGTACTATTCACTTACATAATTACTTAGGTGGCGCTACAGTTCGGGACGAACCTAAGACTCAACCAACATAAGTCCCCAGCTGGCTCGGTCTTTGGCTAGCTGCCTCCAGTTACGCACTCCCAGTTGGTTGAGGTCATCTTCCGCTTGCGCGCACCACCTTAGGCGAGGTCTTCCTTGACTGAGCCTTCCCTCTGGGTTGGCATCGAAGATCCTGCGAGCCGGAGAATTGTTGTCCATACGCTCTACATGACCTAGCTATCTTAAGCGTGATATACGTATTTTTTGTATCAGGTCAGTGTCGCTGTACAGCTCGTATAGTTCGTGGTTGAACCTTCTCCTCCAAAGCCCGTTAATGCAGATACTGCCGTAAATCTTGCGAAGAACCTTACGCTCGAAACGACTAAGGATATCTTCATCCACTTTCGATAGAGTCCATGTCTCCGAGCCATAGAGCAGGACTGGGATGATTAGAGTTTTATAAAAATTCCCCTTTGGTTTTTCAGAGAGGACTTTACTACTCAATGGCCTCACTAGCCCATAGGAACAGCGATTGGCAAGAGTTATTCTTCGCTTTATTTCTAACGAGGTGTTGTTGTTAGATGTTATAGCGGATCCGAGGTAGACAAAATTCCCTAACTACCTCAAAGTTGTACCTGGCTATTGTGACGTTTTGCCCAATCCGCCCGTGTTGTGTGTCCCTTTTTGTGGACAGCAGGTACTTCGTTTTGGCCTGCTAGTCCCATCTTAGCCGCTTCAGCTTCAATTATAGCAAACGCTCCAGTGACAGCTGGCTGGGTTCTGCCAATGATGTCTATGTCATCAGGGTATGCTAACAATTGAACAGACTTGAAAAAAATTGTGTCAGTAGAGTTAACTTGTGAATTTGTTACAATTTTGCAAGTATTAAGGTGAAGAAATCGCACGAAAGCGCATCACCTTGTCGGAATCCTTTTTTGACATCAAAAGCTTCTGTGAGGTCAATAGCAACCTTGACGGAGCAGCGAGAGTTCTCCATCGTCATCCTACACGGTCGGATGAGTTTTGTGGGGATGCCAAAACCAGACATGGCTCTATATAGCTCGTCTCTATAAATGCTATCGTACGCGGCCTTAATCGATAAAGATATGGTGAGTATAGATTTGGAGTTCTTGGGTAGTTTCCACTTTCCTTGCCTGAAACCGCACTGATAGGCTCCAATTAGGTTGCTGACAAATGGTTTCAGTCACATAATACAGCAGAAAGGATCTTGTACTCTGCCGAGGCGGCGGACACAACGCTAATTATCGGGGATGCCCGACGTTTCAGCTTATAAAGAATAATAAAGCAGCAAAGCAAACAGTGGTAGAAAAGCGTCCAACAGTGCGCCCTCCTACAACAACGCCCGTCAACCCCCAAATTTCTTACGTCCAAATGGCGTCAGGGAGGGGAAGCACGGTACAACCTACACCAAAGGTCGCCCAACAGGCCCCTGTGCCTAAGGCGCCGGCGGCAGAGGCGGATATTATGGGTATTCTACTGGCCATCCAGGGCCAGCTGACTGGCCTCCAAAACCAGATCAGGGAGCAGGCGACTAGGGTGGATTATCTCTACTCTGTTTTGCCGAGCTTAACGCAACTTAGAGGTAAAGGGCGCGCTGCCGGATAGGCCCTTTAATATCCTAGCTGTGAATGTAAATTCACTGATTAGGACCGAACGTAGAGCGAATTTATTCCAATTGCTTAAAGACATAAGTCCAGATGTGTTTATGGCTAGCGAAACTAAGCTTAACCAGAAACATAAATTGACTAACAACAGTTACAATATCGTAAGGAGAGACCAACCCAACTCCACTCAGGAAGGGGGCGTCGCAATCTTTATACGTAAAGGCATTAGTCATAAGGTAATATATAATAGTGATGTGCGAAAATTTCGGACGTTAGAGGCATGCATCATATGCATTCATCTCCAACAGGGGAAGCGAATGTATGTGATCACTGCCTATGCACCGGAAAGACCTCAGCCCACCCAGTTTCTAACAGAGCTTGAAAAGCTTTATGAATGCTTAAGATTGAGCTCGGAAGAAAACTAGTACATATTGGCTGGTGATTTGAATGCCAAACATATAGATTGGGTAAATCAAATACAAAATCCTCGTGGTAACCATCTGTATAATTGGATGGGTCGATACAACCTGGAGTATCGCATTGAACTTCTCGCTACAGACAGGCCATCGTTTCCAAGAAGCGGTGTCTATCTGGATCTATTGTTGAAAGACGCAAGACTAACAATTACTGATACTGTGGGCCATCGGTTTAAAAATTGTTTAAGAACGATCGAGTACGACAGTGACCACTGCGGACACGCAGCCGTAATACAACTTCCGAACGCTCTTATGGAATTGGAGGAGTATGTACCGGTGCATACTTACAATTACAGTAAGGTGCGCTGGCCACGCTTCTCGAACGTCTTATTGAGCGAATTACGATCAAATGTTATATCCCCACCAAATGACAGGAACATGACAAATACTGAAATTGACAGATACTTAGAACAAATGGACGAAAGAATTCAACGAACAATGAACAGGACAATACCGAAATACAAAGAACGTAACGCAACTGACATGTACCGTAACGCGACAATTGATGCACTACACAGACAAAAAAGTGGCTTACTGACAAGACTAAAACGCTTATACAGACGGCTTACTGACACACGAGATCTGGAGATAAGGACACTGAAGTCGTTCATCAAAAACATCAACCAATTGATCAAAGAAAATTATAGGTTGTCCATTAATTTGTTTTGGGACAACAAAATTCGGGGCGTGAACGCTACCGACCCGAGTATGTTCCCACAAGTTAATAAGATATTCAGAAGAAAAGATCAAAACGACCTTCCGTATCTTAAGCTCCAGAGGACGACACAAAACAGAGACGTACTTCTGGACAGCAGGCATACACCCAGATGACGCCGTCTTGGACGATGACCTCTTCATAATCGAAGATCCGCAGGAGAAGGTGGATGCTGTGGGGGCTGCTTTCCAGCAAGTGTACAAGGTGAATGCTAGCATTCGCCCGAATCATGACCTGGAGAACAGAGCTCTGCTTCATCACTTATGGCTCAGAAACGATATAAGCGAATGGCGATCTGAGAACCTTGGTTTTACCGGGTTTAATGATGAAGATTTGGCAAACGCCATAATCGCCGACCGAAATGGGCCCAGTCCCCTGCTAATTTCGAAGAATGAGCTCCAGCTCATCTTCGATTCATTAAAGAAAAAGAAGTCTGCAGGAGTCGATGGTATATCCAATGTTGTACTACGACATTTGCCTCAAGAAGTTGTTGACATTTATACCACACTGTTTAACAACGCACTGAATAATGCATATTTTCCAATGCGGTGGAAGACAGCTGTGGTGCACCCTCTCCCAAAAAAGGGAAAGGACAACTCCAATCCGGCGAATCTCCGGTCGATAAGTCTTCTTCCGAGTATCAGCAAAGTATTTGAAAAGGTTATTAATAGAGCCCTGTTCAAGTGGGCGGAGGACAAAAATATCATCCCGGATAATCAGTTCGGTTTTAAGGCGGGACATGACACAATTCATGCCGCGTCTAAACTAGTTTCTGATATCCAATGGAACAAAACTAAAAAGCAGTTTACGTGTGCCTGTCTGGTTGATTCGGAGAAGGCCTTCGACACCGCATGGTTAGAAGGTCTCTATCTAAAGCTAACCAGACTAGGCATATTGCTGTGTGTCTGCATGCATATAAAAAATAAACGAACAAAAAAAATTTAAAAACGAAAAAAAAATGCTGCTGTGGCTGTAGTAGTCTTAAGTATTTTTAAGTATTTGAAGTAGTTTAAGTTATTTTTAGTTAGCATAAGTTAGTTTTATTTAGTTTTAATTATTTTTCATCTATATTTAGGTTTAGTTTATAAGTAGAAAAAAAAAAAAAGATAAGATACCAAGTTTTTTTTGTTTCCTTGAAAAATAAAATAAAATAATTAGATTTAATTAAAATAGTTTTTAGGTCGAAAGACATTAGTTCTCAGAGTTATTGTTTAGTTGAGAGCGCCCGTAAAGGGCCAGTAAATTAGTTGTAAGTAATTGATAATTAGGCTAGTTTTAAACATTTTTGTCTATCTTTAAGATAGTTATAAGTTTTAATATGAAATAAAAATGACAAAAAAAAAAGGTTAATATGAAATAAAATGAAAAAAAAAAGGATCTTGTACGCGATATTGAAGCTAAAGTTGGCGCAGTTTAGAGGGTCTCCTTTTTTGTAGATCGGGCAAACAATACTGAGGTTCCATTCATCATGCATACTATCTTCTGACCAGACTTTAGAGATGAGTTGGTGTATGCACTGTACCAGGTCATCTCCGGCTGCTTTAAAGAGTTCGGCGGCTAGTCCGTCGGGCCAGCAGCTTTGTTGTTCTTTAGTTTGGATATTGATATCCTCACTTCATTTTGTCCAGGTGGATGGAAGAGTTGTGTGTCATCTTCCATGGTGAATGGTTGCATTCTAACCAAAAGTGGGATTTTGGTCTTCATCGCCGTTTAACAGTCTGCAGAAATGGTCCTTCCATATACTCAGCACCGACGGTGACTATACTACGAGGTTTCCATTCCTATCGCTACAGGCGTCTTTGCGGTTTTTTTTTGGCTTGACACGTTCTTTTCACCTAGTTGGTAAAACTTCCGCACATTGTTCCTGGAGTATCATCCCTCAATATCTTCGATCGCGCGCTTCTCATGCTCTCTCTTTTTCTTCTGGAGAAGCCGGTGTTCTTCCCGTCTTTTCTGCTCGTACAGCTCGCGAGCAGCTCTCGTCCTTCTTTGCAGCGCCGCCGCTTTATATGCCATTTATTTAGCTGCATGTACCTGCTGCATTCTTCATCGAACCAGAGTTTTCGTGGTGGAGGTCTGGTGAAACCTAGCACATCAGTTGTGGCACGTCTGATGGCTTGTTGGCAACGTTGCTACTGGTCTTTGGTAATAGATGCAGGCGGCAATGGATTTCTTGAGAGGTTACGGGATATTCGATCGGCATAGTTCCTGGCGGTCACTTGCGATTGCAGTTTTCCGAAGTCATACTTCCTCACAGTATTACTCCGTTGTTGGGACGTTCGGGTTATTCGCATTACATACGCACAACCCCCAACCTGGACGCCAGGTCCTTTGTTGGACTCCTTGGACGAAAGGAGCCGAAAAGTCCGGAGTCAGTAACCCGCTTCAGGGATATGAGCGCTACCGTTGGCCCATTAAGGGCTCATCCGCCACCATCTCTTCTTCAATGCCCTGACTTGCATTAAATTGTCCCAATTACCTTATTTCCAAATACGTCGAAGTAGCTCATTAGGGCATCTGCTTTGTTGAATTATTTGGGCTCATCCGCCGTATTTCCTCTTTCTGAGGAGCTTATGCAAGATTTCTGCGAGTCGATCAGAACAGTCATTAAAACAGAGCATATTGTGTTGCTTTCTTTTCTGTGTTCAACAATCGCGCCTTTAAGTTTAGCAGGAATGTTCGGATGGACAACCCAGTACCCGGTTGTTACCGCAAGGAGGTAAAAAAAACACAATTGATGTGTACGATATAGTTACAACACTAGGCATCGTCTGGTTGACGCCTTCCCTATTCATCACACCCAACCACCGTATGTACTATTTACGTATATAATTTGAACAAATTTATTAAGTCTATTAATAATACGTATATCGTATAAGTATATGTAAATCAAGTTAATAATGTTTAATGTTTTTGTTCTTTTAAGTGAAGTATGAAATAAAATAATGAAAAATATATTTGTACTTTCTTTTTACCTAAAGATTTGTATGTGATACGTATTCGATATAACGAATTGGCTCTGGACATTATAACATTCGTTATACTGGACCACCACTGTATTTAGATTCTTAATAGAGATCTTTTGCATACAATGTGATCGAACATCAGAACAAGTTCTTGTGATCTAGTCGTGCATTTTATTTATTTCGGCGAGGAAATGTATATAGGTAGGTATACTTGGCTTTAATGAAGAAACTATTTTAGAATTTTAAAAATCTTCTTTAAAATCCGCAAAAAGATATTATTTATAGCTATCTCTTTGCAATGCTAAGCTGTGAAGTAAAAATTTCTATCAAATACTTTAACTGAAGCGTGAGCAGCATACATTTTTATATTTAAAATTTTATTACGAGTACCTACAATGTACCTACAATGTAGAGTGGTGGAACATAATGCAGAATTTGAAGAAACATGCAACGTAGGAATTTTGGTTCGTTGTTTTGCAGGTTAATGTTTTTTTGTTTTTGTAATTATGCATTTTTGCATAACTTAAAACTGTTAAAATGGTTACCATATTAATAGTTATGTTCTTCTTTTATACAAGTATATAATTCCTTTGTCACAAAAACAAACATTTGAAAAAGATGGCCCCATACGCCATCACATCTTCATTCTAGTAGAAACGGGCTTCTGCTTTCCTAACCATGCATGTGGAAATATTATTTTCATGCCTGAAGTGTTGTTAGTAATACGGCAGAAGGCATATTAAAATCAAAGTAAGGGGGAAAACCTCATTCTAGAGGACGACACGACCCCACATTTAAGGTTCCATGTTTGTACACAAGCAAAAACAAAAAAAAAATTACAAATGTGTTGAAAAGGGGGGGGGGGGGGGGCAGGAGGTACAAAAAGTTGAATTTGCTTGGTATTCTATCAGAAAGTATGACTAAAGAAATTTGCTCACAACTGGATTATCCTTAAAATTGCAAAAGCTTAAGAGCACCTCACACAGCATATTATACAGATACACACACAAATGCATCAGCTAACGGTGTAGTAAAAGTGGTGAAGTGTGTGTTGAGCAGAAGCATTATGATGGCTGTGGCTGTGATATAACGGGACTATGGGCTAGATGACGGGTCTTCTGTGTCTGTATATATGTATGTATATTTACGTTTGGCGTGCATTTCGCTTTGAGCTTAGTAGAGTAAATTTTTACACAGCTCTTCAAGCAATTTTAAACTTCAGAGGCTTTCCACAGTTATGAACAATTCTTATGCCACAAACACACTCTTCAACTGGAATTATGACTGAGGCTGTTCTTTCAGCTCAAGTTAAGTGTTGGTTAAAAATATTTAATGATCTTATGAGCAACGTTTGTTTTTTTTTTTCAACAAAAACAAAAATTGAGTTGTGTATTCATTTATTAATATTACATAGCAATAGGTTAAGGATATTAGATAGGGGAAGGTAGGTTTATCTAAATGAAAAAGAGAATGGATATATCATATGCTTATGTATCTAGATACTGTAGATAGGTAATACCTACAGAGTTTATGAAAATAAAGTTTTTTTTACAATTTTTTTTTATAAAACTATTAAGATGGATAATTTCAGATGGGAAGTCGAGGAAATTTGAAATGTCTGTCTGAAAATATATTTTTTCTACCTAGGGTAACCAGATTGAAAATGTCAAAAAGGAAGGCATCGAGAGTTTTCAAGGGGGACAAACGAAACAAGAAAAATGTACTTCTTCCAAAAAAATATTATAACAATCAAAAGCACGGTTCCATAACAGTACACATATTATAAGGTTGCGCATGTTGTCAAGATTCGGTTGTTATAATACAAAAATTCGGTTGTCATATTTGAACAAATATTTCTGAGAAGTACTCTGATTTTTGGCAGATCCACATACAAATAGGGATTAGTCGATATTTCAGTAAGGGTCATTCAGTAACAGGTATTAGCAGATCGAAAATACCTGTTATTGAAAAAATATTTAAAATTTCTACATTTTTATTTTGATAATCTTTTGACATTAAAAAAAAAAGCTATTTAACTTTAATGACTGACTTTGCTTAACTCAGATTCTTGTATTATTATTGAGTTCAGTCGTGGAGCAAAAGTTGTTATGTTCTAATTACATATTTTGCTTTATCGTGATTTTTGTAATTCTTGAATCCCGAAGTATCGAATAAATTCAAAATCGTTACCAAAAAGTTATTTCAATTTCATTACTGATTTCGTTTATTTGATTATAACTGCTTATAGTGGTATAAGTTTAAGATCATTACATTTTTTTTTTATAATCTAATCGCACCCAAGGGATTATGAATACCCTTTAAATGTTTCAACACAGCGCGGGCGTGAGGGTGAGGTTAAGGAAGAGAAAGAACGATAGGAAAGATGCGTGGCGCGATATTCGGAGACTGTAGGTGGTTGTTGTCTCAGATTTTATCTCCAGGGATGGCGGCTGAACTAATGCCGAGAAATTTCCGTGTCTTATTTATCTATGTCCCTTATAATTCGTATTAATTGTTTTATTCTTTGTCATATTTTATCGGTATACTAGTTTTACTCAATCACATGTTGTTAGTTCTATGCCTAAACAGCATGTAATGAGTAAACCAGCAACTTATTGTATGACATTTATTTTTAGAATTAGAACATAAACCAAATCGTAAACCAAATTGTAAAAAAATAAGCAGAGAACCACTATTAAATAAGTTGAAACTCTAAGATCGGACGTAAGTATGCAGAATCGGAATTATGCAAAAATAAGTCAATAAAAATATTTAAAGCCCCGATCCAATCGCTGATATAAAAATAATTGCATTGTATAGTAGTTCTTACATATTCCTAAAACAAAAAACAAATAAGATACAGGTACGCTTAAGACATTCCCTATTTAAATTTTGATCGAACCGAATAGCTTAATATAAGTCATATAGTGATGAATAATTAATTTTAAAATTGTAGTGGAAAATAGTTTATTAAAATTGTAATTTTACAGACAATTTTTGATCCAAAATTGTTTATTTCAGTAACAAGTATTTTTAACTGTTATTTAAAAGTAGCGGTAACAGATATTGCAACTTCCAGTTCCATGCATATGACAGGTACTTTACAACTTTGAATTTAATTTAATTTTTCCATACATATACCATGTGACTATTGAAATTTAAACAATTATCTAATATTACCCCTAAGAACTTAATTTCTGTTACTTGATCCATGGGGTTACCCTCCATCGATAAAGTTATTAATCATATCACTACTATTAATAACAATATATTTAGTCTTATTCAGATTAATTTTGAGTTTGTTGAACTGTAGCCACATGCATAAATTATTTAAATCATCATTAATATCTTCCAAAATTTCAAATAGTACTTTACCACTTACGAAGATGAGAGCATCATCCGCAAACAAGGATATTTTAGAATTTCTTAAGACTTTACAAATATCATTTATGTATATTAAAAACAGTAATGGTCCAAGTAAGTATAGTTCCTTGCGGTACACCAAACTTAAATTAATTGCACTTTAATTAGAATTATTTACACAGGTCTTTTGGGTTCTATCAAATAGATACGATTTAAGCCAATTGAGTTCAATGCCTTTTACACCTTTTAGAGCATTTTGAAAGTCCAGAAATATTGCAATAATTCTGTCACCACTATGTCTTTCTTCCTTTAGAGTCATTATCAGCCAGTTAAGGGACGTTTCACATGAGTGATTCTGTCGAAACCCTGATTGATTATCAAATAATAGTTCAATATCACATACATATTTATAAAATTGTTGATAAGCACACTTTTCTACTATTTTTTCAAGTATAGGCATCATGTTTATTGGTATACATTTTTCCCAGTCCTTAGTTCCATTTTCTTTAGGTATTGGGATGACAGTATATTCTTTAAAATTTCTCGAGAATTCACCATAGATGAAAGATTCATTAACTATTTTTAAAATTATTGGACCTATAAGATCGAAACAATCCAGAATTGTGTTAATATTAAGGTTCATGGCACTTTTTGTATTCATGGTTTTGCATATTTTTCTTAATTCATTTAGATCGATTTCCCTAAATTAAAATTCACTTTGTATTTCAGATAACTCAATGTCAGACTGAATATTGTTAAATGGTATAGAGTTCCTAATTTAATTAATGCTTTCAATAAAATACACGTTAAGCTTATTAGCAATCACAGAGTTTACAGATTCCAACTTATCACCGAAACAAACTTCACTAATTTCAGCTTTATTTTTATTTAAAACCAATTTTTTAATCGTTCGCCATATATCCTTTTGATATTGCCATGATTCAATTTTATTACAAATATAATTTTTTTTTGTAAGGAAAAGTCTATTTTGTAAGAATTATGTACAATTCTGTAATTATTCAAGTCATTTGACCTATTGAATATACTCGCCCTACGAAAGCACTGAATTTTTTTAAGTTTCAAAATTCTTAATTCGTTTGTGAACCATTTATTTTATTCATTGATTATGGTATTTTTAATTAGTTTTTGAACATAATATTTTAAGCTTTCTTGTAACAATACTGATAACATATTAAACTCAGTACTATTAATATTTAACTGTTCACATTTTTCGCCGAGAAAACCTCTGAACTGATTCTTGGTGTATTTAAATAGATTAATACACTTTTTATCGATTTTAGTTCCTTTACTTGCCACTGGCACTTTAATTTGAATAGCTTCATGATCATGTAAAGTACACTAGCGAGCAACGTCTGCAAAAGTTTGAGGCTACATATTCGTTGTGTGATGTTGCTATGTCAGTGAGACAACGGGTTGGTTGAAGATTCCAAAATATCGCTGCCGTTCAGGCGTCCTTAGCAAACGATCCAAATCAGTCAATTCCAAGGCGTTCTCAAGAATTGGGCATCGCTCAGACCACATTATGGCGTATTTTCCATAAGGATCTTGGTTTACATCTATACAAGGTGAAGCTGGCTCAAGAATTAAAGCCGATGGATTATTTGAAGCGACGTACTTTATCCCATTGGGCTCTGGAGAATTTCATCGCAAAATCATCTTCAGTGACGAAGCTCATTTTTGGTGCAATGGGTTTGTCAATAAACAAAATATGCGTTATTGGTCGGGTGAAAATCCACATTTACTTCATGAATCACCACTTCATCTACAAAAAATATTGTCCCATATTTTTTCATCGACGATAACGATCGTCACGTTACTGTGAATAGCCAGCGTAATCGCGCCATGACTACCAATTATTTTTGGCCCACAATTGGAAGATATGGACTTGGAGGACACGTGGGTTCAACAGGATGGTGCCACAAGCCACACAGCACACCTTACAATCGATTTATTGAAGAGAAAGTTTGATGGGCGTGTTATCGCAAGAAATGGGTAAGTCGATTGGATGCCTCATTCGTGCGATTTAACGCGTCTAGACTATTTTTTTGGGGCTAAGTTAAGCCATTGGCTTTGGCCAAAAAGGACACGAAGTTGGAAGAGCTAAGTGCCAACATTGAAAGCGAAGTCGAATTTCATTCGTAAATGTTTTCATTGTACTTCAAACCGATAATAAAGTTCTTGAAATATAATATCTCAAATGGTTTGCATTTTATTTAAAAAAAAAAAGTTGTGTAATTGGATAAACCGATAATACACTTAATATGTATATAACTGTGCGGTTCCCTTACATTATAATTGTTTGTTTTTTATTTTTCGTAATATAAAGGACCAATGACGCTAAATTAATACAAAAAATATGGCCTATACTTGACTTGACTTTCTTAAATTAGCTGTCATTTTACTTTTAAATACAAACGAGGGATTTTAAGCTTCAAATGGATGTGTTCATTTACTTAATAAACAGCATTTTTGTATTAAAATGGGGGACGACGACGTCTGGTAATCCTATTTGTACCTATTGCGGATCTATGACCTACTCTCTACATATAAGTAAAGCAATTCAAGTAAATTTTAAGAATAACCTTAATTTGGAAATGTCTAACATAGTTCATAAGTCATTAGAAAGACCGTAGGCAGGGATTTTATAAACAATTTTTTTCGTCTTTTCACTGTTTTTGATTATCTTCACAATAATTTCACTTAAAATAATATGCACGACTGGTCATGTAGATAAACTTGTTTTCGCCAATTCTTCTAACTGCCCAACACATATACACCATTCTGTGTAGCATAACACCAACGACCCAATTTTAAACATGAGCAAAAATTAAGGCAAATGAAAGCCATAATGTCCCAACGGTAGTACAAATTCTTGGATTGTAAGAAACTCCAACCACTCCCAGGTTCCAACGCTTGTTTCCAATAACAGTCCTGTCGTAAGCTCACAAGATAAAGCAAATTTGATATACCTACCCTATTCAACTTATATTTTCAGTACAGGGAAGATAGGATATTTGCCTTTCTTCCTTACTATTATGGATTTCAATAAGCTATCTCTATTTCCATTTTATCTGGTTGTCGTATGAGTATTATATATTGGCATATTTCTCTCACAAATGTCGGTAGGGTTTCCAATTGTTAATTTAAATTTTATGAACAAAAACATGTACATCGTAACTGAAAAAAAATTAAACTAAATCCAAATAAAAATAAATCTATCTTTCTCCACACCACCAAGAAGTAAGATAGTAGGCTTGTTTTTTTTAAGAGTTCCCCAGAAGGCCTTATCTATTTTAACGTGGAAGTAAATGACAGAAAAAAAAGCGTATAAATAAGGTATAATAAGGAAATTGTGTCCTTCGAAGAACTTGAAGCCATTTCAAATGTAAATAAACATAGTAAATATAAGAATAATAATATCACCTCAAATTGCACCGTACTATTTTAAATCTTATAAATTATATATTCTTGAACAATAAATCTATTTAGAAATTTAATGTTGAAATTAATTAATGCACTACATAAAACACTTGCTCAAATAGTAATTTTTCCTTAAAAAAAAATACCCAACAAATAATATATATCTGCATTTTAATCGTTTTCCAAAAAAAAAAAAAAAAAAGATGTAAGTAGAAAAGAAAGCAGCGACAACACCTTTTTCCTTAAATTGAAAATATATGCTCTCAAAAGCTCTAAGAAAGCTTCGATTCTAAAAACTCAATAGCGAAACCAAAGAAAAAGGTATTAGAATCAATTGAATCAATTAATTGTGTAAGTTGACAGGTTAAATTAAAATAATATGTATTGCATTTGGTTATTTAAGCTTTCTAATATGTTAGAATACAAAAACATGGATAGGCATTTTATCAAAATAATTGAATAATTGGCGTTGAATATGAAATGAAAATTCCTTAAAGGATTTGTAATTAGAAAAAACATGAAACCGATTACGAAATCCAAGTTGGGTCTGGAAAATCGAGGACTCCCACATTGCATTTAAATATGTGTAATTCAAAAATAAACATGAACAATTTGATCATTACAGCTCCTCAAAAAGTTTTATCAGATTTTATGAAGTATCCATTGTAACCTTGGTATCCGCTTTTACATATTTATTTTATTGCGCTATCAGGGTACAATGGAATCTTCTAAGATTTTCTAAAAACAATTTGGGCGCTACGATCGAAATTAATCAGTTCTGGGCCAAGAAATGGCGAAGCTCAAAACGGACTTTCTCATACACGGCTCCACGGAATTCGACTAATGCTTATACATAGGAGATCCTTCGAATTCTAAATAATACTGCATACCTACCAAAGTTTTTTTTTTTAATTGTGAATAAAAAATCTTTTTCTTTTTTTTTGAAAACGGGTGCACGATTTTTTTGAAATTATATTTTGGAATTTATATTGTTAAATGCTTATAATTGCCATACCAATATATTTTGTAAAAAAATGTTTGTATATAACAGGTGTTTTTTTAAGCAGCTAAATATAGGTATACAAAAATAAAGGGTGATTTTTTTTAGACGGGTGTTTTTCAATGTGGATATACTTTCTTCCGAGTTGGTCTATTTGACAGCTATCACTTGATTTATGCTCAGTTTGGTTTGCCATTTCATAGACTTACTCCTGAACAACGTTTGCAAGTCGTGCAAATTTATTACCAAAATAATGGTTCGGGAGACGACCTTTGGTTCCAACAAAACGGCGCTACATGCCATACAGCCAACGAAACATTCAATTTATTGAAGGAAACTTTTGGTGAGTGGATTATCTCGCGCCATGGGCCTGTAGCGTGGCCCACAAACCATTATTATAATTTTGTATTTCGTATTATACATGGCAAACCAAACTGAGTATAAATCAAGTGACAGCTGTCAAAAAGACCAACTCCAAAAAAAATATTGCCACATTGAAAACCACACGTCTAAAAAAAATCACACTTTATTTTTGTATACCTATATTTAGCTGCTTATATACTCAAAATCTTGTGCTATTGATTGATTATGTGCGATAGAACATAAGAGCAAGTTCGTGCGCTCCAGTCGTGTATTTTATTTTTTAAATGCCTCAAATGCTCTATATTAAAAAAAACTCAAATTAAGCTTTGGTAGGTTTTTCATTGAGTTGGTAGGTTTTTTGGTATACTTGGTAGGTTTTTTTTATTGACAGCGGCAACAGTGACTATAAGCGAGCGTCAAATTGGCGATCAGTCTCCTCTCAGCCGGGGAGCAGACATGTCATGGTAGAATGTACGTGGGTTTATGGAATATTTCAGTAGCAATTTCATAAGTTGTGTGACATGCAAACACCAGCCGGCACCAGTGTATTTGAAAAAGCTCTCCTATAAGGCCTGTACTGAAAATATATATATTGAACAGAGTATAGCAACACAGTTTTCTAATTCTTTGCTTCCTTACGCAAATGCGTGCATTTAGCATCGATAAATTTCTTCTTTGGTGGATAAGAAATAACCTCTCGGACCGCTCAATACAATTTGTAAAATAAATGTTGATGTGCCACAGGGCTCCGTTTTGTCTCCGAATTTCGTTTTCATTTTCATCACTGATCTCTTGTCTGAAACTTCTAATCCAATATAATGATTTGCTGACGAGAGTACTCTCAGCTTTTTATATTCGTTTGCAGATTCACACTGATGCCCCTTGGATGTGGAACTTGAACCGCAGCGTATGATAAGCTTATTAAATTCTGATCTCGACAGCATTGTCCAATGGGGAATAGAAAACCGCGTAGAATTTATTGCTTCAAAAACTCTATCTCGTATTCTGTCCTCAAAGCGGGACGCTCTCCCAATGCCGTTGTCTATAAGCCGTGCTTGCATCGAGGAAACCGAATAACTTTCAGTCCTTGGTACATGCATCAGAGACCACATTTTGTGGAATGACCACAAATACGATGTCGCCAAAAACGCTGCAAAGTGCCTGGTATTTCTTAGGCGATACAAGAAATATGTTTCCCATATACGAGTAATCTGGCTAAAGTCCAAAGCTTGAGAAGAACTGTCATATCTGATGATGTAACCTCCGATTGGTTTGAGTTATAAGCAGCTACGTAGGACAACAGACAACAGTCTTTGTTCAACTAGTAATATTGGAATAATTTATCCATTACAGATATAAAAAACATGCCCCAGAACCAAATCATACAATTCCATAAAACTTATTTGGTAACTAAAGATATTAAGTTTCAAATACAAATCAACAATTCAATGGCTATTGCATATACATACATCTATTTAATATCTATTTTTAAACATAAAAATATCTAATCTAAATACATTATGTATATTGTACAGTATTCATAATGAATTGATATATTTTATCATCTCTAATACCTGTTATGGAACTTAACATAATCCCGTTGCTGAACAACCAACTGATAAGTTTAACCCCGTGGGTAAACCTAAAGCCTGTGTACGTGAATTGTGAATATATATATATTTTTAATTATTGATCAAATTAAATTCACCCCAATCCAAACCTACATAATATCAATTCAGCAATTCCCGGTGCAAACATTTGATTTCTTCTCAGCTCAATGGTAATAATTATATTTTGGAATATTGTTATAAATCAATTCACAATAAAACAAACAGAAGAAAACATATGGCATTTCATTATTAACTTGTTTTTAATTTTTTTTTGTAATATAGATATCCAATAAATTCAACCCTAGGTATCTTTCTGCTAAATTATACAAAAAAATATATATAATATATATACAGCAAAAATATTTTTAATTACTTCCAAGCCCCAAACGAATCATTACATCCACCACCTGATATGCGCGACCTGGAAATTAATTAAACCACCTCTTGGGAAACCTGATAACATGATCGATACCCTTTTTTGTCATCGCAACGCTCGTATACAACCTGCGAGGAAAATATACACAAATTGGTGTTTTATGCGAACGTGCGTATGTTAATGTCAATTGATATTATAGTGCTGTGGAAAAATACGAGTATATTCTTATAAATAATTTTGGAACCAAGTAATTGACTGGAATTTTTAAGTAAAAAAGTTCAATATTTCTGGACACATGGATATTTTCTTTTTCATTATTAAAACACTTTTTAATGTTGCTTATTGTGTTGAGAGCAATGAGTTTATTCGACGTGCGCTCAAAAGATGGGTGATTTCTTTATAACGGTTGTTTTTTTAGCTGCATTAGAATTTCAATGTTTGTTGTCTATATGGTTTGACAGTTGAGAATGTCAAAATTTGTTGACATTTCTCTTCAGTAAGGCTTGGCACTTCATCATGAATCGTTTAACGCCTGGAATTCACTTTGAAAAAAAAAAATCTGTTCGCGAAATTCATGGAGCTCTTCGTCAATTTTACGGTCAACATAATCGGCCTAGTGATCAAACAATTCGTGCAGTTATTGATTGTTTTCGCACTAATTTTACTCTTCTCTTAATCAACAGGATCAAAAAATGCTCGTACGGTACGAAATAGAGCTCGTTCAAGAATTATAGTCAAATGACTCTCGTCGCATTTTTTCTGTTTGAGCAAATTGACCGAAGATGAGCGTTTTTACTGATGAATTGTTTTAAGTGATGAAGATTATTTCTGATTAAGTGGCTTCATCAATAAGCCATCACCATTAAATCCAATAAAATTGACTGTTTTGTGTGATCATTATTTCTCTTTGGAAATGGGAAAAGAGCTGCCGTTACGGTGGTTGGCGAACAATAGAGATTTGGTTCCAAGAAGACGACACAACGCGGCTAACAGCGCGTTTAACCATAAATATATTGAAAAATCAATTTGGTGACAGCTTTATTCCCTGAAGTGGTCCTGTTACCTGGCCCATCGTTTTTGTGACCTAACGTCTCTTGGCTACTTTTTATGTGTCTATGTTAACTCATTGGCTTATACAAACCAGCAACCCTTAAAGCACTGGAAGCCAATATTCAAGGCATCATTGACGACATGCGGCCATATTTCTTGGAAAAGTAGTCAAAAATTTTACTAATCGAAAGGACTAGGTGACTCAAAGTATCAGGACATATACCGAAAATCATATTTAAAAAATAAATGCCAAGAAATTATCTAACAGGTAAAAATAAAAAAAAAACTAACAATATTTCTGTCTTGTATTATTATTTAAAGTTCCCAAGCTCTTATCTCCTTAATGAATCACCCGTAATTTTTTTTAAGATGAAGAATAATGTGTGTACCATACATTTTTTTCGCCAAACAGAAAAACCTTATTTTTCTCAAAAAATACTCCAACGAATTTTATAAAAAAAATCAGGTTATTAATAACGGCAAAATATACTTTTTGGCACGTTTTTTTGTAGAATTCTTATACAGGGAGCTAGTTTCGCTAAGCCCGGCAATGGACCTTAGATATGTCCATTCCTTTGTATACTGCAAGCTCCTTAATACGTTTTAACCTCCGATTTACGTTCCAACCATCATTCCTACAAAAAGTGAAAATTTGGTTTCTTGAATTGTATCATACACAAATCGAGATTGGGATGACCCACCGACCACCACTAATATTCAATTTTATAAGTTTTTAGATAGCTGTATTTCGTTTCATCATTTATTAAGTACGGGTCTAGCTAGAAAAATAAGAATATTAAATATGATATAATATTTCGGGAATTATAGTTTTCAAATGTTTCTAATATCAAAGCATTTCTTAATAGATAGCATTAATAACCTGCAACTTAAGTTATAAACCTATTTATATCTTGAAAATCATTAATATTAGGTACAAAATGTGCTATTTTTTATCATCATAATGTATCTTTATTATTTCTGTGGTCAAATTCCTTTTCTCTCATTTATAAAATATTCAAATTCACTTCATTTAGTATCACTGGATAGGAATTTAAACATATCGATGACATTGCACAAAAACTTTATTTTATACCACCTTGTTTTTTATAAATTTCGATAATTTCAATAATTTAATAAATGAATAATTTGATATAAAAAATGCCTCACTTTTAACCCATTGAATGAGTGAAAGAGAAAAATATATATTACTTCTGTAATTTAAAATTCTCTTTTTTTCGCTTGCACATTTGGTGAGTGGGGAGAAACATTTTTTTCGCTAAACCTTGAATGTGTGGGGGAGAAGCAGATTTATTTGTCACTTCTGTTCTTTGCATTCTCTCTTTCTCATTTATAAAAAACGCCATGCACTAAATTAGGCATCACTCTTCAAAAATTTAAAGAAAACAAAATTATATGTTGATTGCGCTCGGTGTTTCGTTGCCAAAAGCTTAACTACCGGAATAACTGCACGTTCCGGAGCACTGTTCCGGCCGGTGCATCCAATAATCAGCTAGAAAACATGACAGCATCTTTGTGTATAATGTCTCATTCAAGTTGTCCCTCGTCTTCTAAGTCAGACGGATTGCTGCTAAACTGACGGAAATATGTTCAGAGTTCCAAACTTCAACGTCACAATCTGTAATCGGCTGTCCAAGAAGTTTAAATAATTCAATTGTTTCTTGAAAGTGAGTGCTGTGTGTTCTCGAAGCATTGCCGCACAACATAAAAGTAAGTCTCTCTTTTGGATTGGATTGGTGACTTATTTGTGAACTCGAAACGGAGCTAGATAAAGGTTTCATGGCTCTCTTTATTTTATTAAGAGTGTTCTTGTAAAGTAGCCTTTCAAATTACTTAAATTTAGTTAAACCTTATGTTCGATATGGGACAACGATTTTTGCTTGGGAGCAGGCCGGCTCTACCTGAATGTGAAATGCCCCTCCTTTCCCTCTTAATTTATCAATGTTCGCAACTTAAACACAAAACTGGATAGGTAGATGTCTTAGTCCTTTTTTTAACACTCTCATGATGTTCAAACGCTTAAATGATAGTAAAAGCTTTTTACTTTTCTTTATCAATCATCTATCCTTTAAATTGTTCAAAGTCCAAGCACCTGCTTTTCTCGGATTAAAAATGAGTGTATGAAGGAGTGACTTTTAAGTTTGAATTTAAATGATTACATTCAAACCTAAAACACATTCTTAACATTTTAAAGATTTGATCATAAAATTACATTTTTGGATTCTGAGAAAAGATCTGCTTTAACTGCCGGTAATCACTAGGATCTTACTATAATATCACACTTAGACTAACTTCTCACTTGAAACTACATTAATTTTTGAAAAGAAAAATTTGGCAAATTTTTTTTCCACAGTACTTTACGAGTATACCTACGTAATACAAAATCACAATGAAATGTCCTTGTACACATTTTTTTAAGTATCCTTGATGTTTTATTTATTAGAGGGTTACAAATAAGTACGTTTTTTGGCAAATGGTTTAATGAAAAGTGAAATGCTTTCATCGCCTTTATTTTATACACCTTTTTTTAAATAACATTATTTCTCCATGACCTGGTTCATTTTTGTTCAGGAAAATAAATCGCTTTTATTAGATATTACATTTTCGAAGAACGAAGACCGAACAAACGAAAAAGAAAACAAACTCAATTAAGATTAAAGTCACCTTCACTCCATCTGTAATTCCCTCTAGTTTGACATTCTTCAGGTTGAAAGGTTGCCGTTCATCGTGGTGCCATTTTTGATGAGAATGTGGAAATTAAGGTTTTAATGATAAAAAATAAGTAATGTAATTCCCATGGAGGTTATTATAAAAATACAACGCAACATAGGGAAACACCGGAAATTGTTATTTGCAAAGGAATAATGAAACGTGCTATGTGAGACAAGCCAAGGACAAGACGGGACAAGGACAACCCATACCTAAAGTGCAAACAGAAGAAAGATGGCTGACGACCGACGATAGAAAATTGAAATATTGAAAATGGTTTTATATCTGTGCGAATTATAGAACAGGGAATGTTGAAACCAAACTGAGCACGTATACGTAAGCCCTAGCCACTAGACCATCCTTAATGTGGTTTCCATATATATTTTAAGTGATTCATCATCATTCTTGGTTCAAGTCGTTGTTGAAGTTTGTGGGTATATAACTCCGACCTTGTTCTCTGTCTCTATCATATTTCATGTCATCACCACTTAGCTGTAATCGTCCTTCCATTCTTAAACTAAACGCAAAAGGAGAAGGAACAAAAATTGAATTTTTATTGAATTTAGCAACGGGCTTCTGGAGTACACTTCAGCATAAGCATAACACTGCCAGAAGCTTATTGAGAATTATATGCATTTGTAGCATGTTATCCACCTGCTAACCGGCAGCAGAGCAGTGGTGCGGCGGAGGCGGCCGGCGTCGTGTTTTGGGAAGATTTAACAGAAAAAAAAATACACGAGTGAAATGTATTAGGGTTTTGATATACGAACGATGAAACGCAAAGCTGCTAAAGCTTATATAGGGAGTGAGAACTAATGGATGTTAAAGGTGAAAAAGAAAATTTTCATTTTCCACAAGATATTAAATTCAATCAACGAACAGTGTTCAGGTGCTTCCGCATTGCATAAAAGGTATAAAATCTGACGTAGGAACGTGTCTACCTACCAACTTACCCTTGATTCTTGAATGCTAATTTTCCTTTTTTTTTTAACTCGACGACACAACTTACGAAAAGAGATTTCGGGTCGCACTTTTTATGAGGCGAAAAAGTAAATCCTCTAAAAGGCTTATTTAAGAGAAAAAAAAACATAACAATAGTTTTTTTTTGTATGAAGCTGTTAAGATGAAGTGTTATAAGTTAATTGAAAATTTAGGTAAATCCGCTAAAGCTTAGTAGGTAGATACTTTCAAAAACTTCGCTGTACTATAAAGTATTCAAGGTTATAATGATAATGAAGAGTGGTTGGTTGTCGTTAACATAAAAATGAAAATTGAAAGCGAGGATAAGCTCTTTTACCTGGAAACTTACGGTACAGACTTATTGCTGTAGCAAATTATATTTTAAATGTATTTCTTAAGCCAACATTAAGTATTTCTTGGAACTGATGGTGTAAAACGCGGTTCAGTAAACAACTCATTGCTTTGTTTTTTAAACTTCCTGCTGTATTCCTATAAGCATATTCTCGACCCAAAGAAGAATTATATTTTCTTAGCATAATATTGTGCTTCGAAATAAGTACAATTTTCCGATAGTTTTTGCTTTCTTTAATATAGGAGTTGGAAAATAAAAGTGAGTCGTTGGTCAACCAAAGCAATTCTTCAACATTATTGTTTTCTTTGATTTTTGTTAACTCTTGGATTAAAATTATTAAAATGATACCCCAGTAAAAATTTCTGGATAAAGCTCGATACAGCACATGGAAGTATGTATTTATTTTTCGCTTCAAAAGAAATTGCTCTATTTTGAAAATTGCAAATCATTTCTTTCACTTTGGCAAGCTTATGGACAGCAAAAAAGTGACAAGATGCATTAAAAATTTTATTAGTAAAATTGGTACGAATGACATTCGTGGCAAAAATATTCATGCATTGTACTAATATTCGTAAAATATACGAAGTATTTTTTACCTGATACCTTAACGAATTCATTCGTGAAGTGTATTTAATAACTGTGGTGAAATAATTCGTTTTAAACTAATAATGAAAATTACTCATTTTTTTTTTTTAATTCTAGTTTATTAAATTCTTTAAATAAAAGAGAAGGATTACTATCACTATTTGTATTGGTAAATTTTAAAAACATTTTAAAGCGATATGGAGATAAGGTCATTGGGACAATTTAATGCAAGTCAGGGCATTGAAACAGAGACTCCGAACTTTCCGGCTCCTTTCTTCCAAGGAGTCCAACGAAGGACCTGGCCCTCTAGGTTGCAGGTTATGCGTGGGGTTAACAACCCCGCCATGTAAAAAAAATATAAGTTGCGAAGCGACCAATAGCCTCGGAAAAGCACGGATTAACTGTTGACGACCCGGCAAAATGCATTAAGGAAAACGACCTTCGGACCTACACGTATATTGTTAGAACTCTTAACAGACCACGTGCAGGCAAACAACTAGCGGAGGCCCTAGAATACTGCAGAGCAGGAATTAATACCATCCAGGATGGGATGGGCCGGGCAAAAGGAAGATGAAAAATTGTGACGTATACTACGGTGATTGTGAACGAAGACCAAAGCGTATATTTGAGTGCGGATTCGTCATAAGCGGCAGACTTAGGCAAAAAATCGTGGACTTTCGACACGTGAGTGAGCGACTTGTGACAATCCGTATCAAGGCTAAATTCGCCAACATTAGTCTAATATGCGCTCACGCCCGCCCCCCACAGTAGACAAGGATGACGCCACCAAGGATGACTCCTACGAGCTCCTCGACAAAACCTATGATTTTATGATTTTAACGCCAAAATAGGTAAAGAGGAAATATTTGGTAGGACTGTCGGAAAACATAGCAAACACGACACAACATCTGAAAACGGACTTAGCCTAATTGACTTTGCGGCGGCACGTAACGTCACCATTGCAAGCACACGATTTCCTCATCTCGACATACACAAAGGGACTTGGCGGCATCCAGATCAAATAACCGTCAATCAGATTGATTATGTTGCGATCGATGCAAGGCACGCCTCCAGTATTCTGGATGTTCGCACCTTCCGAGCAGCTAACATTGACTCCGATCACTACCTTCTTGCAGCCAAGGTAAGAATGCAAATAACCCGAACGTCCCAACAACGGAGTAATACTGTGAGGAATTATGACGTCGGAAAACTGCAATCGCAAGAGACCGCCAGAACCTATGCCGATCGAATATCCCGTAACCTCTCAAGAAATCCATTGCCGCCATTATCAAGTGCCGAAGACCAGTGGCAACGCTGTCAACAAGCCATCAGACGTGCCGCAATTGATGTGCTAGATTTCAACGGACCTCCACCACGAAACCGCTGGTTCGATGAAGAATGCAGGCAGGCACATGCAGCTAAACAAATGGCATATAATGTGGCGCTGCAAAGAAGGACGAGAGCTGCTCGCGAGATCTACGAGCAGAAAAGACGGGAAGAACACCGGCTTCTCCAGAAGAAAAAGGGAGAGCATGAAAAGCGCGCGATCGAAGATATTGCGAGATGCTACTCCAGGAACAATGTGCGGAAGTTTTACCAACAGATAAAAAGAACGTGTCAAGGCAAGAAAACCCGCACAGAAGCCTGTAGAGATAGGAATGGAAACATCGTAGTAAAGTCACAGTCGGTGCTGAGTATATGAAAGGATTATTTCTGCAGACTGTTAAACGGCGATGAAGACCAAAATCGACGATGATACACAAAACTTCCGTCCGCCTGAACAAAATGAAGTGAGGATAGCAATATGCAAACTAAAGAACAGCAAAGCTGCTAGCCCCGACGGACTACCCGCCGAACTCTTTAAAGCAGCCGAAGATGACCTGGTACAGTGCATACACAAGCTCATCTCTAAAGTCTGGTCAGAAGAAAATATGCCGGATGAATGGAACGTCAGCATCGTTTGCGCGATCCACAAAAAAGGAGACCCTCTAAACTGCGCCAAATATAGAGGAATAAGTCTCCTGAATATCGCGTACAAGATCCTTTCTGCTGTATTATGTGAACGTCTAAAACCATTTGTCAGCAACCTGATTGGACCCTATCAGTGCGGTTTCAGGGCAGGAAAGTCCACAATCGATCAAATGTTCACGCTACGGCAGATCCTGGAAACTACCCAAGAACTCCAAATCGATACCCACCATCTCTTTATCGATTAACGAGCTATACAGAGTCATGTCTGGCCGCGTACGATAGCATTTATAGAGACGAGCTATACAGAGCCATGTCTGGTTTTGGCATCCCCATGGCATACGCTGATGACATAGACATCATTGGCAGAACCCAGCGAGCTGTCACTGGAGCGTTTGCTAACATTGAAGCTGAAGCGGCTAAGATGAGACTAGCAGTCAATGAGGCTAAAACGAAGTACCTGCTGTCCACAAAAAGGGACACACAACACCGGCGGATTGGACAAAACGTCACAATAGACAGGTACAACTTTGAGGTAGTTAGGGACTTTGTCTACCTCGGATCCGCTATAACATCTAACAATAACATCTCGTTAGAAATAAAGCGAAGAATAGCTCTTGCCAATCGCTGTTCCTATGGGCTAGGGAGGCAATTGAGTGGTAAAGCCCTCTCTCGAAAAACAAAGGAGACTATTTATAAGACTCTGATCATCCCAGTCCTGCTCTATGCCGCGGAGACATGGACTCTATCAAAAGCGGATAAAGATATCCTTAGTCGTTTCGAGCGTAAGGTTCTTCGCAAGATTTTCGGCCCTATCTGCGTTAACGGGCTTTGGAGGAGAAGGTTCAACCACGAACTATACGAGCTGTACAGCGACATTGACCTGGTACAAAAAATACGTATATCACGTTTAAGATGGCTAGGTCATATAGAGCGTATGGACATCAATGCTCCGGCTCGCAGGATCTTCGATTCCAACCCAGAGGGAAGACGCAGTCAAGGAAGACCTTGCCTAAGTTGGCGCGCTCAAGTGGAAGATGTCCTCATCCAACTTGGAGTGCGTAACTCGAGACAGCTCATGTTGGGTGAGGCCCATGTTCGCCCCAAACTGTAGCGCCACCTAAGTAAGTAAGTAAGTAGTAAACTAATTTATTATTGTGGATAAATATCTTGATTTTCAATGAAATGCTGCTGGCTTAATTATATTACCACAAGTGTAAAAGAACTTAGAGTTAGAGATATAAAGTGCGTTTCCGTATTCCCTAAAACTGCGAAAATCTACGAATTTCTACGAAAAACAGTCAAATCCTGTTCCCGTACACCAAATTTTCGTAGTTTTTTTTTTTACCGTGCTGCGAATTTTATTCCAAGAAATTTCTTAAGACAAAATTATGAAAATTTTCAAATGAACCAACAGAACAATACATCCGCTGTCAGTTGTAATGTGTATCATTACGAAAGTTGGAAATAATCGAATTTATCGTCTGCTCAGGCTTATTCGCGCAATCAATTAAAATTTGTGATAGCAAATTGTTTATTTTGATCAAATTTGACACAGTTAATATATAGGCAACTGAAAAAAGTTAAACTTTCAGTCTGTATACGTAATTGTAGAATTGAACTCTTCACGTGTCCAATATTTGTATTCTAGAAAACAATAACATTAGCATTTTAACAAAATATTATGATTCTTGTTTGTATTTTGCAAAACGCAAATTTAATTGCAATTGGCAATCCACAATGAAAAACATTTAAAAGCACAAAAACAACAAATATAAAAACAAAAACTATATTACCTGTCAGCCTTTTTCACGCCAGACCACATTGCCGCAGATACCGGTGGCATAAAACGTAAATTCCCGATGGGTGGCGAAGCATACGGTATCCCCCGATAAGATTCGACCGGATCTAAATGGCGGCCCTCCAGCTGCACAATTACTCCAGATATGGCTCCGTTTCGAATGTGCACAATGCGGGATGATAATGTGGGAGGTAATTGTTGGTCATTACTACTTCGACTTCGTATATTGTCCCCAGTGTTGCGACTGCTGCTACTACTACTATGACCACCACCTCCTCCACCAGGTAAATCGCTACCGGAAATGTTGCTGTTGCTTCCGCTATTACTACTACCACCATTTCCACCACCTGGATTATTACTACTTAAACTATTTGAACCGGAACCAATGCCAGTGCTAAGACTGGCAGTTCCACTCATGACACTAGTGCTGCCCCTACTGCTACCGCCACCAACGCATCTCAATATATACGGTGAAGCAAGCAGATAAAAGTAAAGTACAACCATAACCATTATGGCGAATGGTTCGCCACCAAGGGCAATTCAATTTAGCTTCCTCGGCAAGGATTCTGCTGTGGTTAGAACTTCCACCTTTGAAGGCGTCTTCTTCTTCGTCGTCGTGGTCAATTTTTTTCGTTCGACGCAGCAGCAATAGTTCTCGCTGGTGCTGCTCTTCTATTTGACTCGGCGTCAGCGTCGTCGTCGCTGCTGGTGTCGCACACGTTGCTGCCACTTTTGCCTTTCTCAATTTAGCAACAGAGGACATTCATTACAATTTCTTTCTATGAGTGTGCGGTTTTCGATAGTAAGGCGATGCAACTAAATCCACTTAATCTTTGTTGATTTTTTTTTTATAGAAAGTATTCTATTGCGGATGCGGACATGGTGGAAAAATCGGACTGAAACATACACGATGTTTTGGACACATCCAAATATTCGTCCTTATAGAACACCAGGGTTCAACTTAGCTTCAGTCCACGAAGCCACATACTATGTTCAAAAAACCAAATCAGTTTTTGTGGTGGATCCTTTGTGCCGTGTTCCACTTTCAAGCTTTGGCTATGTTGTTGTTGTTTCCTAACGACGTAGCACTTGAGGGAAATTTAAAAGGGTCTTCAGGACAATTGCCATGTTAGTCACTTCTGTTTTTGCTTGTGTGAGTCTTGGGTGGTTGAGTAGCCATCCAACTGCTTTTAGGGAACGGTGTGTTTAACCTGAGAAAAACAAACAAAAGAAGCATTTATGAGTAAAAAAAAAACAAAAAAAGAAGATAAAAAAGGAGAAGAAAAACAGAATGAGAATATTATTTATTTTTTGTTTGCGGAATTCTTTGATAAGAGTTCTAAAAAAGTTTGCTAGAACTTTGCAAATCTATGCAGGTGTGACTGCGGTTGGATTCCCAAGCAAGAAAAAAAGTGAATTCACCGCATTATAGAAGAAAGTTTATTTTAATTGGGAAACGGTAGATGCCACAGTGTCTTGCTTGGATTTTGATAGGCTTTGCATATGCACATTGTACATACCTACAAGTAGATATTTTAATTGGACGGTTGCTTGTACTGATTTTTTTTTATATTATATTTCAAATAGATTCCTACAGAGTTTCAGAATTCAGGTGCTACGATAAGCATAATTATCTATGCATCGACATGAGGACATACAAAAATAATATTTCCGAACAACTTTTTCTAGTGAGCTTATAACTAAAAATCTCTTCAAGGCTTAATTATACATTTTGGTTGTTTGTTCTTCCTTTTTCTCTGCTAAGATTTAATTTGATTGAAATTGATATTTCAGAGAAATAAAGCAAATATTTATTTAACATGCTTTCGGTACATACCTACAACTTTTAAAATAAATTTGCAGAGTGAATTTTGTATAAATTTACCCAATTATGCTTCTAGCAATTATCAGATTTTATTATTTTATTCAATTTTATTTTTTTTATTTTTCTTTAGTCACGAGTAGGTTACAATTTTTTGGACTAGCTTAAGGGCGTACGTACTCCGAATTACACCAATTAGTATATTTTATTATGCTGACAATGTATCCAGAAAAAAAGTACTTGATAAGCGCAATAAAACAAAAAAATCACAGTGCATGATTTTCAATTGTAACACATAGTTAAAGTTTTATTTGCTCCGAGGAAGTATTTTTTTGTTTTTTGTAAATTAATTATTTCCAGAATTTAATCAAACAACTTAATACAGTCAGTCCTTAATAAGAAAATAAGAAACACTCAAATTTGTACCTTTGGTGACTCAGTAAATATGCAATTTCAGCCATAATCTCTTATTCGTTTGGCATCTGTTTCTAGTTTGCGATCTTATATACCTAGTTGGAAAATTAAGGCTTTTAAGGCATAAAATAATGGATGTCGTATGAAATCCCCCAAAAAAAATCCAACCAGGCAATATCCCCACAGATATAATACACATGGACAATATCCCCAAGGAAACAATCCTTCCTGCCAAATTCCCCAAATCCCCAGTGTTCGTTCCGTGCACAGCACATTTTCATTAAGTGCACGTAGTTTTAAAAAAAAATATGTAAAGAAATTCCGGTACCAATAAGTGATGATAACAATTATTGACAGTTTCTAAACAATCAATTACTATTAATGCATGCACTTTTCAGTCTTTCGTTTTCATGTTCCTAGTGAAACTCTTTTGTAAATTTTTGTTTCCGTTTTATTTAAGACTTTGACATACTTATTTTGTTTGCATTATTTTAACATATTAATTACTTATATGACTATGTATTTGTTTTCTTAAAATAAAAAAAAATTGTATTTACTCTTTGGATTACTACTATATCCCTTAAACAAATATGTTCAAGTAGTGATGGGATTTCATGGCATGATTCACTACTTGGACATATTTATTTTGGGGATATTGGCATTGGGATTTTTGCCTAGGGGATTCTTTCTTTGGGGATTTTGATACTGGGAGTTATGATTTAGGGATTTTGGATTTGGGGATTTCACTTTAGGGATTTTGTCTTGGGAAAAAAATCACTAACCCTAAAATAATGCCTCATATGCAAAGTAAGGGGATTTAAAAAACGTTTACTTTGGTTTACCCTGATCCACGTTAACGGTAATTACTAATAGTACAAACATCGCTTAGCCCTTTACCTTAAGAAGAAATACCTGCCTTGATAATTGTATTTAACTAATTTTCATATCGTATCTCAACCTTAAGATATCGAGTTCTATTTTTACAGTCCATGCCAATTTTTTTAAGTTAATTTTTTCCAGAAAATGCGTAATAACATAAAGTTTTACCACTTAACATATTATTTATCTTGAAATATACACAGCAAAAAATAAAAAGGAACAATAGCATGACAGACAAAATTGCTGTCTGCCTGAAAATTGATAATTTATAAAGTAGATTAAATTACAGTTTGAAAGTGAATGTCTAAATAAAAAAAAATAATAAATGATAGCATATATTCTTGTTACATTATGCTGAGGTACCATTATAAGAATTCAAAGTCTTAAAACCTATAACCCTCACAAAACATCATCGATGAATAGGGCGAACATTATTAGGCTTACTGGACAGCCTTGTGGTACTCCAGCATCCTTGTGAAAGAAAGCAGACATGCAACTAACGTCCGACACTATGGCGCAAGAATTAATAAAGAGAAGCTTTTATATGCTTACAAATTTTGTCGATAAGCTGAAAGTATACACAACAGTGAATCTCTGTTCACAGTATCGCACGCTGCCTTAAAGTCTACAAAGAAGACATAAAGTTCTTCTTTGTTCTCAAGGAATCTTTTCGCGATATTAGAGAGAGTAAAAATTTGGTCCACAGTTGATAGACCGCACGAAAACCAGCCTGAAATACCTGTCTTCTTCCTATCTAATAGAAGTCTATAGTATACATAACTTGAGTAAATATTTTTCTTGTACAAGGTAGGATCGAAATACACCCATAATTTTCTGGACTGCGCGACTCGAGGAAATACTGAGGTATTCCTTCCTCTTCAAGAAGCTTATTAAAATAAAATGCACAACTAGATCGCATGTACTTGCTCTTCTTTTTGATCACATCGAAAGCACAAGATTCGTATCAGAAATAGCTAAATATATTTTTTTATTAAAACAATATTGGTATAGCAATTTTAAGGATTTAACAATATAAATTTAAAAACATAATTTAAAAAAAAAATCATGCACCCTTGCCAAAAAATTGAATCTTTAAAAAAAATATATTTTTGAAAGTAATGGTTGTATGGCAGGTAATGTTAATAACAAAATATGTAAGAAAAAATGTTTTGCCAAAATGTAGGCAATATCTATAACAGTACAAATACTATTTTGAATCAAAATCGTTAAACCAGTTTTCGAGATAATTAAGATGGTATGGCAAGCACCGTTATTTTCGGGACTAAAAAAATGATTCAAAAATCTATTTGAGATAATTACCTAAAACGATAGTGTACAAAGTTTGAAGAAAATCGCTTCAGCCGCTTAGGCTGTACATAGATCTATATACAGACAGACAGACAGACAAAATTGCGAGGCGAGACCCATGTTATTCAGTATCTACTTATATCGCAAGTAAAAATTGGCACTTGGTGTTAAGGCACCATCTGCTGGTTGGTGGATCCCGAGTTGAAATTTCCAAGCGATTAGAATAATTAATAACAAGGTATTCTATAAAATATATTTATTAATTGTGTAAATAGTACATCTACACAAGATTAATTTTATACGTATTATTAATTCAAAGATGCTTTTTGCGGACGATCTGGTAATCTTAGCAGAATCACATTGTTCTCTTCAGCTTATGATAAACAAATTAGAAAATTACTGCAAGTGCAACTGTCTACAAATCAACAAGGCGAAGTCTAAAGTCCTGGTATTCAGAAAAGGAAGAGTACGATTATCTGGATACGAAAAATGGAAATATGGTGGAGAGCATCTGGTAGTTGCTAAATCCAACAAGTACCTAGGAGTGACGATAAAACATGACCTATCCTTCAAACAACATTATGAAATGAAACTTGTTGATTCGAAAAAAGCCATTAATCCAACTTAGAAAAATCTAATATCTAACTCTAGGGTTGGATTACCATCCAAAATAAAGATTTTATGCTCTGGCGGACAAGATACTACGAAGATGTAGAAAAGCTGTTGCGTTTCTTTTTGAAAAAAAAAACTCTTACGGCTACCAACAATACAACCACTCCTAATTATATACTGCTCTTTGAAAGTGGAATTACACCTCTTTATGTTTTTACACTTCAACTTAGCATGAACTATGTGACCAAAGTTCTTAACGAGGAAGACAATTCATGACTTACGAAGGTTCTCGTCAAGAAGGCACTTAGAACGAAAACAATGTTCTACAAGGACTGGACAAATACCGCAGCCAAATACAACATTCTGTTGGACCTAACAGAAAATAATATCCCAGAATGGAAGGACAGAACCCAAAAATTCTTTCTTAATGTTAAACAGGCAATGAAAATGAAAAGCATAACACAAGCTGAAAATTCATTAACACGTTTTTTGTATCGGCAACTCGAACACCAACAGATTAATTATCTGAATCTTAACCTCAGTACTGCACAAATTTCTATGGTAATTCGAGTGAGACAACACAAGAAAAAACGAAAAGGTGATGCACTTTCTTGGTTCCTGGCAAATTTGAAAGAAATAAGGCGATACCATTATGGAGTCAATCTGCTGAATGTTAAAGATGTAAAACTTTTCTCAACGTCAGTGAAAATTGGGGGAAACTTGCCTCCTATTGCTACACAGCGCTCAATTATAGAACAAAAATTAAAAATGAAAATTTCTGAAATAAATAACAAATCCATATTTTCCTTTTTAAATATTTGTAAATATACTTTTAAAATCTAAATTTTGTATTCAAAACAACTGTTAAATTTGCTGTCATTTCCCGACAGACGGGAAATAAACAATTACAATTGTAAATTTTATAAATGAATTAATAAAGTACCAAATAATAAAAAAATAAAATAAATAAAATTTAAAATTTCGAACTTAGGGTAAATTATGCTAGTCTCAAAGGATGGCAATTAGGAAAATATTTTACAGCAAGTTTTGGATTGTTTGGCACAGTGGATTTGAGAACAAGGTATTGAATGTCTCATGTTAACCCATGTTCGGCATCCAATTAAAATTGGAGACATATAAAAGAATGCGCCTAGCGTGGGGATCGATCCCACACGTCCTAGTTAGCAATCAAGCAGTTTTTCCACTGTGACATTGCCACCCACAAAGGAAAAGAGTACTGCAAGCATATAGTCTCCCCAAACCGTTTCGCCAAGGACAGGTCTACTGCTACTAACTTGTTAGAATTTATTTCAGGAACCTTATCCTTTCTTCAAAACGGTAATGAGGTCGGTGTAGTTGCAACCGATCTTATCAAAGCCTTCCTCCTAGGACGTATCTTATCGAAAATGTGCCTGTCACTTGATTCATTGTGCGATCTAGGAATTATCTGCGAAAGAGAATTGAATTTTCGTTCTCACATTGATAAGTCCATTAAGAGTGCCAACTCCGCACTCGGCTTTCTGAAACGATGGTCACAGGAATTCTCCGACCCTTTTCTCACTAAATCTCTCTATACCACATTTTTTAGGCCACTTCTTGAATATACAACCTGGTCACCTTATTACCTTTATCACTCTTTGCGAATAGATGCTGTTCAACGTAGATTTCTTCGTTTTACTCTCCGTGGCCTTCCATGGTGTGATGCACTTAACCAGCCTCCCTACCAACATCGTTTAAATTTAATGAATATGGACTCCCTCGAATTTCGCCGACGAGTTGCTGATATTGTCTTCACCCATCAACTCCTAGCTGGTAATATCGATTGTTCAGCTCTTTTTCAAAAAATCTCCCTCCAAACCAACTCCAATAATCTCCGATTCATATCTTTGTTCTAAATCAGGCCTCATTGCGTGCACAACCTATTTGACTTCCATTTAAGCAAAGATAACCTCAAAACCTTACTTTACTGTGTCTCGTACCCTTCCTAGTCTTAATAAATGTTAGTCTTAAGTTAGAATAAATGCAAGTGTTAAGTTAGAATGTAAGTGTGCTTGTACTAAGCTAAATAAATAATATTCTCAAATTGTTTTGTTAAAAAATGGTTATTTACCTCTTGTAGATACATTTTTTTTGGAATACGGTTCAG
This sequence comes from Philhelius pedissequus, assembly GCA_910595825.1. Taxonomy (NCBI): domain Eukaryota; kingdom Metazoa; phylum Arthropoda; class Insecta; order Diptera; family Syrphidae; genus Philhelius; species Philhelius pedissequus. The sequence continues at coordinate 172,432,993 of OU343161.1, read as the reverse complement.
TTGATTTTTTGTATACAAAACTCCAAAAATGTTTAATAGTAGATAGTGTTAACCAACATTTTTTTTATTAAAAAAATATTATTGTTTTTGGAAACTCAATATTTTAAAAACGACTTATCCGTTTTCTTCGAAACTTTGTACCCAGCAGTACAAATTTGGTTTCAATTTAAAATAAAATTTATTGTCCGTATAAACAAACCTATAGATTTTTTTTCTTTCTACGTAATAAATGGGTAATAAAATAAATAAATAATACGTTGAACCGAGAATAATATTACCTATTAGGTCTTAATCCTCAGATATTTGAGGTTAGTTTGCGTCTACAAACTAAATAATGTTATAATTTCGCAATTTGGTGTGGTGTAAGGTCAGGAGGAATTGTCATAAGGGCTTTTCTCAAAATGTGTAGACATTGGCAGCACTTTATTATGAAAAAACGAAGATAGCTACGGATGATTTGAGCTACCAAAAAATTACAACTGTGATCTGATCGTTGTGTGAAATAGAAAAAATAATTGTTTTTGAGTCCAGTTGATTTAATATTTGAGATAACTAAACTAACTGCAATTTCGGTAGTAAGTAGTTTTAGTTATTTTAAGTGAAATATAAAGGGTTATCCATTTTGCGATTTCAAAAGTATTGGGTTGGATTTCGACATCTGTCAAACTAAGTTGTAACACCAATTTTTTTTTCAGTTGAAAGTCTGACTAAAACCTACTACAAAAATGGTGATTCTGCCACAGCTACATATCGTGCTCTAAGAGGAGATTATTGTTTACATAATCGTCCAACTACGCAAGCAATTGGCGAAATTGTGAAGAAATTGAAGAGACTGAATTGGTTACAGATATTGTAAGTCCTGTGCATCATCGTTTCGCTCGTACCAATGAAAATATCGCTGCTGTAAGTGAAAGTATTGCCGAAGACCCGAATGTGCCGATTCCTCGTCGTTATTAGGAATTAGGACTGTCTTACGGACATTATGACGTAGTTTGCATTTGGATCTACACCTACATCCATATAAAGTCCAGCTCACACAACAACTGAAGCCAGCTGACTATTCACAACGTGGTAGATACGTCGAATGGGTGCTTGAACAACAGGAGGTGGACGGCGATTTTTCGAACAAAATTTTCTTCAGCGACGAAGCACATTTCTCACTCGGTTGGTATGTTAATAAACAATATTTTGTCAAATTTAGGGTTCTGATAATGCTCAAGTAATTGAAGAGAGGCCATTACATCCACAAAAAGTCACTGTTTGGGGCGCTCTTTGGTCCGGAGGTAGTGATTGGACCTTACTTCTTCGAAAACGACGATGGAACGACTGTCATCGTCCATTCGGAACGTTATGGTCATATGATAACCGACTTTTTTTGCCTGCTTTTGAAGAATACGACTTGGAGAATATGTGGTTTTAACTAGACGGTGCCATATGCCACACAATTCGAGTGAATATGGCTTTATTGCAAGAGACATTTCCTGGCCGCGTAATTTCTCGTCGTGGCGATATCAACTGGCCACCAAGATCATGCGATTTGACACCGCTGCACTTTTTTTTGTGGGGCTACGCGAGAGACCGTACCTATTTAGATAAACCTATAACTCTTGAGCACTTAAAAACCAACATTCGTCGAGTTATGGCTGAGATTCCGCCCAATATGTGTCAACAAGTGGTCGAAAATTACCTCAAAAGAATCGATGCTTGCAACAATTCGCGTGGTGGTCATTTAAATGATGTAGTGTTGCGCATATAATTTCAACGTTCAATCTTTATAATAAAAAAGAAATATCAAGAAAAAAAAATATTTTATATGTTTTATTTACATTTAATTTTGAAACCGCAAAATGGATAACCCTTTACAACACATAGATTTGTTTTTAAATCATAATACGAGTACTATATATACTATAAATATTCGTGAGCAATAACTCTTTACCTTTTTTTAAATTATTTTCCAAAAGTCAACTGAAAGGAGGTTTTGGTAGCAATGTTGAAGGAGCAATTGACAGTGTCAAATCCTCCTTTATCTGTTAAAAAAGGCGTTTAAAATAAAGTTTTTTTTTATTCTTTATCAGAATGTTAAAATGCCAAATATATATAAAAGAAAACATCCATCTCGCAATTTTAATGAAGCCAACATCCAAGAGGCAATAATTGAAAATATTGAAAAAAAATGAATCCATTAGCAGTGCTGCTAAAAAAATATTGTATAAATCATAGCACTTGAATTTGCGATTTATAAAGAAAAGACATGAAGGACAGTCAATCAATACAGAAAACAGCACAAAATATTCAAAAAAAAAAAACAAATTCTTAAAACAGTTCAAGGAAATGAGTTTTGCAATTATTTTAAAAAACACTCTAAGCTTCATTTCGGTTTAACATAAGAGTATTAACTGGCAAAACAGTTCGTTTTGCAATATAATAAAATAAACAAAATCCCATACCCAAATAGGTGGAACACAAATGAGCAAACTTATGGACTAAAGGGTTAAAAGCTATTTTAAATTAAAAGTTTTTTATCAAAAATATTTGTTTTAGTTGTTGTATATGTAAATATAGAGGTAAGTACCTATGTGCACTTAAGCGGGTTTTTTATAACTGCCTTACCCGCATAAGTGCATATTAAAGTGGGGCATTTAACGTGAGGCACTTAAGCGGGTTTTATTGTACCTACTTTTTGCATCAAAAAATAAAGTGCTGAACTCTTAACAATGTGTTATTATATTCATTTTATTTTATTTAGCTTAGACTTAGAGGCAAACTGAGTGTTAAATAATTTAAGTTCATTTGGCTCTCAACAAAACGTTTGGTGTTAAAACAACATAAAAAATAAAGTTAGTTTCCTAAAAATCTCCGTCGATAAAAATATTTTTTTGAAACTTTTAACTGCTAACAACTCACAGATTTTAAAGTTAAAATTGTCAATGCGACCGCGTCGTCAAAAATAAAAGGTTTTTTGCCTCTCCTGTAAAAAAATATAAAAATGTCGCTTATGTTGTTTTAACAATCACCGATTCATTTGTAGTTGCAACCTAATAAGTGCATAATATTGCAAATACCTTTTGTTTAATCACAAGATCAATAGATTGACAATATATAAACCGTTACAATAACGCACCAATTTGTTCACTAATGTGCAAGATACATATATTAACTAAAAGTAAGGAGTGTTCCTTTTATTTTGTCCATGTCTGTATATAGGAGTCCTGAAAATACAACCTCGGCTACGGTTCCTGATCCGATAGATATAATAACGGAAGCAGTTCGCCCACATCCGAAAATGTCTAAAAAGTCTGTACAGAAACACTTGAAAAAATGAATTAAAAGCATTAGCTGCACAAAGAATCGTGAAAGCAATAAAAAAAACTAAAAGTAGGTCGAAACTGCCCAATCCAGTTGTAAAACGAATTCGTGATAGTGAATCATTTTCTGAGGAGGGTGCAAGGAGTCTTCAGGATGATTCCAATACGTTTCAAGTATCAAAAAGATATTTTATTATGTAGGAATCATTAAAAGTGTGGACAAGACAAGTTCTTTACACTACACAGTTAAATATTATCGTCGCCAAGTGTTCCAAAACTTTTTTTATGAACCAGTTGTAGAGGTTAGGCCTTTATGGCTGACATATCAGCGAAATTGCCGATGCCAATTGATCTTCCAAGTAGCTCTTGATCAAGACCAAAAATATTTTTAACTTTGAAAATTTTTATGTTCGTTGATTTATATGTTGTTATGTCTGTATGTATACATACTTACGTTATGTTTCAATAAATGTTATAATAATTTTTGTGTTTTGTTTATTTATTTCATCACCTCATTACTTCGTTATTTTAATTATGTAAATGTTTACGAAGTGTATATTATTTTTAATAATTAATTTGTTTTGATGCTAAGTTTTTTAGATATAAAACTTTTATTTGAGTCAAAGTAGATTAAAAAAAAACAGAAATTAAGACTGAATTTCTTACCTATTAAATAAAAGAATAAATTATTGGTCTTATAACTACCTAATATTTTGTTGTTTTTTTTTATACTAACAAAACCTCCTTGCGAAGCTGTCAAATCCATCTTCAAGGAAAAAGGAATTTGAAAAAAAGTTGTAACTTTGGAAAAGATATTTAGGTGGACAAATTAATGATGGTTCTTTGTTACTTAAATTACAGTTAAACTTATGCAAAATTTTTAAATTTGAAATTATACTTACATCTCAAAATATTTAAAAATAAAAACTGTTAACCTGTCAAATCCTCCTGACTTAACCCTACTCCAGCACTGTTTATTGAAGAAACTTGACTTAAATCTATTTGGTCAAGATGTTGTGAAAGCTAATGTGAATGTGCTAAATAGAATTTCTCAATTGTCATATTAATCCTAATGTGTATCTTCCTTGAGGATATTTGTATACTTTAACTTGCTAGGGTCTGAAGGAATAGAACAAAAAATCAGAATAATTTTACCCAGTTAAAGCAAGGCCATTAACCTAGACGTTCACACTTTATGGAGTCTTATTATGATAGGTCTTAACAATGTCTAAGGGAGAAAGAAGACCTGTGCTACCATCACCATCACATTCCACTTTTCTAGTCTACTGTGTCTCTTTTCCCGCTGGGATCAACCTTCCTGCCAAATAACTAAAGCTAAATGATTATAACTTCAACTGTAAGCAAATCCCTAACACTTTTTTTTTATTTTCATATTCTTTAGGAAGATTAATGTTTGTCCATTATCATCTGCCTTTATTTCGATTTACGTTCGTTCGTTGGTATGTCGAATAAATAGTCAGATGTTTGTTATTTTTTGGTTTTGTTCTTGAAGAGAATATGAAGCTATTTTTGTGATTTGAGAAAAATAATTTCATTGTATTTCATTTATTCAATATGTCTACGGAGAGTAGTATAGATTTCTCTAGAGGAAATACCGAAAATAAGAATATTATTGACGTAAGGAACTGAGATTGGAATAGTAAAATATTTAAGTATTTTTTGTTGGTGGTTAGGATGTGAAGTAGCTTATAAGGCCAACGTAAATAAGAAGTATCTTCGTTTCCATTAATGGATGGTGTGTTTTATTATTTAATGCAATCTAATAGAATTCTGGAAAATGTTTTGTTGATTTTATGCCAAAAGTGAGGATATGAATCCAAATGGTTTCAAGAGTAGTTGTAATAGAGGTATATACTTTATTTGACGTTAAAATGTCCATCAACGAAAAAGGTTACTTTTTATTTGTATGTTTCGTATATACCTATCTTTTATAAAAAGAGTAGGTAGCTAAAAATGTATGGTTTCTTTTCTATTAAATTTTTACTGAATCATAAATACTAAAAATGCTAGTTGCAATGAATAAATAGGAAAATAGCAACAAAGTAATCGGATTTCGACATTGAACATTTAAGGATACGTATTTGAAGATACCTACTTTTATTGGATCTATAGGTTTGGGCATAGCTGGGCTGGGTCTCGTCGGTCGTTAGCGTCTTCATTTTGCAGTACCTTCCACTTTCGCACATTCCCAACTATGTGGGGCTTTGAAGAAGCAGTGTTTTCAGCACTAATTGGTCAATTCTTACTCAAAGGCAACTCCACGAGTCATCGCTCAGCATCCCAGAATAATATCCGTACAGTAATATTTGATTTCAATAGGATGAGGCTACATCACCACATGAAACATACTCATGACCACATATTGGCATTGGGGACAATTTTCCTCCTCGTTTATATGAGAGGCGACATAGGGTAGTCCAAGTACTAGCCATCCCAATTAATATACTCTCCAGAGCTAAGCTCCCAAGATCGGAAAAACAATCATGTAAGCCTCTTTTATGTCCCACTACTATCCTTAGAGTTGATTCCTTGTTACGAAACTTAAATTATTTCATATTTTTTTTTTTCTAAGAACCTGGCTCTCCACAATTTTCAAATAATTTAAATCTTATACGAGTACTTAAATCAAATTTGTCTCCTTTAACAAGATTCCAAGAACCTAGAGTTTTATAAAAACCTTGTTATGAAATTTAAGCGCCTATATACCTTCAATCCCATAACAACTGACTTATAGGAGTCTAAGCCATTTTAAAATTCTATAACGAACCTTATAGAATTGAAGGCATACAACATTTTATTACAGAATTCCAATAGGATTGCATGGAATCACAAACTTTGTCGTCACACGCCAAGTCAGCGACTTAGTCTAGATTATTAAATGATTGAATTTTAATTTTCCGAAGAGTGCTTATTGTTCTAAAGGTTATTTCAATTATTTGAAAATTCAAGTGTTTCTCGACCAAAAATTAACACATATCAAATAGCGAAAGGGCTGTGGATTTTAGTAGAAGATCGGCCGTCGCTGTCGACTATAACGTGTCATCAAAAAAGAAACATTTTTATTATTTTGTAAATCAAATTTACAAATAAATGTATGATTGGTATTTCTATTGGGCTCGATATTTTGAATAATAATTGAATATTTCACACTTTTAGTGGCAAACAACTGTAATAAATTGGCATTCTTCTATGTGTTGTTTTAATAAAAACAAATTCATGTTTTACTTTTGTAGCTGAGGCCCCCTTCCCTTACCACGCCAGCTATTAATAGTTCACTATATAATGTAAATTGTTATCTCGCTCGCTCTTTTTTAAATAATCCCATAATATAATGAATGTTCCCATAAGAAGACTTAAAATAAACTTAATAAATGAGAGTGAGTAAAAGTAGAAGAAACAAAAATCTTATAATGGTCTCATTGTAAGCTTATTAAAGGATTCTCTCATCTTAACAGCAGCCATCGGCGTTGCCGAAACTACTACTAAATAAGTATTCTACTACTTTTGACACCTCCGTACTTCAGTACTCCTCCTTTCACACTCGTACTACTATTTTTTTTTCCAAAAGCGAGACAAATTTTGCATATGTAGTGAAGTGAAACGTCTCCCTTAAAAATTGTTTTTTCTTTTTAAATTTAATGCGAATTTGGCAGAATTTTAATTTCCAACTTTTTGTTAAAAAGGGAATTCGCCTGTCTTAATTACTTTTTTCGTCGCTGCTTTGGCTTCACAGATGAGCCACACCAAGATAGGAAACTTTCGTACGCTTCACCCTCCAAAAACCATTTGTTAGTATGAATATAATATGCAATCCAACAAAAATATGTGGTGTAGTGAAACTAATATTTTTGCACTTGTGTGCTCGAAATCTTATTGTAATTACACACATGTGCAAAAATATCAGTTTTATCATATTCAGGTGCAAAAATATCACTTTCACAACCGGAATAGTTTGTAGGCAAGCCAAAATAGCTGCCGAAATTGGGAAAGGCTGAACTTCTTCTAATAAAAAAAAAAAATCATATAAATGAAATAATCGAAGTTAAAGGGGGTTGCCGAAATTATTACATGATCTTATGTGAGTAAATTTCCAAGTGCATTCATTTCGATGACAAAATTAAAAAATCAATTTAAGGTATTACGCAATCCTTCAAACTTAACAGAAAGCACAACTTCCATAATTTTGCCTGATTTGATAGATAAAACCAATATTTAAAACCTTGATTTAAACCCAACTTTTCCTTATAAAGGACATAAGAAGAAATAGATTGGACATAATCACATTGAACGCAATTATGAGTTGCAAAGAATTACTAAATGGATAACTATTATTAGTATTATTATTATTTATTTATTTACTGTAACTAAATTACTGTACAAACATATCATAATTGTTTTAAATAAATATGGCATGGAATTTTTCCGCCTTTATTAATATTCTAAACAAAATTATGGTAAGTCATTAGACAATAGTGGGGCTTGAAGACATATTTGCTTTGTTTTTAGAATTACCATTTTACAGATTTTAATTTATATTATTTTGCTTAAAGAATACATACATTTTTAGAAAACAAAGATGATGATGTTTTTTTTCTGAAAAATAAAGTTTTAAATTACAAATTTCTTTCACACGCTCTCATTTGAAAATTTTTACAATTCTGGAAAGTTACTATTTTGCTCAAAAAACTACTCTTTTTTGGCTTCTGTGCTCCTTTTGAACATTTCTCTCCGGCAACACTGACAGCCATATTTAAGTGCGCCGAAAATGTTGTCTGTGTAATTTGAGGGTTAACATAACATACAAAAAGTGGATATGTTGAAATTAATTCTAAAAATTATTTATTTTAAAAAGTCTTTTTTTTTTAACAATTTATAATGTGCATTATAAATTTCACAAACAAAAATGGCAAAACAATAGCTTTAATTGTAAAAGATTCTTTCTGATCTCGATACAAAATATTTCGAATATTTCCTAATCGAAATGGGTATTACTTTAACTTTCAGACGTTTCTCTATTGAAGCGTTTTGTGAAATTAAATTTCATTTCACACTTGGGTAATGCTGTTTTGTGGCATAAAAATATCTACCAACAATTACATTTTGTCATTCATTTGTGTCAATGCAGCACAAGGCTTTTAGTGTCTCATATGGATTGCTTTTCAGATTTAATTTGACTCACAAGTTAATTTTTATGCATTTAGGATTGCATATCATCGGTTATAATTTCAAAAATTAATTGATTCCCAAAAATATCCAAGGCAACCCTATTCTTGATGAAAAGTATAAATTAAATAATTTAAACATGCATTATATTGAAGGCGCTTTCTTTTTTGTTTTTTTCGAGGTAAAATCTAAGAACTAGTAGATACAATTTCAACCGCATTAATTTTTAGCTCCCATATATACGAACAAACGATATAATAAAATAATAAGGGTTTTCTTGGTTTTTTTGCAAATGCCATACTGTTTAAGCCTCCAACGTTTCACTGAGAGCGGTCACCGGGAAACTACAAAAACAATTTTATGAACAATGCTTTCTACGCAGGTTGTAGCTATAGGTCGAAGATAATATCTTGCTGTAGTTGTTTTTGTTTTAAAATCACAAGTTTGGATAAAGTCACTGTATCACTATTGGTATAAAAGGGCAATTAGATCGACATAGATACCCGTTTATATTGGTAACATATTCTTCCGCCATAAAACCACGGGTTGATGTGTATTAAGAATCAGATCATCAGCATAAGGATGAACTTGGCAGTTATTAACAACATGAGGAAGGTCATTATTAAATTATGAAAATAGAGGGGCACCCAAAACTTTCATTGATGTATTCCCAGATTGATAACAAGATGGATTTAAGATCCCATTAGATTTGATTCATTGAACCCTGTCCAAAATATAATTACATACAAGTTTTATTGAAGTATTGAGGCAGTGAAATTTCGACTAAAACTGTGAGTGAAGAGAGTGAAACATAGTGGTCTATACTCTCAAGGGCCTTAGAAAAGTTATGAAGTACTAAGATTTAAATTTTGTTGGTGTCCAGCTTATAGCGAATATTTGTAGTAATTTTAATAGCAGTAGATTCACAACTAAGTTGGCTACGGAATCCTTAATTGACACTTAGAAAGTAAACATCGCTCGTTTATATATAAAAGATTTTTAATCATGCATTATATTCTCAAGGAATTTTCCAGGAAACCGACAATTTATATTGATGGGTCGAAATTCAGAAGTATTCGAAAGGATTGGCCTTGTTTTGGAATTACTATAATATTAGCTTTTTTCCATTCGTCCGGAAATTCACCGCATTACTAAAAAAGAATTGAAAACATGTATCAAATAGATTTTATATTATTTTAAAAATAATTTTGAGAAACTTCGACGAGACTTCATCCGGTATATTCGCATTAGATTTAACTGATTTAATAGAGTTCCAATTTCCAAAGCTCAAGAGAACCAATACATTCGAATGAAAAGGGTCTACAAGCGTAGCAAAAATAATGCAATCACAAATTGGACAGTCTTTTGGAGCAATCATTGTGCATGTGACGTGGATATCCTTTTTTCCATGCAAGTATTGTTTATTGTTTTGTTTTGTTTTTATAAATATATGTATATACCTGCAATATTGTAATTCAATTTATATATTATAAGAAATAAAATGCAAGACTGGATCGCACGTACTTGCAATCACATTATATGCAAATGATTTTTAATAGAATCCTAAATACATTTTTAAAGTAGTTTTTCATTTAATTTTTTTATATATAAAAATTCTTAAATTTAAAAAAAATTGTATGAACATTTTATTAATTCATTAAATCATTAATAATATAAATTCAAAAACCAAATTTCAGAAAAAATCGCCCGAAATATTGAATTTTCAAAACAAAGTGTTTTTTTCAAAATCCAAAAAACTATTAGGTATTCGAAAATTTTGAAATTATTTAAAATTCTATATAGCTCCAAACAAAAATTTTGATCGATGTACGCAGAGCGGTTTATGAGAAAATCGAATATCAATGGCAGGTACCGTTAGTAACAAAATATTAAAAAAAAACATTTTGGGCCAAAATGTAAACCACACCCAAAGTAGTACACACAACAATATTTATTAAAATCGTTAGAACCGTTTTTGAGATACATACGATGGTAGACAAATTTTGATGTTAAAAATCTATTTTGGACAATCACCTAAAACGCTTAAATTCCAAGTTTGAAGAAAATTGGTTAAGCCGTTTAGGCTGTAGAGAGTTGTACAGACAGACAGACAGACGGAATTGCTGGACACACTTTTTTGGTCTTCTCTGTCATCGTAATGTCAACTTTGATAAAAATCTCGAGTTCGATTTTTTTTCCAAATGCAAAACTTGCCATATAGTACCTATATCGCAAGTAAAAATATTTTTTCCGAACTGTTTTTTTTTTTTTTTTCATAATTTTGCACGCGCTCAAGGGATTATGAATACCCTTTATACGTTTTTAACACAGAGCGGACATCCAGTGAAAGAGTAGAAAAAAGGATATGAAAGATGTGTGGCGCGATGTATTGAAACAGTGGTTGTTGTCTCAGATTTTATCTCCAGGGATCGCGGCTGAACTAATGCGGAGAAAATTACCGTGTCTTATTTATTTATGTCTCTTATAATTCGCATTATTTTATTTATTGCATTGACATATTAATGAGTAGTTTACTCAATCACATGTTGTTAGTGTTATGCCTGAACAGCATGTAATGAGTAAACCTGCACAACTCATTTTATGACAATTTTTAGAATTGGTTCTTAATTGAATATAAGAAGACATAGACAACGGCAGGAATCGAACCTGCGACCACGAGGTTGACAGGCGAGCACCCAACTATCGCGCCACGACCACTGTGATAATGTTTTCAACATTATAGAAAAACAAAGCTAAAAACTTTAATGTAGCTAAGCTATTCAGTGACGTACGCAAAAATACTTGAAAATGAAATGTAATCAGGTAGAAATAAATGAATGATACATAGAATAAAATTTTTTATATTGCTTAGTTGTTAAAGTTTGTTGGAAAAAAAATGCCATTTGCAGTGCTGGACAAATACGATTATATCACATAAGATTCAAAAATCGTTAGAACGGTTGTTTTTAAAAAATATGTGTTTATTTTCTTAAAGATATACATATAAAATTTTAATTTAACAAAAAAAAAACAGTTACTGATTTTTGAAAAATTTATTTTCCAAGAAAAAATTTATTAATTTTTAAAAAATCAAAAAAACAAGTTTTTTGAGAAGTTTTATTAATACTTTTAGGGAGCATCTGCAAATCAAATTCAAAATATATTACTTGAATATTTGAAACGTGGTTCTATGGGAAGTACCGTTAATAATTACGCAAAATTTAATATTTTTTACTTGGAAGTGGACCGTCCTTATTTCAGAAGAAATACATTTTGTAATAAAATTCTTGAAGTCGTTTTTGAGAAATACATTTTTTCTTATCAGTTTCTTTAATATTTGTATGGACACAATGAAGTGTCCAAGATAATGTAAACAAAAAACTACTAAATAGGTACGATGCTTGAAAAAAATCGATCAAGTCGGTTTCGAAATAAATATTGAGTCTGAAAAAAGAAAATGTTTTTTTTTAACTTAAAAACATGATTTTACCGTTTTCCAGAAAATCGAAAACCAAAAAAATAGTTCTTAAATCTCGAGGTACGAAAAATAACCATTTTTTTAAATACCAAAAATTACGTCTTTGATTCATTAATGAACTGATTTTTTGTAAAATATCTGTGGACACGTTTTTCGAAAAAAAAATTAAAAAACGTGTGATTACTGAAAAAACAATTTTGACTGTAGACTCGAATGCAGACAGGCGGAATTGCGGGACCCACCTTTTCGGAATTCTTCATCATCGTAATGTCAATTTTGTTCAAGATCTCGAGTTCGATTTTTGTTTACATATAGTAGGTTCTTATATATCGGAAGTAAAAAGAGTCTAAAGAAGATAATAAGAGCAAGCAGGAGTTGGAAAATTCAAAAGCTCAATATGTTTGAAGCAAATAACAAAACCTTTCACATTTTGTTAGTTTTCTGAAACTTATAAAAAAACGATTCGCGTATATGTAGGTTTAAGTTCTTAAAAGCGGACTTAAGATCATGAGTGACATTAAGTCGGCTTTAAACAACTTATATATTAATAATTTAGCTATATGTGCCTGTAAGACCAAAGGACTTTTAAATTGAACCTTAATTGCATAGCACTTGTTAGATGGAACAGAAAGAGAGGAAATAATTATTATTGGCACTTGGCACAGGGGATTTATAAGCTTAACGACTTAATCATGATTAATTGATTTATATAAAAGTAATTAGTAAAGATCTCAGGACGTCCTTTTTAAAACAAAATTACATAAAATTCTTGACTGAACTTGAGGTGACGAAAATTCGTCAAACCTCTCATTTGTCCAGAATGTTCTTAAGTCAATTTAAACCAATCCGAAAGCAATATAAATCCCGTATTTATTTATCTTCGGCTGGTAAAATCTAATTTTCGCCTTGTTTTCGTATGCGGAAAATAAGTTTCGTGGGCAATTGGTCTTCTTTTATGTGCTCTCATCGTGCCCTAAAAAAACGGAACATTTATATTATATTCTTCGTGATTACCCTGGCAAGCATTGTTCACTCCACTCCTTCGTGACTTTAGTTCCGGTAAGAAACCGGATGCTTAAAGAAGCAAATATAACTTCTTGAGCTTAATCACGAGAACAACAACAATACCAAAGAGAAGGAAAAAATGTGAAATTGCGGCCAAGCACAAGAGAAGGGAAAAAGTATTAAAAAAAACACGAATGAAAATAATTACAGTGAAGTTAAAATTACCTTCAAATTGCCAACAGAATGGGCTCTTTATTCCTCGATTCTTCAAGCTGACACGGAAAGTAAAAAAAGGTCCTTTTTCCTTTCATTTAAAGCCAAGTTTTTTTTTACTGCTGCTTTTTGTTATCTCAAATAAAAAAAATCGTCCTTCGTGCGCTTAATAGGATGTTTCTATTACAAGAAACAAGTAGAGAAGGTATACAGAACTAACACAAAGACAAAAAAATCACAAAGAATATATGGATAATAGATGGACAGAAAACTACACACATTCAGTATTTGTACTATATCCTTTATTAGATATTATAGTCATTAAGCCAGTCACGTGATCCTTTAGGCTTCTTTTGTTTGTTTTTTTTTTACCAGATCTATTCATGAATTTATGAATTACATCACACTTCATATAGAATAACATCTTATTCATTTTGTCTCCATTTACAATTTCGAATTTTAATGGAATATATTTATACATAAGTATAATAAAAATCATAACTATATGTTTAGCGTCGCTAAGAAGGAAAATGGGGGTTATAGGCATGTAATTTAAGCCAAAATCTGTTGGAATGATCCTGACGTGAAACGAAAAACGAAAAAAAAATTCATAACCAAAATTTCGTGCTGCATTATATCCAATATTATATTCAATAACCGAAATTGATAATTGCAGCAGATTATAATATTCTACACCAATACTATATTATTATACTATTATTTGGTGATGATTCAAAGTAAAATTCGAAGTCAACAATTCACACATTTTAGGAACGAAAATCGCATGGCGGATATTTAAACGATATCTTGGTCCAAGCCTAACAGCATAGTCTATGAATTGAAAACTTAAACAAAAAATGAATCACTATCTGATAGCCCGCGGTACTCTGGCCTGGTAGTAGTTACTTATAAAATACTGTTTACCGCCTCGAACTTAAGCTTAGACACGAGAAAGCCTAATTTTTTGTCATGAATTAAAAAGAATTATATTTAAGCTGGGTTACTTGAGAAAAATATTTTTGTTTCCGTTATTTATGGAATATTCTCCAAAATGTAATACCACTTTGAAATGAGAATTACCAACACGCCAACTTTTAAGTTAACTTGCCAAAATTTCGTAGTACATTTTTTTTTACACTACAGTCCATTGAATTAGGGTCAAGTAAAGATTTTATGTACTAAGTTGGGCAAAAATGTAATATTTTCTTTAAGACTGATGCAGGTGTGTTTAAATTTTTTAATGCCACTGCTAGCAAGGTTCTTCGAGGTTCCATAACAAAAAGATTGAGAAAAATCAAGATTAATCACGGCACCTAACAGACCGTCACAGAGTGACCATTTTTCGATTTTTTACTTGCGGTTATAGGTACTATAAGGCAAGTTAAATGTATTCGTAAAAAAATTATTTTCTAACAATCAAACATGACATTACTATCATAGAGAACACCAAAACGGTGGGTCCCGCAATTCCGTCTGTCTGTCTGTCTATCTGTCTCTAGAACGATCTACAGCCTAAGTCGCTGAACCGATTTGGTTCAAACTTGGCGTTTTGGGTGATTGTCGCAAATAGATTTTTGAATCGTTGTTTTACGCCCAAAAAAAACGGTACTTGCCATACAAATTTTTCTACCAACTTAATTATTTCTAAAACGGTTTTAACGATTTTCATAAAAATTGTTGTGTGTACTACTTTGGATATGGTCTACATTTCGTCCAAAAAAGTTTTAAGCTACTTTGTTATTAACGGTACCTGCCATACAACCATTTTATTGATTTTCGACTTTTTCATAAGCGGCTTAACGGATTTCGATAAAAAAAATATACAGAAACTCCTTCAAATTCTAAATAGTTTTGCATTTCAAAATTTTCGAAAAATAGTTTTTTTGGATTTAAAAAAAAAACTTTTTTTTTGAAAATTCATTATTTCGAAAACCGGTGGACAATTTTTTCGAAATTTTGTTTTTGAATTTATATTATTAAATATTTAAAATCTTCATACCAATTCTTTTTAGAAATGTTTAAGAATTTTTATATATAAAAAATTAAGTGAAAAACTTTAAAAATATATTTAGCCGTTTTATTAAAAATCTTTTGCATATATTGTGATCGAACATAGGAGCAAGTGGGTGCGATCCAGTCGTGCATTTTATTTTAAATGCATATAACTCACAAAATACATGGCTACGATTTTTAAAATTTATTTTTCTGATAACTGTCATCACCTACCTTATTTCCCTGTTTCGATTCGACGTTGAATTTTGCAACACCCTGTATAAAATATTGTTCCATATTTTATGACAAAATCATATTATGATAATGTAATACCTTAAGAATATAGAAACTCACACATCACAATAACTCTTTGCTCTTACTCGAAGCCTCTTGTATTGCATTTGCATTACACTTGAATAGTAGATAGTGGTAGTGAAGTAGAAATTGACAAGACCTATGTATGAGAGATGGGTCATGATTCGAATATTTTCGATGGTTACAAATATTAAACAAAGACATTTAGTGTAGTTATTGAGACGTCAGCCAAAATAATTCGGCAGAATAATTATTATCCCAAAGAATAATGATAGTGGTCTTAAGAAAATTTACCACTGAAAAATCTCGTTGCTTTTATTTACCTAATTTACAAAGTGGATTTTGCTTTTATATATACATATATAAAATTATTTTAGAAGTTAATTCTAAAGTTAAATTCACCATGAAGCATCATACTAAGTCCTTAAATGTGATATTTTGCAGTGCAAAATAGTAATTACCAGAAGCATGATTTCGGATTACCAATTTAACCAGAAAACACAACAATTGCCAATTAAAACAGTTCCTGCAACGAAAGTTTAATTTGGTCTGACCTGAAGAAAGATTGTCGCAAATGGTCTCAAACATGCATCAGCTAACAAAACAACACGATACAACACCATAGCATGTTTCAGTCTTTCACTACCTAAAATAAAATACACGACTGAATCGCACAAGCTTGCTCGTATGTTCGATCACATTGTATGCAATTTATTTCTATTTAAAATCTAAATATATTTTTAAAGTCATTTTTTACTCTATTTTTTATACACAAAGTTTCTTTAATTTTTTTCTAAAAAAAATTGGTATGACAATTTTAAATATTTAATAATATAAACTTAAAAACAAAAAACTGAATCGGATTAGTCAAAGAAAAAATAATTCAAAATTCTGAAATCAATACTTAAAATAATTTGAGCTCTAAAAAAAAGTACGCCATTTTATTTCTTGGAAAAATTTGAATTTATGAGAAAAATATTTGAAAATCTGTGGAGCGTTTTTTTAAGAAAAAAAGTTTTTTTCTTAAAAAACTTTTTGAAAAAAATATTTTAAAAAATTCAAAAGGGCCAATTCATAGGTATTCAGCAAATACATATACTACAATTTTTGAAAAAAAAAAAATTTAAGCAGTTTTCAAAATATAAATTAAAAGAAATTTTGTTAGTTCTTTTAAAAATACAAAAAAATATTTATTAAAAATTTTGGTACGCACTATAAATTGGGCCACGTAAACCTATATGCGTGTGAAATTTCGAAAGAATCGGTATAGCCATTTATGAGATAGTCGAAATAAGAAAAACGGTCTTATGGAAAGTACCGTTTTTAGACATTTTAAATTTTTTTTTTCAATCATATGATCGGTCGTACCTAAAAAGCTGCACTGATTTTTTTAAATCAAAACCGTTGGGGCCGCTTCCGAGAAAATTAGGCTTTAACGTTGGTTATATGGCAGGTACCGTTATTTTTTGAGCTAAAAAAAAAATTCAATTTTCCGTCTGTACAATATATAAGAACTCTATATACCAAGTTTGAAGCAATTCGGTCCACCCGTTTGTGCTGTAGGTGTCTTTACATACATACAGACAGACTGGCAGACAGACATACAGACGGACAGAATTTTTAGACCATCTTTTTTCTTCTTCGCTATCATCGTAATGTCATATATGATTGTTATCTAAAAACTTTTTTTATCGACAAATGCATAACTTGGCTTATAGTACCTATAATCGCAAGTAAAAAGATTTCATCATTTTCACCTTTGGGCCCTTGCCATATTCAGATGGATACTCATACGCCCTGCCTTCTACTCATACAAGGTGGCCAGACGTTATTCCTCTCCCAGATTTTACTGCAGAAACAGGTGCGGTAGCTTTTCTTTCCGGATGGATCTCCAGATTTGGAATCTCTTAATAAATTGTGACGGACCAATTAAGACAATTTGAATCCTCTCTTTTTCACCGATCCTTGCAAATAGCAATCAAATGCAATGAAACAGAAGAATGGGTTGCCAAACTGCCATTAGTTCTTCTCGACCTTCGATCGCCCTTGCAAGAAGACTATAAAGCTAAACTTGTTTATGATACAACATTAGGCTATATAGTTTTCTCAATAAATTTAGAAACATGATGCAGCCAGAGCGTATTAGTTCTATCAACATGGTCATCACCAAAAACATACACAATTCTAGTCATGTTTTCCTTCGTAACGATGCAGTCCAAACACGAATCCAACAACCTTATGATGTTCCATACCTTGTGAAATTGAAAACGAACAAATATTAAACAATCGAAATCAAAGGACAAAAAATTATATTATTTATTTTATGTAAACTACTTTTCACGGCTGACTTGTTACGCAAAGGTTTTTGTATTTTGATGAACTTGGCTACTGTTTTAACATTTATGTTTTTGGTGTGATTTCAGTACTTTTTGCAAAGATACTTTTTATAAGGAAAGGTGGGTGGAATAAATGCCCAATGAATGCCTCATAGGGTAACGTAAGTTTTGAATTTCAGCCTTTTGTATGTATACTACAAGTCCTACCCTTCTTTCAATTTTCATTGGTTAGAAGTGGTCTATTGAAACGGTAATAATTGATAAGAAGTGGGTGGATAAAACGCAAGAAAAATTTCATGATTTCAGCTTTATCTTTGTATACACCTGAAAGCTGACTGTTCTAACAAACATAATCCTGCACCAATCGGAAGTACTTTCAATATATTTAATATTAATTTTGTGAAAATGCGTGTTTATCGCTATCCTATCGCTCTACCAAATTTCATCATTCTATGACAATCAGTAGTTCTCTACATAGTTGATATCAATTCTATGCAAATGGGCGGTTGCCTCGCACCTGAATGTAAAATCTCAAATTTAAAAATTGTGCCTTTGCCTGCACTTTGAGCCCTACCGCTGTACCAAATTTCATTTATCAACTACAAGTACTCCAAATAATTTATATCAATTCCATGAAATGGGCGGGTACCACGGCCTCTGAATGAAAAATCTTGAATTTTCGTTTTTTATCTTTTGTATACACCACAAGGCATACCGTTGTGTAAAATTACAAGATTCTACGATGTCGGGAAGTACTCCATAATTTTGTATCTGTCAGTGAGTGAGTGAGTCAGTCAGTCAGTTAAGCTTTTTGCGATTTTTGCATTCTTATATCCCGGGAACTACTAATGCTAAAGAATTGGAAATTAGTGAGTTACCTAAGCCTGATTAGCTTAGCAACTGCTGAGGGTTTGAAGTTTCTGACTTAATTGGTACGGAAGATAGAGGGGGGTCGAAAATCACTTGAGTTTGTTCCTGTAAAAAGGGTATAGCGCCAGAACTTGGATGGGCACTACCGTGCCCTTTGATAAGAGTCGGTAATCATCGACCGAAAAACATTGCTTCTTAGAAGGGTACGATAGAATCAAACTGATGGGCCCAACTATCATATCTGGATTAAACGCATTTTGGACTACAGGTCATAAAAATCTTCATTATGTATGTATGTATGTAATAGAATTTCTGGATGAAATTAATTTAGGTAGTGCAAACAGGAATATTAATATTTCTTTATTGGCTTTCAATACTTACGTATACAACATCATGATTTCAATGTTTGTATATGTTTTATTACTTAAGCATAACATAATATGGATTACTTCTCCAGAAAAAAATGTCTGCCATCTTGATTCATGCTTCCGAAATAAATTTTTTTAAACTTAGCCATTTGCAGTTCCTGTATATACAACAATCTTGATGGTAATAAACTATTATTTCTTCAAAGCTATTTTCATACCAACTTGCTTCTACCAAATCTTGGAAGGAATAAACTCAGGAACTGTTATAAATTTCAGGTTTATATTCATATGTCTGCCCTTATGTTATTCAAGTATTAATACTCTCTCCAAGCAAACACACCATTGAGAAATATGGTGCATTTATGCTTACAGGAAATTGTTGTGTTTCCCTTCCTTAGATATTAGGTATACATACCAATACAACCTCTGCAGTTGTTTACGCTTCAACAAAATAACAGAATGTTGTGTGTGGCCGAACAATATCTGGAACTGGATACTGTGCATGTTTTATCTCTAAATGCTAGGTACACGTGAGCATTCCTATTAGAATTCAGTGTTGGTATATCGTTAATTTGAGTTTTTTTTTTCAAAAATATGTTTTACGCAAGGAATATCTTTATCTTTGAATGCGATTGCTCATAAAGACCAACTTTTAAGCATTATATACAGTAACCCCAAACAAATAATAATAGCCCCGTTTTATTGGGAAATTTATCCATACCTAATAAATTTATCCGTAGTATCATTTCACATAAAAATTCAAGTCTCGAATTTAATTTTGTTAGTTTGGTTAATACAATTGATAATTGGATTGAATCTCGATGGGTGTGTTAATGGAGTAGTCATAATAATTATTAGTATCCATTAGACAGACAAAGGGATCTTTTTGATTGATTTTTTTAATTGGCTAGTTTATATTTCTAAAATCTCAGATAACTCCATTTTTTTTAAAATAGTCTGTTCCTCTGAAAAGCTTCTCAATCAATCTACACTACAAAGTGTAGCTCAATTATTTTCTGAAGCACGTCTAAAATTCCACCTATATGTGCAATTTTTTATACACCCGATACGACTAACGTCAATGGATCAATTTTAACAAATTGCGATCTGAAAAAAATCAATCTCTATTGAACGATTCGGTTTTACTTTTATTTTTGACTAACTAAGACCAATTTTCGTCTAGTGTTCAAGGTTTATTGGTAAATTATAAATAAACGGAGTTTGGTTAAACAGAAAAATCATCTCTTTATTTAGATCTAAAAAAATTTGACAAGTTTCGATGAGTGAAAATATTGATTTTAGGTAGAACCGAGAAATTGCATACGAATACATTTTGAAGTGAAGTTTATTTGCAGTGCAGTTCCTCCGAGTGCAGTCTAACATTTATGATTTATTTTTAAATGAATTAATAGACTTACACTCCCGGTACTAATAATAGATATAATAAAGTTTTGAGATATCAATTTGGTTTCTGATTTGTTCAATTTGTTTGTGTTGCACAAATACTGTTCCATATGTGTTGGGTAGTTTATTTTCGATCTTGACTTTCTTTCACCCGCATTTATGTTGGAATAAAATGATCAACCATTAAAACATGTAATATAGCAGAGTATTCAAGAAACTATAAGGGGTCAAAGTCTGCTTTTTTGTTCACTGTTTCATTCGTTTTGTTTGCTCTCGTAAATGTGGTTTTACAATGATCAATCTTTTCAGAAAATAAGTAAAAGAATGATATATAAATTGAAAATCTAAGGATTACAATATGTACGTGTAGATAGTGTGCGTTCAAGGCGCAAAAAAAAAAACATTAAAAGGAAACAAAAAAATCTCCAGCAAATTTTTGTTTCCTCGCGTAAAACGCACAGGAGATTTTTAAATCGATTAAAAAAATTCCCTGTGTAAAAGGGGATTTTGACCATAGTCTACAAACACACCCATTCACTTATTATTTCATTTCTATTGATGCAAAATGAATGTATGTATGTATGAATGAAATTGTAAATTGCAAATGAGGGAAAAGGGCAAACAAAGAATGATTTTGAAACATAAATTAATATTAGTACATTTTTCTGCCTTCTATTTTATATGAATAAGACCGTTGGCCATAATTTTGATATTTTCTTAATTTTAATTTGCAAAAAACTTTTTTATTGTGTGTGACAGCTGTGCATGGGTACCATTTTTACAAAACTAAAATCCAATCAGGGTTTGATTCGTTTTTTTGATAATTACTTACGGTACAATGGAAATATTACCAATAAAACACGGAAAAAATTAATTGTCCGAAAAACCATGTTAATGAAAGAAATAATGCGAAAAATGAAAGACACATCATTCTCCCACACACAATTTAAGGCCGGGCTATTAATTCTGTAACAAAAATGATTGCCGTCTTCTAAAAATAATACTCGTAATAATTTCACTAATCGATTTGGCTTACTGCAGAATAAAAATAATGTAATATTTCGTTTCACAAAAACAGTGCAGTCTTACCAACGGAGTGACAAGCACCTAATTCCTTAAATATTTACTCTGGGCATAGGACCGTTAGCTAATTTATACCACTATATACATATGTAACTACATCACTCTGTGGGCTTATAATAACACCTTAATAAAAAAAAAATATTGTATAACAACACTGTCAGAATTAGATGGAAAATACATCGTTCAACGTAACATGAGGATGCATATTGATATGGGTAATCCGGAGCTATGGTATTTATCTAGATTAGAAAATCCTCTCTTGTTTTATACGTTCACTATGAAGTACCTCTATTTTCCAGAATTCCTGCTAGGATAAGAGCATCAACATCATTCTACATTTACTACAATTTTACCTCCCCCTTCAACATTTTTTGCTGTTTATATATTTGTTTATATTCTGGGAAATTAATTCCTATCGAAAGGATTATGTAGCGTAAAAAGCCCATGTTCCCATATTAAATGCAAACTCACATACCCTTGGCTTGGATGATGGATTACCACTCTCGTCTTTCTCTCTTTCGTAATTGTTGATTGTATTTCCGGATTAGTTTTCCTTCCAACTCATTTTTATAATTCACCATTTTGCTATCGCCCTCTGTGATGTTTCATTAATCGTTAGTGAACGAAAGAAAATGAAATGGCAGAGAAGGAGTAATTGGAAACCATTTGATTTGGCAACTTTCGACAGCTTGTCAGGATTTGGTAAAACTTCATCCAGCATTAATACGAGTACACACTTTTGTTTTGTATAAATCACTTGATTAAAATCCAAGTCGCGTATCAATTTACAGTCTGTTAAGCATGAAAAACGAAAAGAATATCAATAGAGATAAGCTTTGAAACATTTCGTGAAATATGTTACATACAAAAATATGTTTGTGTGAAATTATTAAAGGATATTACGGGTATAAAAATAAACGAGCAACAAGGTT
The DNA here is from genome assembly GCA_910595825.1 of Philhelius pedissequus. Taxonomy (NCBI): domain Eukaryota; kingdom Metazoa; phylum Arthropoda; class Insecta; order Diptera; family Syrphidae; genus Philhelius; species Philhelius pedissequus. The sequence goes on along the minus strand of OU343161.1, from coordinate 172,410,505 downwards.
TTCAGTTGGTTTAGCATACTCATAGTTACATCTTTTATCAATAGGTAAGGTACATCTTTTTTTGCAGAAGTTTTTAATTTAAATTTGTGTTCTTTCAAGAACTGCAGCAAATTTGATAAATATGATTTTGGGCGGCTTGGCCTGATTGACCGCAAATTGGTTTCTCGGATCACGTTTCCTCGCGCAAACGGTTATTTCGCAAAACGTTTCCAGTTAGCAAAGTTTTCTAAGTAACGATATCTTTCATCACGTTTGCCCACAAAATTCAACTTTTTAAATACAATTTGACGGCACTCTTACGGAATTGGGCCTCTGCAGTGAAAATGCAATGAGAAATTGGGTATGATTTGGGTTCTTTAAGGTTGGTTGGCGGTTAGGGATGTGATGATGGCGGGTTATTGGCAGTTCTTATGGCACTTGCTGGAAAATTAGACAAAAAAATGATAAAACTTCGAAAAAAATTCTAACAAAGCTGAATTTTGGTGGAGAGCTTCATTTTACCGTCCTAAGCATTTCCTAAAAATTACCCTAAATTTGGTGAGGTGTGAAGGGGGTGGGCGGCGCGGAGGGGCAAAAATTCAGTTTTTTCCCAAATTACTCGAAAATTATAGGTTCTTTTGAAAAAAAGTAAAACATTGGAGTGGAGTACATTTATTTAAAAAATGTAATAAATTTATGTTTTTGAGTGGGAATTTTTTGTTTTGTTTTTATTTATGTTTGCAAAAAACATATTCTATGGAAAAAAAGAAATTTTAAGATTGGAACCGGAAGGGTAATGCTGCCATCTAAGAAATCCTTATTTGTTTTATTTTGCTTAATAACTCCCGAAATTTTTATTTTTTTCTAAAAAAAACTCAAGAAGCAGACAGTAAGACAGTAAAATTAGTTACAAAATGACATATTACCGACTTATGTATGTCAATTTGTTCTTAAGTTATAGCGTACCAAAGTTTAATTATTCGTCATTAAACTTTAAAAAAATAATTAAACAAATGTAAATATATCAAAAAAAATCAAAAATCGTTGAGCATTTTTTTTTTAAATATTTTTGTATTTATAAAATCTTAAAAACATCTTTTGAAATAAAAATTGGAACGCCATTTTGAAGTAATTATTTATATACATATAAGATTTTAATTTTAAAATAAATTAGTGGCTCATTTATGAAAAATCGATTTTTCAAAAGAATGTTTATTAACACTTGTTAGGGGTATTTGCGATAAATATTAACCTAAGAAGTTTTTTTAATAATACAAATTCTATATACTACTGAAATACATCAGCCAAGTAGAAGACTTAGCACTATAATATTTGGACTTGTTGAATTATTGATTCAAAATAGCTTTTAACGGCATTTAATCCAACAAAAATTGGCGTTTCGTCCCGGCAATCTCACACGGACTCTTCAGTTGACTAGTGAGGACCTTTGTCAATACACAATTTTTGCCAAGTTCAGTTCATCTTACATAGATTTCGTGAAGAACATCTAGTGTGAACTATATCCATGGCCTGGCATTATTTATATTAATTTTAATCGGTTCCCTTAATAAGTACGCAAAATAAAATATTTTTTTTTACTTACAAGCGGACCGATCTAATTTAAGAACACACACATTTTTTTTTATAAACGTTTTTGGAGCCGTTTTCGAAAAATAGGTAATGGTTTTTTTTTAAACATTTGTATCGTTGTTTTCTATTTCAAGAAAACAGTTTTTTTTTATTTATTCAAAAATTAGTCAATACCAAATACGATGTTTCGAACATATCGGTTGTGTCGTTTTCCAAATTTTGAAAGAAAAATAAAGAAAAGCTTTTGAAGTTAGTTTTTTCTATAAGGATGAATGCAATTAAAATTCAATATCTCATTCTTTTCCCAACGTTCCTCCGATTATTGTTCGACAACATCAGGGATGAATTTTATTATGTATTACCTTTAGAAATTAAATTAAATTAAATTAAAAAGAAATGTCTGATTTTTATTAAAAATTACATGTATGTGATCTTATATCAAAAACAAACAAGACAAGCTATTAAATATTGATTTCAAAGACCGAGCAAAATCATTAAAATTAATAAAACTAAACTGATATCACAGACTATATTTCATATGGCCTAGTCCAAAAAAAAAAACATATTACAATAGATGACAGTTATGTGCAAACATAAAAATTTTAAAAAAAATTTTTGTTTTATTAATTTCAAACAAACATTTTTTCAGAAAAATTTTGGTTTACATTAGCGTTTAAGCTCTCTAGAAGATTCTGCATAAAAACAAAAAATTCAAAAACATCAACTGAACCCTTTTCCAGAAAATCGAAAGCCAAATAACTATAAAAAAGGAGTTTACCAAAAATTACCTCTTCCCTTCATTTAGGAACTGTTTGTTTTTTTTTTATTAAATCGATGGAGCCGTTATTTGACAAAAAAAACAGATTTTCCTTTATGGCACAAAAATGTTATGAAAGGTAACGTTATTTTTCGTATTAAAAAGAAAATGAGAAAAAGTGTGGGCATATTACTGAAAAAAAAAAGAAGCAATTTGCACCTTACCAAGACGGTAGACTCTAGGTCAGACAGACAGGCAGGATTGCGTGACGCAATGTTTTGATATTCTCTACCATAGTATTGTCAAGTTGGATCAAAACACCGTGTTCGATATTTTACGAATCCATAACTTGTCATATAGTACCTAAGTACCAAGTAAAAACGAACCAGCAAAAAAATTCATCGTCGAATACACACAATACACAAACACAAACAAAACGAACAAGAAGAAATCGCTAAGGAGCTTTGGGATTTGATCAAAGCGCTTAAAACTCAATTTAAATATTCCCAAAAATATAAAAACAAAAAAATGTAAATCTATTTTTAAAGCGGAAATTACGCTTAATATCCAGAGAAGTGATATCATCTCCTCCTCTTTCTCATCCATGCAGCTTCTGGAAAAATCGTTGGTGAATACAACAAACATTTGGAACGTCTTCGATCCATTGTTGGTCAGATCTGTCTAGTAGCCTGACAGGTAGTTATGTTTTACAATTTCGTGATTGTATGTCTTATAGCGTTTTGTTATAGCATATAAGTTTACATGTTTAGCGATAGGCATAACAACATACTCCAGTTTATGTAAAATTGGCTCCATTTCTGTCGAGTTCCTTGGTTTTGCAGTTTCTCAGATATCTCTTTATTCCGGCGCCCAAATCAGGTGAATGATAAAATGTTCTGCCATCTCCTTGAGAGATGATCAATGGTTGCGGGCAGTTATAGAGTTTGTGGAAACAGGACCAAGTGATTTAAGGACTGCTTGACTTTCTGAGAAGATACGGATATCTGATGTAGATATCACGTTTTTCCTTACCCAAGATCAAAAATCTTTAATCGCCATAATCTCTGTATTTAATCAAAATAATTAAGATAATAAAGATATGCATTTCTTGGTCCAAAAATTGTATGGCAGGCACCGATATTTTTTTGGCTAAAAAAAGATTTACGTACATAGTTAAAGAAAATCGCTTCTGCCATTTAGGCTGGGTTTCGACGTACCTACAGACGGACGGAAATGCGGGGCCCACTTTCTCGGTGTTCTCTACCATAGTACCATGTTTAGCATAATTAAAATCTCGAGTTAGATTTTTTTAAATCATTGTTGTCTAAATATGGCCTAAAAGTGATGAAGTTTGAAAAAAATAATTATTTTGATTATAAAATATTTAAAACATTTTTAGGAAACAAAATTGGGTCGCTAATTTAAAGTAACTTCTAACATGTGCATAAAAATTAAATAACCCGTATTTGAAAAATCGACTTAAAAGTAATTAATTTAAAAATATCAAAAAAGCAATAAAAAAAACTTGTGGGCATATAACCTACAAAACAACAACATATTCATCCAACCGCTTAGGCTGATAGACAAACAGAATTGTGCAACCCACTGTTTTCGTGTTCGCTATCATATAGTAATTTCAAGTTTGTTAAAAATCTCGAGTTCACTTTTTTACCAACCAACACTTATAATACCAATATATCGCAAGTAAAAACCCAATTGATATGTAGATCATGTAGAAGTTAAAGGAGTCATAGGTATTAAAAGCATATTTTATTCGCCAGATTGAAAACCGATCTCAAATGATATGCTTCAAAGATAGAGGTTATTTAATTTTGAGACAACCAACATGAAAACTCACCTCTTTGGACGAAATGAAGATACTAGTTCACAGACTTACTGATTTAATAAATACCTATCATCAAATCTAAAGAGTAAGAAGTATTATATTGTAGTGTGATTTTCATATAACATCAAACCCAATTTTATTGTAAAAAGTAAGAATTAGAACAATGTTAAAGTAGCCGTGCAGTCTTTGTTCGTAGAATTCATCTTTTTGTCAATGGGCAAGTTCACCCATTTATTAGATAAGCTATCTAGGAAACCAAACTATACGAATATATTTGTGAACGATTCGGATAATATAGATGAAAGCAATCAAAAATCAATAATTTTTGTTTAAATATGTGTTCTTTTCTTAAGAAAATTGTTTCACGCCTATTCGTGTACAGGAAATAAAAATTATAAAAGCAAGGAACTAGGCTAAGAGTACCTTTTATTTACTTTTGTTGCTTATAAATCATATAAAGCATAGGTAGTCCATTTTGAGTTAAAGTTAAAGTTAGCTTATTTGTGCGAAACTGCCAGATCAAAGAAACTGCCAAGATCAAACATAAATGTTGGCTTTTTGTTAGCTCCTGTCAAATTGCCTTAAAATGAACTAACTAAAACTTGATCAGCGCCCCCTACCAAAGCTCTACTATTTAGTAATTTAGTAATAAAATCGCACGCAGTACGTGAGTGTATGTTATCGCTAGAGCACTTATAAGACGTGCAAGACATAAACTGTCGAATTCCATTGAAAGATTATTAAATTAAAAAAAAAAAAATCTCAATTTTTTATACCAAAAATTGAAAATTTTCACATTTTATTTCATCTGGGGAAAAGGGTGATATTTTAGAGCCTCTCGGCAAGAAATACATTTTAAATATTTCAAAATATAGCTAATTTCTCTATACAAAATTTTAAAAATAGACATTTTGACCTCGTGTTCTCATCTGACGCCGTTAGTACAGTAGTGGTAGAATCTACTTCTGCTTTATCTAATATAGATTGTTATCAACCACCTCTTGACATTTTTCTTGACTTGAGTGGTCATTTACTAGAAAGTAATCCTCATAACTGCTCCCATACTTTTGACTTTCGCAAAGATGATTTTCTACAGTTCTTGGATAGCTTAAGAAATTCCGGTATAGAACATTTAGCGATTTCTAATGATCTTGACTCAACTATTTCACGCTTCTATTCTATTTTGATGAGATGGATTAATGAAACAGTTCCTTCTATTCCCTCTAATTCTTCTTGTCATCCTTGGTTCACAAAAGAACTGAGATGTCTCCGAAACAAAAGAAATAAGGCTTGGAAAAAATACATTAGATTCATGACGGTAGAAAATCAAGTAGTTTACATTTTGAAGAATTCAAAAAACTCTCTTTCGAACTCTATAACAAAAATCTGGAAACCATGGGGCTTTCTTTGAAGTTAGACCCGAAAAAATTCTGGAAATTTATAAATTCTAAAAAGAAATGTGACGGGTATTCAGTAAATCTCATTTATAATGACGTAATTTTGAGTACAACTTCTGTAATCTAAGAGGGATTCGCAGGTAATTTTAGCCATTGATTCTCCTGTATAGTTGTTGACAAAAACTATTTTCATTTTTTACGAAATATTACAAAAGATCGTGAAAAAATTTTGATCTTTTCGCCACATTAAAAATAGGACTATTCTATTGGACCTGATGGAATACCACCTGCTATATTAAAAAAATATAGGTCCATTTTAGATCTTCCTCTGAGAAATATTTTTGAACTATTTTTAAAATTAGGTAAATTTCCTTCAGTTTGGAAGAATGCATTTATAAACCCAGTATTTAAAAAGGGAGTCAAAATCAATATTATCAACCATAGACCAATTTCTAAGCTTTCTTGCATTCCAAAGTTGTTCGAACAAGTTGTGTGTGAAAGTTTGACATTTATATGTAAAAATATTATCTGCAACCAACAACAAGGTTTTATGCAGAAACGTTCTACTATTACTAATCTAGTTGTCTTTTTGAATAAATATTTACGCACCCTAGTGGTCAAAAAGTTGATTGTGTATACACGGTCTTCTCGAAGGCTGTCTCATGAGATTATCAAGTTTAAACTTAATTCATACGGGTTTCCTCATCTTTCATCAAGTCGATATCCTTATATATTGAAGATAGGTTATATCAAGTCAAATTCAGAAATTCTTACTCAAGACCCTTTATTGCCAAATCAGGTGTTCCGCAGGGTAGCTATCTAGGACCACTACTCTTTACATTGGCTATACATGATGCTCCTGTTTGTGTACGTAATAGCGAAATTCTTATCCTTGCAGATGATATGAAGATTTATAAAAATATATCATCTTCGAAGGATCGAACTCTATTGCAAGAGGATATTAACCACTTTGCCTTATGGTGTGAAAAGAACAGTTTGGATCTTAACCCGATAAAATGTCAAACAATGACATTTTCAATAAACGTTCCCCTTCTTCTCATGACTATGTTATCTCACGGCACATTTTAACTCGTATTATAACTGTAAGGGACCTTGTGGTTCTTTGTACGTCCAATTTAGGCTTTTCTGTTCATATTAATATAACCGTTAACAAAGCCAATTCAATGTTAGGGTTTATCAAGCGTTGGTCCAAAGAATTTATTGACACCAATGTTACCCGTGCTTTATACAACTGTTTGGTTCGTCCCCATCTTGAGTATGCATTGCAGGTTTGGACTCCTTTTTATGTTATTCATATTGAGCGATTAGAATCTGTTCAAAGAAACTTTACTCGTTTCGCATTGAAAGGACTTCAGTGGAGTGATCCTTCTAATGCCCTCCCTTGTGACCAACGTTTATCTATTCTTCAAATGCAAACACTTGCACAGAGAAGAACTAACTATGATTTGGTGTTCTTCCACCAAATAATAACTAGCGTCACAGATGCACTAGATCATACTATGTTCAGTTTTTCTTTAATTATCGGGGAGTAGGTTATAATCTCAGTGGCCTCGAATTGATTAAAGTCCCAACACATACATCCAACTATGGGATCGACAAGCCCTTGACACGTATGGGTAAATTTTTAAATTGGAATTAAAGCATTATTGATTTGAATATCAGTATAATTAAATTAAAAAATCTACTCAAAACCATTGTTCCTCGCTCCTAAATGTTGTTTGTTTGATATTATGTTCTTGGTTGGTATTGACGTAATACTATTTGTTTATATTTTCATTTTGTACTTGTGTAAGTGTTATTTGTAATGGAGTTTGCCTAATAACAACTAACACTTCAATAAATGATGAGCCGGTGGTATAACACAGTTTCCTGTGTTGGCAAACCATTGGTCGCAAGACGGGATTGCTAAAAGGTCTCTTCGACCAATTCTGATAGTGTGAAAAAATTGCCTAGTCAGAAATGATGGTTGTCTACTTGACATTAAAATTCGTGCCAAACCAGATTTTCACGATCCTACGTAATTTTGTATTTTAAGTCAAGTTGACGATTGACCAACCAGTGAATATAAAATTGGACATAATATAGCATTTATCAGTGTTTATTTGTTGCGACGTTAATAATATTTACCAAAACACGACGATTTACCCTGATTACAAGATTCTAAAGGGGTGGGGTTAAAATTCTGCCGGGGTCAAAATTCTTTTAACAAAATTCTGCTTTTTATAATTCTGCTCTCCGAAATTCTACTTTTTAAAATTCTGCTTATCAACACTCTGCAAATAATATAAAAAGCAAAGGTTTGGTAAATGTTAAAAGAGCGCGCTTTTTAACATTTTCCAAACCTTTGTTTTCTTTATTATTTGCAGAGTGTTGATAAGCAGAGTATAAACTCCTACTTTCTCAAGGGCCAATTTGTCAATAGGCAGTTAAGCAGTCAGTTAGTACATATTCTCTAGATAGAGCAAACATCAGTTTTTCATCAGTCAGATACAACTTAATCTAGGGATAAATTTATTATTTATGGAATAAAGTTATCTGCTCAGAACCGAATAATGAGTTATTCTGAGTAATAAAATAAATAGCTATTTTCGATGTCCCACATTTTAAAAAATGATTGCTTTGAAATAAACGTGAAACAAAAATTAACTTCTATGAAAAGTTCGATACTCGAAATAAAATTGACGTTCAAATTAAATTATTCTTTAGATTGTATTTTCTTGATTGAAAAATTCGATGTTGTTATCCGGTTGTTTAAAAGACAAGCAAGTTTATTCCTCTGGCAAATAACTGCATGTTTATCTGGAGATTGAAAAATCGGCTCTAAGAATTTTTTCTTGTAATTATTTGTCATACTTAATTTTCTATATTAAAATTTTTCTTAAATTTTTGCAAAAAAATAATTGGTATGATAATTTTAAATACGATATAACTTAAAAACAAAATTTAAGAAAAAATCGTATTGAATTTTCAAAAAAAAAAAAATATTTTTTTTTAATTCAAAAACTGTTTTTGAATATTTTGAAATGTAGTATTATTTAGAATTCAAAGAAACTCCAGTACAAAAATTTTGATCGAAAACTATTCAGCCGTTTATGATAAAGTCGAATATCAAAAAAAATGCTTGTATATGGCAGGTCTTTAATAACAAAATATGTAAATAAAAAATGTTTACCCAAAATGTAGACCATCCTAAAGTAGTACACATACTTTTTTTTATCAAAATCGTTAGAACCGTTTTTGAGAAAATAAAGATGGTTAAAATATTTGCATGGCAAGTACCGATATTTTTGGGGCTAAAACAAAAACCTATCTCAGACAATCACCTAAAACGCTAAGTACCAAGTAACAGCCGCTTAGGCTGCATATCGTTCTACAGACAGATAGAAAGACGTGTTCTCTATCATCGTAATGTCAAGTTTGATTAAAATCTCGAGTTCGGTTTTTTTCCAAATGCAAAACTTACCTATATCGCAATTAAAAAGTGAAATAATTTTTTAAAAATAGTCAAATTTTTATCATTTTTGTTGAAAGACATTATTTTAAAAAGCAGGAAAAATGAAAAAAAGCAGAATCTTGGAAAGCAGAATTTTCATTTTAAAAGCAGAATTTTGGAAAGCAGTATTTTAAAGCCAGAATTTTGACCCGCTCCCGATTCTAAAAGGGGCCTTCTGTACATATTTTATGTAACCCATTTTTAATTAACCTCTCTACTCCAGATCGATCTTTGAACAACATATAAACGAAGTTAAAAAAATACTTAATAGTTAAATAATGAATGCGATCATTTTTACAAGGAAGCACTAGGCGAACAAAACCCTTTATTGGCATAACATTTGATGTATTGATAAAAACGTCAAACACATACAAATTTTCAAAATCATCATTTTGAAACACACAGATGTGCAACATTCAACTTTATGCTATTTCTTTCTGAAGAAATAAAAACAAATTAATTGTTGATTTTTTTTTCGTTTAGTTATTTGACATAGTCGTTCTTTTGAAAAATCCTGCTTTGCTGCCCATAGAACACGGCTAATAAAAACCCACTTGTTTATTGCCTTCTTTTAAGGCATAAAGCTAATGTTAAACACATTTCTTTTTTGCGAATTAAAATTATAATTTTAAAGATTCGAGATTTTTGAATTTACTATGGAAAATACTATTTTTCTATTTATGCTTGAACTTCGCATGCAACACATACTGTTAATATAGTTTGATTTGGAATCAGATGACTTAATTAATAATTCCGGCGTTCTGTTCGGCTTATATATTCACTTAAACGACTCTCATTTAGATAAATAGGAAAAATTAATTAGGTTCAGTCTAGAAGGAGTCAAATCCGAACTTCCATCTGCCCTTTATTGATAGAACAAACTTTTTCTTTTTATTAAGCTAGAAAAGTTGAGAACCAACTGGAGAATATTAAAACATGACCCTGCAATTTACAATGGCGTTTTTTTCGAATTCAATATGTACACAAATGAAATCGAATTGAAATATGCAGTTTTAACTTTTGTATACTGACTAACTGATGATGGTGGGTGGCAACGAACCAAAGGGAACACATGCATTCTCTGGATCTGGAAGCATGTTTCAAACTGTAAATTAAATCTTGCTCACAATTTGACTACGACTATTTAATCATTCCTAGATACTGGAAAAGGTTGAGCGACCGAAAAAAAATATATTCAGGATCCTCGGACAGATTTCCAGCAAATTCCTGCATTCCTACTCAATGCACAAGCTTACATATATACAATAAGCATACATTATGCATACAGTAATGAAAAAATAACATCCAGAACCGAAATATTTAAATGAATAAAAGCTAAAAGAAGTTGAACGTGGGCGATATGATTGCAAGGACTGACTGGCTTGGGGAAGAACAAAAGCCAATGATAAATTAAACAAAAACGTTACCACCCTTTGGGTGTTCTTATATACATAGATACGTATGCCTATGTGTATATGTATTTCCACCATGTGATAGGAGTATCTATGTATGTATGGATATGGATAAGTTTTTTTTTTGTTTACTTACGATATATGTACATAGGAACTTTAGGGCAAGTTTTGGATTAGTAAAAAAATGAAATGAGGATTTTAATTAAACTTGAGATTACGATCAGAGACAACAAGAAAAAACGCAGGTCCCTTCGTTCTGTCTCTATTCATGTACGTTAGTACATATTTTTGACCAAAGGATTTTGCCTTTGTTACTTTTAACATTCGTAAGCGCGAGTGGTATGCTCAATTGCTCAACCCAGATAAAGGAAAACGACAAATTTCATTTCCCCTTATCTAATTTATAGTGAAGAGACGATGTGAATTGTTCTATTTGATTATCAATTTAGGTGAAGTGGCAGTTAGGTTCTTAAATAAGAAATATTTAAAGTACATATAAGTATTTTTTTTTAGGATTGTTAAAAGTTTTTGTGTGATAAATGTGTTTGAAGTTTTGGGCCCATTAGGGGAACGCGTAGAACTTTGATTTTTTTTATAGTAAGCTAGGGGTCTCTCTAGAACAGCCTTAAAATATTACGGTGAGGAAGCACTGCTAAATATGATTAAGAAATGTTTTAATGTTAAATTTTGGCCTTTTTAGTACAACACTTTTGTTCAATTTGTCTTTAAATTAGTACCTATTTCAACACTCGGGTATATTTATTATTAAAGATAACAATTAAAACGGTTTTAATATGAAAATATAAGTTTTTCTATTTTTAACATATTTTTAAAGTTTGCAATATTAATACGCAATATAAAAAAATCGCGGCAACGAAAAACTGTTTTGACAGTTCTTGTTAATACTTCCCTCTGGTAGTGTTCTGATAAGTTTTTTTTTTGTACCTAGGTATTTTTTTTTTGGGGGGAAATTTTAATGGAAACATTTTTTGGATTAAAAGCACAAGTGTAGTTTTTTTCAATACTAAAACTTACGTGAAAACATTCAACTAAATGAAATATCATATTTTTCGAAAAGTAGTTATACATCACTTTTAAAATACTTATGTACCTACCTATTTACTCTCAGTAAAAACCAATTGCAAATTTAAAAAAAAAAACACATTAAGCAAACCGTATGTATAGATAAAAACCTACTTGTGTGAAGTTTTTCTGTAATTAGGTTCACAGCGTACAGAAAGCTCGTGGGTAACGGGGGAGGGGGGGCATACAGTTATCTGAGGATTGGTAAACAACTGTCAACACACAAAAAAAAGTTGTCGGTAGTTATCATTTGCATACATTTTGTATGAAAAATGAAAACTTTAAAAATTAATTAAAACTAGAAATAAAAGTTTCCTCACTTTAAAATTGTTATATTTATTGTTTTTAAGCATAAATCTGCCGAACAAAAGTATCCGCGTATTAAAATTCGTGCTCCCCTAAAGGAAAGTTCAGCCGAAGTTTTTTTGAGGCAAAAAATGGAAAATGGTTTTTTTTTAACGGATTGGTTATATAATATTTACTTATTTCGAATTTAGGTTTATAGAAGTTCACTTTAAAGACTAAATTACGAAAAAGTGAGGTCTAAACTGCAGGTCAGCAGTCGAAGTAGCTGACTTCGAAAAGATGAGAACATTTTTTTCTTAAGTGAATGTTTTTCTTAGATATTGTTTTGCTTAATTTTAATAGCATTTATTATTTATTTATTTATTTTATTTATTAGCTCACAAATATTAGTTTTGATAATTTCGCATATTATTATTAACTAGCTGACCCGACAGACGTTATCCTGTCTTAATTTTGAAATTGCATTTGAATTGGTGTACCTATAACAAAATAAATGAAAAAAATATTTCAAAACCAAGTGTATATTTTTCGAATGCTTTATAATACACAACATTCTTAGTTTTTGTTTCTTGCGCGTATACAAATAGTTTTGTTGGTATTCCAACACTTGAGCAGGCGACATATAACTGGCCATGTGAAAAAACATGGATTTTCATCATTGATGCCACACATACTTAGCGACTGCCCTTGAGATTTATTTATCGACATTGCAAATCCTAGCCGCAATGGAAATTGCAACCGTTTACAGACGAATGGCATGTCGTTCGGAATCAAAGGAATCCGCAAAAACACGTGTACTTCCCTTTCGAAATTGACGCTTCGATGACGATATTCTTTAATTTCTTCACCACAATTCGGGTGCCACTACAAAGACGTGGCTAGTTTATATTCCGAAACATAATGATTACCGATCCGATTTTTAATTGCAGATTATTAGGTGGTAATCCAGGGAATTCAAGCGAATTTAAAAACTCCATCAGCCTGTATGAATAATAATTCATTGAACTAACTTTTTTGTTAGTTTCGGAACCTGTAACCGGATTTATTATCTTCAATGAAAAATAATATCCATCTACATCTTCTAAAATAAGATAGGATATTGTAAGGCGTCATATGATCGATGTGTTTCATACACACGCTGCAGTTGATTGCTACGCCGATGTAAAACAATATCTCGGTTTTCTAAATTTTCACCCACGACAACAATAGCGACTTCGTCAATTGTTGTCGCATTAGAACGTCTCGCGTGTTGTCCTGCAGGCGTCTATCAGTTTTGATAACAATTTTGTGATTATCAGACGGCATGCAGTCCAAAGCGGTCATGAATAATGCAACCAATTTGTTATGTTGATTAAATAACCTTTAGAGTTGTTCCACAATTATAGGTCTTTTCACCGAATTGTTTTGTGCACAATGCCGAATCACCCATACAAAAATTCGCAAAAATTTGTAGTCACTATTCGGCGTTGGAAATAAGGAACCTGTTAGATGATATATTTGACCATGAATCTTGAAAGTTGTCATAAAATTTTCTTGAATAACTTGTGTTACACCAAATGACGTCCTTTGAAAACAAGTTTTGTATTGCTGGATATGAGCAAAAAATGTTTAGAATTGGAAACCAATGAATGTAGTGGTGGTAGGGTGGAGGTACTAATGGCGTCAATTTGACTTTAACGTTCGCTAAAAACAATCGAGGAGCTTCATTTTTAAACATAAATGCCTTGCAATATTGGCTCACAACGTTCATTGGTCCAATAGCAACGATTTGCTGTGAAGTGTAATAGATTTCCACATTATAATTGAATGCAGCTCGAAATGGCTTAAACGCAACAACATGTCGTTGATTTCGGTTTGACTTGTTCTTATATGTCATTGACTCGCAGGATTGCGAGATCTGCGACTTAAGTTTGCACGTCTAATTGCTGGCATTTTCAAAAACGCAAATTTAAATGTAAATTAAATAAAACTTAAATTAGAAATAATTTGAAAGCAAAAAATACTAATATGTTCCAAAGTTAGTAAATTTGTTTGGTCATTTGTACGGAACTCCACTTTCTCGTTGGTACCAACGCTCGTTTCCAATGACATTCCTGTGGCAAGCTCACAAGATAAAGCAAATTTGCAAGCAATGCAATTTGCTGCTTATTCTACGCTTCCACAAAGTTTCATGACTCCTCTGTTCTTGAGAACTTTAACAGTTACATGTGGCGTGTATCTTCTTTCGTAATATTACAGTTGGTAGTGTTCTTAAAGATCTTAACAATTACGAATCTGCTGGTCCAAATAGTACATATCTTGCCTAGCATGTTGTGAAGAGGTGTTCCTCAATACTGCCAAAGCCACTGCGTAAGCTCTTCCATCTGTCATACTATACTGGTATCTTCCCGAGTGGATGGAAAACAACATTTAATATTATTTTTAAATACAGAATTGCTTGCATTTGGTATCGGCGAATCTCAGCTTCGTTGTATTTAAAATTACTTTTTAGGACCGCTCAATACAAGTCGGCAGCATATGATAAGATTATTAAATTCTCATCTCGACACATTGTCCAATATAGAATAAGAAACCCTCTTGAATTCAATTCTTCAATCCAGAAAACCGAACAGTTATAGATATGTGCAAGTGCATCCCCAAATACCTTTTATGAAATGAACACATTTTTGATGTCCCAGAAAATGCGGCAAAGTGTCTGTGTTTTCTGCGACGATGCAAGAAATATTTCTCCACTTCTGATCTGGATGTAATCTATAAAGACTACAATCGTCCAAAACTTGAGTACAATTGTCACATCTGGACAGGTGATCCTATAACTCTTTTAACTCCTTGGACAGAATCTTAACAAGAGTTTAAAACAATTGCACCTCTCTAACACCGTCGCAATGTGTCATGCATTTCATTGTTTTATTTAATTTTTATAGGTAGTGTTCTAGTGAAATAGCCAGTCGTGTTCCTCCCCTAAAACAATTCAACCGTAATAATCGGGCTTATAGGAAAGCATGTCAGTTTACCCCTGACCCTTGAAAAAATGGGCAAAGATCCGAGAAGCCATTTTAACAGAGGAGCCGGTGCTTTCTTTTGTCTTAATTGTCCTATGTTTTCGGCAAGGGCGGATGATTGTCTACAAATTTAATGTGAACATTGCTTAAAATAAAAATCAAAGTTATAAGTCGTGTACCTCAAATGACCTATCTCCTAAGGTGAAAAGTTTAACCGTGTGCAACTTAAGCAGAGTCGAGCTAAAAAACATGTGAATTTTATTTAGAAAACTACAATAAAACGAAAGAATGTTGTTCTTTAATATCATGATGTTCATAATGTACAATATTTTTAAATACCGAACTTTACAAAAACTTGAGAAAAAGGACCAACTATGGTATTATGATACCCATATGTTAAAACCCTTTGAAAGGAACTGATTTGATCGGCTCCCGGAAATTACGCCAGATTTAATTTTTTTTTTTGGAAAATATACCAGAAATATTGGAAATTATACCAGATAGGCATGGAAAAAGAGCATGAAAGCAAAATGGAAACTTAGCAAATGTAAACAATAAATTTTAAAAACCTAGAAAAAAAATTCGATCTTGTGTGGAGTCTGTGTTTTTTGCAATTCGGTCCACGCCGTACAAAAGGCTTGATAACTAAGGGGGGCATGCTGACCCCCTGTAACCCCACTGCTTGGCCCAATACTGGATTTGGGGTGGCTACACGTTTGTGTATATGCAAATTTTTCTTGGAAATTTAAAAAAAAAATCTTCAAATCCAAAAGAAATAAAATGCACGACTGGATCGCACGAACTTGCTCTTATGTTCGATCACATCGTATGCAAAAGATTACTATTTAAAATCTAAATATATTTTTAAAGTCATTTTTTACTTTATTTCTTATACATAAAGTTTCTTTATTTTTTTTCTAAAACAAAATTGGTATGGAAATCTAAAATATTTAATAATATAAACTTAAAAACTAAAAATTAAATCGGATTAATCAAAGAAAAAATAATTCAAAATTCTGAAATAAATACTCAAACTAATTCGAGCTCAAAAAAGTACGACATTTTATTTCTTGGATAAATTTGAATTTATGAGAAAAAAATTTTAAAATCTGTGGAGCGGTTTTTGAGAAAAAATTTGTTTTTTAAACTTTTTGAAAAAAAATTAAAAAACATTCAAAACGCCAATTCATAGGTATTCAGCAAATTCATTATAAATATAATTTTTGAAAATTATTAATAAGCAGTTTTTAAAATATAAACTTTTTATTTTTTTTTTTTAAATACAAAAAATATTAATTAAAAATATTGGTACGCAGTAAAAATTGGGCAACCTAAGGCTATATATGTGTGAAAGAATCGGGTAAGCCATTTCTGAGATAGTCGAAAGCAAAAAAACGATCCTATGGAAAGTACCGTTTTTAAACATTTGAAAAATTTAGTTTTTCAACCATATGATCGGTCGTATCTAAAAAGCTTCATTGATTTTTTTTACCCAAAATCGTTAGAGCCGTTTCCGAGGAAAATAGGCTTTAATGTAACGGTTATATGCTAGGTACCGTTATTTTTTGAGCTAAAAAAAAATTCAATTTCCCCTCTGCGCAATACCTAAAATACTCCATAGACCAAGTTTGAAGCATTTCGGCCCATCGGTTTGGGCTGTAGGTTTCTATACATACATACAGACATACTGATAATCGCAAGTCAACATTTCTACCCAAAATTGTACACAACCCAAATACTATATTGGGCCAAGCAGGGACATTAAAGGGGGAAACATCCGCCCTAACCCGCTGAGCTGTTTGTACTCCATGAACCTAATTACAAAAAACACTTCACAAAAGCCCGAATTTTTTTTCGGCTTTTTTCCAATTTTTTTTTCTGATGTATTTTCTATTTTAGGAAATGGAAAAAAACGCCAGAACTTTTTTTGGAAAAAAATGCAGAAATTTTAGAAAGATTATCAGAAAGCCAGAATTTCGCATAAAGAATTTGTTGGCGTTTTTTTTTTCAAAAAAAAAAATTCTGGCGTAATTTCCGGGAGCCCGTGATTATTATATGCCAGCTTCAGACATATTAAATTCGCCTTTGTATTTTCCAAATAGTTTTAAGTTCTATTCACGCAGATAGCTTAGAGCTTATCATTTTTGAATGCACTACTGTTTGTAACTTTTCAAAATACTTTAAACAAAATTAGACCAAAACTGATTTTTCGCTAAGAAATCGCCAAATTCGTTGTTAAAAAAGATTCAAAAAAAAATTCATCCGAAATTTCCTCATTCTTAAGAGTTATTTAAAATTTAGTGGAGGGCGTGAATGACTTAAAACTAAAATTTTTTGTAGATGATAATATCCCACCATTATATGTCGGCATGAATTAAAATAAACTCTATGTTGAGAAGCAATACCAAACTGTTGAAAATGTATCTACTCGTATGTTAAAAAGTTATATATCTTTAAACACAGCATGTTTGAAATTTATACAAATTGTATTTGTAAAATTTCATGATCAATATTTTACATGATCAAAGGATACGACGTCAAATTGAAGATCAACCCTTAAGCGGATGAACAGATATACTTTGGGTCAATTGTTACGGATCGTTGGAAGAGTTCTTGTCAAGATCTAGTTAGCGCGATACAGTCGAGAATTTTTGATACGTATCATAAATATTTATGTTCAACTTAAAACGCTTATGGGGTGCTTTTTCCTCTTCGTAAACTGTCACATAAGTGATTAAGTAGAACTTAAATTATTAAGTTGTGTATCAGCAAACGGGCCTAAGAGTTTGCAGAAAAATATTTGGTCTAGGAGGCACTCTAATTTTCTTAATTTCTTAAACAGCAAGTACATGCGACTTAGGTTATACACGTTATTATGCTTTACTTTATGCCGTATTTTTTTTTATTAAATTCAACTATAAGCTCAAAATAAAATAAAACAAAAACGCAGAAAGTTGTTCCATGTTATTGTTGGAATAAAGCATAGAAATGTAAAATGTATACTTTTGCTAAAACATCATTTTGCACATAAATTGTAACAAAACGGTTGATGGTCCTTCCATGTAATTTTCAGCACCCTTTTATTCTTTTGTTACTTCGAACAATGGAAATTATAATTGAAGAAAAAAAGGCAATTAATTCACAGTTTAAAGTCAGTCGATAGAATTTTAATTAGTGATACTTTGCAAAAAGAATTTAACTACTATTCGTTGGAAAAATGTATGGCACCATTCTACACTATATATTCCATGGCCACTGTGGAGACTTTTAACATTTAAAGAAATGTATATAAACAGGTTATAGGGATGAAGAACGATATTTAATTTACTTCTTCAAACTTTGACTGGCAATCATATCAATTCAGTTTCAATTTTGGCTTTCAATGGAATGGAATTAAATTAAGAAATGAGCTTGGCACAGCACGAGAATTTTATTGATTGGTTTTTATTGTTGAGATTTTCAATGTCGATGTCAATCGTGATTAAACTTTAGATTAGTTTAGGTTTGGTTCTTGATATTATTTAACAAAGATGTTAAAAAAATGACAGATATTATTTTTTTTTCCGTTTGACAGTTCTATTTTTATTACCCAATCGGATTTCGGGTTATGAAATCTAAGCTAAATCAACGTGTGAATTTAATTAGCACTTGTAAAATATGTTTCTTATTGTGAATTCAGTTTTTGATTTAGATAAATTAAGTCGAACCCTGCTTGCTTTCTATCTATTAAAAATGATTTTCAAAAAAATACGGTGAACACTTATTTAGAAAATCGAAAATAAATAAGACGCACGACTGAATCGTACAAACATGCTCCTGTAGCTAACAACTTTAATGTAGCTAACCATTGAGGATTTGTTAGTTAGATGTAGTTATCCTATGCAGGTTTAAGGCCGATGTAGGTAATATTACCTTTATTTCTATTATAATGAATTGTTGAATGGATGATTTAAAGAATAGTAATATAGGTATCTACCAACAAATGTATATACAGCAATACCCGCATAAGTGCCTCTCGCTTAAGTGCCTAACCCGCATAATTACCTTTATTTTTTTAGAACAAAAATTCTGAGGATTTTTCATATAAATTTCATCTTAGTACCTTCCGCTTATTTACCCTTCCCGTTTAATTGCCTTTTATTTTGTATACTTTAATTGAAATTTACCTGACAAAAATCCTTTAAGAACACATTTGAAATTAGCTGGTAAAATACAACAGTTTGTTTTCCTAGAGCGCTTCCTTTTGTTTTATGCTTCGAAATTCATAAATAAAAAAAGTAATAATCTCAATCTAGTATAATGATTAGTGGACCAAAGGCAGTTAAAATCTATTTTGAATCATTAATTCAACACGTCCGACTAAATGTAATGCAAAACACCTTCCCAATTGATTATGTATATATCTTTCAATTTTAATGATTAAAAGTTTTAATTTTGTGGGATATAATTCACATTGGTTTCTTGTCAAAATATCCTTGTAAGATGAACTGAATTTAACAAAAAGTGCGTATTGGTACGGCCTGATGAATCAAAGTGAGATCGCCGGGACGAAATCTTATGGACTCAAGGCCGTTAAGAGCTATTTTTAATTAAATTTTTTTTATCAAAAATGTTTGTTTATAATTTTTGTATATGTAAATATGAGATAAGTACCTATGTGCACTTAAGCGAGTTTTTTTAACTGCCTATCCCGCATAAGTGCATATTAAAGTGGGGCATTTAGCGTGACGCGCTTGTCCGGGTTTTACTGTATATAAATCCAGATTATGGTTTTTAATTATATAAGTTAGGAGAGAAATTTGTACTTTCACACATAGATGGAACCTAGGTATGTAAATATGAATATGTAATAATTAAAATGAAGAATAGTATATAGTTATACCCACATATACATATATATATATATATAGCTGCAAATAACTTTGTAATATAGGTGCAATATACGAAATATTCTTGTGATTTTTTAATAAATGTATTATTTATATTTAGGTATTCACTCTATACGCAAAGATGCGTACAAATGAAATATAAGTACATATAATTAAATAAATGATACCCATAATAAATTATTTTTTAAACTGCTTAGTTGTTAAAGTTTAAGGGAAACAAATCTACTTGAATTCATGGACAAATAATAATATATCACAAGAAAATTTCCACAAGGTTTCTTAAAAAATTATTTTTTTTATGTAGCATTTGAAGCATTTATTAATATACACATAATATTTTAGTTTCAAAAAAATTCAGTCACTGGTTTTTGAATAATCGATTTTTCAAATTAAAAATTTTATTATTTTTTTTTTTGAAATCGAAAAACTATTTTTGTTATTATTTGAATATTCAGTTTTATTTCCACTTTTAGGGAGCATTTGCATTAAAAAAAATAATAGTAATTTTTAGCAAGAATTTTGGAGCCGATTTTGAGAAATACACTTTTTCCTTAACGATTTTTTTAACATTTATTTTAAGAACATAGTTTTTTTTTAACTATTCAGGATAGTTTTAAAAAACTACCAAATATGAAATTTCGAAAAAATCGATTGCGTCGTTTTCGAATTTTTATTTTTAGTTCTTAAAAAAAAGCTTCTGCATTAAAAAGTTTAAAAAAAATGGAATGTACCATTTTCCAGAAAATCGAAAACCAAAAAAATAACCATTTTATTCCAAAAAAAACTTACCAAAAAGTACCATTTTCCTTCATTAATGAACTCATTTTTGCTTACGATATAGGGACTATAGTATAGGGCAAGTTTTGCATTTGGAAAAAAATCGAACTCGACATTACGATGATAGAGAACACCAAAAAAGTGGGTACCTCAATTCCGCCTGTATATCTGTCTGTCTATAGAACGATCTACGGCCTAAACGTCTGAAGCGATTTTCTACAAACTTGGTACTTAAGCGTCTTAGGTAATTCTCTCAAATAGATTTTAATCTTTTTTATTTAAGCCCCAAACATAACGGTACTTACCATACAATTTTGTCTAACATGTTAATCTTCTTGAAAACGGCTCTAACGGTTTTTATAGAAATAAGTATGTGTACTACTTTATATATAATTTACTTTTTGGTCAATTTTTTGTTTAGATATTTTGTTATTAACAGTAGGGGAGAGTGGGGCACATTTGAACACTTTTTGCTTTCGAAACGTGTAAAACCTTATATATTCAATGTATTTGTCTGTAAATTTTACTCACATAGAACAGTATTATTGAACTTCGATTTCAAATAATATTTGGTTAATTTGACGAAATATTTATATATAATTTGTATTTCCAATCAAAATAGGTTTTTTTGTTTTAGCGAATAAGAAACACTTAAATTTTATTTTATTTATTAATTTCATCAGTAAATGTTCGGTTTGTGATATCTGAATATTGAAAGTTTTCTTTGAATACATTCCTTGAAAATGGAAAAAACACCTGGCTTGTCAAACCCAGAAGTTAAATTTTTTTGACGGATGGTGAGAGAAGGTCAAGTATTATTATTGTTTTGCAGGGTTGTTAAGTAACCACTCATTTTGTGCTATGGACAGTTTTTGCTTGATCAGTCCCAAGACAGCAACATCAATTGACAATGTGAGTGAAAAGAAACAAGCACGATACCAAAATATTAAAGTTTCTTCAAAATTTCTAAGATATACCAAAAAGAAAACTGACCTTTGCAATTTTGAATATGTTCAAACGTGCCCCAACACAGTCATTCATATCTGACCCAATTGATCCGGCGACATCAGATTTTGCATAAATATTAAATTTTAATATATTCATTCACAAACATACCGTGATTTAATTCAAAATTTATTTCCTCTTTACAAAATATTTTTCCGTTTTAAAATCGCGCACTAAAGTTTTTTACACTCTTACAATTAAAAAACGAATATAATGCACTACCACTTTAAAAAGCACCTTTTACCTCTAAATATGAGAGACAACTGGAGAAATCAAGGAAACTCAATGACGTTAACAGATATGGTATGGGCAGGTTAAACTATTGAATTGCTTTTACATAAGAGTAAAGAAGTGAAGTTTTATAAGCAGTGTTCAAATGTGCCCCGTGTTCAAAAGTGTCCCACTCTCCCCTACCTGCCATACAGCCATTTTTTTTTATTTTGAACTTTCTCATAAACGGCTCTACGGATTTTGATCAAAGTTTTTATATAGGAGGTCTTTCGAATTAGAAATAATACTGCATAACAAAATTTTTGCAAAGAATATCTTTTTTGGGTTTTTGAAAAAAAAAAATGTTTTGATCATTGTTTTAATCTTTTTACGAATGCATAATTTGCCATATATCGATAGTATATAGTAGTACCTACAATATACAATTATACTGTAGTATGGCGAGAATCCGGAACTCAATGCATGCATAATTATTATTGCGAGTGTCAGCATGACTCAGTGGCCAACTTAAATAGTGACGATTCATATCGCACCACTTGAACCTTTCAAAGTGCATTGCCCAAGTAATGTGTGACACAATTGAGTTCGGGTCTTCTTGCTAAGCTTTGTACTTTCAATTAAATTGATTTGTTTATAGATAAGTATAAATAAGGGAAATCATATTAAATAAAAAAGAGTTATTCATCAACTACCATAATGTCTGTGTTTTTTTCCGCCACACTTATTACAATACATAAATTGCAAGTAAAAAATTGTCTCCTATATCATTGCCTTTAAAAATATAAGTATTCAATTGCCCCTAAACTAAAATCTTAGACACCAAAATCAATTTTAGGAAAAATATGATTTTTCCTCGTTTATAAAAAAAAAAAGTGTTTATCTCTTAAATGCAACATTATTTGTAGTGACAAAGAACTTTTAGGATTTTAGCTTTAGTAAAAACATGACATTATGTTTTTTTAAGTTTTATAATAAGCACATAACTACCTGTAGGTACTCATCAATGTCACTTTTCGCTATAATAATGATCAGGGTTGCGAATTTTTGAATTAAAAAATCATTAAGTCATAAGTCTGTAGATGACTTGTGAATTAAAAAAACTTTAATTCATAAGTTAGTTAGTGACTTATGAATTTAAAAAAATGAATTCATAAGCTACTAAGTGACTTATGAATTTAAAAAAATAATTCACAACTTACTAAGTAACTTATGAATTATAAAAAATGCAAGTCATGAGCACGTTAGTGACTTATGAATTTAAAAAAATTTAATTCACAAAGTACTAAGTGACTTATGAATTAAAAAGAATGTAAATCATGTGCAAGTCAGTGACTTATGAATTTAAAAAAAATGAATTCATAAGCTAGTTGGCAGATTGGGAATTCTTAAGCTTGTTTTCACTGCATAATTATTTAATTATTAAAGAAAGTAGTTTTCAAGCTTTTGGAGAATTTTTGACAAACATTTTGAAATGCGAGTTATTTGTAAGGCAAATTCAACCAACAAATATAAAAAGGTAATTTTATTTTAAGTTTATTTTGTTTTTATTTCTTTTTCGTAAAATATAAATTTTGGCAGTAACATATATATGTATAAACATTTGAATTTTTCTTGCGTTATCATATCTTAAATGAATTGATTTTTTTAAGTTTTTTTATGTATAATTTTGTTAAGTAACTCAAAATAATTTAATATGTATTTTCAATAAAATTGAAAAAAAACTTCCGTTTTTTTAAGTAAGTACTTCGAAACTTTAGGTGCCTGCTAAGTAAGTATAATTCGATTTTGAATCTATTTTTAGCTTTCAAATCTGGTTAGTATATCATAAAATGATCATGCTAGCTTATAAATTTTCTAATTCAGAATTTCTTAAACAGAATACATTTCCATTAGCTCATGAATTAATTTTTATTAAATTGATAAGTCACTCAGTAGCTTGTGAATTAAAGCCTAGCTTAAGCTAGGAAGTCAATTAAACTTTTGCAACTCTGATAATGATTAGATGTTGGCATTCAACAATGCCAACTAAAATAAATAAAATAAATTTATATAGCGATTGACGAAGTATACATACTAATAACCAAAAAATATGCATTTTCAAAAAAAAAAAAATTTCAAAACCTTTCCAGACCTTAATTAGCCACCGTATATTGCCAGATTTACCACGGCTTTTACATAACTATACCATAAATTAATTTTTATAATTCCTATGCAGCTCATTCGTATTTTAAAGAATTTTGTTGTAAATATTACAAAAAAAAAGTCTTAGGCCGTGTGTGAATTGCGTTAAAATGTTGGTTAAATTTTGTAACTTGGTTAAAATTTGACACTAGCGTGGCGAATAAAATGGGTTAAAATGTAGGCAGCTGTGGAGCAGGCTAAATTTGCGTTAAAATTTAACGTTTCTCTATAGATAGAGTAATTTGAAACTGTAAACGACAACCGAAAAGAAAGATGAATTCCAAAAAGTTCAGATCTACTGAGAAACCATATAATAAATGTAAGTTTTAATTTATTCAATTGAAAAATTAAGTTACATTATTATTATAAGAGGAAAAAACAAATATTATAATCCGTTGATATTTTAACAAATATAAAATAATTAATTAAAATACTCATTGTATTTCATTTTGCAAATTGAATACAAATAGATTGATTTGTCAGCTTGTCAAATTCTTCAGCTGTGAAAACTAGTGTTTACATACTAAATCAACAAACTAACCGCATAATGGGAATTGTTTTGAAAAGATTTGGAATTGCTGTTTTAAAATATTAAATTAACGATATAAAACCGAAACATATTAGTAAAACTGAGAATTCGTTACTTTTTTCGTGCCAAATTATTAACTTTATATCTTCTAAGTCAGATTTTGGAAAAGAAATTAATTAACTTGAAAAACAAAAAAAAATGTTTTTAGGGAAATTTATTAAATCTTGAAGGAATTTTAGCCAAAATAGTGTTTTAATAAATCCCTTTTAACGCAATTCACACAGCAAAAGCTAAATTTGATCCCACCACAAACCAAACTTCAAGATTTAACCAAGGTAGAAAATTTAACCAACATTTTAAGGCAATTCACACACGGCCTAATTTAATATAATGCTCTAAACTGTGATAAGGTCTTATGTAGCCCTTCCATAAATTCCTTTTTATAAAACATTTTCCCATAAATTATAGTTATGTAGGGCTTTATGTCCAAAAAGTACTAACAACGGGTAATCTATTCCATTTGACCGTCATAATCAAATCAGCTGTTTGTCAGAAAACGAAACTAGAATTTTTGCTTGTCTTATGATTGTGATTTATTGAAAACAGAATAAATAATAATAATACAAAATAATAATAAATATTGGACAGTAGTTTTTCATCCCTAAGATCTTGTTTAGATTGGTAGTACCTAATATGTCATATGTCGAGTTTTATATGGATGCCCAAGTAACATTTTTCCTCTCATAACATTCTCCAATAACTTTATGAGACTAATTTAAGGGAGCCAAAAGTAAGAATAAGAAGAATCCTTCTAGATTCTTATAACACTGCTAAAAGCTTCAATAGGTCTAGGTATGAGAGCCTCTCAATACTCGCTAACGGAGTTATGTATTCTTATTATAGGATTACAGATGTAGAATAATGGAAAAAAGGACTATTATATGACTCTAATAAAGCTCGGCTAAATCTTGCTGTGAGGAAGCGTTTCTTGCAATGGGAGTTGTTCAAAGAGAATAGAGAAAAGAGAAGAGAAAAGAGAATAGACCTTAACTAAATGATACCTTTTTCATCAATTTCTTTTTTGTTTTTTGAAAGAAGCAAAGGCGCAGTATTTTAAACAACCTATTATATATTATATACATAGTAGTCTAGTAACTTTTCATAAAATTTTAAACCTTCTGTTTACTAGTATTAAAATGCTAATTAAGCAGATAGCAAAGCATTTGTGGCTTGAATTTTGAATTGATTATATGTTGATAGAAACCCAACATGTGCTCTAAATAAGCATTCCATGTTTATATTTTCAACATTTTAACTTCATTATTTACAAAAATAAAAAAAATTAACACCAGCAGTATTCGAACCTGGGCCTCCCGCGTGAAAAGCCGATATACTATCAGAATGACATGTGGATTTAGTACGATACTAAAAATTTAAAGTAGCCATTTGGTGATTTTAACTTTAGTAAAATGTTAATAAGCTTAAAATTAGCAAAATCCTCTTTTTAACCTAGTATCATACTAAAAATGATTTATCATATTACTAAATCGTTTAAAATTTTGCGCAAAAGTGTTTTGCATATGGTTAAAAACTGATGGACTTGATATGTATTTTTTTATAGTATTTATTCTGTAAGTCAATTATTCATTATTTTATAATGGCGATACCGTATTTTATTTTATTGTTTGTTCGTATAAGGGAGCTTAAAATTAATGCGGTTGAAATTGCCTTCAAAATAATGCATATTTAAATTATTTAATTTATACTTTTTATCAAAGGGTTACCTTGGATTCTCTTGGGAATCAATTAATTTTTGAAATTAAAGTGGATGATACATACGAATTAACTTGTGAATCAAATAAACTCTGTAAAGCAATCCATATGACACACTAAGGCTCGTTTGCGCATACGCATCATAAATATTTATGTTCAACTTAAAACGCTTATGGGATACTTTTTCCTCTGTGTAAACTATCACATAAGTTATTAAGTAGAATTTAAATGCTTAAATTTTGTATCAGCAAACGGGCCTAAGAGCCTTATGCTGATGCATTTACACAAATGACAAAATGTGATTGGTCTTAGATATTTTGTACCCAAGTAAAATTTTTCATCTCACAAAGGTTTCAATCAACGTTGCCGAAGTGGCACGTTAAAGCCCATAATAAAAATCAAATTTCTTATAAAGTAATAAAATCACTTTTGTCGTTTAATGAAATAATAACACATCGAAGTCGAATTGAAATTACTTTTCAAATTTTGATCGATTTCGGAAACTTCGAAATGGTTTCGAACTGTCAAATCGCTGGCTTCAACCATTATTTTGTCTCTAAAGTGAAATTACTATCTACTTCTTATGATTTTCAAAAGGAAGCAGAACTTTAAGAAAAAAATATGCAAAATTTGCGAGATATATAGATATAGATATATCTTTATTGTAGCTTCAATTTTTTAACATTTTTTCTTAAACTAAATTGCACTAAATTTACAGAGATGTGGTATAAAGCTACCTTACTACTGTCAATAATATATTTATTACAATTAATCAAACACATATACAAAAAAAAATAATGTTGAAGGAAAAGCTACATAAAAACCTTCATTAAAAACTTAGGAAGAGAATGAAAGAAAGGAGGGCGGTGAAAAAGAGATTCAAACCAAGCTTTGAGTCTTACAACAAGTAGGTAATATATATAATTATTGAAACAAAACTACATAAATATGTGGAAAGAATAACAAAATACATACATAAATAACAAAAAATTAATATATAAATAAATAAACAAGTAAGAATAAATAAATTAACAAATAAATAAATAAAATAAATTAATTAATATACAAAAATAAATAAATAAATAAATAAATAGACAAACAAACAAATAAATAAATAAATAAATAAATAGATAAATAAATAAGTAAATAGATAAATGAATAAATAAAGGTAGTAAAATGTTATAGTAAAGCTAGGCTTGAAATCAAGGTATTATCAGACATAGTACATGATGTAAGGTATCGCTCATTAAGTTTGGCAATTCTTTCTGATACCATATCCATAGCTAAAATGGAATGAAGTTCATTTGTTGAAAATGACCACGGAAGCTTAAGAATCATTTTCAAAACCTTGTTTTGAGCTATCTGTAGTCGTCGTATATTACTGATTGCACAACTACTCCATGCTGGTGAACCATAATACATGAATGCTTGGAACACAACTTTATAAATCAGAAGTTTATTTTCGGTACTTAGTTTTGAATTGCGGTTGATGAAAGGATAAAGAATTTTAATTGTAGAATTTATTTTCTGAATCGTTTTTTGTATATGTAAGCCAAATGTTAATGTTTTATCTAAATGCACTCCAAGATATTTCACTTCAGATCTCCATTCTATCCTTGGGCCATCAATAAGAAGATTATTGCTTGGTAAAAAGCAGGGTTTTCTTTTTCGAGTGAAAAAGATTGCCTGCGTTTTTTAAGCATTGATTCTTATTTTCCAATCATGAAAGTAGCTTTGTGTAACATTCAGTGCAGATTGCAGATTAGTTTCTATTGCGAAGCCAACTGAATCCGAAGAGAAGATGCAAGTATCATCATCGAAAATTGCTGTTTCACAATAAGGAAGTAATGGAAAATCGTAAGTAAATATTGTGAATAGAATAGGACCTAAAACTGATCCTTGTGGAACACCGCCGTTATATTATATGTTTCAGAGAACCAGTTATTGATTGAAACCTTAAATTTCATTTCGAGTAAAAGTGATTGAATGATTTTTATTAGATAGATTGGAAAGTTGAGTATTGACAACTTGTGTAAAAGCGCATTATGCCAAACTGTGTCAAATGCTTTTTCGACATCTAAAAGTACCATACCTGTACTTTTACCAGACCTTAAGTTACTTTTTACATGTTTAGTAATTCTATGTACTTGATGAATTGTACTGTGATGGGCTCTGTAGATTTATTCTATTTTTGATTACTTGTTCAAAACATTTACTAATTGAACTAAATAAACTAATTGGCCTGTAGCTGTTTGGTAGACTAGCATTTTTACCAGGTTTTAAAATTGGTATAATCTTGGCATTTTTCCAGTTATTTGGAAAATAGCCAATTTTGAGGCATTTATTGAATAGTGCTTGCAAAAATTTTAATCCTAATGTTGGTAAGTTCTTCAGATATGTATTTTTAACGCCATCAAGACCAGCTGATTTTCTTGCTTTAAGATTTTGAAGTATATCTAAAATATCATCCAGCGAAACCTCAATTTGGTAGTCATTTATAGATAATGAATTAATTGAAGCAACTGAGTTGTTGACAATGGATTCAATACTACTATTATTCATATTGTTATTGGCATTATGGTTGGCAGACAAAGTTTCTGCTAAAATATTTGATTTTTCATTGCTCGTAATTAAAATATTGTTTCCTATTTTAAAAGCTGGAATATGAGTGTTTTTCTTCTTAATAATTTTAACTATACTCCAGAAAGGCTTACTTCCTTTATCTAAACTCTCCAGTTACCGATTCCAAGATCGATTCCTATGGTGCAAAATTTCATCTTTTATTATTTTATTGAGTGTATTAACTACAACAAGGAAATGAGGTTCTCGGTTTTTTATCCATTTTCTTTTAAGGAAATTTCGATGTTTGATAAGATTGATTATATTACGTGGTAGTGAGTATACGCTTTCAGAACTACTTTTTATTTTAGGAACAGATTTATCAATGCTTTCATAAACAGAATTTGTGAAATATGTAATATCTTGATCTATATTTGCTTCGTTGTAAATATCATTTGAATTTGAATTATAATTTGACAATTTGTTTCGTATTTCACGCTTATATTTAACCCAGTTTGCTCTTTTCATATCTAAAATTTCAATTTTTCTTACTAAGGGTGATGAAAAAGAATTGATTACCACTGGAACATGATCGGAACTTAGTTCATTTAAGATCATAGGCTGGTCAAAAAGATTGGTCATATTAGTAAGAAATAGATCTAATGTTGAGGGATTCGATCTGCGATTTGGTGGGTAATAAGTAGGATGAGGAGAATATAGGATGTTGAATGGATGCCTACTGTGAAGATTTTCAAGAATATTTCCCCATGCATTTGCTCGTAAGCAACCCCAACTCGTATGTCTGCAATTAAAATCGCCGCCAATCAAAAAAGTACCATTTAGACTTATTAATTTTCTTAAATCATTATTTAAATAATAACGTTTAGTAGGGGTAATTGGACCACCGGGAAAATACACAGACAAAATATTTTAATGAAGATCCATTTTCAAAAGATATTTTAATTCCAATGTTTTGTATTAATTTTGTACTTATAATAGGAATTAATTCATGTCGAATAGTATGTTTAACTACCACGGCAACACCGGCCCCATTTTTTTCTTCTCTATCAAGACGATAGCAAACATAATTTGTATTATATAATTTATCTTTAAAAGATAGCCAAGTCTCAGATAATAAACCTACATCTATATCATGCTTATTGAGAAAAGCAAAAAATTCTATTTGCTTACATCGAATGCTTTTAGCATTCCAACATATTTGCGAGACAACCTATAAATCACGGTAATTAGACTGAACAGGGATGAGTTTTTATATGTTTTAAGGGAAATTGGATATCTTCGATACCCTCAATTCAAAAACTTGCGGCGACACCGATTCTTAGCTGAATAAAGTTATCAAAGATCAATATTGGCAAATCCCACTGTTTAAAATATCATGGACGACATTTTAAATGTTTTGCAATCGAAATTGTCATTGTGCTACAAGTTGATCAAACTACAGCTGACTGAAACAAAAAAAAACAAGATTCAAAGCATGGAACATTGGAATAAAAAAACAAGATTCAAAGCATGGAACATTGGAATATTCCTTCATATGCGTCATTTATGTATTCCCCTAAAAAATAATAATCAAGAAATACAACTAACTGTAATTGCGCCAATTTTACAAACAATTAACGGAACATTGAGAAAGTGATTTGAATCCGTTCAAAATGAAATAAAACAAAATGCAGAACATCGAATTCCATTTTCGAAAGCCCAATTCACAATAATCATTTCGAACGAATTGGAGAACACCCAAATTCACTTTCGCCATGTTAAGTAATATCCACATGAGAGCGACCAACGACCAACGAATGAACGAATATTCGTCCATTTTGACATTTCGTTCACATGGCTTTAATTTTATTCGTCACGAATACAAGTAGAAAATCTGATTTCGAGGTTAGCCGCGCGCGAACAATTTATTCGTTGAAGGGTGGATGGTACTCGTATGTGGAACGCGAATTGAGTTTGACTGTCCGTAGCAATCAGATGCAATTCGCGACGACCAATATTGTTTTCTCAAATTTATCTTATTTTGGCGATTCAAATGTAAATTTTTCTGTCGTAAACATTAATAAAAATAATATTTCTACAATTTTGTTAAGAATTTGTGAAGAATTAAGGTTGGTAAATTGTTTTAAATTGAATTTATTTGTTTATTCGTCACTCGTTGGTCACTCTCATGTGAATAGTCCTTTAGTTCACAAGTGAAATGTAACATATGGGCGAATAAATGCTGAAACTTGCCACCACTTTATACCATCTAAAGATTTATGTTGTTAATTTTTTTTCCGTGGGTAGGTGTAAAACCTTCAAACGGCTCTATGAGGACCGTAAAACGCGTGCTCATAGGAGTGTAAGATTCTTACTGCACTAAAAACACCTCCTCCTCCCGATTGCAACTAAGTTGAAACTTATCTAGCAATTTATTTTTAACGAATTTAATTTTTTTTAATATATTGTTAATTGATGATTTTATTTGTATTTTGTTATGTTTCCTTTAATGAAGTTCTTTTATTTTATCTATTAATTTATTATTTATTAATTTTGTGTTTCTTTATTCGTATTATTCCTTAAGTTTTGAGGTTCAATAAATAAAATTAAAAACTACATATGAAATCTTAGGATTTTTTTTACTTTTCTATTGGTGGCACCCATTGGCCTTAAATGGCACTTTCTGTTGTCAGCATTGGCACTTACAAAAATTTTTGTCCGGCAACGCTGGTTTCAATAGAGAAACGTCGAAAAGTTAAAGTAATACCCATTTCGAATGTTAAATATTTTGTATCGAGGTCAGAAATAATCTTTTACAGTTAATGATATTGTTTTGCCATTTATGATTGTGATATTTATAACGCACATTAAAAATTGTTGCAAAAAAAGAGTTTTTTTAAAATAAATAATTATTAGAATCAATTTCAACAGATCCACATTTTGTATGTGTGGTAACCCTCAAAATACTCAGACAATATCTTCTACGTAGTTAAATATGGCTGCTGCCGAGATGATAGAATCCTTAAATACTTACAATAACAAACGTTGTATAAGTTTTATAAATGAGATTTTCTAGCTCATAGGGATTATAAGGAGTGCATAGCGCTATATACTCGATATAATGCAATTATAAATAGGGCTGTAATACCTTTGGCTCATTTCAGACATAAGCCGAGTTGAACTTTCCATAATTCTTTATGAGTATGTAGTTACGTCGCCCATTTACAACAACGAGTTCGAATTCAAGAATCAAGAGTAATGAATTTCTTTGGACTTTTGCCATAATCAAAAATCCTGCATCCTTTATTTTCCTTTGAAATAATATTCTACAATGTACCAACTTTGTTTTATTTCTTTAAATGCAGAGAGATATATGTAACAAAATAGGTAATCCTGGAAAGCAATTAAGTATTGATTTTATTACCGCTGCTATTGTAATATTCATATATATGTACATAACTACGTCTAAAGAATTATAGTGAAGTTATGTTAGAAAAGTTCTGATATAAATCCCATACACGTATACATAATGTATGTACACCTATGTGGAAGCAATAACAAAATTTTACTTGTTCAAATAGGTACGAGTACATCACCATTTGAAGTACAGAGCAAAACTAAAATTGGCTAACACGCTACAAACTCGAAAGAGATATATTATCGTTTTATCTTCAAATTTTAAAATGTCGTAAAAACTTGGATAGAACTAAATATATATGGAAACCTCAAAAAAAAAAATAAAATAGAAGAACGACAATGGCAAAATAAAGAAAAAGAAATTGTTTCGGACCGATTTTACTTTGTTAAAAAAAAAGAGTGTGGAACTTTATGTTCACAGTGCTGTGAATAATTGTTAGTCAATATTTTCAAACTAAAGTTCTTGGGATAAACAGCGATTTTTTAAAATCTAGAATTCTGAATAAGAAAGAAACAAACTAAGAAATAAATCTTTAAATTAGTTAATCGCGTGGTAAAAATAATAAGGCTGTTTGATGACCATTGCGGGTTTGTCTTGGGTAAGTCAGGATCCTATTCGAAAAGCACCGTGATTCCTTGGAGGATTTGCAAATTGCGTTGATTGAATTCGAAAAAGCATTCGATCGGCAAACACGAGATCTGATATTGGTGGTAATTAGACAATCGACGAATGCCGGAAGCCTATGTGCGGATGATCATTGATATGCACAAAGAAGGGTTAGATGTCAAGCTGGAGTCAAAGAAGAATTCCAAGTCACAGTAGGTGTGCATGTACACCAAGGTAGCATCTTAAGTCCCCTGCTTTTTATTACAGTCCTTAACTACCTGCTCCAAAGCAAAGTATCGAATACTGTACACCAATTACTCTTTGCTGACGATGGAGCCATCATAAACGAGGATCCTAAATCCCTGCGACGAGCACTTGAAGTTTCGATAGACGTTTTAGAGGGAAGTGGATGCCGGATCAGTCCGAAAAAAGACTGAATACAGTACTGCACATTTTCTGAGTCGGACATGCCTATCCCAGATATTTATTTGATCGGAAGTGTGCTTCCCAAGTGCGAACAGTTTAAATAGCTGGAATCTATGATCAATATTAAAGCAGCATGGTGATGACGACATCAATCATCGAATAAGCGTAGGTTGAGTGAAGTTGCGTGAAATCTCCGCTATTTTCGGTGATCGAAAAATGCCCCCAAAGCTGAGGGAAAACTCTACATTGTAGTTGTGCATCCACCATTCACATACGCTTCGTAATGTTGGACAATATACAAAGGCAGCTGAAATGAAGATGTTTCGTATGACAGCAGGAGTAAGAAAACTTGATCGAATTAGAAGTATACTAAGATCCGTAGAAGCCTAAACATCGAGGCATGACAGCCTGACAATACCAACATTGTCATGTTCAAAGGAGAAATCCGGAGAACCCCGTCAAAAAGACAATATCTTACAAAGTTCGAACACGATGGCTAAGAAGAAAAAGTTTATTGTTAAGTTATTGACCAATTGGTTGAATTATTATAGGTGTTCGAGATTTAAATATATCTCTTTCGGCTATTTTGGTCATAATATTTTCTTAATGAAACAATTTCATTTCCTTTCCTGAGGTCTAGCCATGAAACGACATAATCGATTGAGGGATTTAAATTGATTAAAAAAACTCAACAAAATTCAAGTTTTATATTGGAAATACGGCTCTTTAAATAAAGTGTCTGATAACGTTACTTTTTTTACGTTAAAACACACTTTTGAAAACAAAATTCCCAAAAAATTTAATCCATTCCGAGCGCTTTCATATGTAACTAATAAAATTCAATTTTAAAGTTATTGACTAAATTCGAAGTCGTAACAAAAAGTTGTTTTAATTTCATTACTAATTTCGCTTAACTGTGATACTGCCTGCTTATTAGTGATTTCAAAGTATTCTTATAAGCTCGAAATCGTAACAAAAATTTGGTTTCGTTAATTGCGAAACCGAATGATCATCTACCGGCAAAAAAACGTGATCCCGATGGTGAGCATGAACAGGATCTCGTGTTGTTATTGTATTGGATGTATTCCGATCATCCATATGGATCAATTTTGATAATGAAAACCTTCTTTTTTTAAATGCATTTGTCCCTGTGTAGATAATAGGAAGCATGAGTACTGATTGTCAAGTTTCATCATGTTTACATTAAAAAATTTTATTTGCCTCAAAATACATTGAAAGAAAAAACAACAATTTTACAATTTTACTGTTCGAAAACAGACAAAACAGATTCATTTTCTTTTACATTTTCTTCGTGCTTCACACAAGAATACACACTCTGCATTTTTCTTATCAACGAACTGCTGAATTTTCTCGGGAAAAAGGCGATACCGAAATCGAAAAGAAACTGAAATTTTTCGACTTCGACGAGACCGAGAGGAGACTCACAAAAGTCTCGCCCGGTCTCTTCGCGTTGCCAGCCCTAATTGAAGAGTTTATCCAAATTACTGTTAATAAACATTTTTATTTCTTATTTATTAGTTATTATTATTATAATTATAATGAAGTAGGTGTTCGAGGTTTAAATATACCTCTTTTGGCTGTTTTGGTCGTAATGTATTTTTAATGAAACAATTTCATTTCCTTTCCCGACGTTTCGACGGTGGATGCCGTCTTCTTCAGCAGATCTTTTATTAACAAAAATAAAAAGAACATATTATACACATGAGAACATTTAGTGTAAAATAATAATCACATTATAATAGAAAAAGAAATATGAAACAAAATATTTTAATTACGTTTACTTTTGAGACCGCAAAATGGATAACCCTTTATAAGGTAATTGTCGATTCTACTTTATTTTATCTAAAAACCCAAACAAAAGAGCATTTGCTCAGAGGATGTGATCTATATCAATATCTACGAACACGCAATTTTGTTTGGGCATATTTGTGGAACAGGACCTAAGCATTAAAAAAAGTATAATAAAGGTTTTGGATTTTATTTTTTTAAATTCAGAAAATACCGGATTCTTAATTTTTTTGCACA
The DNA here is from genome assembly GCA_910595825.1 of Philhelius pedissequus. Lineage (NCBI taxonomy): Eukaryota > Metazoa > Arthropoda > Insecta > Diptera > Syrphidae > Philhelius > Philhelius pedissequus. Next base: position 172,375,179 of record OU343161.1, on the reverse strand, counting down.
GTGGTATACATCATGTTGAAGTTCATAAGTATATACTTTTAGCATAGAAAAAATAAATGCAATATAAAGTTGTAAAACTTTTGAAAATACACAGCAATAAAACACAAGGAGTCGTGTTCTTTCAAAGACAAATTCTTGTAGAAAAAAAAATAAACATGTAATACAATTTAAAACTAGGTATATAGGTCAGATTCATCTTCGCAAATATGTACTATTTTATTTTGTTTTTGGAAACAAACCAGAAGTTTAAATAACATAGTCCGGGGTCGAGACTAATAAACTTAAGCTTGTTTTAACAAATATTAGATTCAGCAAATAAAGAAACATCGATTGGAATTTTATATAATGGGTGTTTTTTAAGAGCTTGGGAAGATTAAAAGAGAGAAATATTTTTGGAATATTTTTTTTTATACATTATTATCTGCTAGAATAATTTCATGGCATTTATTTTTAAAATATGATTTCCCGCAAAATGTGCGCCCGACTACGAGTTGTCCCTTCGATCAGTACAATTTTTGAATGCCTTTTCCAATAAATCTGGCCGTATGGTGTCAATGGTGGCTTGAATATTGGCTGATAATAGTTCAAGAGTTGCTTGTTTATCAGCATAAAGCAATGACTTAAGCCCTCATACAAAGTAGTCAGGAGGCGTTAGGTCGTAAGAATGATGGGCCAGTTAACAGGACCACTTCTGGAAATAAACCTGTCAACAAATTGATTTTGGAATACATTTTTGGTTAATCGCGCTGTATGCCAAGTTCCGCCGCCTTCTTGGACCCAAATGCCATGGATGTTTAGCTGATTATTTTTTTTTTTGGAAACAAGAAGTCAATAACGCTCGCCACTCACCGTAACAATAACCTTTTCGAAGGAAATAAGGACCGTGTAAACCGCACCAAACAGTCAAATTTAATAGGTGTGTAATGGTGATTCGTTAAAGGGTTGAATATTGTCTTCGCTGCATATACGGCAATTTTGCTTATTGACCAAGCAATTTAACCAGAAATGAGCTTCATCACTAAACACAATTCTTCGATAAAAATGCTTAATGAACTTCGCGAACAGATTTTTTTTTTTTTGAGTAAATTTCCACAATTTAGAAGCGATGTTTCGGTGTTAAACGATTCACGATAAATCGCCAAACCATACTGAACATAAATGTCAACAGAGTGAGACATTAACCGCGTTTTATTGGGAATTTATCCATTGTACCGTAAGTAATTCCCAAAAAAACGCATCGACCGTAGCCTTTCTTTTAGTTTTATAAAAATGGTTCCCTGCACAGCTATCACAAGCAATAAAAGAGTATTGTGTAAAGTAAAATTAAGAAACTATCAACATTTTGACCAATAATTTACTTTTAATTATATGAAATAGAAAGTAGAAAAACGTAATAATATTAATTACCGTTTTAAAGCCATTTTTTGTTTGCCTTTTTTTCTCCATTTGCAATTTTAAATTCGAACATTTATTTTGCATCAATAGAAAGGAAATGATAAGAGAATGGGTTTGTTCATAGACTATGGCCAAATTTCCTTTTTACACTGCGCAATTTTTGTATTGCTTTAGATTTGTTTGTTTCCTTTTAATGTTTCTTGGTTTGAACGCACGCACATTAAACGTAGTTAAAACTGTTCACTCCCCTTATATTTCCCCCTTACATATATTTCATGCTTTTACTTATTTTCTGAGATGATCGATAGCCAGAGGTTTATTTTCTAAGTCAACTTACAAATTTATTTTCTAATTATGTTTTGCTTTCAATTCACTCATCATACTTCACCTAATATAATCGGAATAAGGAACAAATAGCTAACGTTTTGCCATTTCTATGCACATGTCTAATGTAGTCCATGTAGTGAAGGGAAGTCCGTCCATGGCCAACGTACATTACACAGTAAACAAAATGCAAATTTTGTGAAGTTGAGTTACGCTTAGTGCTTATAGCTCATAGAATTTCATGAGTGTCGAGCAGTTTCTCTGTAGTGCAGATCCACTCAGTGCGGTTCTACCTTAAAGCAATATTCCCACCCATCCAAACTTGTCAAATTGCTTTTTTGTAGATCTAAATAAAAAGATGATTTTTTTCACCAAACGCCGTTTATTTATAACTTCCAATAAAGATTAAACACAACACAAAAATTGGTCTTAATTAAAAATATAAGCGATTGATTTTTTTTTTTAAATGGAAATCTAAATTTTTTAAAATTGATAAAATTGATCAATTGACGTTAGGGGTATACAAAATTGCAGATATAGGTGGAATCTTCGACGTGCTCCAGAAAATAATTGAGCAAAGAATGCAAACAACTTTTACTTAAATTTTTAATAGAAAAAGTAAGAAATTTTTCGAAAGAACAGCTTATTAAAAAATAGAGTAATCTAAGATTTTAGAAATATAATCTGGCCAAACATAAAAAATAATCAGAAAGATCGATTTGTCTTACGAATGTAAATTAATAATTATAATTACTCCATGAACACATCCATCGAGGTTCGATCCAATTATCAATCGTACCAACAAAACTATTAAAATCAAATTCGATACTCGAATAAACGTCAACCAGCCATCTACCGTAGCATTATACTTTAGCTTTTTATCGACCGTAGATAATTGTACGTAAAATGCTACAATAGATAAATCTATGATGGATAAATTTCCCAATAAAACAATACCCTATACATAACTATAGTATACTACAAAAGAACAGACAAATTAGTTTATTATAGTATGCCTAAGGTGTTCCTGGTATCGCTATTTGCCCCTTTGCAGAGATAAGTTTATGGGCCGAGGCAAGAAGAATGGCGAAAAAGAAGAGATGAGGTAGTGTTGTTTATATTCTGACAACAATAATAACTTCGAAAATCTACGGATTTCTACAAAAAAAAAAAAAACAGTCAATTCCTGTTCCCGTTCATAAGATTTTCGTAGTTTTTCACAGAAGAGAGCGCTCATGAGAGACTAAAATATTTCCTGCGGATTTTAGTCCAAGAAATTTCTTTGCCCAAAATTATGAAGATTGTTAAATCAAGACAAACAGAAAAAAAACAATACATGCTGTCAGTTGACAGGTGTCTTTCGAGAAATCGGATCGATTGACCTCAAGGGAATATACTGGAAGTTGCTTTGCAATGAAACGTTCTTCCTTATCCTTCGTGAAGACCTAAGATAGTCCCTCCTCGTGATGAAACACGGGCAACGTTCAGGAATGTTTAGCTCTCTTTATTGAGACTATTCTGCAGTGAGCGACTAATATATCTGGTTAATGGTGTTTTCTCTGAGGTGGTGGCGGTAAACGGAAGGTTCTAAGGAACTGGAGGCGAAGCCCCTATTTACCAAGATGAGAGAGAAAGGTCAGTTTTATAAACTGGAAGGTTGGGGTAAAACACCTGGAAGGGGGATTGGACTGATCAGGTCAAAGGTAGGTGCGATTGGTGACACTGCTTGACAGTAAGCAAGGAGCATCAGGCTAGTGGAGTAGTGGTGTTGTAAGTAGGTAAGTGAACCCCTTAGGGGGGATGTACTGTAAAACCTAAATCAGCACCACTGTATTAAAAAGTGAGATTTCTTGGTGGAGCTGGTTGATTATCCGGTCAACATATTGGATCTTAGTAGATCGTAGGTGACTACTAATGGTAGCGTATTTATGGCTGCTGCTGCGGAAATTTAGTACGTTGTTCTGTAATCATAGTAGTGAGTGCGTAGCTAAAACTGCATATGTAAGAGAAAACAAGTCTAGAAGATTGATATAGATGAATGGCACTTGTGTCATCATCGCCTTACTCAAGTAAGGGTGTATATTAATCTTCTTTAATACATGTAATCTTTGAGTGAGCTTCGGCTTATGGATCTTGTTTGCCATCATTCGAGATTTATTCCCAAAAGATGGTTTTTAGTGCAGGTGCGAACCATGTCTTGACTTGGGGAGGCACTTCTGGCCCAGTTTAGAACGAAAGCTTAATATAGCTAGTTGTGGGATACGGTCTATATGGCCTTGCTTTTAGTAGAAATACGATGATCCATTATCCCGATGGAGATTAATAATTTCTACATAGGGTTCCCTTGTCCCTAAATTGAGCCACATAACATAAAAAAGGGCAGGATTATCGTTCCTGGGAAGTCATTCGCCAAAGAAAACCTGGTAGTGCATTCTTCACTTAGGTGGGACTCCAGTAATATCGTAATTCGGTATTGCGTGGACTTGTATCCCACTACTTTCCAGTTAATGCCCCAAAATACAAGTCTTGGGATGGCCTCTTCGGAGAGCTCGCAGTGGCTGTGGTTGCTATACGTTTCGTGTATACTAAGAGTGGCGGTGTTGTTGCTCATAGATAGAAGTCTTGCGAGGTTCACTCTTGCCTTCTCATTGAGCCCGTAGGTGGGTAGGACCATGTAATTATTCCTTGACTGGCCGTTGTATGCGTTAAACAAAATCCACTGGTCTGTCAGTTGCCAGGTGTATCATTACAAAAGTTGAAAATAATCGAATTTATCTGGTCGGACTTATTCGTGCAATAAATTTAAATTTGTGATAGAAAAGTTGTTATTTAAAAAAATAATTTAATTAAAACTTTATTAAACATATTCAAATATACACTTCTGACTGAAGAATTTAGAGAATAATATCAATCACATCTTTGGTAGAAAAGTGTATTCATTAAAAAATGCAACTTAATATAAATCTATCTTTATGCATTTTTACAACTTTCACTTAGTTGAACATTGTATAAAATGTGAATCAAATACTATTTTTTCCGACCATCTTGCTCCGTGATTCTATTATCTTGTGAAACAGATACATAATTCTAAAGTTATTTATGGAATACCACAGGGTAGCCTTTAATGCCTTGTTATTGATTTTTTGTATTAATGACGAGTTTGAAAATTCAAACTGCGTCTTCAGTAGGTACAATTTATAACTATTAGCAATATTGTAATACTTTGCAGTTTGACCTGACTTAGTATATTGATTATTATTGTTATTGTTTTATTCTATACAATGATAAGTGTAGTAGTGTACAATTTTTTGATACTTTTTCCATTATTTGTTTAACGATGAGGTAATATCACAAAAATGAATGCTAACATGAGTAACCTTTTTTCCCAAAACTATAATGAATGTTGCATGACATATCTATCTATTTTTTTTTCTGGATTACGGTAATATCTTACTTATATCCTGTTATTACTGCATGCGATACGAAATGTATAATTTATCTAATTAAGCGAGAATAAATATGAAGTATTCAAACAATTTTTACATTAAGTATTATGGTTTTAAATCCTAAAAATATCTGCATTTATAAATTGGATCCATTCCATAACTTATTACATCATATACATTTCAGTTAAGGAAAAAGGAATGGGAAAAAGGACTTAGAAAATATTATGCAGTAGTACGCAAGGAATAGGTTCGGTTACTGGGTTACTAAACGATGTTTTCATTCCCACGACAGTGTTTCCTGTATATACGGAGGTTGAAAAAGGAGGAACTGTTTCAGTTACAGATAGATAGATGGTGCACCAATCTTCCGGACCCTTCATGAATATTTCATGAGGACAAGGATATTTGGCCCGTTGTCTTGTCTCTTTCTTGTATGCCTTGCAGAAATGTTCTTTGCAACAGCTATGGAATATAACTTCGAAGGTTGTCACACAAAAAAAAAGGACCACTAAAAGATAAAAAGTAAAAGTCCTTTCCTACTGAAAGAAGGACATAGTATTCAATTTGATGTTGAAAGTTTCATTTTTGAGAAGTTCCCTAGTGTAACGACCGACACGGACCCTGTTCTTCATTTCAAACTACGTATATATCTTTATCTTTCAGGAGTACAGAGGTTCGAGCAAGAATTCCTCTCATGGGAATACATATATATATAGAGGAATGGCGGAGAAGACGATAAGCCAAATAATAAGGACACTAGAACACTGGGGAGGCGTGTTAGGAAATAATCTATTCCTCAGTGTAATCATCACAGAGAGCAAAAAAGAATAGTTATAGTAGAAAAAAAGAAGGATGAAAACGAATTAATGCTGACACTTTCGTTCTACCTCATCGTCTTCCACCCACAACCATACTAATCCCCACTTCTTGAATAACAACCAAGCAAGAAGAATCCTTTACACTTTGGCACGATGATATATCGATGTTGGTGCCAAGAATTTATTTTGTTGTGCTAAGTTATATTCTTATTCTCGGAGAGCGGGTATACTTTCAATAATTTTCATGGTACCCAGGCTACAAAGCTTACCTATACAAGCAGTAAAATATATAGATTCTTATGATTATAATATATAATTAAACTAGCTGACCCAACGGACTTCGTCGTTCGTCCCCACCAATATTTGGCAAAAATAGAATAAAATTAAATATTCATTTCATTGAATTCGATTTGTTTTACTGAAATCTTAAAAAAAATGAATAGAACAATGATTGTATTCAATTTTAAGGTTACATATTTCTTTTCTGGTTCATAGCGTACATGAAAACTGAGATGGGTTTCTTAAGTCCAGAAGACGGCACACATTGCTAACCGTGTGAAAAACATGACATTTTCAGAGACTGCCCTTGTGACTTGTTTATGTTCTTTCCAAATGCAAGTTTCACTGGGAATAGGGTGTCCATCGTATCTCCTTAAAAGAAAATATGTTCTCATCTTACGTCCTGATCTTTTTTACACTATCTTTTCTGGCAAAGATCTTTTTTTGTTCCCTTTTTTGTACATAAATTCAATTCCACCATAAAATATATAATTCAATCACCTAAAATAGTTCAACTCGTTCTACTACAAAAATTCCGTAAGGCTACTACAAGTGTGTATACCTATTTTGTTGACAAACAGCGCACACCGGTTTTCAAATGGACAAATGTTTACTTTTTACGTGCGATTATAGGTACTACAAGGCAAGTTATGCATTCGTCAAAAAAAAAAGTTTTGAGATAACAATCAAACATGACATTACGATGATAGTCAAGATGAAAAAAGATGGTCTATGTCCGTCTGTATGTCTGTCTATCAGTCTGTCTGTCAGTCTGTCTGTCAGTCTGTCTGTCAGTCTGTCTGTCAGTCTGTCTGTCAGTCTGTCTGTCAGTCTGTCTGTCAGTCTGTCTGTCAGTCTGTATGTCAGTCTGTCTGTCAGTCTGTCTGTCAGTCTGTCTCTCAGTCTGTCTGTCAGTCTGTCTGTCAGTCTGTCTGATTGTATGTATAGACACATACAGCCCAAACGGGTGGGCCGAATTGCTTGAAACTATATATATAGAGAGAAACTATATGTATAGAGTTTTTTAGGTATTGTAGAGAGGGGAAATTGAAATTATTTTTACCTCTAAAAATAGCGGTACCTGCCATATAAACAATACGTTAAAGCCTATTTTTGATTTAAAAAAATCAGTGCAGCTTTTTAGGTACGACCGATCATATGATTGAAAAAAATTTGTTCTAAATGTCTAAAAACGGTACTTTCCATAGGACCTTTTTATTTATTTCGACTATCTCATAAATGGTTCGACCGATTCTTTCGAAATTTCACACGTAAATAGGTTAGTTTAAAGGTTGCGTACCAATATATTTAATAAATATTTTTTTGTATTTTTAAAAGAATTAAAAAAAAAATGTTTTAATTTATATTTTGAAAACTGCTCAATAATTTTTTTTTTAATTATAGATAACTATAATAAAGTATGAATAATGAAAAAATATAAATGTATTTGCTGAATACCTATGAATTGGCCATTTTGAATTTTTTTTAAATTTTTTTTCAAATTTTAAAAAAAAAAAACTTTTTTCTCAAGAACCGCAATTATACAGATTTTTAAAATTTTTTTTTCTCATAAATTAAAATTTATCCAAGAAATAAAATGGCTTACTTTTTTTGAACTCAAATTAGTTTAAGTATTAATTTCAGAGTTTTGGATTATTTTTTCTTTGACTAATCAGATTTATTTTTTTGTTTTTAAGGTTATATTATTATATATTTAAGATTGTCATACCAATTTTGTTTTAGAAAACAATTAAAGAAACTTTATGTATAAAAAATAAAGTAAAAAATGACTCTAAAAATATATTTAGATTTTAAATAGAAATCCTTTGCATACAATGTGACCCAACTTAAGAGCAAGTTCGTGCGATCCAGTCGTGCATTTTATTTCATCGTAAATTAATTTAAGAGTGAATGCTTCAAATGCTATCAATAATTGCTTAAGTACATAGAAAAAATGACTCTTCAACTCGAAGAATTTCAATGTTTTTCTTGGATGTAACTGAAAAGCAATTTGAAATGGGAAGATGATGAAAAAACACTATAATGTATCTTAGAAATAAGAATGTTAAAATTAATGATAGTAAGTGTTTCGACGAGTTTTGGGAATTGCAAACTGTTTTATGAAAAATGCAAGTGATGATGATCCAAAAATGGATAAAGTTTTTTTCAAAATTTGAAGTATCTTGAGCAGTTTTCGGAGTAGTCTACAATTTGTGAATTTTTTGTTATGTTGTTCTAGTTTTGTATTTTTTTGTTGGTTTGTTAAAGTTCTATTTTGTGGTAAATGAATTAAAATGTTTATGTTAAATAATTTTTTTTGAGTTTTTTTTATGTTCTCTATTTTTTTCTTCAAAGTTCTCTTTTTCAATCGTTTTTTAAGTGACTTGTCCTCTTTTCTGGAAGTAACCAAATGGACACCCTAACTTGGAAGAATGCATTCACATTATAAATTAACTTCGTCACAATCAGTACGGTTTACATTGCACAGTTTCAGGGTATGAAGATTTCGTAAAAAAATTATAGGCATCAATATTTTTTGTTGCTAAAATTTGGGGTGCGTATAAGGAATCGTTTTTACGATAATTTCACCAATATTCCGATATACATTAGTAATAATTTTATATTTCGTTAAAGTGAATTGACAAATGGAATGGCAGGTGGAAATATATTAATTGACCGTAGTTTAAAATTTTTATTGGAAAATCTCTGCATAGAGTGACGATTTGAATGGTAGCGTGCTTGTATAAGCATTGAATATGGGAATGTCAGGAGTAAGCGATTACGTAAATACACAGATCGAAAAAGGAAACTACATTCTTCCAATCCAGATCAATTTTTGCGTAAAGAAAATGGCGCAAAATTTTAAACGATTTAGTAAAATCTTAAGGCCTTTTTAGCAATTTATTAAGCTAAAAAGATGATTTAGCTAATTTTAAACGATATTAACATTTTGCTAAGGTTAAAATCACGGAATGGCTACTTTTACTTTTAGCAATTTGCCAAATACATTATTGTACTTAGGAAATTGCTTAGAATTAGTAAAATGCTAAGCCTTAAGCAATAGGTTGTTTAAGATTTTGGGCCAATATCTCTAATATTCAGGATAAGAGAAGAACTTATTATGTTGGAAAAAATTGATTCCGTTAAGTTGAAATGAGGGAGTATTTAAATAAATAAGATTGCAAAAGATATTTTCGAAAGCAGAACGATACAGTTTTAAAAAAATGAATGAACTGTTTCTGAAATCATTACAAAAAATGCATGACTGGATCGTACGAACTTGATCTTGTAGCGGCAAACTTGAAAAAGTAGAAATAAAAAGGTCTGCTGAGGTATTTGAGCAAGAATTACCAGATGATGTAAAAGTATACTAGAATGCTTTACTAGAAAATGTGGAACATGTAAAAATGTATTTCTTTTGTTTTCTTGATATACGTCAATGTTAAATTAGCTATATGGTTGCAAGCATTTTCTGAGTATACCAAATGAAAAAACAAAAAACTTTATAGACTCGTTAAATTTTTGAGGTTCGTCCTTATATAAAACAGTTTATGCTTTATGCAGATCGGTGCGATACTTCCGATATATGTGGCGTCAAGCAAGCGATTTTTTTCATGCTTGTGGCTATTAAAAACCTATCTAAGAGGCAAAACCGGGTACGAGCGACTGGACGTTTGGTGTTGCTGAACATCTATTGGGATATTGAGGTTGACTATGAGGACGTTATAAATATAATGGCGAAAGTTCATAGGCACATGTATTTTATTTTATAAAATATTGAACCTAACTTAAAATGTATTTATTTATTTTTTGTATATCCAAAAAACATATTATTACTTTAAACAAATATTTGGTTTGTCCACGCTAATCTCAGAAAGTATTCAACCGATTTACTTGAAACTTATTTTATCAATTTTCTTATTCATAAGAATATAAAAAGATATTTTTTATTTGCTAAATATGTTTGTTGAATTATATTATTAACTTAAACCAAAAATCGTACACTTTTTAACCAACACATTTAATTATGCTCTTAAGCCTGCTAGATATTTTACTTAATGAGATCTTTTGATCAATAGTTTTATGCAAAATTAAAGCCCTAAATCATTTCTTAACACTATACTTATAAGCTGAAAAATAAATGTATGTGTATAAGTTATAAATTTATCAAATGTTTGTATTTTTGCATCTACGAATTCGATTCAATCGCAATCACTGGTTCGAACAACAATATAGGAAAAATTAATAAAATTGCAATTTTCGCAAAGCCAAAAAATGGGCTAAGGAAATCAATAGCATGTGTTGTGCCAATGCTAAGTAAGCATTCCTTCTATAGCCGTCCCACCTAAGCCTTTAAAAAGTATAATCAGTGGATATCATCCACAATCTAGGAAATTCCTGAATAATTTGTGATCATATAATACACTTTTTCAAATGACATCTTTCAGTACAAAAGGATCTTAGGGAAAGGGTTTTTTTTTGTCATAGTCAACTTAATGTAGCACTTTAAAGAGGGGGCTTAAAAACTAATCAGTATTTACTTCTTCGTAAAATATTAAAATAATAAAACTTCTTATATTGTATATGCAAATCCCGAAAGTCCAGAATCCCGAAAACCCAAAATCCCGAAAACCCAGAATCCCGAAAACCAAAATCCAGAAAGGCCAAAATCCCGAAAATAAAATAGAAAAAATAAAAAAAAACTTCAAAATTGTCTGCTCAGTGAAACTTTTATTGAACAAAAACACTTTGAGTATTGTCCAACAATACTTTTGTTGGGGTCTTCAAGTATGATAGAATATTTACAAAAGTTACAAAATAAAGCAATGCGTTCCATCTTATATTGTAATAGATATACATCCATTCGAAGTATGCTTGAAATCCTTAAATGGTTGAACATTAAACAAAGAATTGTTATATTTAAAATTAAAAACAATATATTACCTGATTATCTAAGTAAAATATTAACAACTAGAGCAAGTGTACAGCTTTTTAACTTAAGAAATAATAATAACTTAAATGTGCAATTTTTCAGAAACACAAAATAGCTATGTTATTTTATAAAGAAATTGGAGTTTTCAATGAACTTCCAAATAGAATGAAAACTGATAGAAATATTTTTAAATTCAAAAGAGATGCATTAGTATTTGTAAAAACTTTTTATTAAATTTAAGAAATTTTTTTAAATTAAGATAATTATTAACATGAAATTGTTAAATAGCAAAATTAAGCTAAAGAACCTTAATTTAATGTAATCTAATCTAAAATAGTCATATAATAAACAGAATTTAAAAATAATAATAATAATATAACAAATAGAATTAAACGAAATCGGAATACCGCCAAATTATATAAAATGAAAAATTTGGCAAATTTTTAATTTTATATAATTTTTCGGGATTTCGGAATTTTGGGTTTTCGGTATTCTGGGTTTTCGGGATTTTGGATTTTCGGGATCTTGGGTTTTCGGGATTCTGGGTTTCGGGATGTGGATTTTAGGGATTTTGGGTTTTCGGGATTTTGGATTTTCTGGATTTTGGGATTTCGGCATTTTGGTTTTCGGGATTCTGACCCCAACCCTATTAAAAAATATATTAAAAGCTCTCGAAGAAACGCGAGCACGGGTCGGCTAGTATATAACCAAAAAAATTGTTTGTTAATATTTAGTTAATATGTTTTTTGAAACCTCCCCCCGAAATTTTTTTCTGCGTTATTCAATGACTGCCGGCAATTATGTTCGATCACATCGTATGCCAGAGATTCTTAATAGAAAAGGCTAAATATATTTTTAAAGACGTTTTTTACATAGTTTTTTATATAGATACAAAATATCTTTAATTTTTTTTAAAGTGGTGCGGCAATTTTAAATATTTAATAATATAAATTTAAAAACAATTCATCCACCCGTTTTCGAAATATTGAATTTAAAAAAAAAATTCTTTCGGCAAAAATCTTGACTAGGTATAAGTATACCTAAAGTAGTGCACTCTTCACTTTATCAAAATCATTAGACCCTTTTTCGAGATAATTAAGGTGGTAGAAAAAATTGTGTGGCAATGACAAGCTAATAAAACGATTCAAAAATATATTTAAGACAAACACCTAAAACGCTTAAGTACCAAGTTTAAAGAAAATCGCTTCAGCTGGTTAGGCTGTAGACCATTCAGACAGACAGACAGACGGAATTGCGGGACCTATTTTGCTGGGGTTTCCTATTATCTTAAATCAAGTTTGATTAAATTCTCGAGTTCGACTTTTTTTCCAAATGCAAAATGTACCCTATAGTACCTACATATACCTCAAGTAAAAATTAAAAATCGCTGGAGAGGTTTTTAAACCAAAATATGTTGTATGTAGTTATAAGATATTGGAAACATTTTTAGGAAAAAATTTAGATTGCTAATTTGAAGTAATTATTAATATGCGGCTGGAAATGTCGTAGGCGATATAGTGCTTGACTGCTAACTTAGACGTGGGAGTTCGTTCCCACGCTAAGCAGCATTCTTTTCTATACCTCGAATTTTAATTGAATGCCAACCTTGGTTTATAATGAGACAGTTAAGAACAAATCCTCAAATCCCATGTGCCAACAAAAATTCTTTCCTATCTTTCTATTCCTTATAACTATTTCCGTGCAATTCAGGTTGCATTTAAAAGACCTTAGGTCTTACAGGCATATAGTTAAAATTGTTATTATTACTATGGTTAAATTAGGTTTAGGTATTAACAAAATCAATTCACCAACGCGTTTTTGAAAAATCGACTTTTTTTTGAAAATTTAAATATACGCAATATCATTTTAGGAAAAAAAAATATAAAATCAAAAAAAAATATATTTTCAAAAATTTTAGTATACAAATATTAATCGAAATTAGTTGAGTAGCTTATGACATAGTCGAAAATCGAAAAAAAATGGTTGTATAACAGGTGCCGTTAATATAATTTCAATACAAAACATTTTATTGACCAAAATGTAGACTATGCCTAAAAGTGCACTGAATTTTGTTTATTAAAATCGTTAGAGCCGTTTTCGAGACAATTGAGATTTACAATTTTATTCCACAAATTTGTATGGCAGATACCGTTATTTTTGAAGCTAAAAAAAGTATTTAAGGAGCGAATCGAACCAATCATCCAAGACGCTAAATTCAAGTTTGAAGACAATTGCTTCAGTGGTTTAGGGTAGGACGACCTACAGACAGATAGACAGACATGTCAAGTTTGATCAAAATCTTGAGTTAAATGTTTTGTCGAATACAAAACTTGCCCTATAGGTATGCAAATAAAAGTACCTTTAATAAGAGAATGCAAAATAAGATATTGTATTTTTTTAAAAAGTGAACTGCACTAAGTTAGCAACACAATCAATCTTTTGCCAAAATTCTTGAAACAGTTCTTGAAAAACATTATTATGTTGCAAAAGTTATTTAACATTTATATGGTAGGTACCGCTGTTTTTTTGTTTTATAACAATTTATAACCATTTTTTTTTGAGTATTAAAGAAAATGTTAAGAAACTACTAAATACAAATTTTTGAAGAAATACATATTAAGTCGTTTTGTATTTAGTTTAAAAAAAATGTTTTTTGATTAAAAAATGAAGTTTTTGAAAAAGTTTAGTACACAATACTGTTTAAACTTCTTAGGACCTCCTGCATAACAATTTTCAGAAAATCGGAAAACAAAAAAAAGTTGTAATAGATGTACTATTTATACCTACGATCAAAAATAACCATTTCTTCCCAAAAAAAACGAATACCAAATGTACTTATTACCTTGATTAATTAACTGATTTTTTTTTTATAAAAGTCGTTGGAGCCGTTTTTTTGAAAATATAAGGTTAACCCTATTGGCTACAAGAAACGTGTATGACAGGTACCCTTATTTTTGGTCTTAATAAAAAAATGAAAAAACATACATAATACATATCAGTCTTAGTTCTGAGTTTATTTATTTAATGGTTTTAAAATATATTTGTTAAATATCTCCAAAAGCTGACAGTCCGTTTTTTCAATAAAAAGTAAAATTGAAATAAATATATCAAAGCTTATTTTCCACGTAATCGATTTTTCTTTCACTGGCAATACAAAAATGCCCGTCCAAAATGAAATCTAGAACTCAATGTGAGCCAGCTCCAGCGTTATAAATTCAATATCGTTTTTGGGAAAATTGATGTATAAATTTCCAAATCCACAAGAAAAAATGTAGTGTAGATATTGAAAGAGATATATACTATGTGATTATATGTATATATCAATAACGTCGATGTCCTTATCTCTAACTCCGTGGATTAGACACAGCATCTTCTATGCATGCTAATATTGATTCGTAGCATAAGGTTATCATTGGAATTCTATATATAAATATGCTATTCCGTGGCAACCAGCCATAAAATATGTATATAAATATTCATGTATGTAGCTATAGAGGACGTGCCTTATGCAATACAACCATTTCCGAAACCAATATTACCTACATTACCTAGCTCCACAGATTTATTTTGTCATTTCTTAGAATTTTTCCTAGGATGCCATCCAGACGTCTGATATTTCGAGTGCATTATCGACATAATGAAATGTTTAACTCCCTTGCATAGCTCAAAGTCAACCAACCATAGATTTGAGAATGGGGTAATTCAATTTTGTCAAATTCGTTCATATTATAGTAAATAACTATGAGGATCTCTCCATACGTGTCTCTATTTTTCTATTTAAATTTTCCAATTTCCTTGACAATTTGAAATTCATGGATGCCTACGTAATGCATTCGTAAAAAAGCGAAGCGAGATTTTAATCATATTTTAGATTATTGCATTTGCATGTGGGTATGTCTGTTGGTCTACAACTTTAACGGTTGTGTCAATTTTCTTTAAAATTGTCTTCCGATAAGCTTAAAGTATTAATCTTTGAACACACATACGATATTGCGAATTTGTTGTACTTATTTTATCATAACATTGCGATAAGAAGCTTTGCAATTAAGGTCGTTACTTAATTAAGTGAAAATTAAGAACGTTATTATGGGAATTACAAATATTTATTAAAAAGAGGGATCATAAAGTTGCATTAAATGTAAAGCCATGATTTATTTTGGAAGAGAGAATTTCTGTTTTTTTTGAACCAAAATATTAGGCAGAAATTCTGAATTTCAATAAAATCAGTGAAAGTAGCGGTTGGTCTTGTTTGTTATCCAAATTAATATATCGATTTTACGAGTAAGTTAATAATCCTCAAATTTATTTATGATACTGTATAATTGTAGATATTAAGAGCATAGTCAAGATTCCTTTCAGGAATATGACAAACATGTTAATAAAAAGGCTAATAATATCTACAGTACGAGTATTTACGGATAAAAGAAACACTCATGTAAGAAAAACTCGCTTATAAGAAAAGCAATGAGAAACGCCGTGCCTTTTTCTTTACATTTCTTTCGAAATTAATTGTTTATAAGAACCTCGTATGTAAGACCTTCATTACAAGTTCATAAGTTCCAAGGGAATGACAGCTGCAAATTGGAAAGTCCGCGAATATTCTGACCACAGATGAGCAATACAAAAATGGAAAATTTCTGCAGCTATTTGTGTTTGCTTACAAGCTATTACTTTTTTTAAACTGATGTTTTGCATCTGTGTAGGATAACACTGATATTTGGGGAGAAAGTCAAATTTACAAATACAACAATGTAAACAAATGTAATTATGACATTTGCGCTTGACTTCTTTTTGCTGCTGTGTTTCGACGATAAATGTTTAAAGATTACTACCAGGGCCTGTACCACAAAACTACAAGTATTATACAAGAGACACATTTTAATAAATTACAAAGGTTTGTGTAGCACAAAACTACAAGTAAATATAGCCCTTAACAATAATTGCACATCAAACTTTAACTAATTGTTAATTTCCCAATGTTCTGTACCACAAAGCTACTACAAGTGTAAATAAAATTTAACAAATCGTTGTTAAATAGTTAGAAAAACGAACTAATTGAAAAATGTTAAATAGTTACAAGTTTATTTTTACTTGCGATTATAGGTACTATAAGGTAAGTAATGCATTCGTAAAAAAAAATTTTTTTTCTAACAATCAAACATTACGTTACTATAATAGAGAACACCAAAAAAGTGGGTCCCGCTATTACTACAGCCTAAACGGCTGAACCGATGTGGTACTAACTTGGTACTTAGGCGTTTTAGGTGATTGTCAAAAATACATTTTTGAATAGTTGTTTTAGGCCCAAAAATAACGTTACTTGCCATACTAATTTTTCTACCATACTAATTATCTCAAAAACGGCTCCAACGATTTCGATAAAAATGGGTGTGTGTGCTACTTTGGGTATGGTTTACATTTCGGCCAAAAAAGTTTTTAAAATATTTTGTTATTAACGGTACCTGCCATAGAACCATTTTATTTATTCTTGAATTTCTCATAAACTGTTAAACGGATTTCGATAAAAAAAAAAATTATACAGGAGCTCCTTCCAATTCTAAATAGTATTGCATTTCAAAATTTTCAAAAAATATTTTTTTTGGATTTTTGAAAAAAAAAATATTTTTTTTTTTTGATAATTCAATATTTCGAAAATGGGTGGACAATTTTTTCTGAAATTTTGTTTTTGTATTTATATTATTAAATATTTAAAATGTTCTCACCAATTTTTTTTTCAGAAAAAGTTTAAGAACTTGTATACATAAAAAATTAAGTGAAAAACTTTAAAAATATATTTAGCCGTTTTATTAAGAATCTTTTGCATATAATTTAATCGAACATAGTAGCAAGTACGTTCGATCCAGTCGTGCATTTTATTTTTTTATACATAAATTTCAATATTTTATCTCACATGAAGACATAACATACTTTTTAGCTTTATTAATCCTCGATTTTTTCTTAATAGACCTTAAATATCATTTGCAAATAGCATTGAGGGGGAGAGATGTGTATCAACTGTACTAATTTTGATAATACTGTTAACAGTTTGTTTTAAATTTTTACTTTTGTCTTTATTTATAGATAGTGTTATTCTAGCCTTTTGATACGCTATACAGATCCGCGAATTTTACTATTTAAAAGAAATAAAATCCACGACTGGATCGCACGTACTTGTTCTTATGTTCGATCACATCGTATGCTAAAGATTTCTATTAAGAATCTAAATATATTTTTAAAATCGTTTTTACAACATTTTTTTATTTTTTTTCTAAAACAAAATTGTTATGACAATTTTAAAAAATTAATAATATGTATAAACAAAAAATAACAAAAAGTAGATAAAAAACTAAATTAAAAAAAAAAAAATAAAAACATCCACACGTTTTCGAAATATTGAATTTTTAAAAACAAAAAAATATTTTTCTTATTTTCAAAAATACAAAAAAATATTTTTCGAAAATCTTGCAGTATTTTTTATATAATTTGAAGGACCTCCTATATAAACAAATTGAATCAAATCTGTCGAGGTATTTATGAGATGATGTAATAACAAAATATGCAAAAAATTATAATTGTTTTACCAAAATGCAGACAATATTTAAAGTAGTGCACACACTTTTTTTTCAAAATCGTTTTGTCATAATTAAGATAGTAGAAAAAAATTATACCACAAGTACCGTTATTTTCGAGGCTAAAGAAACGATTCACTATTCTATTTGAGACAATTTACTTATTACCAAGTTTGAAGAAAATCGCTTCAGCTTTGTTGAAAAATGTCGAGCTTCAAACCATGTAGTGATTTATCTTAGTGAAAGTTAAATTAATTTCACCAACAAATCGCAAAAATGCTCTTAGCGTTAGACAATAAATTTTGATAGCTTTGCTTTACTCACTGCACTTAGAGGGGCAACTTGTACAACTAAATTGTACAAAAGATAGAAATTTGCAAATTTAACAATCGTAGCTATTTCGTTTGTGTTACAGAAGCATCAAGCGGTGTTTAATGATTAGTAATGTATTTGCTAGTTTTTTTCGCTCATAATATTGAATGTTCCCCTGAGATTATTAATATTGGTGACCTGCGCAGGTAAGCTTAACTGAAGGCGAAATCGAACTATATAAGTTGAATGAAAATAAGCAACCAGGTTTCGATGGCATTGTCCCCATTGTGTTAAAGAGGTGTGCGGGTGCTCTGGCAGTTCCTCTTGAATTTATTTTTAATCGCTCTCTTCGGGAAGGTGTTTTCTTGGAAAATTGAAAAATTCTTTCTTAACTCCGGTTTTTAAGTTTGGGTCAAGAAATGATGCAACTAATTTCCGGCCTTTTTCAAAATATCTTTTTGAAAAAATATTTATAAGAAATTGTTTTTTTTTTAAAGGAAATTATTTCCCCCTCTGTAAAATGGCTTTATTGCCGGAAGATCTACTTCAACAAATCTCGCTATCTTTAATAACTATGTGATATATTCGAGAATTCGAGAAAGGTTTCCAGTGTGACGTAGACTACACTGATTTCTCGAAAGCGTTTGATAGGGTAAATCATGTAATTCTGCTATCCAAACTTGGAAACTAAGGTTTTCACTCAAATTTATTACAATGGTTTGGTTCGTATCTCAATGGTAGAACTTAGTATGTGCGTATAAATAATATTAAATAAAATCCTGTGCTAGTTACTTCCGGTGTCCCCCAGGGAAGTCATTTAACACCCCTCCGGTTTTTGGTTCTTATTACGGAATTCCTTAATATTTTAATCATCGTATATGCTTAATGTATGCCGACGATCTCAAACTTTTCTAACCATTAAATCTGTTTTAGACTGTGTTAATCTTCAAAATGATTTATCTAATTTATTTGTTTGGTGTAACAAAAACCATCTTCATCTTAATGTTTCAAATTGTCAAGGTTCTTCTTTTAGCCGAAAAACCAGCCCGTTTATATTCGATTACGAAATTAATGGTAACCCATTAACAAGAGTAACCGAAAAAAAATATCTCGGGGTAATTTTTGACACAAAGTTAACTTTTACTAGTCACTTTGACTACATATTAGCCAAAGCCAGCTCTATGCTGGGTTTTATTTTTAGAAATTCAAAGGACTTTACTGGTCGCTTCACGTTGAAATCGCTCTATTTTAGCTATGTAAGATCTATTTTAGAATACTGTTGCATCGTGTGGAATCCGTATTATAGTGTTCATTCGTTAAGAATTGAAAGGATCCAGAAACGATTCACTAGAATAGCTATCAGGACTTTGCGTTGGAATATCGATATGCCCTCTTACAATTCGTGATGTTTGTTATTAGGGATCCAATATCTGGGGGTTCGGAGGTCATATTTTGAAACAATGTTTGTCAGAGATTTCATTAATTATAAAATCAACTGTCCCTCTTTGCTTTCATTGATTACTTTTAATGAACCTGCGCGAGATTTTCGCTCTTGTTGTCTTTTCTTTGTCCCTTTCCAAAGGATTAATTATGGAAATATGAGCCATTAACACGCTGTTTAAGACAGGCAAACTCCGTTTCTAGTGTTCTTGAATTTAATAGTAGAGATTGTTTTAAGAAAAAATTGTTATCTTTTAAAACTATTGGTGTATTTGATTATTGTTATGATTTTTAGTAGTCAACAAGAGATTTTTATATGTTCTGTTTGATGAATAAATATAAAATATAAAAATAATAATTACTTGTTACATAGTTGTGGAATTTTAGTTTTGAGGTATAGGCCCCTGTAATACCAAAAAGTTCCTGTAGATATGCAATAACCTTAATTTCATTCGCTCACAATATTTTGCTTAGTTTTATTTATTTGAAGAGAAAACTTATTTATTTTATTTTTCTAACTTGTTAAAGAAGAGTATATTTTTGTTACTTTGTTACATTAAAGTTTTTTATCTTAACAAATATTATAGATAAAGTTTTTATATTAACATACATTAATTATGCATATAAAGTTTGCATGGCCTCTTTCGTTTTCATGAAATTACATTTGCCTATAGTTTTTTTTTAGATGAAATTTTCTTTTTTATATCGGATGTTTGGATTTAAGAAAAACCCCGATATAAGAAAGAAAATTTCTTGGATTTTCAGTGTTTCTTATTCCGTGTTGTATTGTATATGTATGTGTCAGTACTGAAACGTCAATACTGAAACGTCAATACTGAAATGTCAATACGAAACTTTTGAAAATAAAATGCACGACTGGATCGTACGACCATACTCTTGTAGCTAACAAATTTAATGTATCTAACCACTGATGCTGTAAGTAGGTACGTAGTCTAGATATCATTAGGTAGATTTTTAAGCCGATGCGATGTAGGTAAGATTAAATTGGTCCTTAGTTAATGAATTGTTGAATAGATAATTCAAGGAGTAGTTACATATGTAGGTAGCTATCTAGCTACAAATGTAATATTTAAATCTGATGGATTTTAATTATGTGAAATGGAAGAGTAATATTAGATATACATATTATATTTACATACATAGGTGGATATAGGTATGTAAATATGTAGGTACATTATAATGAAATGAAGGATAGGTAGTTATATGCATATAATTTATGATAGGTGCAATATTCATACGATTCATGTGATATTTAAAGATATATAAAAGGGTATGAGAGCCTACATAGTACATATATGTAGGTATTCAGTGATGTACCAAAAAATGCTTAAAATTTTATTTGAATTAGGTAGAGATACATGGATGATAAACAGAATAAAATCTTTTTAGATTGCTTATTTGTTAAAGTTCCCATTTGAATTGTTGGATAAATTTGAAAGGTTTTTTAAAAAAGTATTTTTTTATTTAATAAATTTCTTAGAAAAAAAATAATTATATATTTATATAACATTTTAAGTCCAAAAAATCAATTTCTTAAATGTTTGTATTACATAGAAAAATGGACTCCTTAACTCGAAGAGTTTCAATGTTTTTTTTGGAAGAAACTGCAATTTAAAATGGGAATATGTTGAAAACACTATTATGTATCTTATTAATAAGAATGTAAAATTAATGATAGTAAGTGTTTCGACGAGTTTTGCAAAATTATGAAAAATTCAAGTGAATGAATTCGATAAGTCACTTTCAATCCAAAAATGGATAAAATTTTTTTCGAAATTCGAAGTATCTTGAGCAGTTTTCAGAGTTGTCTATAATTTGTGAATTTTTAGTGGTTTTGTTCTAGTTTTGTAATTTTTTTGGTCTATTAAAGTTCTGTTTTTGTGTTAAATGAATTAAAATGTAAAATACAGTTTTTTGGTTGTATTTAGTTTTTTTAGTGTTCTCTTTTTTGTTCTCTATTTTTTTCTTCAAAGTTCTCTTTTCCAATCGTTTTTTGAGTGACTTGTCATTTTTTCTGGAAGTAGCCAGATGGACACCGTAATCCCCTCAGCCGTTTCGCTGAAACCACATATTTCCATAAATGCTTACTGGCAACTGGCACGTTTTTCAATAAATTTGATGGTTTTGTAAAACATCTTAATACACATCGCCGTTCAAGTTCTGAGTAGCTCGAATGGTCCAATAATTTTACCATTCAAAATTCCGGTCCACATTATGCTCGTCCAGTGAGAAAATTCCTTGATGAAGATTACCCAGTGAAGTGGATAGATCGGTCTGGTCTAGTAAAAGAATAAGTCTACTCAAAACCGATTCAAAACTTAGCCGAGCTGCGTCAAGAAATCACGGAGGGTTTTGAAGCCATCACCGATCTTTTTTAAGAAGATGTAAGTATTGCATTGCCGTTGCGTTGGAGGCAAATGGTTTGAACTAATGTAAATAAGCTTTTGAAGTAATTTTTGTTGAAAAATTTAATTTTATTTAAAACTTAAACCAAAATAATTGAAATATAAAAATTACTGATCACACTCTTCGAACTAAACTTAGAAACGAGAAAGCTTAAAGTTTTTTTTAATGAATTACACAACAGTCCACTGAATTAGTGTCATGTAAACATTTTGAGTACTTAGTTGAAAAAAAGAGATTTTTTACTTTAAAGCTGATGCAGGTGTGTTTAAATTTGTAAATGGAATTGTAAGCAGGGTTATTCAAGGTTCCATAATAAATTGAGAAAAATTAAGATTTATAATCAAGGCACTTGAAAGACCGTCACAGGGTGACCTTTTTTTCGATTTTTTTTTCAAATGCCTATAACTCAAAAAATTCTTGGCTACCATTTTTTAAATATTTTTTTGATTACTGTTACAACCTAAGCAATTACCCGTTTTCGTTTCGACTTTGAATTTTTGGACACCCTGTATAGTGCTTAAGCTTTCTAGTAGCTTCTCCATAAAAAAATTAATTAAAAATTGAAAACAAAAAATAAATTGTTCTACTAGAGGTACCAAAAATAGTTTTTCTCATTTATTATCCGCTTGAAATGTTAGCTAGTCTAAATTTGGAATAAGTACTGTTAGGAACCATTTTTACAAAAAGTATTGAACCAATTAATTTCACTTGGTTGAAAAGCTTATTTGCCCAGGAGTGACACACACTGTCGATGATTTTGTCATGGAATATTAAACTGCCGGTCACTGTGCATATTAAAAAAATTAACTAATTTAAAAAAAAAAATGTTTTGCTTTAAATTTCAATGTATACCGCATGGGCTGTAGTAGTCACAATTACAAACAAAATTTTCACAAACTGACAGACTGACAGACAGACATTTTTTGTCGATTACTTTTTTAGGCTTATCTATGATCGTAATGTCATGTTTTATCGTTAGAATTTTTTTTTATTTTTTTACGAATGCATTACTTGCATTATAGTACCTGTAATCGCAAGTAAGAAATGCTTAACCCGTTTTAGATCCTGCGTCCTCCTGTCGATGTAAAAATAAATAGATTCTTCTTCCATGACCGTTCCCGCCTATGGATCCAGGTGGTAATGGTGATGTCTCTTTAGTTTGTATTCATTTAATAATAATGAGGCGAATAAATTTTAGGAGTAGCGGACGGAAGAAGTCAAATAACTTTTAAGCAGGCTTTGATTTATTATTTGATATTACTATATTTACTTGCAATCAGGATAGGTTTCGACAGGTAAATATGCCAATGTTCTTTATGTGAATGAGGCGTGAATTTGTAAGTCTAAAATTGTTCTTCAAAATGTTGCATTTTTTTTAAATACTCTGTTGTAAAGTAATGTAGACATAAGAGCAATGATTATGTACTTAAAACACTAGTGACAAATTATAACTCAAAAATAATGAAAAAGGATTATGCGTTTTCTTTGTTTACGATGGAGAATCATTAATGAAATTAACTAAAACAATATTGATTACACACATGATTGCCTGCAACTTATCAATTTACCTACTTTATTTTGCCCAAAGAAAAATAAAAATAAGTAATTCTATATATCCATAGCTGGTACAAAGAAATGCATAATGATGTCTGACTTTCATACTACACATTGAATGAAACGCCCACATGCGGTTCTTTGAACTATAATCGAAGATTAACATTATTATTCTCCAATAACTTGAATGCGAAGCCAAATTGACAAAATCCGTTTCTTCCAGAAAAGTCTGTTCCATAAACCATCTCCTTTACTTGCCCTAATATAGAACATAATCTATTTCTACATATGGTATATTATTACTGTATTCCTGTTCGAATAAATAGGATTGATTTTACAGAGAAAAAGAACATAATTTTTCCAATTGAATTCTCAAATCAAATTCTAACAAGAGTTTGCAGTCACGAGAATATATGTACGTCGCGTCGGTTTATCGAATAGTTTTGTAGAGGCAACAGGGAAAATGAAAAAAAAAACGTGGTTATTGGAAATCCTTTCGTTCTATAATGTAGGATAATCAAATGAGGGCGTGTTCTTATTCCTGCCATACTCAATCTTCATGCAATGTTCCACTACTATCATCATAGTCATCGTTGCTCGTAACCATCATAATGACACACTCGTATAAGTCCTTGTACCCAGAATATTTTTTTTTTATTGCTTCACAATAGAAAAATTTGTTCCGCAGGATATGCTCCTACTAGTTCAAGAGTTCAGAATGAGAAAAAGTATAAGAAAAAGAATGTCAACCAAACATACGAAAGAAATATTAAAAGCTAGCATCATTATTCATAATGCATAGTCTAACTTGACATCTACAATGTGGTACATCTTTGAAATAGTCATTTGGAGCAGCAAAGTGAGTTTGAAAAATAATGATAGGTTTTCGGAATGCCTCGGTTAGAGTAATGGAATTTGTCACAAGGAATGCCATATCATCAAAGCAGGTGTTGGTGACTAAGTGCTACTGTTCGTTTTAATCGAGAAAAGTAGTTTTTGATGTCCGGATTCCAGTGTTAAGTAAAAGTGTTTTCTTTACTTCTTACAACCTATAGATTTGTCATCTTACTTCAGCTTAGATGCCGAAACAATAATTGGACAGGAATTATTACATACGTCAACGCTATAATTTACCATTACATGGCAAATTTTTTATGTATGAATTTGTGCATCTAACCAACGTTATTTAAAGACCTCTCAGCTTAAACGCCATACATCTATTATTATTTATTAATATTACATTGCCTTGTTCAGATTTTGATATCTTTGTTTATTAACAATATTCAAGCTCTCACAAAAGTAGTTATTAAAACTACTCTAATTTATTTGTAGCAGATTTGTGAATTTTATCGCTTAGTTAACGTATAGGTGCTAATGGTAAATCAATTATTATACCACAGATAAGAATCTAGGTGCGGTTACTTAAATATTTAAGCAATCTTAACTAAATAACTTTCATGAGATATATTAAAAAAAATCTAATAAGGAAGTTATATGTTCGTATGATTTAATATTATATTATAATCTATAGTAGTTCACACGAAGTATATATCAAACCGAGGATATAGAGTTTTGATAGTGATCACACTCTTTTACGTGAACTTAAAAATCTAGTGCTAACTAAGAATTTACGAATTCAAAAATTTTTGTTTGCAATTTGCAAAACTGTCTGAAATGATGATATTGACACTTTAAAGTCAATGGCGCAAAATTTTAAACAGCCTGATGTTAAGGGCTAAGCATGATACTACTTAACAGTTTGGTAATACTAAAGCACTTTACTAATATTTTCCTAATTTTAAATACTTTTTAACTAGCACCATACTAAATCTATTTTCTTAATAAACTACAACTAAAAACGCCTAAAATAGTGCAAGAAAATTAAGCGAACATAACTTTTTGACGTTTGTAAATGTCAAAGTGGCATATGGATTTAGTACGATACTAAAAAAATAGTGTAGCCATTTTGTGATTTTACCTTTAGTAAAATGTTAAGAAGATAGCACGATACTAAACTGGTGTAAAATTGGCAAAATCGTCTTTTTAGCCTAGTATTATACTAAAAATTATTTAAAATATTACTAAATCGACTTAAAAATCTTGCGCCAATAATTTTTTTTTTCTCCCGATTGCAACTTAGTTGAAATTTATCTAGCAATTTATTTTTAACGAATTTAATTAACGTGTTGCAGGTAACTATCATCCGGTGATAGTTCCCGCTTATGCCGCGATTTTAAAGCAGATTCTCGTTTAGTGCACCAGATCGAAAGGCTTTGTCCTTCGCAGGCGGCATTCGATAATTTCGATTATAGTACTATTGCAGTGTTGTAATAGCCGTTTTCTATGATTTCGGGAAAAAATTTGTCTTTCATAGCGAACTGTGGGAATCCCGAGATCTCTGTGGAGATCTTCGTTTCTAATGTACCAAGGTGCGCTTACAAATGATCTTAGGAGTTTATTTTCAAATGTTTGTAAGGTATTTAAATTCGAATCTCGCGTACAACCCCAGAGTTGTATACCGTAAGACCAGACAGGCTTAAGCACCTGCCTGTACAAAATTAGCTTATTTTCGATACTGAGCTTAGAGTGTTTCCCGAGAAACCAGTACATATCTCTGAGTTTATTATTTAACTCTTCGCATTTTTTAACATGCTGTTTCCACTTTAATTTCGCGTCTAGAGTCATTCCGAGATATTTTGCTTCATAAGCAAACGGAACTTGACCCGTATTAACAAATACCGGTAATCTATTAATTTTCTTATACATAAAATCTACATGGACTGATTTTACTTCGTTTAGCGATATCCGCCATGTTTTTGTCCAATCATTGACATTATTCAGAGCTTTTTGTAATTTTGTCGTAGAATCATTTATCGTTTGGCCCACTGCTAGTATTGCAGTGTCATCAGCAAAACGTGGCTACGATAGTGTCTTCTGTTAGAGGTATATCACGTGTAAATAATAGGTACAATATTGGACCTAAAACACTTCTCTGTGGTACCCCACCCACTATTTCTTTGATATCCGAGTAATCGTTTCCATGTCTTACTCTAAAAGTCTATTTTCTAGATATGCTTTTAGAAGCGTATAAAGTGCTTTAGGCAGAATTTGTCTTAATTTAAAATTTAGGCTTCCGTGCCACACCCTATCAAAAGCTTGCGACACGTCTAGGAGAGCCGCCGAACAAATTTTCTTTTCTTCAACAGTTTTCTCAATGACGTCAGTGATCCTATGCACTTGGTCAATTGTCGAATGCTTGCTTCTAAGTCCGAACTGATGTTCAGGTATTAGGTGCTTTTCTTCTATTATAAGCTGTTGGCGCAGAAGTAATATTCTTTCAAAGACCTTAGATATTACGGGCAGAAGCGAAATGGGTCTATAAGATTTCTTAGCATCTGATAGTTTTCCTGGATTGAAAACCATTATAACTTCCACATACCTTCCATTGGCTCGGAACGTACTTTAGCCGTACAGTGGCATTTATTATATAAAGAAGATTACATAACCCCTTGCGAGGAAGCATTTTGAGAACTTCGGACGTAATTATGTCATATCCCGGAGTTTTCTTATACTTAAGCTAACAGGGTATTATTTCTGTTATGTAATTTTCGCTTGAGTTAGAACTTATATTTAAATTTTCGTTGAGTACTTGCCCATTAAAAGGTTTAAATGTGTTCTCCAGGTAATCCGCGAAAACGTTTGCTTTCTCTTTGTGGCTTTTTGCCCATTCGTTTTGATCATTATTAATCGGAGGCGCTGGGAGCTTTGGTTTCTTCGTTACTTTAATAGCTTTCCAGTGTGGGTAGTTGGATTCTTTTCCTGCTGTCAAGCTTTCAAGATAATTTCCAACTTCAGAATTTTTGAATTCTGCTATCGTCTTTTTTAGTAAATTGCACAAGCGATTTAAATTTACCTTGTGTTGAGGAGCTCGAGTTTGCTGCCATTTCTTACGTGCTTTTCGTTTCTCTTTTACTAAATCTTTTATTTCCTGCGGATATTTTAGGTTTTTAAAGCGCGGCATTTCTCTTTGGTACGGGGTGTTTTTCCATGCGGCTTGTTGTACGATATTGACGAAGTTATCTACTGCGTCTTCAAGTTCGAGAGGCGTTTGTAGTGAAATAATTAATTCAACGTTATCCTCTATATCTTTCTTAAAACCTTCCCAGTTGGTTTTCCCATTGGTAAGCGTGATTGGTTTTTCATTTTTAACAAGATTTTCGCTCATAGTGAGAATAACAGCAGAATGATCTGAGAAATGATCAAAGCTTTCTGTTATGCTAATTTTATTTGAGGGTATTCCTTTGACCACAAAAAAAAAAATCAATAAGGTCAGGTATTTTCGATGGATCAGTCGGCCAGTAAGTCGGGTTGCCAGTCGAATGAAAATCGCAATTATTTTCCATTACCGCTTCGTAGAGCATTCGATCCTTTTGAGAAATAACTCTAGATCCCCAAAAGCTGTGCTTCGCATTAAAGTCACCACCAAGAATAAAATTTTGTTTAAGTAACTTTAACGCGTTCATAAATTAATTCTTTTAAATTTTACATCGTGGAGGACAGTATATGGAAGATACATTCAGTACAACATTCTGAGTTCTAACATGTACACCGATTAATTGCATTGGTTCAGCCTCTATTTTTGGGCCTATCGTGTGTTCGATGCATTCTTTTATAAATAAAGATGCCCCACCTCTTGCTTTGTTCGACGGATGAGTTGATAAATAATTTGAACGAAATAAAACAATATATCCATCAAAGAATCGCAATTTCATTGAAACATTTACCAACTTTTTATTGTCCTGCAAATTGTAAAAAAAACTAATCATAAATCTCTAATATTTTTGTTATAAATGGGAACTACCCTTATCTCTGTTTGCAATAAATAATATTGGATTTGCAATCCGTTTGAATGAGTGGTAGATTTAATTTGGTTATGTTTTGGACGTAAATTGAAACTTATTGAAGTAAAACTTCTTATGTGGTGTTGGGGGAAAAAAATGTCTATGGACCTGTCAAACCGACAACACGACACGGCACTTGTGTACCCACAATATTGTTCTTACTTTTAATGGTTTTCTCTGTTCTATTAATGTGTGTGATGCTAAAGTATCTTCTTCGTAGTTTTATATTTATACGTAGTATTATAATGAGTAATAATGTAAAATTGCTGTACCATAACTCAAAGTTCGAACGACGCTACGGTGAATTGACCTTCGTACAATTGGAAGACATGCTCGTTATGGGAGATGTATTATGCAGTTACGGGGCCGGTATCAAAAAATTTCAACTTCGTTGTTCGTTGAAAAAATTGTTCCAAATTAGGGAAGTTTTACTTCTGGCGTAGGTGCATAAGTACACACACACTTTTATATATACTTAGTTTCTAGTTTTTGACAATATCACACCAAGTGACTGGAATTTTTAATAACATATGAAAGGGGATTTTATTTTTCCATTTCGTCTTTATGGCATAGCTGATTTTCTTTATTCTGAAAGCTGATAAATTTATTTAAAAATAAAGTGGACGACTGGATCGTACAAACTTGATCTTGCTAACAACTTTAGTGTTACTTACTGACGCTCTTGGTATGTAGCTAGCATATAATTATCCTATGCACGTTTAAAGCCGATGTAGGTAAGATTACCTTGATTTTTGGTATAATGAAATGTCGAATGCATGATTCAAGGAATACATAGCTACTTACCTACAAATGTATATTTAAATGGATTTTAATTATGTAAAGTATGAAGGTAATATGTACCTACCTATATACATATATGGAACCTAGGTATGTAAATATATACACACATTTTTGTATATAATGAAAATGAGTGGTGTATAGGTGGGTGAAAATCGTTTTTTAAACTTATAAAAAGTGCCAAAACTATCACTGTAATCAATTTTTCGAAAGAAAGAAAAACACCATTCGATGTCAAAGATTAATGAAAATTTTATAAAAAAGTATCTCGAAAATTTTAGGACGGATTTAGATAAAATCTTGTTTTTTATTTTTAGTTTCTTGAAAACAAATTGTTTTTAAAATTTTGGTATGCAGTTTTTTAGAATTTATTAATATACATGTGATTATAAAATTTAAAACAATTTTTTTGGACCAGTTTTAAAAATGTTGATTTTTGAATAAAAAAAGTTTTAAAAATTAATTTTAATTAGAAAAAAAAGTTATTGAAAATTTTGATATGCAGAACCAATGTACCGTTACCGAGAAAGCCAAAAATTAAAAAAAAAGTTATTTGAAATGTACCATTAATAGACTTTTCCCGTAATTTTGGTTTAGATAATATGATAACATTTTTATCAAAATCGTTTTAGCCGTTTTCGAGAAAAATAAGATTTTACTAAACGATTATATGGCAGGTACCGTTATTTTTAAGCCTAAAAATAAAATTTCAATTTCCCCTCTGAGGAATGCCAAAAGAATCACACACACCAAATTTGAAGGCAATCGCTTAAGCCGTTTAGGCTGTAGCTCGTTATACATACAGACGGACAGATTGACAGACAGACGTTTTTTGCCGATCACTTTTAAAGGCTTCTCTATGATCGTAATGTCATGTTTGATTATTAGAATTTTTTTTACGAGTGCATAACTTGCCTTATTAGTACCTATAATCGCAAGTAAAAAGTGAAGAGTAACCTACTCGTGCCGATCAAGCGAGCAATCTCTGCCCCAAATCGCAATATAGATTGCTCTTGCCATAAATCAATATGTTAATGTGAGTAATAGCTGTACATTTGATTAAAGCGAAACATAATTCATATAATATCCAGATAAGGAAAGACAATAGGTATAGGCGTGTCCCATGTACAAAAATCTACTATCTGATTCATATTTTAAGTGCTACAACAAATTTCTAACGAGCGCTGAAATTTTTGGTCGACATTTTCAGGAACTATAACGTGTTGTTTTAAAATTCAGAGAGAAATCTTGTCTCATTAAGGGATTTAGGCAGTAAATTCAACATTGAGTGCTCCCTGAGATTTTATTTGCGTGGGACTGAGCTAATAAAATGATGACATCTCTTTTGGCTTTATACATATTTTTATCGTAGACGCAACTATACCTTCACACTGAACTTATGTATTTATACTGACAGAAAAAAATTAAATTGTTTATCCTTAAAATAGATTCAGACACAGAAAGATGAATAACGTGTTCTTTTCATATGAAACATTGAAAACAAAGCCTGATACATGGAAATAAGAAATTCAACTTAAATTACATTTTATAAATTATTTATTGATTTCAAATAGGAAAGAAATTATAAAAATACTGAATATATTAGGAATTTGCAATATTTTGAGATTCTTACATTATGTCAGTAGGTACATACATACGGATGACGGGTACATAAATTACCACATTGAACATAAAGTCACAATTAATATTTGTGGCCAAAAATTCGTTATTTACGATATATTTTCGTGATTTACAATTATTCTGATAAAGTTAAAATTTGGGAAAAAATAGGCATGATTTGAATATAATATTTGGTGATTTATATAAATTACTAAATCAGTGATTGTAAATCTTTCAATATTTATCGCAAATTATAAATATTATAATTAATCGGTTTTGGTGAATTTATTCTCCTAAGGTTTATACATTGCGCTAGAACAAATCGTAGTATGCTAATAACTAGTGTCCGGCCGAAGTTTCGGCCACATTCGGTTAAAAAACCTTCATTCGGCTAAACCTTAGGCTTCGACCAAAGTAGACCGAAGTTTTGGCCGAAGGTTTATTTTATGGTGAATTTTCGACTTGATCATACTCCATTTGAAGAATAGCTTATATATGTTATGACCTTATACAAGAAAATAATAAATTATATTTTAACAAAACAACTTTTTATTAATTTAAAACACAAGTAATAAAGAAGTTGTTCAGTTAAGACGTTAACTGCAAGAAGACACCCCATTAAGTATATAATGTAGACTATCAATATGCACATGTATAGCAAAACGTATCTCTTTCTTATTGCAGTAAATTCAGATGGTAATTTAATATGGCAGTGGTGCCTAGGCAGCAAAATTGTCCTTGATTTCAATAATATGTTTCTTGAGAGAACCTTTGCTTTAAGGAATGCTTATGTAGAGGAATATTGGGCTTATAGCCCATACATTTATCTACGGCCAATTGCTTTTAAATATTTATCTCCCCCTCACACAAGGGTCTCTGGTAAACAACAACTTATGAGCTATTTGTTTTGAACTATTTCAATGAAATATTAATATGTGGACTTTGGAGAATTCTTAAAAAGTGATTCTCATCGGATTTATTGGTCTTTATGATGATTAAATGAAAGCAATTTTCATTTTATTTTCCCATGGTTGCCGTCTTCTTCAGGGGTGTCTTTATTTACAAAATACAAAATTAAAAAGACGTATAATGTTTGAATATATAAAGGGTCCGCCAAATAACTTCTTTTTTTTTTGAAAATGCTATAAAAAAATCTACTGAATATTTTCACAAATTTCTTTTTTTATTTGAAAGTACAATCTTTCCGGTTAATAACAGAAAATAATTTCATTCAAATGGCTGCCTCGGCTGGCCATGCAGTAGCCTACACGATCGGTCCAATTTTTAAGCACATTATCGATTGTGTGCAGCTGTATTTCACCAATGGCTTCACGAATATTGTCCTTTAAAGCGTCAATTGTCTCTGGCTTGTCGGCGAAACACTTATCTTTTACGGCACCCCACAAATAATAGTCCAAAGGTGTCAAATCGTAGCTCCGAGGTGGCCAAACGACATCAGCTCTGCGGCTGATAATGCTATCTTCAAAAACAGGGCGCAAAACATCGAGTGTAGCTTCGGCTGTGTGGCACGTAGCGCCGTCCTGTTGAAACCAAATATTGCCAATATCCTCCTCTTCAATTTTTGTGAACAAAATTCGTTCAACATGGCCCGATAACGATCGCCATTGACTGTAACGGCCACTCCTTGCTCATTTTCGAAGAAAAATGGCCCAATTATGCCTCTGGACCAAAATCCGCACCAAACAGTGACTCGTTTTGGGTGTATCGGCTTTTCAATGTATGCGTTCGGGTTTTCTGTGCCCCAAATGCGACTATTTTGCTTGTTTACATACCCGCCAAGATCAAAAT
This sequence comes from Philhelius pedissequus, assembly GCA_910595825.1. NCBI lineage: Eukaryota > Metazoa > Arthropoda > Insecta > Diptera > Syrphidae > Philhelius > Philhelius pedissequus. The sequence goes on along the minus strand of OU343161.1, from coordinate 172,342,554 downwards.
GAGCTTCATCTGAAAAGATGATTTTTTTGGCAAAATCGGCAACTTCTCTAAGCCGATCGCAGGCCCACTTAGCGAAGCGAAGACGCATTGGATGGTCAGTTGGCTTCAACTCCTGAACCAATTGGACTTTGTATGGCGTCATACCAAGGTCTTTATGCAAAATTCGTCTCAATGATGTCTCCGAAATGTTCAATTGTTGAGAACGACGGTGAATTGATGTTAATGGCGCTTCACGCACACTTTCTGCCACAGCAGCAATATTCTCGGGTGAACGAACTGTTTTTGGCTTTTCACGCTTTGGTTTATCGATGAGGATGCCAGTTTCTTTCACTTTTTTCACAAAATAACGAACATACGGAGCTGATGGTGCTTCTCTTCTTCCAAAATCCGTAGGCAATTTTCGCACACATTCTGCAACATTACCATGATTTTCAAAGTAATGTCGCAATATTTCCCAGCGTTGTTCAAGCGTATGCACAACCATATTCGTTCGGACCCGTTATATACAAGTAAGCGAAGAAAATATGACTTATATAACGTTAAATTTTAAGATTGCACCAAGCTAAACAATAATTTGATTAAAATATTTAAAAAACAGATTAAAAAACAGATTAGGAACACTTCTTATTTGAAGATTAGTCTAGGTTTAATGATATTTACTGTCAGAAACTAAGGAACAGTAAACGGCTGATATATTTTTTGCGGTTCATATTATTTTTGTTGTTAATTATATGCAGTGTCTCTAGTGCAGTGATTCTTAACCGGTGCTCCGCGGAGCACTAGTGCTCCGCAAGATTGTCGCAGGTGCTTCGCGAAACGAAAGCTAAACTCATATAGTATAAAAAAATATACATATAAATTTATTAGAACAAACTTTCAAATATATGTATATGCGGTATGTACTTAGTTATGAACAAAAATTTAAATCAAGCAGGCTGCATTTCAAATATATGTACATATATGCGGTATGTACTTAATTCAAACAAAAATTTAAATCGAGCAGGCCGCATTTCAAATATACAAAGTACATGCAGTAGTACTTAGTTATGAACAAAAATTTAAATCAAGCAGGCTGCACAAAAAAATTCTGATCAAATAATATGAAATATTTTAGTGTTGTGTTGGACGTAAACCAATGTGTTTTCAATAATTATTTGATTAAATTTGTGCCAAAAAAGTGAAAAAATTTATTTCAGTAAGTATATTACGTTATAATTGTAAATTAACATAAATTTAAAATAAAAAATTAAATAAATATGTGTACATACATATTTATTGTATTTATTTATTTAAATAAACTTAATATCAATCTCCTATGTTTTCATAAACTTAATTTTCTTATTCTGCATTAAACACTTTCGAAAAATACCTCTATTTACGCGTATATATATATGTATGTACTTATTCTTATTCCCAATTTATTTAGCCATGGACAAGTTCTTGAAACGAAAATGTAATTTTGAGAAAAATATTAATGATGGACCAAGTACAAGTCGGAGTAGTATTAATAGTGGTAATACAGAAGATGTGTCAACATGTAATAAAATAAGGAAGACTTATAGACAGTATTCTGACGAATACATCAGTTTGGGATTTACATGGACCGGTGAAAAGGAGTGTCCAATTCCTAAATGTGTTGTATGCGGTGTAGAACTGTCCAATAGTGCTATGTTTCCGGCTAAATTAAACCGACACCTTACTACTACCCATGCTAATCTTGTTTCAAAAAATAAGGATTACTTTAAAAGGTTATTGGGCATGCAAGATAAGCAAGCAAAACAATTTAAATGTGCTATGACAATATCTGATAAGGCGCAAATTGCATCATACAAGGTAGCCGAGTTAATTGCATTGAAACTAAAACCACATACTATAGCAGAAAGTCTAATTTTACCGTCATGTTGTGAAATAGTCAAAATCATGTTTGGAGAGGATGCAATAAATGAGATTATGAAAATTCCCCTATCTAATGATACAATAAAAAAAAGAATAAAAGACATGTCACTTGATATCGAGGAAACGGTTAATAATAAGCTTTCAAAGAAATTTTTTGCTTTGCAAATAGACGAATCTGTTGATATTAGCAGTAAAGCTCAATTACTTGCATTCGTTCGGTTCATTGATGAAAATGAAATAGTTAATCCATTTCTTTGCTGCAGAGAGCTTACAGGACATACAAAAGGAAAAGATATCTTTAATTGTATTACTACATATTTAGAAAAATACCAAATATCCTGGGATTTCTGCGTTGGAATTTGTACAGATGGATGTCCATCAATGGCAGGATCTATTAAAGGATGTGTTACACTTGTGAAGGAAAATAATCCAAATATCATATCTACACAATGTTTTTTACATCGGGAAGTTTTAGTTTCAAAAACATTGCCAAACACTTTAAAATATGTTTTGGATGAAGTGGTACAAATAGTAAATTATATTAAATCAAGGCCTCTGCAGGAACGCATTTTTAAACAGCTTTGTATATCTATGGATGCTAAGTATGAAAGTTTGCTATTGCACACTGAAATAAGATGGTTGTATCGCGGTAAAGTCCTATGTCGTTTATTAGAGCTCAAAGATGAATTGTTGTGTTATTTCCGAAATGCCGCTGTGGATAAATTTGCAAAAAATTTTGAAAATGATATTTGGTGTGCCAAATTGGCATATTTAGCTGATATTTTTTAATACTTAAATTCAGTAAATACAAGTATTCAAGGTAAAAATGAGAATATTTTAACAGCCACGGATAAAATACTGGGATTCAATAAAAAAATATTGCATTGGAAAAATCGAATAATAAAAAACAATACGCTTGATATGTTTCCTTCAATTCAAACTAAAAATGTCGCAGATATTATTCCTGCCGTAATAGAACATCTAACAATATTGGAAGAAAAAATCGAATGTTACTTCCCATCCCTTAAATTAGAATCCTATGACTGGATACGAAATCCGTTTGGGACATTTGAATTTTCTAATTTGGAACTGTCTTTACAAGAAGAAGAAGAAATTATTTCCTTGTCTACAGATCGATCTCTGAAGATGGAGTTCACAAAATTGTCTAATTAACCATTTTTTGATTTCCGTCCAAGATGAATACCCATCTTTATCTAAGAAGGCAATCGCAATATTATTACAATTTGCTACATCATATCTCTGCGAACTTGGATTCTCAACATTAACAAATATAAAAACTAAAAAACGAGAAAGACTTCTCGATTTAGAAGAGGAAATGAGGGTAGCAATATCTTTTATTAGACCCAACATTGGCGAAATATGTAAAACTCACCAGGCTCAAATATCCCATTGAATTTGTATTATATTTTAAGTCATTTTGAATTTGTAACAATTTAGTTTTGTTAAATATATTGAATATATTTTATTTTTTGTATATTGTAGTTATTTGAGTTGAATAAATAAAAAAATAAAATACAAATTACTAGAATCAATGTTATTTGGTAAGGTGCTCCGTGAAGGTTTCATGTAATTAGAAGTGCTCCGTGAGCTCGAAAAGGTTAAGAACCACTGCTCTAGTGTGTAACGTTTAGATGTATGTTTTTCTGTTGCAAGGATTTCCACTCCCTCGAAGTTTGGTGTGTGACCGGTTGATACCTGTGAAAAGCCAGTGCCGTCTTCTCAGAACTTTTTAGGCGAATATCTGACTTGTGGTATGCTATTATTTGCCGAATTAGTTTTCATTTAATCATCATAAAGACCAATAAAGCCGATGAGAATCACTTTTTAAAAATTCTCCAAAATCCACATAAAAACCAACTTGGTCAAAACTTCTAAAAAAAAAAAATTAAAATTGATACCTATTAGTTTAATGTGTTTTTATTTTTGAAAATTTAATTTATCCCGTTAGATTGTTTATTGGATGCATACATTCCAGAAAAAACTTCAAAAAAATATTTTTTTTTCACTTTTAGTCAATCGTTAACGGAAATTCTTGTTAGTTGTTAAAGCTTCGGCTTCGGTCGAAGGTTGTTTTTTAGCCGAATATTCGGCTTCGGCTAGAAATCGACGCAGCCGAAGCAACTAAATTGATTCAGTGCTTGTGCTGTGAATAAATTATATAAATACTTACCTACATACCTCCTTCAATAACCATATTCATTACATCCAAACTAAGCCAAATAAAAATAAAAATAAAAAAAAAACAACACAGTGCAGCGAGTAAGTCCCACCTTTCCTGTCCCCTTCACATATCACAGTTACATTAGCTGATCGTTGTTGGTACTGTGTGGATATTACACATAGTGCATGCATCGATTAGAATAATGTGATGTCGGATTGATAACTGTCTGATTTTTTCTTGTTAACAAGGGGCGGCTAAATGCAATTTATCACTAAGGCATAACACAAGTGACAAATTGTTATTGAAAAGTTCAAATTGGGAACTCGAACTAACATTCAGTTTAGATAATTGTTTGGCTTACGTTTTTAATAGTTTTTTTTTAATGTTTAAATGGTTAGGAAGTTTAGTGTCGACTATAGCAACATTCGTGGACTTAGAATAATTTTGTGTGCCGCTTATGTCCACACTGTGAAAAAAAAGCCAGCTGTTTTGGCACTGAGTGAGACCCAAATAGGTGAAAATTCTGATCAAACGGAATTTTATTTGTTTGGGTATAACTTTGTGCCATTATTCTTTTCCCACCACGGTCTCGCCGTTTACATTAGAAATGATGTTGCGTACCAACTTCAACCACAATATGGTTTGTGCTCAAACACAAATTTTGATTTCATGTGGTTTAAATTCAAGGTAAATAAGCACATCATAAACGAATTTGACGCTCTGTCCGACTCCATTCAAAGAATTGTTTCACATCACAGTGACGTAGACTTCAGCGAAAATATGATAACAAATTTAATTCTTCACGGAGTGAGAAATTTTATCCCGAATAGGGTGAAATCTATCAAACCGAAAGAAAATGCATGGTTTGATTCGAGCTGTAAAGAGGTTATTAGGGTTAGAGAAGTAAGTTTCCGGAGTTATAAAGCCAACCCCACTGAGGAAACCCGGAAAAAGTTTCAACAAGCTAGAATCACTTGCAACGTTCACATTCAAAGAACTAAATTTTTGCATGACCAAAAATTAATTAAAAAAATACTGCAATGTCCCAAAGGTAGTTAAAATTTTTGGTCGTTTGTAAAAATATTCGAAATTCAACTTCGTCTTCGGTTCCAACGCTCGACTTTAATGACACCCCTTTTGACAGCTCTCGTGAAAAAGCCATTTTGCTAGCAGCGCAGGCCGCTGTTCATTCGACGCGTTATAACTCCTCCAGTACTTGAGAGCGTAAACGATTTTATGGGACGAATCTTCTTTGGCACTCGTGCTGTTGCTAGAGTCCTCAAGGACCTTCATATACACAAATCCGCTGGCCCGGATAGTATCCCCCCATCGTTCTGAAGAGGTGTTCTTCAACGCTGGCAAAACCACTACGTATGCTTTTCCATCTGTCCTACCCTACAGGTATTTTTCCGAGTGGATGGAAAACAGCATTTGTCCAGCCTGTCCCTAAAAAAGCTGAGTATTCTTCACCCTCTAATTACCTTCCAATTGCACTTACGTCCCTTCTTTCCAAGGTCATGGAAACGCTGATTAATTATCAGCTTAAGAAATATCTTGAAGAACGAAAGCTCCTTAATGACCGGAAGAATGGCTTTCGTAGCAATAGGTCTACTGGTGATCTGATGGTATATCTCACCGAACAGTGGCACAAATCTTTACATCGTTTTGGAGAAAGTAAGATTATTGTGCTTGATATTTCAAGCGCATTTGATAGAGTTTGGCATCAAGCTCTCTTATCGAAAATGCGTGCATTTGGTATCGATGAATCTCTTCTTCGTTGGATTAGAAATTACCTTTCGGACCGTTCAATATAAGTTGTATTGGACGGTTTGAAGTCTGATATTCACAAAATAAATGCTGGTGTGCCCCAGGGCTCCGTATTGTCTCCGACCCTTTTTCTCATTTTTATTAATGATCTCTTATCTGGAACTTCTAATCCACTTAATTGTTTTTCTGACGGTAGTACCTACTCTCAGCTTTTCATATTCGTTTTCACATGCACCTCCTTGTTCTTCGGATGTGTAACTGCAACAGTAGCGTATGATAAGCTCATTAAATTCTGATCTTGACAGCATTGTCCAATGGGGAATAAAAAACCGCGTAGAATTTAATGCTTCAAAAACACAGTGCTGTCTTCTGTCGTTAAAGCAGAACCCGACCCCCATGCCGCTATCCATAAGCGGCACTTACATTGAAGAAACCTATAACATTTCAGTCCTCGGCATGTGCATCACAGACAACCTCTTGTGGAATGAACACATATTTGATGTCGCCAAAAACGCTGCAAAGTGCTTGGGCTTTCTTCGAAGATGCAAGAAATTCTTTTCTCCGTCTGATCTGGCTGTAATCTATAAGGCCTTCGTTCGTTTAAAAAGCTGGAGTATAACTCGCACATTTGGGCAGGAGCTAACAAAACTCATTTGATTCCCTTAGATAGAATTCAAAATAGAGCTCTAAGAATGATTGGCGATAGAACTATAGTGGATACATTCACATCTCTCGAACATCGTCGTAATGTTTCAAGTATTTCGCTATTTTATCGCTATTTTAATAAACAGTGTTCTAGCGAAGAAGCCAGTTGCATTCTTCAATTCAAGCCAGTTGCATTCTTCAATTCAACCGTAATACACGCGCTTCTAGGAATGCTCATCAGTTTACCCTTAAGCCCAATTTCGGACATACTGTCAAGTACAGAGATTCTTTCTTTAGTAGTACAACACGTATGTGGAATGTTTTACCAGGCTCTATTTTTCCCCCTCATTTTGATATTCTGAACTGCAAAACCAATGTACATCGGTATCTCCTATTTAAGCCTTCCCTTTTTTTCTAAGGCTGGCACTGTGCTTGTCATATTAAGGGTAGCCAAAACCCTTTAGTGCGTGTTAATTATAAAAAAAAAAATAGAAAAAACACTCATCACAGTTGAGTTACTTTATCAAATAAGTCTAAATAGTGCACAACTTGCCTTTGTCTTCTTTTGTGTTCAACTTGTGTTCAATTTTTTGTAAGCTCTCCTGCACGGTTGCCGTTTTGGTAGGATTCTACCAATTCTACTCAATTCAATTTGGTAGGTTTTTTCCACAAATCAAACAAAACAATACTTTTTAACAATAAATTGATTAATCTCTACATAGTTTCTTTAAAGAAGAACAATTGTAACCAGAGACTAATTGAATCGATTAATTGTGTAAATTGACAGATTAAAATAATATTACTTGCATTCGGTTATTCAAGCTTTCTAATTGTTTAGCATACAAAAATATGGATTTGTATTTTATCAACATAATTGAATATGGACACATTTTCGGCGTGTTAAATACGAAATGAAAATTAAAAAATTATGTATAATAATACATAATTGAAAAAATCCACGTAGGTTTTGGAATATCAAGAAAATAACACCTTAAAATGTGTTATCAGATCGTGAAGTATCTATTGTAACCTTGGTATCTGCTTTTTCAAATGGAATCTTTTTAGATTTTCTAAAAACAATTTGGGCGCTAAGATGGAAATTAATCAGTTCTTGGCAAAAAATTGGCCAAGCTTAAATCGGCATATCTCATACACGGCTCCACGGATTTTGACCAAAGTTTTTATATAGGAGGTCCTTCAAATTCTAAATAATACTGAATACCAAAATTTTCAAAAAATTTGTTGTTTTTTTGATTTTTGAAAAAAACTATTTTTTTAAAATTCAATATTTTTTTTTTGAAATTATATTTTGGAATTTATGTTGTTAAATGCTTATACATAATTGCCAAATTATTATTATATTATTAAAGATTTTTTGTATATATTAGTGAAAGCTTTACTTGTGGACATCTCCAATAAGTGGACAATTCCCTTAAACGGACACATTTTCGGGAACAAGTTTCTTTTTTGAATTTCTCATACAAATTACTTTCCACTAAAGGGACACTCGACACTCTTATAAGCGGACGTGGTAACTAGGGGGGTTTAATTTTGAAATTATATGGTTCCATTTTTTGATCGCTTTTCCTTTCCTTTGGTAGGTTTTCCATTGAGTTGGTAGGTTTCTTTTTGAAAACCAATTACAATAAAGATTTTGGTGAGCAACAATTATCTTTTTTCACAACTTTAATAAAAATTAAACAAATTAAAAATAAACTTTAGGTAAGCCTTTTTTAAGTGAAAGAATAAATTAAAATTAAATTAAAATATTAAGCATCTGTAATTATTGCATTATTTATTTATTTCACTGCCACTAATCATTTGGAAATAAAATGTTCACGAAATTCTACGAAACTTACATTTCAAAGATTTATAAAGGAATGAACAAACATGAAAACACCATGAAAAAGTTCTAGATATGTATGGGGCTTACTAAATTAGCGGTAGATTTAACAAAAATTGGTTGTAGATCTGAATGCATGTGTTGTGGATTTTACAAGTTTTGATGTTCTTTTCCCTGAAAATTCAAATTTTTAAGACTTACATAACTTATTGTAGTTTTGATAACCTGTTGTAATAACTTTAAAAAATTGATTTATAATTCACACTTTTGCGATGTGAATTTTACAATTTTATACATGTAGATTTAACAATCATGTGTTGTGGCACTCTTAGACCAAATAAAATCTTATAATTACAATTACAATCAAAACTGACAACGAGCTGTAAATTTTACAACACCAAATTAAGATCATTTTGACAAGTTTGTTTCAAAAATGAAAGCAAATACGATTAAACTTGCAAGTAATTGTGAATATGAACGCATTTGTTGTTAAGCATACAAATTTGTACTTAATTGTAAATCTTACTACTACATTTTGTAAAATTTATAGCACAGATTTTTTTTTATTGTAATACTATATCCAGTGGTACTCCAATTTAACTATAAAATCAAAAGGAAATCATTCATCGCACTCTATTTAAAATCTAGTAAACTCTGCACTCCAAAAATGTTTAAGACATTTTTGTTACTCTCTAAAAGAGGCTACTCAAATAAAACGGGTAGCAATTACTACCAAATAGTTTATCGTATAGAATATTTGAAATATTAAAAACTATTTCCCTCTTTAATGATTTCTTTCCTGAACATGTTTTTTTTTGTGTAAAACTTTACTAGAAACTAAAACTAGAAGTCTACTGACTATTTCTTAACAATTTCAATAAAATATAAATCGCTGAAGCATTCGCCTCAAAGTCAGCTATTTATATACCTACCTACCCTAAAAAACCATTCCAAAAGTCTCCATAAGAAATTCATTAAACAATATCCTGTTTGGCATTTTTCTTTGTTCTTCTTCTATTTTTTTTTTTCGCATACATTATATACAAATACGTATCGTGGGGTAAACAGCACTATAAATGAAGAAGGAACTTGGGTGTTATTTTATTTCTTTAACTTTATTCGACCGCCTACAACCCAATTCCTTATCATTTTATTATTTTGTACATAAGCCTCCTAGTTACGAGTCCGAACAAGTCACAATGACTATCGATTACAAAAATAAAATGGCAAAATAGGGATTTTCCAAGGACATCATATCAGAATCAGTGCTGTATTATCCATAATGCCAGGGTGGAAATATCTATGAGCGCGGCCGGTCTCTAAGGGCCGTGACATAAATAATTGCAAATTAATAATTTTATTTTACTAGAGAACTTTTTAAGCTTAATATACATGGTGTAACAGTTTAATTAAAAGCGTTTTTTTGTTATTTGTTCCATAGTTTTATATCTACATGAAATTCGCTTTAGATTCAGATACAAAGGAAAAAAGATTCAAAGATAAGAAAATATCTAAACCTAAGGTGCATGGTTGTGATATTAATGAAATACTTAATGATTAAACACAAATTAGCAGCAGGTATGTAAAAAATTGGTATAAATCTATTAAATTTTGAATCTGAAAAAAATGATAAATTTATTTTTTTTTAAATGATAACATTTTTATTTCTTAACTTCCTGGTATCAGATGAATTAATTCTGACCACATTTAAAAACTAAAAACTTAAAGGCTTTATTTAAATCTGATGGAAGCAAAAACTTTATATTTTCTTTTTATTTTTGCTAAGATATAATGAACATCCTCCGGCACATAGGAGAAAATTCAATTCGGTACAATAGAAAACTTATACCTAAAGTTGCGATTGCGACCCGTATCGTCCTTACTTGAAGTAGCCACAAATTTTATTTGAGGTGAGTAAGAGACAAATCTCTTATTTTACTTTTTTTTTATTGTCCGTGTGTTGGGGGGGGATTAAACTAATAATATGAATACATAACCCCATAGTATTTAAAAAACAAAAAACCCCACCGAATTTTCTTTAGTATATTGCGCTTAATATTATTAATAAAAAATAAACTTACATAAAACTGATATAACAATTCTATGGAGACTGTTCATAACAGCATAATTAAATTTTTTTTTCGAAAATGATTTAATTATGCAGAATTATTTTTTAAAAAAATCAATTTTCGTTTGGTCTTAACAGCATAACTATAAGAAAACTGGTTCCAAAGATATTCAATGATCCTAACCACACTTAAATCCGTTTTCTAAAATAATGTTTGACAATAATGGTATAACTCAACTTGTGCTGTTTTGACTAAACAAAAATGTTTAAATTTAAATCGTTGTATGATCAAAACAACATAACTCAGTTTCTTTACATTTAACTTGCGATATAAAGGTAATATGTATAATGTATATGGCAAGTTATGGATTCGTAAGTAAAATCAAACTCGAGGTCTTGATCAAACTTAACGTTAAGATGATGAAGAACACCAAAAAAGGGTGTCCCGCCATTCCATGTCTATCCGTCTTCGAGTTTATAGCCTAAACGGTTGAATGAATTTGCTTCAAAGTTGGTACATATTGTTTTTTCGGTAAAGTGCCGAACTTATTTAAATTTTTGTTAAATGAAAAATAAAGGATTTTTGTCAAAAAGAAAAACCTTTTTTTTATTCAAAAACGGGTCCAACGATTTTTATGAAAAATAAGACGCACGTACTTACTCCTATGTCCGATTACATTATATGCAAAATATTCTTAATAGAAAAATATTTGTATGTATTTTTAAAGTCGTTCACTTAATTTTTTAAATAGGTAAAAAAATTCTTAATTTTTTTCTAAACAAAATTGGTATGAACATTTTAAATATTTAATTATATAAATTCAAAAATTAAATTTCAGAAAAAATCGTCCACCCGTTTTCGAAATATTGAATTTTCACAAAAAAAAATATTTTTTTTTAAATCCAAAAAAACTATTTATCGAAAATGAAATGCAGTACTATTTAAAATTTGAAGGAGCTCCTGTATAAAAATTGTAATCGAAATCCGTTGAGCCGTTTATGAGAAAATCGAAAATCAATAAAATGGATGTATTTCAGGTACCGTTAATAACAAAATATAAAAAAAAAAAATGTTTGGCCAAAATGTAGAGCATACCCAAAGTAGTACACACTCCAATTTTTATCAAAATCGTTAGAGCCGTTTTCCAGATAATTAAGATGGTAGAAAAATTTGGATGGCAAGTACCGTTATTTTTGGGACTAAAACAATAATTCAAAAATCTATTTTGGACAATCACCTAAAAGTTTAAAGAAAATCGCTTCAGCCATTTAGGCTGTAGAGAGTTGTACAGACAGACAGGCAGGCGGAATTGCGGTAATGTCAAGTACGTTAAATAAATTCGTTTTCTAATAAAAAATCTTATTTTAAGACTTATTTAAATATTGGTATTAAAGACACAACTCGAAATAATATTTTTATTGAACGAAAAACAGTCTAGCCAAAACAGCATATCTCAGTAAAGAAATATAAACAAGCTTAAACATTTATTTGTTTATTATATTCGTGTAAATATTATTATTTAAAAAAAAAAATTGGAGGATTTCTTGTACCCTTAAAATGAATTTATCTCAAAACACACATTTTAGACTTATGGTGTTATGACTAAACTCCATAGAATTATTATATTCATAAAATTGATAAATTTTAACTCAATATAATACATTTGTTCATAAATGACCATGAACGAATAGATGCCAAATTCCAAAACGCAAGACGAATCCGGTTAAAATTGAATACTAAGTAAACTGCGCAACATAACTTATAAACTTGCACAAATGTATTGACTCTTACGCAAGAAAAAAGAATAAACTGCGGTTTGGGACAGTCTGCATTGCAGGAATAACTACAGTTTGATCAAAATATCTTGCGCAATATTTGCATTTATGAATTTGCTCATAGGTAAGCCAAGTACATTAATCTGTTGCTCATTTATGTAGTAAAAATAATAATTAAGAACAATAAAACTTAGGTTTTAATTAATTGTCATAAAATTTGCAAAATATAGAACTAAAATTTATTCTTAAAGTTTTATGAGAATTTTGATTTCACTCTCAAATCAATATGTATTTAACTTGGAAATTTATTTGTTATAGTTAAATAGTTGAATAATTATTGCCTATTATAGACGATACTTAAGGAACTGGATTTATCTCTTGTTACTGAGGTTTATAAATTTCTTTTCTAAGGGCTCGGGTAAGCAACATTTACATTAAAGTTTATTTCCAAATAAGACTACTTCTGGTACAAACAATTTTTGATGTAATTATGTGTTTTTTTTTCGCTGTCAAGAAATCGATTATAAAAAGAATCAGAACAGCTAAATGATCTTCATTAATCGCTAGAAATTTTGTTCAAGGACAGTTTCTACGTAAACTACAAACATTCAATGTGGCAGAATTGGTAAGCTCTTAGTCTATAATTCATTAGACTTTTTTATTAAGTGTGTCAGCCGTTAAATTATGGCATATCTACTTTTCTTATGACAATATACGAGTAGACAAATGAGATCGCAGGGACCCTACCATACCCTTTTTTCTGAGCTGGTCATTGATAACGACAGGTTCTTATGAAATTTGAAGTTTAACGAAATTCTCAATATCGCCGAAATTGGTCTTAGTTTAAATATAATATATAGAGAAATTCCTGCTAACAACAAAATGTGTGTATTTATTTAGTTTGTAATAATTGTAACTCCAGAGTATGCTATTTAGCTATCCCTTAAATAGCTTTCCATTTCAATATCGAAATAGCGATGGTGGCACTATAGAAATCGCCCTTTCCTTAGTTTTCACATTGATTTCAATAGCTTTTTATATTTAGTATATTTCAAATATATCTATCTACTTAGTTAATCCAGAATTTAAGCTATATGAACTTGTGGAATAAACTCTACGCATTTGTGGGACCTAAATTGACTAGGAAAAAACTAAGAAGAAATTAATTCAGACTAAACACTGAAACAAGGATAATCCCGTACTGAAAAACTATCCCGTACAAAAGATGTCAAGGTCGCAGAGCAGCAATACTTCAAATTCATATTTGAGATATGGAAATTTTATCCAAACTTTACCTAAAGTAGTGCACATACATTTTTTCTATGAAAGTTGGCTTGGTACCGTTACCTTTTATACCTAATTTTTTATCACCGAAAACGCTTAAGTACTAAATTTAAAGTATAAATCGCTTCAGCAGTTTTGACTCTTTCTTGAATACTAGGTGTCCAGCTTATCGTCTTGTCTAAGTATCACAAGACCCAAATAAATTACAAGGCGGTAGGTTGTAAAAATGTTTGTGTAATTTTATATTTTCTGGAGGGTTTCTTCATAAACTATTAATAAATTCACAACACAACAAATATATTTGTCGCTGCTATAACCTATATACAAGTATTCGTGTATCCCTTTTAAATATGCTTTTGTTTGTTTTTTAATTTAACAAATAATTATTATTATTATTTTTGCAATATTATAAATACATATATATTTTGCAATTACCGTAAATATAAAATTTCTCAAAAATAAAAGAAACAATTATATTTTCATTACGCAAATCTATTTATCCAAGGACATCTTTTTTCAATTTTTCATAATTTGCTTAACTCTATTAATAATCTTTTATTTTACGCGTTTAAAATTTACCCTCGTTATCGACTACAAGCCCTGCTTTATTTTATTTTTGAATTTTATTGATTATTAAGGACTTTGACTGGCATCAGACGTCCCTGTTTGCCTCATATACTCTTATAGGTATTATCATATTATTCAGTTTATCTCTTGTACAAAGTACAATACATACATAATTTGATTGAGCGAAAAGAAACAAGCATTCAAAGTCTGGCCAAACATATGCGAGTGCGGCCGGCGCGCGCCTCGGCGGCGTGTCCTACTGAAAAATTCACTTGAGGACATACATGTATGATAAAAGTAAAATACTGTTCTCTTATCTATAGACATAAACTACTATAAAGACAGAGGATGTATCTTTAATAAAATAAAAGCAAAGAAAAGAAAAACCACTAGGTACCTATATGGGAATAAAATAAAGATACAAGAAATGGAGAATGGGAAATAGTTTGCTTGGGCTTGGTTTTCTTGGCTTCGGTCACATGATATGACTTGTCATCACAAAGAATAAACTAGATATACATATTATTTTCTATGGCATTAATTTTAAATTGAATTTTCGTTGAAAAATAAATAATTAAATCATGAAAGAATCTAGTTTTCACAATTCGTTAAAGCTTTAATCATTTAGTTAAAAATAGCAGGAATAGATAAATCGATATATGCAATTAAAAAGTACTTGGTTTGATAATTTAATGTTTATGAAACAAATTAAATAGACAATCGTTTTTTTAGAATGAGAAAGGTGCAAATGTTTAACGAGCTGAACATTTTATACAGAATCCAATTTTTGGACCTGTACTTTCAAAATACAGAGAAAATAGAACTTAGAAAATAGAACATAGAAAATAGAACATACAGAGAAAATAAAATAGATAGAAGAAAAACTAAAAACAAGATTCCTCTATGAAAACTTACGGCCGTATCTATATATGTATGTATATGTTTAACTCACTCAAACGAAAAAAAGCATTTGAGTCATCAGATTTGATTGAGTAATCAAGCTATTCCAATTATACCAAAAATCCAGGGCAATTTAAAAAAAAAAGCAGTGGAATGCTTAGGCACGGTTACCACGTTGGTCATTTGTGACCCAAATTTGGTAATTTTGTTTTCACGTGGTGATTTTGTTCTCCACCTGGTCACTTTTTATGAAGAAATAAAAAAACTCGACTTTTAATGTTCATGTTTTCAAAAATCAAGCGCAATTTTTTGTATCTGAACACTGAATACCCGAAGGTTGAATGCATTCATTTTTGCATTTGACAATTTATTGACAGATGGAAAGTTTAAAATATTTTTGCGTTTTCACGTTTAAGCGCCTCCTTCTATTTCGCATGTTGGTTTCGTTCTTGTTGAAAACAAATCATACAAAATGGATATGTAAGTAATAAAATAAATTACGGAGCTTGAGTCCGTGTTTCATAAAAAACTTAAATTTAAAGATCCTTCAACTGGTTCTATAATAAAACACCAAGTATTCGTTATAAGCACTGATATATATTTCCAATTTAACACGTCTTACAGGTTTGAGCCTATCACCAAGAGTGAGTGAACATTTTTCTGTTAGATATTACTTTACCTAAAACTAAACTGCAGAATTGCAATATGAGATTTTAAGTTATTATTTTCGCGGATGATATTCATATTACATAAAGTTTAAATTTTTCGCAACTTACCGCATTAAATGTTAGAAATATTTTCAATTTCTTTGTCCCGACTACGTTTCGAAGAAGTTTCAAACTTCGTGGTCACGGGATGAGACCATCAAAACGTCGAGAGAAAAAAATTGAAAATATTTCTAACATTTAACGCGGTAAGTTCCGAAAAATTTAAACTTTATGTAATATGCAGAATTGCAGTTCCCACAAAATTAGTATTCTTAATACTAAACCGCAGAATTGCAGTTCCCTCAGAATGGGTAACCTTGAACTTCCCATGCATACTCGCTGGGTCATCGCTCTTATGCTTCGGATCGAAAAACGGATAGCAGGAGGCGCGTGTGAGTTCGTTGCATATATTTTATGTTGAGATACATGTCTGACCGTGGTAACCGATATATTTATCAGTATTATACGCATCGAAAATATTTATGTTTAAGCTGAGTATCAGTAAACGGGGCTAAATCCTTATTGTAGTTTTTTTTTATTTAACCAAATGCCTGTAAGACCTAAGGTCTCTTAAATGCAACCTGAATTGCATGGCACTAGTTTGGCATTGACTGTCTCATTTTAACCTATAGGCAGCACCCAATTAAAATTGGAGGTATAAAAAAGAATGCGCCTAGTGTGGGGATCGAACACACTAAGTTAGCAATCAAGCACTTTATCCACTGTCCCATTGCCACCCACAAATTTAAAGCAACATTATTTAAGATTTATTATTGCGGCTAAAAATCTCGAAAAGATCACGGATATCCTCACAGAAGAAGACGATTCCCAATCTTCCTTAGAGAACAGAAAAAATTATTTACCCGTTGAAGATGTTTACATTGGAAACAAAGCTGAGGAATTTCTTAAAAAATCGAACTTCACAAGTTTTAACAAAAATCAAATTAAAACAAACGCTTCACATTTTTATTAAGAACTTTTTAAAGTCTACTAAAATCTACTAAGATTTGATCTCTCTCAATAACAATGATTTGAGAAATTTGTCTATAATAACTTCCAAAAGAATCTTGTCGGATTCCGAAGATTCAATTTCGACGTTGAGTGATAGTTTCCATACTTGGTTGAGGGAATGGAAGTTGCTTAAATTTTCAAACAATAAACTATACATTGGGTACTATGTGAGATTTTGGAAAAAAGTCATTTACCTTTAAAATGGGTTAAGCGAGTATTGTTTTACAAATTTACAGCTTTATTTACAACAAATACAAACAATTAACAAATAATGTAGAGAATTTGTTCCGAGCGCTTCGAGCTTCATGGATATAACAATCACTTGAAAAAAAATTAAATCTCGAATGGAAGCGTTGCATCCATTATCCATTATTATTTAAATGCTCCTCGCTGTCTTCACTTTTCACACACAAAACAATTGCAATCGGTCATTCTTCACCTCATTAATTAATTTTCCAAATATTTAACAATTTTGTTATTAATTTTCCAAATAATTAACAATTTAATGGAGAGCAACAATTAACAAGTGTGACCAGGTGTGCGTAAAATGAATAAAGTCTGAAAAAGTTGTTTGTAGAACAACTGTTTTTTTTTTGCTAAAATTTTGTAAAGACAATTAAAGTGACACGAAAGTTCAGCAAAAATCTAGTAGGTATTTTATTATATAAACGTTAGTTGATTAAATTTTTTTCGTATCAATAAACTGGTTTTTTATTGTATTAATGCTTGAAAATAAAAAAATAAACTTTTTATTGATGTCTTTTTTTTAATACTTAGATTTACCAAGCAATTTTACTTTATGTTTATGTAATAATATGGATTTATTTTCCGACCAACTTTTTAGTAGAAAAAAACTCTACGAAAAAACTCACTTCATACTAAATCAAATATAAATGCGGGCGTTCACTCACTTATTTTATTAGATATGTTATCTGAGATACCAAGCTATCGGAGTATATCTGTGAACGAATCAGATAAGTAAGCTAAAAGCCGTCAAAAAACATGAACAAAACTCATACCAACTGAAGTTTGCAGTCAGCTGTTCTATAGATTTGTTCTCGGATAGCTAGTTATTCCAAAATTTTTGGGATAACTCAAGATAGTTTTCATGAGAACAGCTATGCTTTTCGTCAGATGTGCTTTTGCACGCGTTAGATGAACAGAAAGTTATTCCAGATTGCTGAGTGAACGTCCAATGTCAGTAAATTTACAACAGCTGACTTTCAAAATATGATTCATTCAGAATTTATGGATATTATATTCTACCGAAATAGCTATTTCGAATTTCAAAATAACGCAAGTTGTGAACTGATTATAAAATGCTGTGAAAAAATGTAATTTAGTATTTTGGTTACTTTTGAATGGTTTTCGTCCTTTTTATTTTCAATTTTGGTCACAAGTTTTATTTCCAGATGGCAACCGTGTGCTTAGGTAGGTACATGAAAAACAGAATGCCCCCTGAATAGACCGAAGAGAATGAGAAGTCGATCTTCCCGATTAACTATGTGAATCTACTAGTATACATTTCGCTCTAGAAACAATATGTTAATTAATATATGATTTTGGTGATGTTTATTTAAACAGGCGTTCTTCTTTTTTTCGTACAGAGCAGAGAACTAAACATAGTTCGAACACATAGATTATGCACTGAATTTGTGTGCGAGCTCTGAACACTGATACGTTTTTTAAACACACTTGAACCACACAAACCAGAACACGTTTTCATTTTAATCATTAAAATCAATATGACACAAAACCTACCCTTTTTTGTACACCCAGATATAGAAAATCAACAAGCGATCAAATTCTTTCGCTAACTTATGTATCTAATAATATTTTTCTTCGCATTTTCCTTCTTGACACACATGGTATTTGGTGCGTTGAGCAATTCACTCACATGCTCAGTCAATTATGTTCGAGCACGTCGAGTGCGATCTACACAAGCTCAGAACAAAAAAAGAAACACACATTTGGAGCTTTGCATGCTCTGAGTTAAAAAGAAACACAAACAAAGTTTTTGACAACTCAGACTCTGCTCTGAACTAAAAAAGAAAAAGTCCTAATGTATATATTGTAGATTTTTCATCTGTCTCATGCAAACCTTGCCATTCCAAATCTTTATTTAAAAATGCGTTTTTTGTTTTCGTCTCCTTATCATCAATTTTAACTTTTTACTTGCGGTATATAGATCGCTCTCGAGATTTTGATCAAACTTGACATTAAGATAATAGCGAAGACAAAAAAGTGGGTCCCGCATTTCCGTCTGTCTGTCTGTTTTTCTATATGACTGTCTGTCGGTCTATCTGCCTTTCAGTCTGTCATCGAATCTACAGCCAAAACGGTTGGATGGATTTGCTTGCAACTTGGTACATATTATTTTTGTCGGTAATATTTCCAAAGGTTTTCTCATTTTTTTTTTCAAGACGAAAAATAACGGTACATTTTTTGTTTGCCAAAAAGAAAAAT
Source organism: Philhelius pedissequus (assembly GCA_910595825.1). NCBI lineage: Eukaryota > Metazoa > Arthropoda > Insecta > Diptera > Syrphidae > Philhelius > Philhelius pedissequus. The sequence goes on along the minus strand of OU343161.1, from coordinate 172,323,442 downwards.
CTTATTTTTTTATCAAAAAAAAATCAATTCAATTATGAATTGAAAAGGTACTTTTGGTAATCTTTTGTTTGGAAAATTTCTTGGTTTTCGATTTTCTGAAAGTCGATTTATTTGATTTTTTGAAGTTTTTTATGCTGAAGCACCTAGAAAGTTAAACACTAATGTAAACTAAAATCTTTCAAAGAAAAATTTTGTTTTTGAAATTGAAAAAAAAAACGTTTTGTTGGAAAACTCAAAATTCAGAAAACAACTAAACCCAATTTTTTCGAAAAAGAAAACAAAAAATAACGGTAACTCCCATACAAAAAAAAACGTTAAGAAAAACATGTATGTTTCAAAAACGGCTCCAAAAATTTTGTGTTGTGTTTTTAAATTAGTGAAGTCCACTTTTAAATTTAAATATTTTATTTTGCTACTTCCCATAGAATTACTTTTTATATTTTCGACTTTATCGCTATTGGATGAATCTATTCAAATAATATTTTTATGCAAATGCTGCCTAGAAGTGTTAATAAAACTACATAATCAAATTTTCCAAAAAAATTGTTTTACGATTTTTAGAAAAAGATATACAATTTTTTTTGAAAAATCGATTTTTCGAAAACCATTCACTGAATTTTTTTTGAAATTAAAATTATGTATGAATACATTAATTACTATTTCAAAATGGCGTTTCAATTTGTTTTTTCGAACTTTTACAAGAAATAAACTAATTTTTTTGAACCGCTACAACAATTTTTGAATTTTTTTGGTGCAAATGCAATGTCATATTTGTTTTCCCTCAAGCTTTAGCAACTAAGAAATCTAAAAGATTTAATTATAAGTCTCATCCATTTATTTCTACCTAGTTTTAATTAAATTGTACGTATTTCTGCGCACGTCACTGACTATGTAGGCCTTCATACATTTATATACAATACGTATATGTATCTTTAAAAATGGCATGACTATTATGTATATTGCACCTAAATTATAAAGTTATATGCATATAATATTTACACACATTTATCATTAATTTTCATTATTATACAGGGTGTCCCTTAATTCGTCAAGAGTACTTTAAGGGGTGATTTTCCGATTTATTCTAAGAAAAAAATGGTTCTACAGTAAGGCCCTATCTCCAATTTTGATTTCTCTTATCGGTGATTTAAGAAAAGTCTTACTTTAGTGTACCCTGCTCCATGTTAACGGTAATTGCGCTGTAAGTTCTATTGATAGAAACTTTGTTCAGGCCTGCATTTTTAAAAGAAATGCCAGCCTTTGAAATTGCGTTTAAATAAATAAAATTAAAATTATCTAAAACCACACAAAATCATTTCTCCATCATCATCTTAGAAGCTTAAAGCAAAAAAAGGTTCCCGGTTTTCCCAAGTATCATAAAATCTATGGGTTTTTCCGCAAACTTGTTGTTGATTTTTATTTTACTTATTGTTACGTTCATTTAAACAAAAAAAAATAATAAATCGTTATTGTAATTACGCATTTTCTAGAGAAAATTGACCCCAAAATCAAAAACTTTGCACGGCAGGAAAATGGAATAGGTTAAAAACTGAATATCTTAAGATTGAGATAAGGTTCAAATTTTTTTAAACGCAATTACAAAGGCTGGCAGTTCTTCTAAAAAACGAAGGATTAAACAAAATTTCTATCATTAGAACGTACAGCGCAATTAGAGATATCGAAATTGGAGATCGGCCCTTACTGTAGAACAATTTTTTTTCTTAGAATATATCCCAAAATCACCCCTTAAAATACGCCAGACGAATTAAGGGACACCCTGTATGTACATAGTTGCATACCTAGGTCCAATCTTTGTATGCAGGTTCTTCTCTTAACTAACATAATTGAAATCCATAATCTAGATTTAAATATACATTTGTAGGTAGGTACCTATGTAACTGTTCGTTGAATCATTAATTAGGCAATTCATTATACTAAGAATCAACGTAATATTATCTAAATCGTTTTTAATCGCCTACATAGTATTTATAACTAGACTACCCACCAACCAACAGTGTCAGTATTAAGATACATAAAAGTTGTTAGCTACAAGAGCAAGTTGGTACGACCCAGTCGTGCATTTTATTTTGTTCACATGCCTGAACTTGAACGAATATTAAAACTGAGACTGGACTTTGCAAATTACCACCCATCAATTTGACTGATTCCAACTCCACAGAAATAAATGTAACGGGTGATTTGTTTGCTACCAGGTTTTTGACGTTTATATTTTTGACAGATCACACATGACAAATTCCACGAACATTTGACATTTCGATTCAGTATTGTTTGCCATTTCATCATGAATAGACTTACGCCTGAGCAACGTTTGCAAATTATTGAAATTTATTATCAAAATTCGTGCTCTGTGAAAAATGTGTTTCGCAAGCTACGTCCGTTTTATGGTCCTCATAATCGACCCACCGAGCAGGCTATTCAGCTCATTGTGACCAAATTTCGCACCAGTTTCACTTTTTTGACATTAATCCACCAAATCGTATCCGTAGAGTGCGTACCGAAGAGAATATTGCTGCTGCATCCGCCAGTGTTGCTGAAGATCGCGATATGTCCATTCGGCGCCGATCGCAGCAATTGGGTTTGTGTTATTCGACCACCTGGAAGATTTTACGCAAAGATCTTGGTTTAGAGCTATACAAAATACAGCTGGTGCAAGAATTGTAGCCAGGCGACCTACCACAACGTAGAATTTTCGGTGAATGGGCCTTAGAAAAGTTGGATGAGGATCCGTTTTTTTATCGCAAAATTGTCTTCAGCGACGAGGCTCATTTTTGGCTAAATGGATACGTGAATAAGCAGAATTGCCGTATTTGGAGTGAAGAGCAGCCAGAGGCAATTCAGCAGCTACCAATGCATCCCGAAAAATGCACTGTTTGGTGCGGTTTATGGGCAGGCGGCATCATTGGGCCGTACTTCTTCAAGGACGATGAAGGCCGCAGGGTTACGGTCAATGGAGAAAGGTGCCGTTCGATGATAACAGATTTTTTTTTGCCGAAAATGCAAGAATTGAACTCGGTCGACATGTGGTTCCAACAGGACGGTGCCACATGCCACACTGCACGCGAAACCATGCATCAATTGAGAGGCGAATTTAGTGAGCAGTTGATCTCACGTTTTGGCGCAGTCAGTTGGCCACCATGATCATGTGATTTGACCCCGTTAGACTATTTTTTGTGGGGCTATGTTAAGTCTATTGTCTATGGGGACAAGCCAAACACGATTGCTGCCTTGGAAGCCAACATTGAACGCGTCATTGGTGAGATTCCGGTCGAAATGTGTGAAAAAGTTTGCCAAAATTGGACCTTCAGAATGGACCACCTGAAGCGTAGCCGCGGGCAACATTTAAGTGAAATTATTTTTAAAAAGTAAATGGCAGAAATTGATATATCGATCCAAATAAAAATTTCATTCACTTTTTACAAGTTTCTGTGTTTTTTTTGAATTTTCAAAAACCAAGCTCTTAAAAAATCACCGTTTACCTAGCTTCGTCATTACCGAATGAGAAAAAAACTGAAATCGTAATTCACCACGGAAAAAAAATTACAATCAAAATGCGAATTTACAAAAGAAAAACCTTATTGAGAGAAATAATTTCTTTATATAGTTTTTTTTTATTTTTTTTACTTTTAACATTTAAATCAAATATGTATGATCTTCACCACCACAGAAATAAATAATTGTGCTTTATCACAATATTTGCTTTTTACAATCACCAGGTGGATTATCACCAAAAATTGGTTGCCCAGATCCAGATATCATTCCAATTACATCTTTCAAAGTAAATCTTGACATTTTCACGTTAATGATCTTAAATTGAAAATGCTTATGTTAGTAATAGAAAAATTACTATTTAAATCAGGACATACATCTTGAATATTCTTAGTCAAAGTTTCGCCATAGTCATCCCAGAAGTCTCCAAAGAGTTCAATAGTTAGATCATTAATGAGGTTATGAATAAATTTATTGAGTCTCTCGTGTTCCATTATCTTACCAATATCAATAAATAATTCACCAATTGAGATCTAGAAAAAAATCAATTATGCTACAAATTTGATATAATTTTTCTACTCAAAATTCTTACCTTTATATTAAGATTTTTTATTCCAAAAGTAAGCCCAATTTTAATACCACCAGTTACAATAATACCAACTTGTTTTAAATGGCCACTGCAATAGATTTTCTTTTTAAGTTGTCAATTATATATGTTTTTAAAAATTGTCAAACAAACTTAATATTATCATCCCCGACTAAATTCAGAATATTTGCTATAGATCCCATTGCTGTGTATTGTGATTGCAGCTCATAGAGTGGGAGGGTAAGGTTAAATTTAAATTTTTGCGTAAGAGTTGTAATTTTGACTTCGTTTATTATAAAATCAGAAAGTCCAGTAGCCTTAAGATCTGTAACGGAAGCTGTAAAACTTTAAAAAAAATAAATGAGTGTTGTTAAAAGTAGAGCGTTATCGACCTTACTTTTTGAGAATATTGTTATCCATATATATTTCATTGTGTTTTATTTCGTAAGGGTCCAATGCTGGTAATTTCCATTGTGGAAAAGGATGACACATTCTAGATCGAAATTCTTCAAATAAATTTATAACGTCATTGCTTAAACCAGCCCTAACTAAATTGTTGGGGCAAATCATAATAAATATGAATCCAATAGTAAAAGATAATTTTATGTGCATTTTTCAAAATTAATTTAATTATGTTATTCCTAGTACAACAAAACTAATAGTGATTTGGCGTTACATATTTACCTGGAGCATTGGTATTAAAAAAAATTATCAACGAATTATTTTTAAAACATTACGCCTAAATCTTAACCAAGCCAATAGCTTATCAGTTTTAGTGGAGGCGATTAGGATGTTATCGATGGAGACGATAGTTTATGTTACATTTTATATGCGGCTTTAAATTTCGATACCAAATACTTGAGGTGATATCCAGGGCCATACTCAGCCAAACTTGCGCCCTGTGCAAAAAAAAATTACATTCAAAAATATGAATTCCCTTTATATTATTATACATGCCCACGATATTAGTAAACAGAGATTAGAGTTGTAGTATAAGGCGGTCAAAACACGTACAATAAATTTGAGCAAATAGTAGATACATATGTGAAAAAAAAAATTGAGCATTCAATTTTGTGCTATATTTAATAGTGTGAAGATGAAGTTGTACAAGTTCACCCTTACAAAATATTGTGACACCTTTCAATATCAAAGCATAAACGATATTTTGAGTTAAATTCTTCTTGAATGCAACAATGAAAGTGATGTTAGTTAGTGTGCAAGAAATAACTAAGCATAGTTGTGATGGATTTTATTTGGGATTATGAATAAGTTTTGTAGCTTAAATGCAAATGGCAATATTTGATACCACAAGATCCAATTTCTTGGTCCTGCTAATGCGCCCCCATAATTTTGGCCCTGTATATTCGCACATCTTGCACTTATGCTAGGCCCGGCACTGGTTATATCACTTAGTTCTCGTTTGTTTGACCATACAAAAATTGAGAGAGCCTGATCTTAAAAGCTTCGAAGTTGATAATTTTCTACAAAAGTACATACATACATATAAACAATGTGGTAATAAATATTTTGTAAATTTTGGCTGCCGAAGGTTTGTTTGGTCACGTTATATGCGTTGCGCAAGAGGAGCTGTTGAACACTTGAAAAAGCATAGATTACAACGCAATTGTTTTCCAACATTCGCCGATTTTATTAATACATTTTCAATTTGTATTAGAAAGGCAGTTCTTGTTCTGATAAGCATAAATTCTTCTTGATTCTTATTAAAAATCGAAAATATAAGCATTGTCAAGTATCACATTGTTAACCACACAAATATCGACGGTTATTTTCTCAGTAGAAATGTCTACACATATTCTTAAAGTCGTTTTTCACCTAATTTGTTACCTATATTCTAAAAAGTTTTTTTAATTTTTTTGTCTGCATAAGATTTTGTATGGAAATTTTAGCTCTTAATAATATAAGCTTAAAAATATAATTTCGAAAAAAACTTGTCATCCATTTTCGAAATATTGAATTTTGCGTGTGGCAATGGCGCAGTGGATAAAGTGCTTGATTCCTAACTAGGACGTGTGGGTTCGATCCCCACGCTAGGCGCATTCTTTTCTATACCTCCAATTTTAATTGGATGCCGCCCATGGGTTTAAATGAGACAGTCAATACCTGGTTCTCAAATCCACTGTGCCAAACTAGTGCCGTGCAATTCAGGTTGCATTTAAGAGACCTAAGGTCTTGCAGGCATATGGGTAAAATTTAAAAAGAAAAAACATAACTTGTTTTTCAAAAATCAAAAAAAAATATATTTTTCGAAAATGTTGGTATTTTTAAGAATTTGATGGGCCTCTTACACATAACGATGATAGATTATGATGATAAACACAAAAAAGGTGGGTCCGCAATTCCAATTCTCTATCTGTAGATCGATCTGCAGCCTTAACGGTTGAAGCGATTTTCCTTAAACTTGGTACTTAAGCGTTTTAGGTGATTGTCTCAAATAGATTTTTGAATAATTTTTTAGCCGCGAAAATAACATCACTTGCCACACGATTTTGTCTACCATCTGTATTATATCGATAACGGCTCTAACGATTTTGCTAATAAAAAGTGTGTGCACTACCTTAGGTATAGTATATTTTTTGTATATGTTGTGTTATTGAGGGAACCTGTCATACAACCATTTTTTTTTAATTTTGTACTTTCTCATAAACGGTTTGACGGATATCGATCAACATTTTTATGTAGGAGGCCCTTGAAATTCTAAACAATACTGCATACCAACATTTTCGAAAATATTTTTGAAAATTTAATATTTCGAAATTTTTTTTTAGAAAAAAATTAAAGAAATTTTGTAAATAAAAAAATTAGTAAAAAACTACTCTATAAAAATATATTTAGTTGTGTCTACTAAGAATCTTATACATACAATGGGATCGAACATGAGCAAGTACGTGCGATCCACTCGTGCATTTTACGTATTTAGTATTCAGGATAATGTTAAAAACCTACTAAAAAGGAAGTTTCGAAATCCGTCGAGCCGCTTATGCGAAATTTTAAAATAAAAAAAAATCGTTACATAAATATATCTAATAATAAAATATGTCAAAAAAATACCAAACTGTATAGTCGAACCTGTAATAGTGCACTGAATCTTTTTTATCAAAATCGTTCATTTTTAGTATACAGAAAATTGTATGACAGGTGCCTTCTTTTTGAGGCTATGCAAAAGACTTGAAAAAACAATCGAACCAATCACCTAAGGTATTTAAGTGTCAAGTTGAAAATCGCTAAGGCGATTTAGACGGTTGATTGATCTACAAACAGATAGACAGACGAACGGAATTACACTGAGGGAAAAAAGGCAACGTAAAATAATAAATCGTATTTGATTTAACGTTGGAAAATAGTATCATGAACGTATTTAATTTAATGTTTAAAATATATTGATTTAACTATGCAACGTTTTTTTAAATATTGTCATTCCTGTTTTAAAATGAACCATAGTCAATTCTATTTCCAATGAAACAGCTTTTATAAATTACTAAGTACGTTCAACGTTGTTTTAAAGTGGAAAATGCTAAAATGTATCCATAATTAAAATTACATTCACACCTGTCAAAGTACAACATAGTTGATTCTACTTTGTTCAGCATCATTTCGAAGTTGCAGCCACTTACAAATAATACTTATACATTAAATTATTCTTCCACAAACATTGATGAAAGATTTTCAATATAGCATAAACTTTAATTTACTACGTAAATTCAAAGGGATTCATAGTTGATCTTAAGTGGATTCCATGTAGAATCATGAAAACTGCAAAAAAAAATACCTGCAACTTAGTGTCTTGTCGGCGCCGGCATCGTCGATCGCGAAGGTTTGGCTTCATATTGTCCAGTCGTGTTTTGTCTTTCGGAGACTATTAAGAAAATTTGAAATGGTATACGAGTACATTTGCCCTAAGTTGAAAAGTAAGTTTTGTTTTAGTGAAATCATAAGAAAATTAATCCTAGTTTTATCGAAACTTGTTTATTTTTTATACTTAAGATTATTTGGGGCAAGTCTTAAGCCAAAACACCATTTTCTGATGCATTATTCCGAATCTCGATGCAATTAAGAAATGTGGATCGTTAACATTTTCTTGGGTTATGCTGTTTGAAGAAAACCACAAGTCCCTACATTAATATCCAGTAAATTAAAATTTTTATTACAAAACAATAAAATAAAAACACAATTTTTATATTTCAAAATGATCGTTGTTTTTATTAAAAAAAATGTAAGACTTTTATTAAATTCAGATTGACGTAAATCATGGGTTGTTATTTTAAATACGTAAAGTAGTAAATTCTACAACGTTTTATTGTTGGCAATATTAAAACTAAAAAGTTGACATTTCAAAGTTATTTCTATTAGAATTTACTTAAAACAACATTGAAACGTAGTGAAATTAAAATTGAATAATTTCAAAGTTGGTTCGTAATATTTTTAAGCTCGAACACATTTAATTTAACGATGTACACATTCTAAATCAAAGAAAAACGTATTTAAATTAAGAATGGATCATTTTACTTTCAAAGATGTATGCCTTTGAATAGTATACGGCGCACAGTAGAATCGAAGTTGTTACATTTTGTTTTAAAGTTGGATGATATTGATTTTACTATGACCCCACCTTAATCAAAGGAAAACGTGTTAAAATCGAGCTTGAAAAATATTCGTTTTCATATAGGAAAACACGTTGAATCAATGATGTTCCACTTTGGATCTAAAATTTTCATCTTTAACCCCGAATCATTCCTAAATATCTTTAAATCAAAGTGGTTTTCTTTGATTTTACGTTGTTTTTTCTCTGGGTGTACGGGACACACTTTATTGTGCTCTCTATCATATTATATTATATACATATTATATTTATATCTATATTTATTAAGGATTAATCACCTCAATTACCGATGTCGTCTCGTTTTTTCGACGTCTCTCGTTTTCTCTGTCGTGTCGTTTTTTAAATTGCATTCCATAACTTCTTCGACGCGACTATTTTGTAGTAGATTTTTAAACGATGAAAAAGTAACAAACATGTCAAAATCAAAGGAAACCTTAAAGTCTACATACACAATTATTGATCAAAGGTCCACCTAAGGAAAAGTTTTGTTTTTTAATTATTAGTAGATAAATCAATAATTAAAATGATAAGTGTTGAAATGTATTATATATTATGTATTTGTGTCTGATGTTGTTGCACTGGAACTTCATCCTCAAATTCGGCAAAACTAATTATGTCTGCATCTGCCTGAATTTGTGTTGATGCAGGCTCGGATGCAGTTGGCAAGGGGTTTTGAAGCAAATTGGGCTGGGATACACCAATTGCATTTCCACTTGGGTTCAACCAATTTTTATAGTTGAGCAAATCTGATACAGCCTCCTCAAGTGGAGATAAAATTTGCAACTGGTTCGGACCTCCCCCAGTTGCTTTAATTTCATTTGAATTGTGGAGTATTTTTTAACTTTAAATTTGAAGTCGGCCCAAGCCTTTTGCCAACCATCTCCATCTCTAACTGGAGGACCCTTGCTGTTCAGCTGCTCAGCTATGTTATTCCACTCCATTTTTAAATTTTTTTTCTACCCCTTTCAAAAACCCCCTTGCCAACTGCTCGTTCCTCTGCATCAGCTCTACGAGCGTCTAGAACTGGTTTTGATTTGTTAATTTCAACTGCAAATGTAAACAAATATGTTCTTGTTATATTTATCGTAAAAGAAAATAATAATTTATTCCAATAAATTTATATTTAACAAGAATACTTACAGTTTTGCGACCATCCATTTCTCCGTCGTGAGCAAATTTTTGAACGAGAGATACCGTCGTTTTTTTTCATAGTTTTAGTTTTCTTACGACTTACAGAATGTAGAATGAAACCGTTCAACTACAGTTGACGTTTACACACGACACAAAAAAACGAGTGACAACCATTGAAAACGACATATGGAATGCAGATTGAGTCGTGTCGTATATTTTGCTGTCGTTTACGACTTCGGTAATTGGGGTGAATATTGCTAACAATGAGATAACAAACATCTTTCGAATTTTGAAAACTTTGTATATATATACATACGGTGGAGGAAATTCCCATAAAAACACATGGTTTGTACGCATTTTTTTTTTTGCTGCACGCATCATATTCATACATTTTTATGAAATAAAAATATGTAGTAAACGTTGTTAAAAAAATAGTAATTTATTCACTTTTAATGAAATTATATAAATGTTATTAAAAAAATTAAAATTAGCGAAAAAAAAGGAGTAAAAACACCTATGTTTTTACTAAAAAATAACGGTGAATTAGTGATCAGAAATGTTTGAGAAATTAATTCAATGTTTTGTAGAGTCATCACGGTCGAAATTATTCGCCTTGGCATTCATGCCACAAGTTGTTCCAGTTCCGCGGTTGTAATCGTGGCCCATTGTTCAACTATTCCGCCTCGAAGCTCTTGAAATTTGTGAAATTGACGCCCGATGGCATAAACACGCCTGGTTAGTATTCCCCAAAGATTTTCCATAGGATTTAAAACGGAACTACGAGACGGCCAATCGAGAAATGTTATTTGTTTCTCTTCAAACCAGTTTCTCAACCTTCTAGAAGCGTGGATAGGAGCGTTATCCTGTTAGAATATGAAGTCAGTTCCGCATAACTCTTCAGCTCTTTCAACCATAACTTCTTCTAACATCTCAGCATAAATTTCTGAGTTCATTCTTCCAGGCACAAATGCAATTTCCGTTTTAACATTTGCAGAAAAAGCTGCCCAAACCAACCATTACGCTGCCGCCACCGAAATTGCGATTCATTCCCACTTCTGTTTCAAGAGGTTTGTCATGCCAATATGAATGAAATCCATCTGGACCATCTAAATTGATTTTTTTATCGTTACTTAACAGAATTGTTCTCTACTCTGCGGTCAAGCTTATCCGACTTTCAGTGAAATGTAGCCTTGCTGAGTTATGGGCTGCATCTAAAGGCTACTTCTTTGATCTTTTTTTGTACACAACGTTGGAGTTGGCCTTTAAAATTTGTCTAACGCATCGGGTTGAAACATGCAAGTCAAGTTTGGCCCTAATTTGTGAAGAAAACAGCTTGTTTTATTTTGCGCGTGGTTGGCAATTTTTCCATAACTTTCACCTAACCTTAAAAAGTTATGAACAACTGTATTGCATCTCACTATTTGTCTACCAATTTTATGGTCATAAAGGACACAATCTTTGTATGCCAATGATTTTTGACATTTATTCCGCACTTAAAATTCTTCCACGCGACATGATGAGATTATGTAAAAAATTTGATTACCTACCACTTCAATAATAAAATCAAACAACTTTATGAAATAACCACTTTTAATTACACTGTTTTTATACGAATTTCCGCCATTGAATTTCACTTTTTGGGATTTTATTTTACAAACAAATACGAATAATGTTCCAAGGTAACAAAAAAAGATTGAAAAACTAACCGTTGCCTTCATATTAGTTTGACAGATCATTTTGGATCCAAAAGTAAAAGTGCTGCCAAGTTTGCAGTCGGTGGATTGAGTTATGTATGGCAAGTTGCGATGTTTTTATGGGAATTTCTTCTACTGTATATTATTTAAAATGTTTTTAAATAGTTTTAAAATCTCTATTCGATTTTTGTTCACTTCATTTATGTTTGTAACTATAGGTATCGCAAGTAAAATATATTTTTGTTGGAAAAATGTTTCTCAGTCTGAAAAATGTTGTAATTGAATGTTTGGGGTAGATATACCTATACGTATCCGTATATTTCGTATACATAAAAAATCAAAGTAAGTTTAATTAAAAATTCCCAAGTTGTCTGCCAGCGAACTTTTTTTAATAATTTAAGATAAATATTCATTATATGTTAATGCAAAAAAATATACCCAACTTTCAAATTCATTTCTAGAATATAAAACTTCAATAGATAAAAAACCGAAATACAAAACCGAAACAATGTTCAGATATTTTCTTTTCGTTTTCACATGAATATGTTAAGGTTTGCGTTGCGCTGTTAAGTAGGACGCTGAGAGCGAGTATGTATGTAAATACATTTATATACATATATAAGAAAAATAGTATAAATATTTCACCCCAAACCAATAAACAACCACATAGAACCGTATTTTTTTGTTTCAGTCATAATAATACCGACCGGCCACAAAACACATTGCCAGTTCTATTGTCGTCAGCAAAGAACAATTTTCTCCTGTCCTTCGCTCTTGGTACTTCCGCTGTTTTGTTTTTTCACTTATTTATTTTCAGCTTATTTCAACATTTGAATATATTACCACGAAAAGAGAATCAGTATCTATATATGTATATTTGGTACACAAACACATAGAAATACCAAAAAATGGAAGTCCAAAATAAGCTCGTGGCTGCCCATCATTTCTTATTTTCGAGGGAAAGCTTATCTCATTTAAATCATACTTCGAAAATGTTGGTATGAACTTTGTAACCACTTAAATTAACAGCACTGATGTCGAAAGTACTACTTGGTAGCATTTTGCTACCTGTTTCACCTAAGTAGTTACTACAAAAGCATCAACAGAGCGAGCTAAGAGTTGATCCAAGACTTAGACTAACCAGACTAGAGAATAATAATCATTCCTTATCAATAATATACAACCTACCTCAGCAATGGTATTTTCGATTAGTTCCGAAGGCTACTGAAACTGTTCGATTGGTATCAAATGACAGTTCATCTCCTGGATAGAATAGAAATTTGCAGTCAGAATCCAAACCACACACATGCACACACTCACACCCACTAAATGTCTAATTAGAATTAAATGTCAGCAACAATGTCGTGTATGGATGAGCGATATTGAAAAGCACCGCCGACGCGAGGTAAAATCGAAATAAAACTAAATCGATGTGAGAAATTATCGAATCAGAAATATCGATGTTTTTTATGTTTTTAACACCGATGTTTTTTAAAGAAAATTTCTTGGAAAATAATAGCTTTCAAAAGTATAGGGCTGGAATTCGACATCTGTCAAACTAAGTTGGCAATCCAATTTTTTTTTCAGTTGAAAGTCTGACATTTACGAAAATGGATCGCTTATGCATAAAAATTGTTAAAACCTACCACAAAAATGGTGATTCTGCCACATCAACATATCGTGCCTTACGAGGAGATTATGGTTTACATAATTGGCAAAATTGTGAAAAAATTTTAAGAGACTGGATTGGTTACAGATATTGTAAGGCCTGTGCATCATCGTTTCGCTCGTACCACTGAATATATCGCTGCTGTAAGTGAAAGTGTTGCCGAAGACCCGAATGTGTCGATTCCTCGTCGTTCTCAGGAATTAGGACTGTCTTACGGCACAATGGCGTATACACCTACATCCATATAAAGTCCAGCTGACACAACAACTGAAGCCAGCTGACCCTTCACAACGCCGTAGAAATGGGAGCTTAACGGCGATTTTTCGAACAAAATTTTCTTCAGCGACGAAGCACATTTCTCACTGGGTGGGTATGTTAATAAACAAAATTGTCGTATTTGGGGTTCTGAGAATCCTCAAGTAATTGAAGAGAAGCCATTACATCCACAAAAAGTCACTGTTTGGGGCGCTCTTTGGTCCGGAGGTGTGATTGGATCGACTGTCACCGTCAATTCGGAGCGTTATGGTCATATTATAACTTTTTTGCATGCTATTGAAGAATATAAGAATGATAGCAGTAACTAAGTATGTACTTAATTTAATGCAAAAATAACTATTCATTATTCAAGTTAAGAAATTCGCAATAATCTTATTGGGAAATTGATTGTGACCAAATTTGAAACTTAAAAAAAAAAAAAAAACAATTAAAATAGAAGTTAAGGAAATTTTTGAAGCAATAAGATTTTCTTGTGTGCGTGGGTTAATAGACGAATTTGGGCTTGAAACAGATCGCTATTGTCTGCGTTGCCTATTCTCAAGCGTTCATTTTATTGATCCAACGTGTACACCGTTTCACTGGAAGTTACTTGGTACCGAATTGAATAAAAAGTTAGATAAGACACCAGCGATATCAAATATCTGTTTTTCAGTCGACAATTGTTACCCTTCCGAAAAGACTTTTAATTATAAAAAAATATAATTATTTTTTTAAGAATGCCTAAAATAATTAAAATGTGATTTTTACTTGCGATATTGAATTTTTCAAAACCTTCTAAATTGTCTAAGAAGAATTTCGATTTTTTTCTTTACCAAACTAGGATATTTGAGATTTAGCTTTTATTTGATATCTTGAAAGTAACAATTTTAGTAAAAAATAATTTAGCGTGGCTTTCAAGTCTGCCAAAATAACAATTTAGTTTTTTTTTTTCAAAAAGAAAATAAAAATCCTATTAGCTTTAATTTTGTTTATAATAAATATTAAATAACAATTAAAACGAAAGAAAAAGGTTGATATTTAACCTACATAATAAAACTTTAGTTTATTTAGCTTAAAAGCTTTCCCTCATTATCTTGTCTCTAAGCTAAGGCAATTTTGGAGAAGCTGACGAGTTGTACATTTAAAAGATAAATGCACTCATCATCGTCAAGGAGCATTTTCAAAAAACACTTGTTTCACGAAGAATGGGAGATTTTCCTAGAAAGTGCAACACATTTTCCATCTCTTCCAAAATTCCAAAACACAAGCATGGCAGGACATCACTGTGTGTTTAAACCTAACATTTCCCCTCGAAGTTTCACCATCATCGAAATTAAATGCACAATATTCTCATCTACTAAAGTTGTTTTTCTGTAGTGGTTTGTGGTTCAAACGGCTGTAAGTTTCCATAAGTATTGACTCAGCAGCATCCTCTCTGAACTTAGCTGTACAATACAATGTCAACTTTAGCAACAAGCTTATACAATACAGATCTTCAAATAGCTGCATACTCGATAGGTACTAAAATATTCTTCCAAATTAATGCGTTGAGTCAGCTCCAGTCATGATGCATACCAACTTGATTTGTTTCTAATTGTTTTTAAAGCTGCATTTTTCGGAAGCAGCAGTTTTAAAGTTTTAGTAAAAAGGGGGGACAGACCAGTTTCTATCATCAACAAACAAATTATGTGTTATGTGTTATGTGTTATGTGTTATGTGTTATGCTATGGGGTATTTGAAGGCAAGTAAAAAGCCCGCTTCAAATAATATTCAAGTAATTTTTCGACTGCATTGTAATGTGTATGTCCTCATATTTCCGCACCATACAGTAAGACTCTGTCTCGAAAACTGCTTCGAAGACTTTGAATTTGTTACTATGAAATACATATATATTTCCAAAATTGCGCTGATTGCTGTCTTTGCTTGAGAGAACTTTTCCTAAAGGTGTATTTCCATACTTAGGCTATTTGTGAGATGAATATCTACCAAGGTTCTTGTAGCTGTCATTGACCACATCAATATCCCCGTCATTGAATTGCCATTTTTCACTTCTGCTTTCTGCACGCCTACTAATTCCGTTTTTGAAAGTCATGACTTTAGACTTTTGGAGATTTACTTGTTGATTCCAGGTAGCACAGTAATGAGCTGTAGAGATTCTGGTCTGTAAGCCAACAGAACGGGCTTAGGGACATAAGTCGCAATTATGCTTCTTGAGACTTATGTCAAACATAATCAAAATTTTATGTGGGACCTTTATCCCATTTAGGTGGAACATACATAAGTCCCACAAAAAATATTTGGGACTTTTGTCCCACAATAAGGTGTTTTTATTACTTGTGTGAAGTGTCTTTTTCAATTAAGTTCACGGCGTACAAAAAGCTAGGCGCGTTAGGGGGATCTGCCTCTTCAACCCCACTTTTTGGCTCAATATAAGATTCGGGGTGGGTGCAAGTTTGGGTATATGCAATTTTTTTTTGATTTAAAGATTTCTTATTAAAAAGTTCAAAAAAAAATTGTATATACCCAAACTTGTACCCACCCCGAATGCTTTTATGTTTTGAATGAAGATTTCACAATGATCATATAGCCATACATATGTCTTATAAAATTTGAGAGTTTTGTCTCATTAAGACCGAACATAAGTTCGGACTTATGTCCCACCGATGTAGGATATATGTCCCAAATTAGTTTTTGGGACTTATTCCTCATCTATGTGGGATTATGTGTATCCCGATGGAGTTAATGATTAAATCTATTCCGTTAAGTTCTTTTACTTATTTCCAGAATTGTACTGACTTTTTACATCTTCCCAGATTCATAGCCTTTACATACAAATAGTTTTCCATTTTTCTTCTACACAATTTTTTGTACATTCGATTTGCTACCAAGTAATACTCGTAATTCTTTAAAGTAACAATCAATTTTTTGTCGAAAGAATTTCAGCAATCGAAAAGATTTCTCTCTTGTCCTACTGCATTCCTAATAAAACCAAGGGGAATTTATTTTGTTGGGTATTTCGTCTGCCGTTGCTGCATGGATATGATATCATAATGATTTCATTCAATATTTCCAAGCTTCTTTCATTTTGCAACATCTGCAGGTGTTCCACAGGGGTGCATTCTGAGTCCTTTACTTTTTTCACTTTTCATTAATGTGATATTCTTTCTGGTGGTGTAATCTTTAGTGAAAATCCTATTAAGGTGCTACTTTACATGGATTACCTTGTTTTGCTATCTGACAACCCGTTCTCACTTCAACTCCAAAGAAATAGACTCCAAGATACCAAACGGAACATTTTCACAAAACGCCTTTCAAACTCCGATTATACGCTTCATGAAGAGTTTATTTCAGTTTAGTCCGTGGTGTTTGCGGTCGCCTAGAAAACAGACCCGCGAACTACGGGTTGGACACCACTGGCCTAGACGATTAAATCTGTCAGCACGTAACAATTTATAACTCGATAAATTATAAACAACATCTAGTATTTCAATTTGGAACCAAGTTTCCGAAACACATATACGTCAATATTTGACGGGACAAGCACATCTAAGTTCGTCTATATTTGAAATGTAAGCTTTGAACTTTTATTTTATACTATTGTATAGACCATTGGTTTTCAAAGTGGGGGGCGCGCCCCACTAAGGTAGCGTGGAGTCATGCGAAGAGGGCGCGGGCGCGGTTAGTATCCCGCCTATAAGCACACCTAGGGTTGTTTGATACTTTGATAAAAATATTTCATCTTAGTATAAAAGTATCGATATTAGGAATCGACCGAACTTCCACTATTGATGCAAATATTGATTTGGAATCAAACATGCCTACGCACACTACACTGCCTTTTGCCTAAAAACATTTCAAGGAAACACAAAACATGAAAATTATGTGCTGTAGTGCTCCATCAAAAAGTATAATTGAAGGTAGAGCTGCCCCTGTTTCTATTTCTATACAAAAAAGTGGTATCCACCAGCTGCAATGTGTCATTTGTTATGAAGTATTGAGCAAGGATGACATGAGACCTTCGCGTTCGGAATGACATTTGTCAATAAAACACAGCGCGTTAAAAGGCAAGCCGAAAGCGTTTTTTGCTTCAAAGTGTACAAGTTTGAAACATATGAAATTGGATAGTAATGGATCCTTCGCACAGTCATCTGATAAACTGCTTGAAGCTTCATATGAATTATCGCTACTCATCGCAAAGGCCAAAAAAAGCTATAATATCGGAAAAACACTAGTCAAACCCTGCCTGTTGAAAGCTGC
This sequence comes from Philhelius pedissequus, assembly GCA_910595825.1. NCBI lineage: Eukaryota > Metazoa > Arthropoda > Insecta > Diptera > Syrphidae > Philhelius > Philhelius pedissequus. The sequence goes on along the minus strand of OU343161.1, from coordinate 172,305,725 downwards.
AGTTATTGTGCTTAGACCAGGTAGTGAACAAAAATTGTCAGAAATAACTTTTTCCGACAATACATTGAAACGCCGCTTTGATGATATGGCTGAAGACATAAAAAATCAGGTTTTTGAGACCGTAAAACAATCTTGTTTTTTTTTGGAATACAGTTGGACGAGAGTATGGATGTTGCGCAGTGTTCTCAGTTGTTAGTTTTCGTTCGATACATACGAAACGAAACAATTAAATACGAGTTGATGTTTTCTACATAATTAAAGACAACTTCAAACGCTTTCGATATAATGACAGTAATCTGTGAATTCTTTGACAATGCATGGATCTCGTTCAGGATTCGTACAGTTGGTCAGAGAAAAAATTCCTAACGTGAATACTATTCACTGTTTTGTACACCGGCAAGCCCTGGCGGCTAAGACCCTTTCAGACGAACTCTCCGAAGTCTTAAAACTGTGCATCAAGATTGTAAATTATGTAAAAAAAAGTGCATTAAATACGAGTCTGTTTACGGCCCTTTGTGAAAATTTGGCTCTCGAAAGGAAATATGTTGGCCCAATTATTTAAACTTCGAAATGAAGTAATTCAGTTGTTATCAATTCAAAAACAAAGTGAATTATTTGTGGAATTCTGAAAACCAGGGGTCCAAGCTTTATTTGCTTATTTGGCAGACATTTTCGATACATTTAACTCATTGAATTTAAAATTACAAGGCAGAAGCTCCAACATAATTTATCATAGGGATGCAATCACGGCATACACTGAAATAAGTTACAACTTTGGAAAAGCAAAATTTTGGTTGTCATATGTACAGCCCAGATAAAAACGCTCAATAGAAAAACCAACTTACCTGTGACGTTACTATAGTATGTAATCATGTCCATGTACCGTCATTTATGGAGCGCGATAAATAAGCTTAATTTCTTCGAGATCAATGCGTTAACATAAGACAATCAAAAGCATTCTTTTATGATTTCAAAACATACATTAGTTTTGCGTCGAAGGCGTCGTGGGCATTATCAAATTAGGTCGTAGGGAGGCGTGATACAAACAACTTTGGGAACCCCTGGTATAGACTAAACGCAAACAAATACAAATCCATTTTTTTAAATTGTTTCAAAAAACACCCTTTACACATCAAGCTCACTATTATTTATTCATTTATGAATCTACATACAAATGATTTTTTTTTTAAATTCTTTAATTATATGTTTTAATTTCAATACTAATTTGTATGTATGTTATATGTATTGAAAGTCCTTATCGACACGCGAGAGGAGAGTTTTTGTATAAGCCGGATAATATTGTTTTTTTTTTTTTTTTTGTTATTGGACTGCTTTTCATTTGCAACTACAATGACTGCTTGTTTTCTTTTTTAGATATTTATCCTCTTTAAAACAAACAATACATAGATACAAAGTTAAAAAATGCATACAATTTCATACAGGTTATCACGTTAAATAACTAAATAGATAGAAAAAGCAGTAATTTTATTTTATTTTTTTAAGCTTGCATATTATTTTTAAACAGGCTTTCTACAAATAGTGTTGCACAATGAAAATAATAGCAATTTCCGCACGAACAATTACAGAAATAATAATCTGTTACCTAGCTATATTTGCTATGTTTTTTTGTATCTAAAATCTATTTGTATATAAACTATTTAATCTAAAAAAATTTAATTTAAAAAATGTCCCAATAAAAAATAAAATGCAATTTATTTGTATCTATAGGGAAAAACTGTCATTATTTCTTTTAACAAGGAATCTACTTGGAGGGAAAATCTTTTTATATGGAAAAGGAGATAAGGATAACTTTTGTGCATAAAATATTTAGTTGGTAAAAATAAGGTATTTAGTTTAAATTATATTACGTGACGCGATGATACTCTTTATTATATTTAAAAAAAACTTCGATAAAAAAAAAGTTTAAGGATGATTGTGGGTTGTGTAAATCAATCATTTGGGAAAATGGAATCATTCAAGTATCGGTTTGCTAAAAGGTTCGATTTTTTAAATTGCATGATCTTTTGATCATTTATATTTCATTCATTTTCATTTTGTTCATTCAGTATTGATCATTTTATGTAACATTATTCTGTTTCAAATTTTTGTTGAAAGTCCTGCAAACCTTCACAGCTCTTTCAGCTGTGTCATTAACTGTTCTTAACATTGAAACAGTGTTTTTAGCTTCTACAAATAAAGTTGAAAAATTTCATGAAGATTGACTTTCTTAAAGAAAGGTGTCATCAATCTGAAGTCGAGTGAAAATAAACTTGCTTTTGAGGGAAACGAAAAATCTTATTCCTTATCTGAAACGATAAATTAAAAAAGAAAACTGTATTTCGATTTTAGTTTGTATGTAACACACTTACCATACAATGAAGCAGTAAGTTCTTCCTTTGATGGAATGTATCGTTTTGCATGAGTCGAGACATCTTTTTTTGTCAAATTTCCAACCATTTTTACCTTAGTTTCTAGGCCAACATCATCGTCAAAAAGGGACAAAATTACTACTTTATCCGTCAAATATAATAGATGTTGACAATACTTCTGCAGCACTGACTTCAAGATGCTTTTATCAACTTGTTCATAAGCCTTCATTGTCTTTAGGAAGCACAAATCCTGATAAGGTGATTTTACTGGAGAAACACATTGAAGCCATGGCTTAATATAACATTTTGTACAATAAATAAGCACACATCTAATAGCGATGACTTGTCTTTGGATGTTATTTTGAACTGAGAGCTCAGTAATGTAATTTTTAACAAATATATAGTTCTTGCCATCCATCGAGCTTGGTGCATGGCACCTGGAGGTTTAATCTTGATCCTCTTTTCTGTATCTGGGCTTAAGAATAACAAGCAGAGCTCAATCAGTTCACGGTAAACATCTCTGACTAGGTTTTTGGCCAATTCCGTTTGGTAGAATTTAATAAGTTTATCTGTCTGTGAAACTGTTGGGAAATCGTGTACCTTTTCTCTGAAACTTCGGATTCGATATTTCTCCAACCATCTCTGAAATGTTTGAACAAGGGAATATTGGGGCTTGTTGTCACCTGGCTGATTTTCGTTTCAAACACACCTTTTAATCGCAACAAAGGATTTGAACTTTATCTCGAAGATCCCAATCTAGGATCGCGTTCCAACCAGCTTGAGCCTGTTTCTTGCCGGTAGAATTTTCCAATTTGGGAACACCAATAAGTTGCTCTTCTTTATCAAACGTAATTACAATAGGGGGTCGGTTTTTCAATTTTCGCGCCCCTAGACCTGGTAGTAGTTTGCAGTCCAAATGTACGGTTACAACGTCTGGAACTTAATTTTTGAATCTTTTTTTTTATAGGTTTCGCGCATTCTTCTCGCTTTTGTTTGCGGATTCGTTAAATTGAAGACTTACTTATTGTAAATTCATTAGGAGTATGCCCTAATGCCTCTAAGGCAGAATAAAAACCGAATCTCTCATACTTAACTGACACCGGTCTAAGGCAGCTACCAATTTAGGATTAATGAAGTCTATTCTCATGCCAATTTTACTTGAATGTGGCTTAGTCGTCTCAGGTTGTGTGGTCAAAGAATGTGTGCTCTCAGTCTGTTTGTTTTCAGGCTGTGTTGTCTCAGGCCGTGTGGTTTGAATTAAAGTTGATTTTCTTTGTAACACTAACCGAAAATGTCGCAGAAGAATTTTTAATTCGCCGATTTTCTTCTTCAATAGCCCTAATTTGTGCCCTTTTTTCTCTCTCAGCCAGTTTTTTGTCCACACCACCTAAGTGACCAGGTCGTCCTGCTCTCGTTGCAAAAACAATTTGTCTCCTTCTAGTCTTATTGTGTGAAGGCGTTCGAAATGTCAAACAAGTTTTCCACATTGTCTATAAGCACTTGTTGACGCCGCCTTAACAAATCTCAGCATTTTTCTGTAAATTTCTCTAAAGTTTGTGAGAGTCGACAAGATTTTTAACGCCTTGCAAGTCGTCACGGTTTACTGTGATTCAAATCTCATGAAATTTGATTTACTGGCGTTTTGACCCAAAACGAAAAAAACTAGAGGGTATGCGTTAAAAAAATCACTTTGATATTTTTGGGACACCCTAATACATACACTTCATTTTGTTTTCTCTTTTTTGCCGCTTGTATGCACACAACTACAGCATTCGATTCCTATTAAATAGTTTTGATATTTGATTTTGTCGAACTGTCTAGAAGGTTCCATTGAATTTTTGGACGATTTAAAGGTGGAAAATTCGTTGTGAAGCTTGGAAAATTTTAGTTTATTGTGAAACTCATTGTGATAGAAGACGTTTTGCGTGCATTTATATTTATTTATGCAGATTTATATAATATGACTTAGGCTGTGAGCGATTTGACAGGTGTCACATTATAATTTTCTATTCAGAAAATGTGCTATTTTTCTTGCTGAAATTGATTCGAGTTTTGCGTATTGCGTACACTGATTCCGATCTAACCTTGGACGACCTACACGTCTTACAATAATAATTCAGAATGTCCGTGATAGTCAAACGCAAGAGGTAAGTGCAGAAGAAATAAATGGACACGTGCCCATAATGTACAGCTTCAAACTCCACAATCACCACCACAAATTCGACAAAAAGTTATTAGAAAAAGAAAAGTGGTAAATGTAGGCTTCAATCACGCTGCTTTGGAATGTGATTCCGCTACGCATTTACTTTCTCTATGCCCCCTGTGGGACATGCAATACATTCGTCATTTAGTTGATTATAGCAACAATTCGGCCAAGATCTCTTCGTTGACTGTTGAATATTATGGCATCTATGGCATTGGTGCCACACTATTTGAAGGCGGTCGAATTGTACATTCCGCTTTGAAGCTGGCGATAAATTTTCTCACAGATGACAAGCCAATAACGCACAATAACCAAGAATTCGGCAGCAGCGAAATTGATGCGAGAATGCAAAATAATAATTTGGGATAAATGCACGATAGCGCATAAATGCCCCTTGGAGGCAGTTGACCGAACAATGAAGTATTTACAAGGTGGTTCAAGATGATTTGGCGGGAATATGATTTTGGTCAGTGGAGATTTTCGTCGAAGGCTTTCCGTCTCCCGAAATCTACTGCTACCAATGAATTGAATGCATGCTTGAAATCGTCGTCTTTGTGCCGGCATGTCCAGAAGTTGAAATTGACCACAAATATGAGAGTCGCATTGCAGTGGTGCTAAGCAATGGCCAAATTTCTGTTGATGTCTCGACTAGATTGATATCAATTCCGGCAAAGTCTTCCGAGTTAAGAACGTCGAAGGAGAAACTCATCACCAAAGTAAAGTGTTAACCAGCATTGTAAAAAATTATAGGAATCTCAATTGGATTTGTGAATGGACAATACTAGCAGCGAAGAAAAAAGGACTTCGTTGATAGCTTGGTAAACGGTCTCTGCTGTTTCTTTTTGCGCCGGAAAACAAATTGAAAAACTTTGTTTATCATATCACTCCCTACTGATTTTTTTTCCATTAAAAAAATCACATTGGTAAATTTGAACTATCTGTGTTTTATTATAGCTCTGCAGTTCATTTGAAAGCGTTAAATTGGCGCGAGGCGAAGTTCGCCTGGTCCGCTAGTTAGAAATAAATAACGAACCAGACAATTGGAGGATAAATTGTTATTGGGAGGAAATGGCGCAGTGGATAAAGTGATTGATTGCTAACTTGGACGTGTGGATTCAATCCCCACGCTAGGCGCATTCTTTTCTATACGTCCCATTTTAATTGGATGCCGCCCATGGGTTAAGATGAGACAGTCAATACCTGGTTCTCAAATCCACTGTGCCAACAAAAAATTCTTTTATATCATTCTCTTTCTTCTAACTAGTGCCGTGCAATGCAGGTTGCATTTAAAAGACCTTAGGTCTTACAGATATATGGTTAAAATTTAAAAAAAAATTATAAACTAGTAGAAAATAAGAACAAAGGGGCGTATTCATAGTCATTCTAAGTAAAACTTAGGTTTAGTTGAATTTCGGACGTTGATTCTATTTTTGTAAGCTTATCATTCCAAAATATTTGAAACTATTTGTGTAGTAAAACAAGTTAATAATCTTATAAAAATATAAAACCAACAATTTGTAAGAAAAAAAGGTATGTATTAATTGATCTAAAATTGCCTGAAACTGTAGTTTAGTAAACCCTGCGTTTATCAGCGACTATGGATATGCCCCCCATCATTTTTGTTTGAATGATGAAAAAAAATGATAGTGTGTAGATATAAATAATGAGGGCAATAATGAAAATCAAAATATCTCATGGATATGGCTGGAATGATGGAATATAATGATGGTGTGTATGAAATAAATGGGAATATGTAAATGATAATGTGTGGCATCAAATGAAACTTTCTGAAATGACAGTTTTGGAATGTTATTTAAGAAATGACAATGTGTATTTGTGCCCTACTTTATGGGGTTTGTTGAGAACAATGCCAACGCAGCCTAATAAGTAGTTCGCGACCTGACCGTTGAGTGGAGCCAATTTCTCCAACAGAAATATCAAATGGTTGCTCCACGAATTTTATTTTTTTTAACTATTTCCTTTCTTAACCTACAATCGTCACGAGGAGATCATCCTCTTTAAAATATTTGGTTATTCTCACATTTGTATTATAAAGACTAAGTAAGTTAAACGAATTATTTAATTATAAATATATAACTTTATAATTTCAATAAAAGGTTTTGTAACCAGCAGATTAAGACCAATCCGCTTTCCTATTGTGCTCGTTGGATTAAAAGTCTGGGTTGCAACCGAATGTTGCAACAGGGTTGTTAAGAAAAACGCCAAGATTGTTAGATATGCCCACGCACTGTGAAACTGGGGTTAATAATATAAATTTAAAAACAAAATTTCAGGAAAAATCTTCCACCCGTTTTCGAAATAATAAATTTTCAAAAAGAAAAAATATTTTGTTTAATCCAAAAATATATTTTTCGAAAACTTTGAAATGCAGGGGCCCAACAGTGTAATTCAATTCTACAAAAAAGTTGTTCGAATTCGCAAAATTTTAACTTTCTAATTTTTAGGTAAAGCGTCGTTTCAATGCAATTGATAAACAGAAAAAACCTGCGTTAGGTTGGGTCTGATCATGTGGGCGTTGGCTACTAAACGGCTGGTCATGGTTTAAAACACGATGAAGGCACAAGAAGTTTTTCATTTAAAATGCAAAAGTAGACCAGCACCACTAGAGCAAAGCAATCTGGTGATCGACCTTGGCAGGTGGAAATAGCTATAATTCCAGCCAAAAACAATTGAGAAAAAAAACTTGGTGGTAGCACACTCAAGTTGTTGTTGGGTATTCAAAGTCATCAAATTATAAGAAAAATGGCTTTAAAAAGCAAGTATGTAATCATACAAAAACTGAATAGAAAAGAGTTAATTGAAGATTATATGGCGGAGAGTGAAATACACGAAAGCACGAAAGGTGGATGCTACTTTCCAATACAGTACCACTTAAAAATAGCATTGAAGGCAACTTTCGAATAGATATGCGAAGGTAGAATGAAGTTACATAGTAGGGCCCCAGTAATATTTAGAATTCGAAGGACAAAAAAAAACTGTGCACTGTTATAGTTAATCTCTACAACATATTGGCTCATAGGTAATCTCTACAACATATTGGCACAAAATCTCGAAAACGCGTGTATGATTTTTATGAAATTCAGTTTTGAATTTTATATTGTTAAAAAAATATGCTTAGAATATTGATACTATAATTTTTTCTTAGAAAAAAATTTAAGAAATTTTGTCTAATATAAGAACTTAAGTCCTGTGCTTACGATGTGATCGAACATAAGCAATCAAATCGTGCAATATACGAGTATATTTGCTATGTTTTAAAATAAAAACAATACAAGTAATATTATCTAAGTTTTATGTTAATTTGTTCCTTATTTTTAAAATAGATAAATTACTATTATTTTAGAAAATCTACTTCTTTGGGGCAATAACAAATTCTTACAAAGGGTAGAATAGCAAGACTAAATATCTTCGAGCTTTAATACCCGTCATAACATTCAAATTTTAAAATTATGTATTCCTTTGATTTTATCAAACGACAACACTGGATTGATTTTGGTAGGTATACACCCAAATCTAGGATCCGAAACCATCGAAACATTCGCATAGTAACAAAACCTGCCTTCGGGTGTTTGAGAATTATTACCTTGGTTTTGTAGCGAACATTGTATCCAAAGGCCTGCTTTATTTTAAGCACAAACTTAAAACGTCTTGAGGGTGTTCGGATTGTAATGTTAGTGCTTGATGGGGATTTAGTAGAGGAAAAGAGGGTTGTTAAAACAACTTAATTTTCAAGTTTTAAGCTTTTCAACTGAAACTAAAATTGTTTGTGTTGATATTTTATTTGTTTGCTTGTTGGGGGCTGCTGAGACTCCCTATGGTCTGGCCCAAAATAAAAGCCCTATTTGCATATAAATTCAACTGGAGAGTGGTAGTTTTTCTGCTCATTTAAGGAAAATTTATCCGAATGTCAGCACAAGAGTTGTTGAAGTAATAAAACGCAAACAAATGAAAAACTCTCTTCTATGAATGTTTTCTTTTTTGGGGGAGGATTTCCGAATAGCTGTAGATATATTGTGCGGTTGTTTTATTTTTCTATTTTTTTTTTGCTATATTGTTTTATTTTCTTTGTTTTTATTCAATTTCTGAGATGACCCACATTGTATATACCCCAGTGTATGCCTTAACCACTGTTGCCTGCTGCAGCACAACAGTGGATGTTGTAAGAGTCACATTGATTTCTGTCAAGGGGAGGATGTGTATGTTTTTTTTTCTGATTATTTTGTTGGGAAAATACACAGATCGACTTAGAATGAAGAACGAGTGGGAATTGGATAATGTGAATTTGAAGTGGAGAAAATCTTGGTTTTCTTTGAATATGACTGTCAAGGGAAACTCATTTGCAGAGCTCGGGTGATACATTATTAAAGACTTGACTTTAGGGAATTTCGATGGCTCCTATTTATTTTAACATTATGCCAGAAAATCTATTTTTCATACACTAAGAAGATGGATAGAACTTTGATTTTTACTAATTTCCTTAGAACAGTATATTTTGAAATATATAAAAAAATATAAAAATCGATAGGTAAAAATAGTAGGTAGTGAAAATACTTCTTACACATTTTATGTCATTTTATATAATACGAAGGATGTGATTACTTATAAGTTTTATTTAATTATTTTAATTTAAACAAAACTAAAACTTAATATTTTTTTTATTTTTAAGAAGTTATTTTTACGCTTTGATACAATCACCTTGATACAGGCGCGTATTCGAAAGGTTCAGTTTTCGATGACTTCGATGGCATCGATGTCATCGATTTTGTTGTCCTTAAGGTCCGCGGTGTCTTGCGGCATATTCGCATACCTAGTCAAAAGGCGTCAAATCACACGATCTTGGTGGCCAATTCACGTCGCCTCGGCGCGAGATAACCATTCTTTGAAACCGCTCGTGCAGAATATTGATTCTGTCTTGAGCTGTGTGGCACATAGCGCCATCCAATTCAGGAAACAAGAAGTTGGTGATCATCAACCTATAGTGATCGCCGTTGACTTTGATGGCCTGGCCAGCATCATTTTGCAAGAAGTACGGACCGATGACGCCTCCAGCCAAAAATCAACACCAAATTTTATTTTGATTCATTGAATCTCGGATTGGATTCTCCCAAATCCGGCACTTTTGCTTATTCAATTTTGTAGTTAGAGGCTGAAGAAGAATCGCATTTCTTAGGGACATGCTGGATAAATGCTGTTTTCCATCCACTCGGAAAGAGACCAGTAGAGTAGGACAGATAGAAAAGCTTACTTAGTGGTTTTGCCAGCGTAGAAGAAAACCTCTTCAGAACAATAGGGGAGATACTATCTGGACCAGCGGATTTGTGTGTGTGAAGATCTGTAAGAACTCTAGCAACTGTACGAGTACGATAGAAGATACGTCCCATGAAATTGTTAATGTTCTCAAGTACAGGAGGAATCATGACACTTTGTGGAAGCGTAGAATTAGCAGCAAACTGAGCTGCTAGCAAATTTGCTTTTTCTTGTGCGCTTACCACAGGAGTGTTATTAGAAACGAGCGTTGGAACCGACGAGGAGGTGAAATTTCGTATGTTTTTTACAAATGATTACAATGTTTATTACCTTTGGGACATTTTACTAACTTTTTTGCCTTAATTTTTGCTCATGTAGAAATTTGATTCTTTGAATTTGACTATTAAAGGTCTTTCTAGCTTGTTTTAACTTATTCCGGCTTTCCTCAGTTGGGTTTGCCTTATAATATCGGGAACTTACCTCCCTCAACCTGATAACCTCTTTACAGTTCGAATCGAACCATGAGTTTTCTTTTGGTTTGATGCTTTTGGTTTTATTCGGTATAAAAGCTTTCATCCCCTTAAGATTATATTTGTAATCATATCAGCGCTGGAGTCAACGTCACTATCGAGGAAGCATAGTGACCAGTTAAAAATAAACATAAATAAAACCAAAGTACACAGTTAACTATGCTAATATTAGGTTTGGGTACCAAATAGGACTTCACAATACAATTACTAATAGTGTTATGCCTTAGCAGCAATTGAATTGATCCGCCTCTGTATTCCCAGAGCCAATAACAGCAAAATATCTGATATTACCTTGACTCAATCATTAATTACTTTGTATGGGATGACCACACACTGCATGTAATGATCAAGTCAAAGCAAGTGCGAGTGACTATGAAGGGGAAGGAAAGGAAATTTACCGCTCGCTTTGTGGTGTAGATGTTGATGGTGAGTGCATCATATTGTGTTTTATTTAATTTTTTTTTATTTTTTTGTTTTTGTGCTTAATTTGTATTCAAGATTTTTATATTTTTATTTAATTTTGTTAGCACAGAGAACACTGGCACTACCACTGACACTGGGTATATGTTTTTGTAATAGGCCTTGGTTTTGTATTTTTTTCAATTTTATTTTGATATTTTTTTATGGGGGAAGAAGGGGCAACTGGATAAGGAGCGGGTCACTAGACTTTCCGACACACGTCTGCTCGCGATGATGGTAAGATCGATTCTGGCCTTCTAGATTTGAAAAATGAATTCACATTACATTTTTTTGTGTTAAATCTTAGGCTATTATTTATACACCTTTGCGCAATTCGGTTAAAGTCAGATTGTACAATGTAGCGATCTTCAATACTTTTTATTTTTTAAAAATAATTTTTAACCGTCTGCATACAAAAGACATTTGGAGTGTTCTACAGTTGACGCGATATAATCGATGACAAATATTAAAAAAAGATGAGAACCCAAATGACTTCCCTGTGGAACGCCAGAACTACATGCAATAGAATTAGAAAGAGAGTTATTGATGATTACTTTTTTTACCTACCAGTGAAATAATATGAAATCCAACTTAGGAACTTAGAAAGGAAACCAAACAATTCCAGCTTTTGCATCAGGGTATTATGATTCTCAGAATCAAATGCTTTGCTAAAATCTGTGTAAATCGCATCCACCTGAATCTTACCTTCTGGAGAATTTAAAATATATCTAGAAAAAAGGGCCAAATTAGTAGTAGTGGATCGGCCAGATATAAAGCCGTGTTGCAATTCAGATATAGATTCTTTAGTTAAAAATTCAATTTTATTTTTTACAATACTCTCAAAAAATTTAGGAATTGCTTAGAGATACATCTATAATCAGGTGCCAACGCAGAAAGGGAGTGGGGGGTTCAAAAAATATATTAACTCAATAATATTAACGAACATTTTTTTTATGTACTAGCCGACCCGTGCTAACTTTGCTTCGCAAGCTTTTAATATCGTTTTTAATATGAGTAAAAGCATTTAAAATGCTCAATGAGATTGGCCGGAATTTCTTATATGTAAACGGTGATTTTTTAAGAGCTTGGTTTTTGAGAATTAAAAAAACACAGAAACTTGTAAAATGTGAATGAAATTTTTATTTGGATCGATAAATCAATTTCTGCCATTTACTTTTTAAAAATAATTTCACTTAAATATTGCCTGCGGCTACGCTTCAGGTGGTCCATTCTGAAGGTCCAATTTTGGCAGACTTTTTCACACATTTCGGCCGGAATCTCACCAATGACGCGTTCAATGTTGGCTTCCAAGCCAGCAATCGTGTTTGGCTTGTCCCCATAGACAATAGACTTAACATAGCCCCACAAAAAATAGTCTAACGGGGTCAAATCACATGATCTTGGTGGCCAATTGACTGCGCCAAAACGTGAGATCAACTGCTCACCAAATTCGCCTCTCAATTGATGCATTGTTTCGCGTGCAGTGTGGCATGTGGCACTGTCCTGTTGGAACCACATGTCGACCGAGTTCAATTTTTGCATTTTCGGCAAAAAAAATCTGTTATCATCGAACGGTACCTTTCTCCCTTGACCGTAACCCTGCGGCCTTCATCGTCCTTGAAGAAGTACGGCCCAATGATGCCGCCTGCCCATAAACCGCACCAAACAGTGCATTTTTCGGGATGCATTGGTAGCTGCTGAATTGCCTCTGGCTGCTCTTCACTCCAAATACGGCAATTCTGCTTATTCACGTATCCATTTAGCCAAAAATGAGCCTCGTCGCTGAAGACAATTTTGCGATAATTTCATAATTTCGACATTTTTCACAGAGCACGAATTTTGATAATAAATTTCAATAATTTGCAAACGTTGTTCAGCCGTAAGTCTATTCATGATGAAATGGCCATCAATACTGAATCGAAATGTCAAATGTTCGTGGAATTTGTCATGTGTGATCTGTCAAAAATATAAACGTCAAAAACCAAGTAGCAAAAAAATCACCCGTTATATATTATTACCTAACAAAAAATTTATATACATACTTTCATATGCTTTCCGTAAGCAAATAAAGATTTGTATGTTCTCTCAATGAAACAGTTTTCCAAAAAATAGACGTTCGAACATTCATATGTCAAAGCTTCTGTATATACAATATTAGCAGTTTTATTATTTTCACGAAGAAGTAAATACTGATTATTGTTTAAGCCCATTTTTTAAAGGGCTACATAAAGTTGACCATGAGAAAAAACACTTTCCCTAAGATCATTTTGCACTGAAAGATGTGATTTGGAAAAATGTATTATATGATCTCAAATTATACAGGAATTTCCCAGCTTTTAGATGATCTCCATTGATCATACTTTTTAAAGGTTCAGATGGCTCGGCTATAGAAGGAATTCTTTCTTTAACATTAATACAACACATGCTATTAAATACGTTAGCCCATTTTTTTGCTTATCAAAGTTTGGAAGTTTTATTAATTTTTCCTATATCTGTTATTTTGTCGTTTGAACACTGAAACTGTGGTACATAATTTAAAGCCACTCTACTCCCCAAAAACTGATTAAGACTTGAAATATTATTACTTGCTCTTCCTACGTTAATCGATGGGTGACAAATTGAGTGGACTGAAATTCAGAAGCAAATAAACAAAAGAAAATGCACAGATGAAAAAATACATAAATTAGATAAATTTATAATTTGTAGATACATTAATTTCACAGCTTATAATTACAGTTAAAAAATGATTTACGGCTTAAATTTGGCAGAATACAATTGACGTTATACAAAAGATCTCATTTTTGTAAAATATCCCGCAGGTTTGAGACAATAATTAAAAGTTGGTCAACTTCGACAAAAAAGTGGACGTTTTTTTTTTTTAAGTTAATAATCTAGTTCAACAAACATATTTAACAAATAAAAAATATCCAATTATATTCTTATAAGAATAAGGAAATTTATAAAATTGGTTTCACGTAAATCGGTATTGAATATTTTCTGAGATTAGCGCGGACAAACTTAATATTTGTTTCGTCTCTATTAGGGCTGGCAATGAGACGAGACCAGGTGAGATTTTTGTAAGTCTCGTCTCTGTCTCATTAAAATGGAAAAATTTCAGTCTCCGCCGTTTTTGGCGTCGGCCTCTCTTAACCAAGTCTCTTGGTCTCGCCTTTTACCGAGAACATTTTAATGCGTAGTCTCGTCTCGTCTCGGTCTCGGCCATGGTCTTGGTCTCATCCTTAGCCTTGGTTTCTTTCGTGTTTTTTGGTAGTAAAAAAATGTAAGATAAGATCCGTGTTCATATTAAAAACATAGAGTACGGTTTCTCAGCATTTTATTGGTAAGAAAAATGCGGGTTGTGGATCCATTAATCCATTTAAATCCGAGCCATCCCGCAAGTGATTTTGACAGTTCATGGTTTGACAGGTAGGCGATAAGCTATATTTTTACGTTTTGATAATATTTATTTCCAAGTGTCCCCTAAAAGTCTTAAAGTTACATTTTTCCGAATATGAAAAATGAGCGATTTCTATTCCAACGCAATGCATACATAAATCCTTCTCTGGATAATTATAATCAAATCAACAAATATTTTTTCTAGCAGAAAAAAAAAACACGGAGAACAGAGAGACTCTCGGCGAATTTCCGTACCAAAAATACGGTCTCGTCTCGGGTGGTTTTAAAGAAGTTTCATCTCATCGACGAGACCGCGACTATTCTCTGTATCGTTGCCAGCCCTAGTCTTTATAAATATAATAGTGATAATATGTTTTTTGAATACACGTATATGAAAAAATAAATACATTTTTAGTTAGGTACAATATTTTATAAAATAAAATCAATGTGCCTTGGAACTTTTGCCATTATATTTATAACGTCCTCATAAGACTCGATATCCCCACAGATGTTGAGCAACATCCAGTGCTGCCGTTTCTACTGTTACGGCTGTAGACTACTGTTTTTTGCTCGAAAAAACTCTAATCTACTGACTTCTGTTTCCACGACATTTTTTCCTCGATTCTCCCGTTTTTTTCCAGATTTGTATTACTATTACAAATATAAGCTTTTTACTAAAACATTTTATTACTTATTACGGACTTCGTAAAGTATATGTAAATTCTTAATACGTAATGCGCCATCTACAACTTCAAGATGTTACTATGAAAAATACCTGTTCAAGTTCTTCCTCCAGTTTATTCCTGTTTTGATGTGGGCTTGACACGACAGTTTGAAAATTATTGCAGTTCATAGTTGGTTTGGAATTTGGATGGACTAATTGAATATCATTTGTTTGTTGCTGAGAGTGAGACTTACTGTATAAGATTTTGAAATGTTTACATTCAAAATGTAAATTTACTTTTTTATTCAAGTCCTGTAATTCTGTGAATATTAAAATAACTTTTATTAAATATGTCATCCAAAAAAAATAAATAAGACCAAAAATTTAAGAAAGAATGGCTAGAGGAACCCGAGTTCAAACATTGGCTGCTGGAAATTACAGATGATTATTATAAATGTAAGTGTGGTCCGTGCAATGTTGTTTTTGAGAGAACGGATAGGTCGGCTTTGGAAAGGCACTCCAAGCGGCCAAAACATATTCAAAACTTTGATAGTGTTAATCAACAACAAGTGTTCAAAAACTTTTTTCAGTAATAGCTGATAAGAATAGCAGTAGACAGAAAGATGCAGATACAGTCAGGGCTACGGAGCTTAAATTGTCTGTATTTATGGCTGAGCATAATATAGTCCTTCAGTTGATAGACCTGTTAAAATCCTTGGATATTAATGCTTTTCCAAAAATCCAGCTCGATCGTTCCAAATGCACTAAATTAATAACAGAAGTTTTAGCTCCAGAGGAGATTCGTAAAACTATGTTGGACCTAAAAGATAAATATTTTAGCATTTTAGTTCATGAAAGTACCGATGTTAGCTACCGCAAAAATTTGGCTGTACTTGTTTGCTATTACATCGGGGGTAAAATAAAAGCAAAACTGTTAGAGTTGATAGAACTCGATGCCAAAAATTGTAGTGATGAGGCTATGTACAACTGCTTCAAGGAATGTGTTTCAAAACATGGTCTTATCATTAAGAATATAATTGGAGGTGCGTTTGACAACGCCAATGTTATGGTGTAGGCAAAAATAATTCTTTCTGTTCAAGGCTACAAGAAGAAACTCAATGAATTGCATGTCATAGCCGATCGTTTGCTGCATGTGCTGCTGTCAGAGTATTGCCTTCGTATTTGGAAGATTTTTTGCGATCTATGTGCTCATACAACACTGGAAGTCCAAAGAGATGTGGGCAGTTAGAGGAGATTAAGCATGATTTCAACACAACATGTAAGCGCATTCTTAAATTGAGTATAACTCGTTGCCTTTGCATGCAGCATTGCATTTGTCGAGTGCTTGATATGTGGAGGGAACTTTCTTATTACGTTTTCATAGCCGATTTCAAAGACAAACTTCCTTCAACGAAAAAACTTCTTCAAAATCTTAATTCACCTGTAGTACAAGCATATTTCCTTTTTCTCAAATTTGGCTTAAATTATTTCAATAAATTTAATGCGTGGTTCCAATCTAACAAAGTCTTAATACATCGACTACAAACAGAATCTGAGAGAATTTTTTTGAAAACGGCAAATAATTTTATTTTGCCAAACAAATTAAATATTTCTGTTAGCATTTCAGATATTGAAAGTTATAAAAAAATGTCACAGATTTATTTGAGCCGATTGTGAAGAATTCTTAAAACAATCAATTTTTTCTGTCGAAGATGTTGAGAATATTATGGAAAACGCTTTAAATTTTTACGTTAAGAGATGCTGTGAAGTAAAAATACGTTTTCCAATAGATAATGTACTTTTTCAACAGTTTCAATTTATAGATCCTCATATAGCTCTCGATTTAAACAGAATGCAAAATTTCTTAGAAATACTTTGTAATCATTTTTCAAAATTGATAAATTCGGTTGACCTATCAAATGAGTGGTATAGTTTAGCTGCATACTTTAAAGAAGAAGCTAAAAACAAAGGGAAAGAAGCAAGTATTGAGGAATTTTGGTATATGATTGGAGGTATCAAAGATTATAAGGATGAACCTGTTTTTAAAAAAAAATGTTCAAAATTGGCTGAGATTGTTTTAAGTTTGCCACATTCAAATGCAGAATGTGAAAGAATTTTAAGCATTGTAACTGATGTAAAGACAACGAAACGAAACTGTTTAGGAAACAAAACTCTCAATGGACTTGCTATCATAATATCGCATATAAAAGACGATCATATAAATTGTACTGCTTTCGAAATAACGGAAAACCATTTCAGTTTAATGGATAGAGAATGAAAAATATATGTGATTATATTTTAAATTTAATTAATATATATTAAAAGACTGATATATAGTCATATATCATTTCAATTTTTAAGGATATGATTTAATTAAATTCATGTAACAGAATTTCATTTACATTTTTTGTTTAATTTTTGCTTTATTTTTTAAAGTATTTATTTTGCTTGTTTTGTATAGTTTAAGTTATGTTATAAAAAAAAATATATGAATGTGTATTATTAGACCAAATCGAGATCTAACACTATTTCATACCTTGTTAAGGTTGTCGAACCAAATGTTCGAATTATTGGAAACCTTAAAGAATTATTCAATTCAGATGAAAACTTGGTACAAAAATCAATGATATTTGATTTTAAGTGATTTCTAATAAAAAGATTGAAAGGGGGTTATTGAGAATACTGGCGGAAGGTTCACTAAGGAATTTGAGTTCAATTAAACGTTTGATTAGCCCGCTGTAATAGGGGGTTTTATGTGAACTGAAATCTCCTGTTTTTTCTACTTGTTGAACAGGAGATTTCCTGTTTTTCCAAAATCATCGCGCGGCAGCACTCCAACATCAAATCGTTTAGCGCAAGCATGAAAAAGATCGCTCACTTGGCGCCACAGATACCGGAAGTATCGCGGCAATCTGCATAAAGCAGTGAACTGTTTTATATAAGGACGAAAATTTAACGAGTCTACAAAGTTTTTGGGCCGTTTTTTTCATTTGGCATACTCAGAAAATGCTTGCAACCATAGTTAATTTAACAATGACATATATCAAGAAAATCAAAGAAATACATTTATACCTGGGCAACATCTTCAATTCGACCAGAAAATCATCTAAGCATACTTTTAAATCATCTCGCAATTCTTGGGCAAATACCTCAGCACACTTTTCTATTTCTAATTCATCAAGTGTGCCACATTTTTCGGGAAAATACTTTAAATTTTGAAAAGCAATCCACGACGATCCGGAAATCTATTTTTTAATTGCATTAATAATTGGTCCAAGAGAAGAACATAAATTGACCGAAGAAAATATTCTTTACGATCACCTTCGTAATTCTAGGTTCCTCTTGCGACTGGCTTTTAGTAAATGTATTTGCAAATAGGGAAGTGAATTTTTGTATGCCACTGTCTATCTACTATATTCTTAGACCCAGATTTATGAATCGCTTCAAGGTAAGAAATTTTCCATGAGTTAAGAAAGACACCTTCGGATATTGAAAATACATACAAGGGGATAATAAAGTGATGAAGCACAAAGTTTGAGAAATATAGCTGGTATACCATCAGCTCCAGAGTTTAATTTGGATTTAAGTGAATCAAGTCCGGAAAGTACTTCAAAACTACTTAACTCTAAATTCCTAATAGCAACCTTACTCGGAATATTGATAATATAGGGAGAGTTATTCATATTGGGAGTTGAGTACCCAGATTGAAAGAATTTTGCAAATAAACAAGAATTGAAGTAATATTAGAAATTACAGTATCCATAGCTGTGATCTAATATATCTTAATGGAAGCAGATTTGGAGAAAATTTGTCGACATTATGTAACCTGTGTAACACGAGAGAAAAAGAAAATAGCCAACATTTTTTTGGTAGATTCCCCGTCCTATAAGAATTCAGAGTTCGATATCTTGAAAAAACTTTTTGAATGAAGGTGAAATCATATCAGTGCTCAATCGTGGTAGCACTACAAATTGACACAGACCGGCTAATTATATATGTGTCGCAGTATAATATAGAAAACAGCTTATAGCTGAATTCAATTAGTTTTAGTTCAGAGATTAGAATCAATTTAATTAGATAATTTTTTTGTAATAAACGTATAAAATTGAATACTTAAAAAGTAGCTACAGATGATCCTATTGTGATTGGATGAGGAAGATTTGATTTATACATACTATTAAGAATTGTTGAATATTTTAGTTCTCACGAAATAGAGTTACTTAATATGCGAGTTATACACCCTCATTAGGATGCTTATTTTACAATTGTCACGGCAAAATTTGTCGCGACAAGTTTACCCTCGTGTTTAATCTAATAATATTTTTTTCTGACAGCTCTTCTTCCAATTTACTAAAAGGAAGCGGGACGGCCGTGGTCCATCAGCCATCGGTTCTTCCTCTCAGTACTGTGGAGGAAAACAAGATGGATGAATGTGGTGAATTTAGCCAAATCGAAGTGTTACCCATCTGGCTTTGGTGAAAGATAACGTATTGATGTTCTATTGAAAACTAGATGTCACTCCGGGTGGAGAATGGCCGTCGGCCCAACATAATTTTGACTTTTATTTTTTTTTTACATTTTACTATAGACTATAAATTGATTAACTTTCTTTTCTGTAAGGATGGACTATTAACGTTGGTTCCCACCTTCGCAGGCAGTCAAACACGATAGGCAGGATTGATAAAATTTAGGCTCTTTTACACTAAGGGAGCGGGTTTATATTCGTAGTTAACTCTGACTGTGGTTTTCGTCTTTCCTTTCCTTTTCCGATGGCTTTCGCGTTTTAGTGTTTTGTTCTTTAGTTGTAGAAAATAAGTTTCATTGTTTTTTCTTGGTTTTAAAATTTTGTTTTCAAGGAACATAATGTACGAGGCTGAAGGCAGACTTGGAACTGACGTAATCTGGAAGTGAATCCAGTGCGGCGAGTTCCAAGATGACTTGCATTTATTAGCGAGAATAGGTTGTGAGTAAGCAGGACGGCGAGACTTCCACACGTCGGTACTACTCTGCAACCTAGCGGTAAGTGGCTAGTGGTGACGCAATTGGAAGGCCGCTGCTCCAGATTGGCTGAAAACAACAAAGGCTGGAATGGTAAGAAGTGTCCGCTCAGGAAAATAATCCTAGCGAACTTACTTCTAGAGAGATCTCGATTGTGAGAAGAAGCTAAAAAAAAAAAAAGAGAATTTTAGAAATACAAGGAAAATCAGAAAAATTTTAAGTGTCGATTCGAGGAATTTTGGGGATAGCCTAAGGAAAAACCAAACCAAAATTGAAGGAAAATGAAAGGAAGAAGGAAAATTTTTGTCAGAGGAGGGAAATTTGGAGGGAGTATAAAAAAAGCTAAGTAAAAAAAAATAAAATAATTATATATACATATATACCGAATTGATATATATATATATATATATATATATATATATATAATTGTTTTCTCGTTATTGGGTGTTATAAAATCGTGTTTGCCTGTAGGGTTTTCTCACATTTAAGTTCTTGTAAAATATTAATTATTAATTTCAAAAATTGTGCCATCTTCGGGAACCAGACCTTAACGGTCCATCTCTTGTTTCTTTTTTGCTAAAATATTTCTTTATATTGAAATTTCATCTCGAATAGATCCTGGGTTTTAATCCTATTCATAAGGTTTCCCAAGCAATACAAATTCAAAAACATAATTCGCCTATTTCTTTTCTTGTCAAGTTCGTTGATTATATTTTTTTCGCCATCGTTGCATTCCGCTCCGTAAGGTTTGCAATTTCCTTAAATTTCAAAAAAAAAATTGCTGGCGCCCTTTTCTATTTAATAGGTACGCTCCTGGAAACCCACTAAAGTAAGTTTGATTAATTAAATAATTAATCCATCCAATACAAATTATTCGATCATTAAACCAAAATTGCGAACCCCCCTTACTGAGCTAGTCGGGCGGTAGCACCGATTTTGTGGCTGTGTTACATTTTTTTTAATTCGCCGCTTTGTTTTGACATTTCTGAATTGTCAATCGGAAATTGTAATTCAATTAGATAAATGTGGTGTCGCGTGTTTGATTCGTTTTGTCCTTAATAAAAGTATAATTATTAATTTCAATTAATTAATTAATCCGCGCGCGAGTGGCTAAAAAGAAGAAAAGGGTGTAACACAATGACTAACAATAACCAAAGTTCTGATAGTTATCCAACACATATACATTTACAAAATAATTAATTTACCTTAATGTTTTTATAAGTCCAGGAATTATTGTGATTTCCTTAAAAAAATAAAAGATAAAATCTTCCTAAAGCAATCAAGGAGTTAACAAAATCAAATCAACACTATTAGCAACTTCTGGCCTTTGTTAGGTATATATGTATACATGTACCTAATTGCAAATACACTACAATTTCCCTCGCTCAAAATAGAACGATAAATTTGTCCCATCTTTTATAATAGTCTGAAGCTTCGAATGTGTGACAATAATTCAAACATCACCCATAAAATACTCATCTTTCTCATAAACAATCCAAGCAGATACAATTTCATAATGAAGCCGCAACACGGTCGTAGAACAAAAATATTCATGTCGTTGAGTCGACTCCATTGCTGTCATTTCGTTGGTCCTTTTTCAGGTTGCACAACGCTATTGCCAATTAATATCACACCAGTGAAATAACAACAAATTTTGCGTTGTGGCAAATAGTTTTTATGCAGCAATAATGCCTCTAAAACTCTATTCTGCAAAATGTAGGTTGAATTTTTAAGTGAATGAATTTTAGGGTGGCTTTTGTCGCTTTTGTGTGCCTTCGTTGTGAAACCGTATAGCAGAACAAGGTTGACTAGCACTCATCAAAACATTCATGCACTGTTGACCTCTGTACCAGCTCCATCCGCAACAGTGACTAATATTTTAACATGTAAATATTTTTCAACCTAACATACATACATACATACAATGTACACCGACACATATTTATGAATTTGGTGGTTTTTAGACTTTATTTATTCGGAAATACATTTTATTTATTGAAGGTTGGGTTTTGTATAACTACTTACGTATGTATAACAGTTCTGATTGGAGTCTTATCTATATGGCGCTCTCCCGTGCCGCAACAGTAGCTACACACCTAAGTATGTATATTATTGTGCTTGTTTTTAGTGCGACCACCCGACTCCAAATTGAGCAGAAGAAAAGAGTAGTAAGCAATAACGCTGTCGGAAATAACGGGCATGACTTCTGCCAAGAAAAGTATAATGTGTGGAATGGACGAAATCAAAGGTGTCGCCAATAATCTCAATGATAGAGACCTTATAATCACGGTTTCTACGTTGGTCAATTGTGACCAAATTAGGTAATTTTTTTCACTTGATCACTCTGTCATTTTTTCCCCATCTAGCTAGTTACTTTTTTTGAGGAAGAAATATGTAAAAAAAATCGACTTTTAATTTTCATTTTCTCAAAAAGCAAGTACACTCTCTACTTGCGATTATTATGTACTTAGGTACATACTCTTAAGCAGCAAGTTATGTGTGTACTCGTAAGAAAAAAAATCTAACAATCAAACATGACATTACGCTCATGGTGAACACAAAAAAGAGTCCCTCAATTCCGTATGTATGTCTGTCAGTCTGTCCGTCTGTATGTACAACGAGCTGCAGCCTAAACGGTGTAAGCGACTACCTTCAAATTTGGTATATTGAAATTTTATTTTTAGGCCTAAAAATAAAGGTACCTGCCATATGGCCTTGAAGGAAAATCTTATTTTTCTAGAAAACGGCTCCAACGATTTTAATCAAAATTTTTGAGATTTTTTTTGTTGGTAATAGTTATCATTTGATATGAACCAAGCTTACGAGAAAATTCTATTAACGGCACTTTTCATATAACGGTTTTTTTTAATTTTTCGCTTCCTCGGTAACTGTACATTGGATTTCTGTCAAATTTTATATCTGAGAAGACTTTTAATTTTTGAATTTTTTTATATTGAAAAATCAATATTTTTAAAACTAATCAAAAAAAAATAATTTAAAATTCTATGGTCACGTGTATATTAATATACTCTAAAAACTGCATACCAAAATTTCAAAAAAACATTTGTTTTCAAAAAACTAAAAATAAAAAACCGGATTTCATCAAAATCCGTTTTACAATTTTCGAGATACTTTTTTATAAAATTTTCATTGATTGGCGGCATCTAATGAATTTCTTGTTTTTTTTTCGAGAAAACGATTAAAGTGATGGTTTTGGCAGTTTTTATAAGTTTAAAAAACGATTTTTCCCACCTATACATTTATACATACATATGTATGCACATATCTACATACCTAGGTTCTCTATATATAGGTAGATACATAATACCCTCCTAATTTTCATAATCAAATCCCTTTAAATATACATTTGTAGGTAGGTACCTATGTAACCATTCCTTGAATCATATGTATTCACATGTACAGTTCATTATACGAGTATTAAGAATGAAGGTTATCTTACCTACATCGGCGTTAATCCTGCAAAAGATAACTAGACAACCTATACCTACTAACAGCGTCAATAGTTAGCTACAATAAAGTTGTTAGTTACAAGAGCAACTTCGTACGATCCAGTCGTGCATTTTATTTTTTAGATGACAAATAACATAACATACATTTTGTTTGGCGAAAAACAAAAATCTTATTTTGTCAAAAACGGCTTCAACGATTTTATAAAAAAAAGTCAGTTCATTAATGAAGGAAAACGACACCTTTGGATAATTTTTTTTTGGAAAAAAATGGTTATTTTTGGTAGCTCTTATAGAACCAATTTTTTGATTTTCGATTCCTTGGGAAACGATTAATTTGCTTTTTTGTAATTTTTTTACGCACAAGCTCCTAGAAAATTTAAACACTATTGTAAACCAAAATTTTTCAATTTTATTTTTTTGAAATTTCAAAATTTGAAAAAAGGACACAATAGATTTTTTTGAAACTTCGTATTTAGTAGTTTTTTGGAATTATCTTGAACAGTTAAAAAAAACTATTTTCCTAAAATAAGAAATAAAGGTTCCTCCCATATTAATGTTAAAAAACAGTTAAGAAAAAATTTGTTTCTCAAGAACGGCTCTAAGAATTTTTATAAAAAATGTGGGTGTTCTTAAATAAGTACAGTCCACTTTTAAATAAAAATATTTTATCTTGCGTACTTAGTAACGGTACTTCCCATAGAACCACTTTACATATTTTCGACTTTCTCACTAGAGGCTGGCCCGATTAAAACAATTTTTCAAACGCTTCCTTAAAGTGTTAATATAAAACTACATACTCGAATTTTCAAAAATAAAGTATTTCGATTTTTAAGAAATAAAATAAATTTTGTTTTTGAAAAATCGATTTTTCACAACCAGTCACTGAAATTTTTTTGAAATTTCAATTTTCTATTATATTTTCAAAATGGCGTTTCAATTTTTTTTTAATTTATACACACAATTAAGTTTTAAAAAAAACGCTCGAGCGATTTTTGAAATTTTGTTTGACTATTCTTGAATTCAAATGGAATTTTTGTTTTTCCTCAAACTATAACATCTAAGCAATATGAAAACATTTATACTCTGTCCCAGATAAATAGGCAGTGTAGGCAAGATAGGACGTTTGCCTCTTCTCATTCTCGCTACAGTGGATTGCATAAATATGTCACTCAATAAAGCTCCCACAGGGTTTTCATGGTGTGCATTTTAAATGGACCCAAATTATATGAAAGAATAGTATGTAGGGTTACCGTTCTTTTTTTCAATAGGATTTTTTATTTAATCGTTTTGTTTATAAAAATTAAAACACATTTATATTTTCCACACCACACTACTGATTTTGAAAAAGCTTTCACATAATACGTGTACTGCCTATTTTTCTGGGACAGAGTTTTTTTTTTTTTTTTTTTTTTTTTTTTAAATTCATTTTTATTTCATATTAACTTAAAACTATCTTAAAGCTAGACAAAAATGTTTAAAACTAGCCTAATTATCAATAACTTACAACTAATTTACTGGCCCTTTACGGGCGCTCTAAATTAAACAATAACTCTTACAACTAATGTCTTTCGACCTAAAAACTATTTTAATTAAATCTAAATTTTTTGTTTTTATTTATTTTATATTTCAAGAAACTTTTATACAGAAAACTTGGTATCTGATCATTTTTTTTTTTTTTTTTTTTTTTTTTTCCTATAAACTAAACTTAAATATATATTGAAAATAATTAAAACTAAATAAAACTAACTTATACTAACTAAAAATAACTTAAACTACTTAAAATACCTAATAATACTTATAACTACTTAAAAACTAGAACAGCCACAGCAGCATTTTTTTCGTTTTTTAATTTTTTTTTGTTTATTTTTTATATGCATGCAGACACACACTAGCATGCAACCCACCCACACATGTACATACGCACATACATATACGTACGCACACACATGTACAGACACGCAGATACATGCACGCATGCCCCCGCATACATACATATTTTTAATTTTTTATTTTGGTGCCACCCTGACTGTTACCTATACCTAATGCCCTAAATCTATGTAAGTCGGCCAAGATATATCATCTTCATCGACTTTAAATATCACGATGCTGTTCAGAGAGCCACCAGAACTGGTTCTCCTGTTTCGCCCTATCCCTCCGGTCCCGATCGGACACAGTCCTACTGAACCGAAGGCGCTCTTCTCCACCTTGAGCGATGACGTCTCGACTATACAGGAGTCGCCTATCCACAGTTTTCCGGCTGACGTGGTAGATGAGCGGAACCGCCCCTCCATCCTGTATCAGCCCTCGACTGTCTAAATAGAGGAATGCCTCAGGAGGGATGTAACCACTTAACCGCGCACTCTCAAAATATTCGTTATTGGGGTAATAAGCCCCAAAAATTAAGCTGTTAGTTGAGGACATCGCTCTTGCAACGTGACCCCGAATCAGCTTGAACAAAAAATTATCTATTCTGTTTATGTTGGCTCCGTTGTATAGAACCTGGTTGGAATAATATCTTGTGTACTCCGACTCTGGTGTTCTGTGTAATCCAAGGCAACGTCTAAGACATTGCCTCTCAACACCCGAATCTTTTCCATTTGAGATGGGGCAACGTTGAACCACACCGGGCATCCGTAGGCAATCATCGGCCTGATGAGGGCCATGTAGCAAATCACCTTCACCCTGCTGTGAAGACGGCTGCTATAAAACAGTCGTTTTGTCAAGGCTAAGGCTCCCCTAGCCCTGGCCAAAGCAGCACCTATATGTCTGTCGAAATACAGGTACTGATCCAACCAGATGCCAAGGTACTTTACTACACTTTTACTCGCCAGTGGATGTCCATGTGGCCCTACGATCACCAGCTTGCGCCAGTTCTTTCTCGTATCCCTTGAGGCGCTAGACAGCGGAGTCCTAAACAAAATAGTTTCTGATTTCTGGAAGTTGATTTTCAACTTCCAGTCATCACAATATCGCTGAATCTTGTCGAAGTCACTCTGCAAGAGACTTTTGATGACCTCAACTGTATGAGCTGTTCTGTACGCAATTAGATCGTCGGCGTACGCAATTGCCTGAGTTAGACTACCTATCAGATCGCTGGTGTAAATGTTGAATAGAATCGGCGAGTTAACCGCTCCCTGCTGAAGACCATTATTAATATTAAAAATTGCAGTAGAAGTTACATTGCCACTCTTGACAACAAACTTTCTACCATTTAGCATGTCATAAAGCATATACAATAGAGGTTTACTTATACCTAGTCTGGTTAGCTTTAGATAGAGACCTTCTAACCATACGGTGTCGAAGGCCTTCTCCAAATCAACCAGACAGGCACCCGTACACTGTTTTTTAGTTTTGTTCCATTGGATATCAGAAACAAGTTTAGACGCGGCATGAATTGTGTCATGTCCCGCCTTAAAACCGAACTGATTATCCGGGATGATATTTTTGTCCTCCGCCCATTTGAACAGGGCTCTATTAATAACCTTTTCAAATACTTTGCTGATACTCGGAAGAAGACTTATCGACCGGAGATTCGCCGGATTGGAGTTGTCCTTTCCCTTTTTTGGGAGAGGGTGCACCACAGCTGTCTTCCACCGCACTGGATAATATGCATTATTCAGCGCGTTGTTAAACAGTGTGGTATAAATGTCAACTGCTTCTTGAGGCAAATGTCGTAGTACAACGTTGGATATACCATCGAGTCCTGCAGACTTCTTTTTCTTTAATGAATCGAAGATGAGCTGGAGCTCATTCTTCGAAATTAACAGGGGGCTGGGCCCATTTCGGTCGGCGATTATGGCGTTTGCCAAATCTTCATCATTAAACCTGGTAAAACCAAGGTTCTCAGATCGCCATTCGGTTATATCGTTCCGGAGCCATAAGTGATGAAGCAGAGCTCTGTTCTCCAGGTCATGATTCGGGCGAATGCTAGCATTCACCTTGTACACTTGCTGGAAAGCAGCCCCCACAGCCTCCACTATCTCCTGCGGATCTTCGATTATATAGAGGTCATCGTCCAATACGGCATCCTCTGGGTCTATGCCTGCTGTCAGAAGTACGTCTCTGTTCTCTGTCGTCCTCTGGAGCTTAAGACACGGAAGATCGTTTTGATCCTTTCTTCTAAAAATCTTATTAATTTTTGGGAACATACTTGGGTCGCTGGAGTTAACGGCACGAATTTTATTGTCCCAGAATGAATTAATAGCCAATCTATAATTTTCTTTGATCAATTGGTTGATGTTTTTGATGGACGACTTCAGTGTCCTAATCTCCAGGTCTCGTGTATCAGTAAACCGCCTGTACAAGCGTTTTAGTCTTGTCAGTAGTCCACTTTTTTGTCTGTGAAGTGCGTCAATTGTCGCGTTACGGTACATGTCAGTTGCGTTACGTTCTTTGTATTTCGGTATTGTTCTGTTCATTGTTCGTAGAATCGTTTCGTCAATTTGTTCTAAGTATCTGTCGATTTCAGTATTTGTTAGGTTCCTGTCATTTGGTGGGGATATACCATTTGAACGTAATTCACTCAATAAGGCATTGGAGAAACGTGGCCAGCGCACCTTACTGTAATTGTAAGTATGCACAGGCACATACTCCTCCAACTCCATAAGCTGGTTCGGAAGTTGTATTACGGCTGCGAGTCCGCAGTGGTCACTGTCGTACTCGATCGTTCGTAAACAATTTCTTGGCCGTTGACCCACAGCGTCAGTAATTGTTAGTCTTGCGTCTTTAAGCAATAGATCCAGATAGGCACCGCTTCTTGGGAACGATGGCCTGTCTGTGGCTAGAAGATCGATGCGATACTCAAGGTTGTATCGACCCATCCAATTAAATAGATGGTTACCTCGAGGATTTTGTATTTGATTTCCCCAATCTGTGTGCTTGGCGTTTAAATCACCCGCCAATATATAGTAATTCTCTTCCGAGCTCAATCTTAAGCATTCAAAAAGCTTTTCAAGCTCTGTTATAAACTGCGTGGGCTGAGGTGTTTCCGGTGCATAGGCAGCGATCACATACATTCGCTTCCCCTGTTGGAGATGAATGCATATGATGCATGCCTCTAACGTCCGAAATTTTCGCACATCACTATTATATATTACCTTATGACTAATGCCTTTACGTATAAAGATTGCGACGCCTCCTCCTTGCGTGGAGTTGGGTCGGTCTCTTCTTACGATATTGTAATTGTTGTTAGTCAATTTATGTTTCTGGTTAAGCTTAGTTTCGCTAGCCATAAACACATCTGGACTTATGTCTTTAAGCAATTGGAATAAATTCGCTCTACGTTCGGTCCTAATCAATGAATTTACATTCACAGCTAGGATCTTAAAGGGCCTCTCCGGCAGCGCGCCCTTAACCTCTAAGTTGCGTTAAGCTCGGCAAAACAGAGTAGAGATAATCCACCCTAGTCGCCTGCTCCCTGATCTGGTTTTGGAGGCCGTTCAACTGGCCCTGGATGGCCAGTAGAACGCCCATAATATCCGCCTGTGCCGCCGGCGCCTTAAGCACGGGGGCCTGTTGGGCGACCTTTGGTGTAGGCTGTACCGTGCTTCCCCTTCCTGACGCCATTTGGGCGTAAGAAATTTGGGGGTTGACGGACGTTGTTGTAGGAGGGCGCACTGTTGGACGCTTTTCTACCACTGTTTGCTTTGCTGCTTTATTGTTTTTTATAAGCTGAAACGTCGGGCATCCCCGATAATTAGCGGGGTGTCCGGCGCCTCGGCAGAGTACACATTTAAGCTGGGTCCTATCTTCGACCCGTTCTTTTCCTAACTTGCATTCATCTGCATTGTGGTTCTCTCCACACTTAACGCAGCGTGACTGCATTTCGCAGTTTGCTGCGGCGTGGCCGAACCTTTGGCAGCGCATGCATTGAAGCATGTCGCCGCGCCTTTTTAATTTGTCCCAAGTTACAACCTGGCAGTTGAGGACGGATATACTCCTCAAACTATCCAGTTTGCTGCTGGGTGAAAGTTGAACGAGGAAGAAGGGAAGACTCCGCTTCTCCCGCCTAGCTCTAACTGTAGCGAACGGCTTGACCCCGATAAAGTCGAGATCGTCATTCGCTTTTTGGCGGAGTTCATTTAAGAGCACCTGTGGTTCCGTGTAGGAATCTATGCCCTTCAAAAGGACCGTTTGAAATTTTTCGGTTTTAGGGGTGAAACTAAAGAATTCGGTAGTAATTTCTTTCAGCAACTCTTTAATTTTTTTGTGCTGTTCCAGTGTGAAGCACTGGATAGCATGCCTGTCGTTATTTAATCTTTTAATAGTAAAATTTTGACCTATGGTCAACTTACATAGATTTATGGTATCCTGTAACTCCATTTTATAAGTATTAATGGGTGGCACCTTTTCTTTTTTCATGATCGGCGGCTGTGGCTGCTGCTGCTGAGACTGATTTTTCTGCGGCTGTTGATTCTGCTGCTTTTGAATCTGCTGCTGCTGTTTTTCTTGCGGTTGTTTCTGGACTTGTGTCTGCTGCTGTTGCTGTTGTTGTTGTTGTTTTTGCCGTTGTTGTTTTGGCTGCTGCTGTGGCTGTTGTTTTTGTATTTGTTCTTTTTTCTGTTGTTGTTCTTTTTGTTCGAGTTCTTTTAGTTGCCTCGCTCGGCGCGCTTCTTGGCTGGCCTTAACTTTACTTTTTATCTTTTCTATTTCTGCCTCCAAAGCATCAATTTGGGCGAACATTCTTTGTTCGTCCTCCTCAGATGACGCCTCTGATGTGGAGAGGTTCACGAAGGCAGTACTATCGCCCGTCGTGAAGTGCCCTTCTCCTTCTTCAGACATATATGCTATACCCTCTTCGGGTGAAGTGTCTAACTCGGTTTGTCTTGCTGCCTCTGACGTCTCGTCTATATCGGACGTATGCACCCCAGCTGGCAGCTTTGCTGAGGTGGCCGTGGATCTCCTTTTTACCAAATTTGGTGCGCACTTGATCCTCTTTCTGCGCTTTTGATTAGCATCGGATGATGTTGCCGTTGTTGTTATTGCTGTTGATGTTGTTGCTGCAGAATCACTGCTTGTAGTTGGAACATCTTTCGATGTTCCCTCAGCTGATGCCATCGCTGGCCTCATTGGCCCTAGGACACCTTTCGATGCCCCGGTGCTTAAACTCCTCCTCCTTTGCTCGTTTTCCCAACCAATAAAGTTAACTACTTCACGGTTGTGAAAAAAAGCTGATAAAGTTCTGATGCCCTCCTGGGAATCGAACTGGCGACCCTCGGATTCTCGGTCGGCCACTCTATCACTGTGCTACTGCACCACTTGTGAAATTTTGATTTAATTTAGAACTTAAGCTCACACACGAATTTTAATTGGAAAAACTGGGAAGCCGAAAACGTCTTAACACTTCCACAGTACGAGATCGACTGTCTCTGGGACAGAGTATAATTATGTGTATTATCGATTTATTTCCACCTTATTATATTTCCTTTTGTGTACGTCACTGAATACTACATAAAATGTAGGTAGGCCCTCATACATTTATATATATGTACATAATGTATCTTTATAATCACATGAATTGTATGTATGCATAATAATGTGTATTGGGCATACATTATAAAGTTATAGGCATATACTAGCTACCCACCTACATCCTTCATTTTCAATTTTATATGTATATATTTACATACCTAGATTCCATCTATATGTATGTAGGTACCTACGTATCACTCTCCTAACTTACAAAATTAAGATCCATAATCTAAATTTTTCATCGCGTAATGCAAACGATGCATGCTTTAAATTGAACCCACTGCATTACCTATCCAATACCACTGATTACACGAAGGCTTATAGCGAGTTTCATTCAAGAAAAGATCTGATCTTTCTGACAAAAGATTTCATCTTTTTGAATTTTGAGAGTTTCATTTCAACAAAAAGAGCAAACCTAGATCAGATCTCAACACGAAAGATCTAATCTTTGGTGGGTAGGCAGATTTGATCTGAATGCACGCATACATGTAAAACGTTTTTTCTGTCAAACATCAAATGGAAACTATTTTGTTATTAATTTATTGTGAAATTGTGCCAATCCCTGCTAAAAAATTGAACTAAAAAATAAACAAATAATAGACGAAGAAGTTAATAATTTATATTTTATAAATTTATTGGAGTTTCTTATTGCTTTGTCTTCATATTCTTCATCATCTGATGATGAAGATGTTTTTTTTTTAGAAATGTGTGTCAGTCATTCGGCATTGGCCGCGTTCGGTGCAATGCCGATAGGCTAGCCAAGATACCTTAGTAGCGGGTTTGTTTTCGAGCGATGCAGGTAGCTTTCTCTGTTAAGTCAGTTGTATTGCATACAAATCTGAAGTTTTGAATCAGTTCTTCCTCAAATTAATAATAATTTTTGGGTAGCTTGAGATTTGTGTTTGACAACATATGTTTAGTTCATCAACTGGTTTTTCCTTAGGCGTTACAACAACACAAAGCATTCCGGATTGCTTTAGGTATGCCACCGAACGTGGCCAATACTACAATTAAATTTGGACACAGAGAGTGTGTTTCTTTATTCATTCTGGTATGTCCAGAATATTCGGAATACCAGTTTTGCGTTTCTTTATTCCATGGAATATTCCGGATAAACTATTTTGTTGTTTTTTTATTCATTCCGGAATGTTTGAAATGCATTCTTTTTATTCCATATTAAATACGGAATGAAAAGAATATTCTAGGAATAACCCTTTCATATGAAAGCAAAACAAATGACAGCAGCCAAAGACGAAAACCAAGTAATTAAACAAAATGGATGACCAAACATTGTTTATATTTTTATTATTGAAATAAATATATAAATAACAATTAAATGTTGCTTTTCATGAATTAATAAATTAATAATAATTTATTTTTATTATTTTCCATAGAGATATCTGTTTTCTTGTCATCATCACAACACTTTAAAAGAGCTGATTGATGTCATCTTTTTTTCTTTTCTATTCCGGAGAGAATTTTTTTTTCTTTATTCATTCCATTCTGGATATTCTAGATAAACATTTCGTATTTTCCATCCATTCTATTCCTTATCCAGAATAAATAAAGAAACACACTCAGAGTTTCATTTAAAAGATCAAATCTCCATTTTGAGAGGAGTTCTTTGAAATTTAAATGAAACTCGCTATTAATGCACTCATTTTCTTCATTTGACAATTTATTGACAGATGGAAAGTTTAAAATACTTTTGATTTAAACGTTTAACCGTATATCCGTCTATTTCGCTTGTTGGTTGTTGGTTTATGTTGAAAACAGATCATAAAAATGGATAGGTAAGTAATAAGATATATTATAAATCTTTCTTGTAAAATTAAAACAATTTTATTTAAGGTTTGTTACTGTCACTAAGAAACCTCAGAAAGATACCGAGCAGACGAAGCAAGAAGATGAGCCCTAATGTTTCTTAGGTAACAGAAATATTAACCCGTTGAAGATGTTTTTATTGGAAAAAAAGGAGAATTTGTTTTTCAAAAAATCTAACCTCACAACTTTTAACAAAAATAAAATAAAAACAAACGCTTTACATTTTTATTCAGAACTTTTAAATCAACTGTTACCAGGATTTGATCTCAATAGCAATGATTTGAAAAATTTGTCTATACTCGTATAATAACTCCTGAAAGTGTCTTGTCGGATTGTGAGCTTTAAATTTCGAATTTGGTTGATAATTTTTCATACTTGGTTGATGGAGATCCTGGGCGACATACGCGAACTTTGTGAAAAGTCAGTTACCAAGGAAGCATTCAAAATGCATTCGCGTTTAATGTAAGCCTTTTAAATTGTAATTTGACTTCGTATTCTTGTGTGAAACAATAAGGTGTTATTTATTTTTTGTAAGATTACACGAGTATTATTTTACAAGTTTAAACATTTTTTTTTTACAATTTGATGTCATTACCACACAGCTCAGCTACCTGAAAGAAAGTTTTATGATTTAAGTTTAATTGAGACTATAAATTAAGACTATAACTTTGACACAAAATACTTGCAATCCATATTGTTTGGTCAGCAGAAATCTATTTTTTTTAAATATAAGATTTTGTGTATATAAGTTTTAGTAGATTTATTTTAAATATATATATATATTATTGAATGCTGTGAAAAAATGTCATTTAGTAAATAAACCTTTATGTTTAATTATTTATTTTTCATATTATGAAGAAGGGATGATCACTATACCCTTAAGTTTTAAAGTAATTTTGTAATTTATTTATTTTTCTTTTTTCTTATTAATTATTATAATAAAAGTCAGCATTCAGTACTAGGTAGTAAAAATAATGAGAGAGACAGGCTGCTTATGGATTACCTGCTCCTTTTACTGATTTACTTGCATCGGATTATCCAAGCAGATTTCATATAGACACATGGATATAGTATAAATTCTTGAAAGAATAGTGCAAAACTCATACGTCAACACTAAAAACTTAAATCATGTTGGAATTATCGCTCTTATAGAAAGATTTAATATTCTTTTGTAAAACGTTATACACAGTAGAATAATATAAATCTTCTTCTTTTTCTTTATATATAAGAAAATGTTGTCAAAAACGTATAAAATGCACGACTGGATCGAACGAACTTGATCTTATGTTCGATCACATCGTATGCAAAAGATTTCTATTAAAAATCTAAATATATTTTTAAAGTCATTTTTAACTCAATTTTGTATATGCGTATACAAAATTTCATTAATTTTGTTCTAAAATAAATTGGTATGACAATATTAAATATTTAATAATATAAACTTAAAAACAAAAGATTAAATCTGTTTAATTAAAGAAAAAATAATTCAAAATTCTGAAATAAATACTTAAACTAATTGGAGCTAAAAAAATAAGTACGCCATTTTATTTCTTGGATAAATTTGAATTTATTGAGAAAAATAGTTTTTTTTTAAACTTTTTGAAAATTTTTTTTAAAAAAATTCAAAAACGACAATTCAAAAAAAAAAGTTTTTTTTTTAAACATTTTGAAAATATTTAAAAAAAAAAATTCAAAAACGCCAATTCATAGGTATTCACAAAATACAAATAAATATAATTTTTGAAAAAAAATAATAATAATTTTCTTTTAAATTTTTTTCTTAAAAATAATTTTAAAAATACAAAAAAAATATTAATTAAAAATACTGGTACCCGCTTTAATTTCGGCAACCTAAACCTATATTTTTGTGAAATTTTAAAAGAATCGGTTAAGCCGTTTATGAGATAGTCGAAAGCAAAAAAAAACGGTCCTATGGAAAGTACCGTTTTTAGACATTTTTCTATTTTTTTTCAACTATATGATCGGTCGTAGCTAAAAACCCACACTGATTTTTTTTATCAAAATCGTTAGAGCCGTTTCCGAGAAAAATAGGTATGAACGTAGCGGTTATATGGCAAGTACCGTTATTTTTTGAGCTAAAAAAAATTGCAATTTCCCCTCTGTACAATACCTAAAAAACTTTATATACCAAGTTTGCAGCAATTCGGCCCACCCGTTTGGGCTGTAGGTGTCTATACATACATACAGACAGACTGACAGACTGACAGGCTGACAGACTGACAGACTGACAGACTGACAGACTGACAGACTGACAGACTGACAGACTGACAGACTGACAGACTGACAGACTGACAGACTGACAGACTGACAGACTGACAGACTGACAGACTGACAGACTGACAGACTGACAGACTGACAGACTGACAGACTGACAGACTGACAGACTGACAGACTGACAGACTGACAGACTGACAGACTGACAGACTGACAGACTGACAGACTGACAGACTGACAGACTGACAGACTGACAGACTGACAGACTGACAGACTGACAGACTGACAGACTGACAGACTGACAGACTGACAGACTGACACAGACTGACAGACTGACAGACTGACAGACTGACAGACTGACAAACTGACAGACTGACAGACTGACAGACTGACAGACTGACAGACTGACAGACTAACAGACTGACAGACTGATAGACTGACAGACTGACAGACTGACAGACTGACAGACTGACAGACTGACAGACTGACAGACTGACAGACTGACAGACTGACAGACTGACAGACTGACAGACTGACGGACTGACAGACTGACAGACTGACAGACTGACAGACTGACAGACTGACAGACTGACAGACTGACAGACTGACAGACTGACAGACTGACAGACTGACAGACTGACAGACTGACAGACTGACAGACTGACAGACTGACAGACTGACAGACTGACAGACTGACAGACTGACAGACTGACGGATTGACAGACTGACAGACTGGTAGACTGACAGACATGTCTGATTATCTCACAACTTTTTTTTTCGACGAATGCATAACTTGCCTTATAGTACCTATAATCGCAAGTAAAAAATGTGTCAAAAACATATAATTCCTGATTTTGCTTTTCTGCCGGTGTATTTCTTTGACATAAACTACTTTGCGTTTGTCCAATACACATTGTTTGACCGCTGAGTGAAAATTGGTTTTTGTGTTGCGTAAAAAATAAAATTGTACGTCCACGTAGTAATTTGGTCCGATCAACTCGGAAAGTTGCAGCTAGAAGAGTAACCAGAACTGCTCAAACAGATCCTGGAACGAGTTGATGTTAATGCGGTTAAGCGGCAGCGTAATGCCCGTGTGAGAGCTGCACAACGAATAAGTTTGGGCGTGGTGCATTTACGTATGATTCAAATCTGAATTTTGCTTCTCTTAATGTGGTTTCAATTGGATTAGTGACTACAGACAAGGCATTCAAATTGAAACATGAAACTCTTGGATTGTGTTGTGCAGAGAAGTTTGCGAGATATATATTAGATGACGCCGTGTTGCGATCAATGCCACAGGCGTTATACATTGACATAAGCTGTGCGCGATTTGACAGGTGTCCTTTTCACATTATCATTTTCTATTCAGCAAATGTGCTATTTTTCTTGCTGCAATTGATTCGATTGGACGAAGTACACGTCTTCCAATAATTAATCACAGAATGTGCGCGATAATCAAACGCAAGTGGTGTGTTGCGTGCAGAAGATATAAAAGGAGACCTGTCCATATTTCACACCTTCGAACTGCACAATCACCACCACAAATTCGACAAAAAGTAATTAGAAGAAGAATGTGAACATTAATCGCGCTGCTTTTGAATACGATTCCGCAATCACATTTACTTTCTCGATGCTCCCGGTGGAACATGAAAGACATTCGTCATTTAATTGAGCAACAATTCGGCCAAGATCTCACATTTCGTTTCATGTTTCATCATATGGCATATATGGCATTGCGATTGCGCAAAAATGAACAATGAAGGACTTACAAGGTGGTTCGATACGATTTGTCGGGGATATGATTTTGCTCAGTGGAGATTTTCCGCGAAGGATTTCCGTCATCCCGAAATCTACTGCTGCCAATGAATTTAATGCATGCTTAAAATCGTCGTGTTTGTGCCGGTATGTCAAGAAGTTGAAATTGACCCAAAATATGAGAGTCGCATTGCAGTGGTGCTAAGCAATGGCCAAATTTCTGTTGATGTCTCGATTGGATTGATATCATTCCCGTCAAATTTTTGCGAGTTAACAACGTCGAAGGACAAACTCATCACCAAAGTAAAGTGTTAACCGGCATTGTAAAAAATTATAAGAATCTCAATTGGATTTGTGAACGGGAAATACTAACAGCGAAGAAAA
The DNA here is from genome assembly GCA_910595825.1 of Philhelius pedissequus. Classification (NCBI taxonomy): domain Eukaryota; kingdom Metazoa; phylum Arthropoda; class Insecta; order Diptera; family Syrphidae; genus Philhelius; species Philhelius pedissequus. The sequence continues at coordinate 172,268,700 of OU343161.1, read as the reverse complement.
AAGGACGACGTTGATAGCTTGGTAAACGGTCTTTGTTGTTTGTTTTTGAGACGGAAAACAAATTGAAAAACATTGTTTATCATATCACTCTCAACTGATTTGTATTCCATTCGAATAAATCACATTGAAATTTGAATTAGATGTGTTTTCTTGTAGCTACTCAGTTCATCTACTGGCGTTATATTGGGACGAGACGAAGTTCGCCTGGTCCGCTAGTAGGTATACATAAAATACTTTTGGAAAAACAATATTTTCGTACAATTTTTTTTTAATTGGCCTTATTTCCAAAAATGAAATGAAAAGGAAATAACCATAGTCCATATACATAATTAGGCTTCAGAAAGTTTAGAGTATTCAACATTTATTATTTCGATACAGAAAACTGATATCCAATGCAGCGTTCTAGAAATTTTGTTCAAATTTTTGTTATTTGTCTATTTTAACTAAACTTTAAGGTTTTACTCTCATCTACTTGAAATTGTTGTTTTTTTTTAAATGCCTCAAACAACAATTTTCTTTCTTACCATAAAAAAATATAACAGTAAGAAAATTACGTATTTCCAAACAAACCCTAACAAAAGCATTAATTCCCTGTCAAATAAATAATTTATGATTTTCACTTCGTTTGTTTTCACCCTGACTGTGTTCCAGAATAGCTTTTCAAAACCAGAAAAACAGTCAAGGAATTTAAAAATAAATTCTACGCCTATATACATAATATATCTAAATACATTATATTTACTTTCATTGGGATTATTAAATTTGAAATTGAGTTTTGCGGTGGCTGCGGTCACGGCAAATATGTTCCTACCATACTCTGTACATCTATACCTAGGTATACAGAGTATACACTACTTAACGAAGATTTAATTTAATTTTATTTTACATCTCTCGGTTGAATTCCTATCAAGCGTTCATTGATCATTCTTTTCTTAAGCATCAGGGATATGGGATGCTTTTATGAAAATTTTATTAGCTAGTTACTTGAAAAATGGTTATCAATTATAAAAAAGGGTAAAGGACTTGAGGGAAATAAGGTGGGAACTCTTGAGAATAATACAAATAAAAACCCATTATTCATCTTCACTCGGATACCCCACTTGCTGTGTTTTGTTGTTCCTATTTGTATGTACATAGGCAGTTGTGCGTATTCAGGTTAGACATATTAGGTCATAGTCAGTGACGTGCCGTGGTGAATCAGGCAAGGCGTTCACTAACTTCTCCTGCAAATATTGTCTATTCTCAGCTACGAAATAGGATTACGACGAGGACGTTGTTTTTATTTTGTTTGATTTTTTTTTGTTTTTTGTATTATTTCTTTGAGTTTTTGTTTTTATACTTTTTTATGTTTTTTTGTAAGGAAACTAAATTATAGAAAGGAAATACTTCAAAAAAAAATTCAATTCGTCGGGATTTCTTCAAAAAACTTGCAAAACTTCATCTTAAAAACTGTTTTTTACTTTGATTTCCTTGAAAAATAATTTTTCTATGGACATAATTGCAAGTTGCGATAATCTTTTCTCCTGTATTTTATTTCTATCATACGATTTAACGTGTTTAAGATCAGAAAAGGAACGTTCGATAGATTCACTGGATTTGGCTATTTTTAAGATCAGTCAATTTATTTTAAACGTTTTCTTTTAATTCAAGAACATCAACCGTTCTTGGAATGTCTTTAACGGGGATATTTTTAAGCTGAGTAAACTTAAAAAAACAACTAATTCATTCTTCAGCCTTGCAAAATCAAAAAAATGCACCATATGAACATTTTAGGCATTCAAAAACTTCAGTAGAGCATTTTTTTTTCATACTCCACAATGTTTTTCGTAGAATGTAAAGCTAGTAACTCAAGTCTTTTCAACGACTCGAGCCGCATTTCAATTTGAAGATTATCTAAAAAAATAATTTGTGATGCGTTCAAACTTTCTAGACCTCGTTTTGAAAAAGATCAATAGCATTTCTAGATGCTTCCAAAATATGATGAAAACTCGCTCTCAAGTTATTTATTTGAAATCTAGCACTGTCATTAAATGTTATTACAATCAGAAATCACATTTAATACTGCATTAATTAAATCATTTTGTATTTTGTTCGACCTTCGACGTCGCTTTATATACACTTTTACGAGAACGTCGCTTATGAGTATGTTTGTATTTGTACTTGGCACACGCAATGAATCCACACCGCAAGCACGCAATGAACAAAATAAGAGCCAAACACTAAAAGTAAAAAGAAATTGAAGCTCTTTTTTCTCTTTATCCTGTTTTTCATGTGTCGCATGGCATGGCATTGGCTGGCATATATGGTTTCTCTGATCGTAGCAACTATCTATAATACTACGTTTCCACCAACCTCTAAGCCGAGATTTAAGTAGTTTAGCTAAATCTCCTACAAATCTTGAGGACTTACCATACAAATTTTAATCTTCTCAGATGAAGATTTAAAATAAATCTCATTTAAATCTTCAGTCGAACTACGCTACTTCTATATCGAAATGAACACATTCATCGGAAAAGTGAATTTTTCTCTTCGGTTGACACAGATGAAGCTACCTGTCTCACTTTTACATCATAAAAGAAAATGAAAAGATATATGCATTTTGAACAGTGCTGTCAAAATTAATCTACTTTTGGAGCGGTGGAACCACTTTTTAAGATTAGTAAATCTACAAGAGATTAAAGCTCAGTGGAAACGTAGTATAAGGTACGTTTTCATACAGGTACAGAGAATGAATCCGCACCACAGCGCACATCCACAGCAGGCTCAATGAAAATGAATACGAAATTACCAATTCTCTTCGCACTGTGTACTGATCCTCCTTCTCTTGCACTACAAAACCGAAAACCTATGGTGAAATGAACGACGCTAGTCGACGGTGCACTGAGTGTTGTTGAACAGCTAACCATATAGGCTTTTACGGGCAATTATCTCTTCTCTTGCTGTTGGATATTTTTTTTTAATTTGGGGACTTGTATCACTTGGGTACACTGATGTTGGGGGAACACCCAAATGTATGCATTTGTGTTTTTTCATTGAGAATTAATTCACTTAATGAGGGTGAACACCAAGGGCTGTAGAAAGATTTATAAGGCGCATGAATTTCGTGTCTTGTTTTTTAATTTTGAACGTGGAATCGCTGCGTTGAAGTTATGAGAAAATCTTTGAATAAGTCAGGTAGTTGGAAAACAAGTAAAAAAGAAAACATTTAGGAATTTTGGTAACAAATGCAAAATACAGATGATTTTGGTGGGGTGTGCGGTGAACACCTGCACGCCTATGAACAAACGTCACTGCATAGTCCAATTATTACGGTTTTCATATAAGCAAGAGTGTTGATTTCTGGGGAGCAGCAAAATAATTCCAAAATTGTTTTTTTTTTAAAATCTGTTTTACTTGCTCCAGTGTGATCGAATGTCAAATGATATTCATCTTACTATACTCTGTCCCAGTAAAATCGGCAGTGTAGCCAAGATAGGACGTTTGCCTCTCTTCCTAGTTACATTGGATTGCATAAATCTGTCACTCAGTAGTATATTTTATAGTTATAAAAAATGTTTTTCTAATAGACGGAATTTTTAAAAGTAAATTTGGTTCTACTTCCGAACTTCTTTGTTTTTTGCGGATCATCACTCGCAAGCAATCGCACAATAAATTGAATAGATTACATTTAGGAACATTTTATTTTATTTATTTATTTAATTCATTATTCAAAACAACAAAAAATAAATAAACACTAGCAGACCCGACCGCGCGTTGCTTCGACCTTATTGTATTGCTTTCCAATATTAGATATTCAGATTGGTATTGTCAATAAAGTGATTTGTAAAGATTCTAGTTAATAGCAATCAGTGCTTTCCACTAATTAAGAACTAAATTATGAACAATATTACTTGTTAATCTGTCTTTAGTTAAAACAAATAAATTTGATGGTTTTCCAACGTATGAGCATAAGACACAACTGCCCCCATGGGAGAATCACGGATTCTAAAGCCTTAAATTGTCATTTTCTGCCCTTGCGACTTATTTATTGTCATCGCGAAAGCCAAACGTAGCCTTTTGAAAGGTATTGTTAATTCTGATGGAATCATAGGTATTCGAGGTAATAGGAGGACTTTTCCTTTAAACTTCACAGTTAATATAGTTGCTTCAAGTACGTTTCCGGTAATTCTTCTGATTACTAATCGTAAACGTTTGCAAAATTTTGGTGGATTTAAGTTACGCAAAGGAATGACCGGTGAACCAATTTTCAGATACAGCTTGTGTGGCGGCATTCCTGGCATATCCAGATAATTTGAAAACTTCAGTCGGAAAACTGACGATCTCATTTTCATCAATAATAGTGTCAATTCACTTAAAAGTCATAAAATCACCTGGCAATAAAAATGTTAAAAGAATAAATTTAATGTCTCAAATTTACGTTTTACGCTGATGAGGATGATGCTTGTAAGAACACACATCCAATGTTATGTATATTAATTTGCTAATATTTTTCTTTGATTTCAGGGTGTCCTAAGAGGAAAAAATTCTCAGTACTGAGGACGAAGCGAGGGAAGCATCTTTAAAATCCGTAAAATAATTGAAAGAAATAAAATTTGTAATTTTTTCAGGTACCCTGTAATGAAAATATGTTTTATGTGTAGCAAGTTTTCTCAAACCGCAATTTTCAACGTTTCATGAAATTCGGTCCAAAATCAACAAAAATATGACTATTTTGTAGCAAATAAGAGTGCGTACGTACACATTTAAATTTAAGTAGTTATTTCATTGGCGCAGTCATCTTGAATTTACTGGAAATAACATAATCAACCTCGCTGCTGATCAGTGTTGTCAATCATTAAATTTTCTTCTGTGAATTATACGATATTAAATCTGTACACGAATTTCCCATAAATGTACGAATAAATTTTTGGTTCTATTAAAATTGAATTTCCCTTTTAAAATTCATTTTTGGTTATTCGTATTCTGAGATCAAAAGCCAATATACTCAAAAAGGTGGTATCATTCTATTTTTATTAAACTATATACTAAATAAAATTAATTAAGTGTGAGCCCTGATTGACTCCCAACAACAACGCAGAGAATCGTACATATCTTTTGTTTTCACGTTTCTCTTTTTTTGTAAATGGAATACAAAATAAAATGGACAACTGGATCGCAAGTACTTGCCCTTATGTTCGATTACATCGTTTGTAAATGATTTATATTAAGAATCTAAACACAAAAATATTTTTTACTTAATTTTTTAAACACAAAATTCTTTAATTTTTTTCTAAAAAAATTGATTTGGCAATTTTAAACATTTAAAAATATAAACTTAGAAATGATATTTCAAAGAAATCATTCAGACATTTTCGAAATTATGAATTTTCAAAAAATATTTTTTTTAAATCCAAAAAAATATTTTTCGAAAATTTTGGTATATTAATAATTCGAAAAAACTCCTATTTAAAATTTGTTATCGAAATTCGTCTAGGCGATTAAAGTCGAAAATAAAAAAAATTGTATGAGAGGAACCGTTAATAAAATAATATTTAAGAAAATGGTTGACCAAAATATAGACTATACCTAAAATAGTGTACACACTTTTTTTATCAAAATAGTTAGAGCCGTTTTCGAAATAATCAAGATGGTAGAAAAAATTGTATGGCAAGTACCATTATTATTAAGTATTAAGTTTTAAAAACTATGCTATTTTAGGAACACCAGCAAAATAAACATTTAAAAAAAAATTAAAATCGGTTAGATAGTTTCGGAGTTCATTCAACACATCAACGTGACACAAGATTTATTTATAATAGATATTTACACAATTCATATTAAATGTAAACTTATATGAATAAGTAGTGATATAATTAATTTAAATAAATTAGTCTGTATATCACATCAAAAGTATAATTAACTAGCTATAAATACAATAGAATTTTTTTTTTAATTTAAGATTTCAATATTTTTTTTATTTATTTGTTTTTCTTACTGTTGTTTGAACAGTTTTTTTAAATTTGTATTCAAAATTATTACTTTAAACTTTAATAATAATATATAAACACAATAATATTAACAAAATTAAATAAATTAATTTCACTAAGATGTTAAAAACAAAATATTAGGAGAGATAAGGCAGCGCATTTATAATTTCATTATGATTAAAATCCATAAGCCAAAGTTTAACTAGCTTTAAGAAAGAAGATTGATTTCTTAGAAGCCTCAAATTTGAAGGCAGTGTATTATACAATTTGCATGCGAAGACATTGTAAGAGTTTCGAGAAAATGTTGTTCGAAACGTGGGTATATTGACCAAACAAGCTGAACTGCTTCGTAAGCTACGCGTATCAGCTGAACCTGACTTAAAAATAACCACTCTTTTTAAAAAAAAATTTTAACTTTGTAGTAGTACACATGCTTTAATGGAAGAATTTTCAATTTCCTGAAAAGGTACATAGACGGGACGGGCTCATACGATTGACTCCAGCAAGTGAACGAATAGCTTTTTTTAAATTAAAATTACATTTTGAAGATATTTAAGTATAGGTGCCGCCCCAACAAAAAATACCATATTGAAGTCTTGAATGAAAAGTTGCATAATAAACCGATCTTAAAGATATATCATTTAAATATTTTTTTAAAAGGAACAAGTGGCGAAGAGAAATACGAAAATGCTGTTTCAAATAGAAAATGTGTTCTAACCAATTCAAATTTTGATCACTGAATACTCGCAAGTATTTGAACCTACTAACTGCTTCAATAGTAAAATAACCTAACTCACAACTTAAATTATTATAGAAATTACTTTTATTTTTATTCTCATTCCAATTGCAATTGCAGTCAAAAACAAATGTGTTGCAACTCCAAGAGTGAAAACTAAAATCTGTATCGGCTAACTCCATATTACGCAGGTTAAAAAACATTTTAAAAACAGTTCGCTAATACTAAAACACTTTACTAATATTTTCCTAATTTTAAACACTTTTTAAATAGCACGATACTAAATCTATTTTCCTAATAAACTACAATTAAGCATTCCTAAAATAGTGCAAAAAAGTAAACGAACATAACTTTTTGACGTTTGTAAATGTCAAAGTGGCATATGGATTTAGTACGATACTAAAAAAATAAAGTAGCCATTTTGTGATTTTAACTTTAGTAAAATGTTAAGAAGATAATACGATACTAAGCTGGTTGAAAATTAGCAAAATCCTCTTTTTAGCCTAGTATCCTACTAAAATGATTTAACATAAACGACTAAAATTTTGCACCATTAGTATTGTTTTATTACTAACAACCAGCTTGTGAGTTATTAACCAGACACTCAATAAACGAATATCGTGGCTAATATTATCAAGCAAGTCAAGAGCGCTGGAAGATAAATAATATATTATTAAATAATATGTATTCCAAATACCTATAGGTATACATAGCTAATAAAATGCACTAGATCGAACGAACTTGCTCTTGTAGCCAAACATACATACATATAAGTGTATGAGCATAAAAGCGTAAAAATGAAATATAAAAAGTAGAAGTAAATGGATGACACGCATAATAAAATCTGGATAGATTGCTTAGTTGCTAAAGTTTGAGGGAAAACAAAAATGCCAATTTGAATTGTCAAAAATAAATTGCCCGACTGGATCGTACTAACTTGCTCTTATGTTCGATCAGAGCGTATGCAAACGTTTTCTATTAAAAGTCTAAATATATTTTTAAGGACGTTTTTTACTTAATTTTTTATAAATACAAAATTTCTTTAATTTTTTTTCTAAAAAAAAAATTTACGAAAATCTTAAATAGGTATTTAATAATATAAACTTAAAAACAAAAGATTAAATCGGCATAAAAAACATTTTTCAAAAAAAATCAAAAACGCTAATTCATTGTAGTAATTCAGCAAGTACATATAACTATAATATTTGAAAATAAAATGCACGACTGGATCGCACGATCTTGCTCGTATGCAAAAGATTTCTATTAAAAATCTAAATATATTTTTAAAGTAATTTTTAAGTCAATTTTGTATATGCGTATACAAAATTTCATTAATTTTGTTCTAAAATAAATTGGTATGACAATATTAATTATATTAAACTTAAAAACAAAAGATTAAACCTGTTTAACTAAAGAAACAATAATTCAAAATTCAGAAATAAATACTTAAACTAATTTGAGGTCAAAAAAAAGTACGCCATTTTATTTCTTGGATAAATTTGAATTTATGAAAAAAAAAATTTTAAATCTGTGCAGCGGTTTTTGAGAAAAAAAGTTTTTTTTTTAAAACTTTTTGAATAAATTCAAATTTATCTAACAAATAAAGTGGCGTTCTTTTTTTGAGCTTAAGTTAGTTTAAGTATTTATTTCAGAATTTTGAATTATTTTTTCTTAAATTAAGCCGATTTAATATTTTGTTTTTAAGTTTATATTATTATTATTATTTAAAAAACGAATTAAAAATCTGCTTTAAATATATATTTAGATTTTTAACAGAAATCTTTTGCATTCGATGTGTTCGAACATAAGAGCAAGTTCGTGCGATCCAGTCGTGCATTTTATGTTTAAATGCTTTTAAAAATACACAAAAATATTGCTCCCTATGCAGTATAAATTGGGCTACCTACACCTATATATGTGTGAAGTTTCGAAAGAATCGTTTAAGCTATTTATGAGTTAGTCGAAAACAAAAAAATACGGTCCTATGGAAAGTACCGCTCTTAGACATTAAAAAAATTAACCATATGATCGGTCGTACCTAAAAAGCTGCACTCAGTTTTTTAAATCAAAATAGTTAGAGCCGTTTTCGGGAAAAACAGGCTTTAACGTAACGGTTATATGACAGGTTCCGTTATTTTTTGAGCTAAAAAAATTCAATTTCCCCTCTGTACAATACCTAAAAAAATCTATATACCAAGTTTGAAGCAATTCGGTCCACCCGTTCAGGCTGTAGGTATACATATATATACAGACAGACAGACAGACAGAATTTTTAGACCACCTTTTTTGCTTATAGTCAGCGTTGCCATAATGTGCCCTCTGTTTTTTATTTTGACCCTTGTCCCGGGGACAATAAGAAATGGCCCGCATATCTCATTTTTTGTAATATTTTATTTTTTAAAGTAATCTTTCTAATTTCATCACAAAAAATGGAACACATCCGTCATAACCAAGTTCCCATGTTAGGCGTTTATCTTTTCAAGCTAAGAGCAGGAAACTGAGTTTTCAAAAAAGGTCTATGTTTCTTTTTTAGCTCAGACAATCAGAGCACTCAAGTTCAAGTTGTGTTTCTTTTTTCAATCAGAGCTAGCTGCGAGCTATGAGATCAAAATAAAATGTACGAGCAGATGGAGCAAAATAAAATAATATGTAACTTTATGCATCCTTTGCTTTTGCCAGCAAATTAATGATTGTTTTTCTATTTTAAAAATTTTTTTGAAAATTTGAGTATGCAGTCTTATTACACTTTTAGGGAACATTTGAATAAGATAAAATAATTTTAATCGATTCACTCAATAGTGAGAAAGTCGAAAATATGAAGTGGTTTTATGGGAAGTAAAGTTGAAAAGTACACAAAATAAAAAAAATTTGTTCTTTAAAGTGGGCTGCACTAATTTAAGAACACACATTTTTATAAATTATTCAGTGTTTTTAACTTTTGCATAGGTGGTACCGTTGGGTTTTTATTTTACAAAATTATTTATTTTCACTATTCAAGATAATGTCAAAAACCTACCAAATATGAAGTTTCAAAAAAATCCATTGTCGTTTTCGAAATTTCGAAAAAAAATTGACTTACATTTGTGTTATGTAAAAATTAAAAAAAAAATAAAATGCACGACTGGATCGCACGTACTTGCTCCTATGTTAGAACACATTATATGCAAAAGATTCTTAATGGAAACGGCTAAATGTATTTTTAAAGTCGTTTTTCACTTAATTTTTTATATATAAAAATTCCATAATTTTTTTCTAAAAAAATTGGTATGAAAATTAAAAATATTTAATAATATAAATTTGAAAACAAAATTTCAGAAAAAATCCGCCACCCGTCGAAATATTGAATTTTCAAAGAAAAAAAAATATTTTTTTTTTTTAATTTTCGAAAAATATTTTTTTTTGGATTTCAGTATTATTTAGAATTCAAAGCAGATCCCGTATAAAATTTTTGTTCGAAATCGGTTGAGCCGTTTATGAGAAAGTCGAAAATCAATAAGATGGTTGTATGTCAGGTACCGTTAATAACAAAATATTTTAAATTTCTTTCGGCCAAAATATAGACCATACTCAAGGCAGTACTCATACTAAATTTTATCAAAATCGTTAAAGACGTTTTTGAGAAAATTAAGATGATAGAAAAATTTGTATGGCAAGTACCGTTTTTTTTGGGGCTAAGCAACGATTGGAAAACCTATTTTGGACAATCACCTAAAACGCCTAACACCAAGTTTGAACAAAATCGGTTTAGCCGTTTAGGCTGTAGATCTTTCTACAGACAGACAGACAGACAGACTGAATTGCCGGACCCACTTTGTTGGTGTTCTCTATCATCGTGATGTCAACTTTGATCAAAACCTAAAGTTCGTTTGTTTTATAAGTCCATAACTTGGCATATGCATATGTAGTACTTTGTATAGCAAGTTAAATGGTGACTGATAAGTTAAGGGTCAGTGTAGGTGTAGATCCACAACTACTAATCCTGCAGATTTTACCTCTTTTATTCTTCAACAAATGGACAAAGGGAACCAAATTGATGTGATCTACACTAACTTTAGTAAAGCCTTCTACAAGGTTGACCATGTTCTCCTTCTTTTTGGACTTGAAAACTATGGCATTCATTCAAATTTATTAAAGTGTTTTTTTTTTTGTCAAATTTTAAGGTTCTGTGATGTTATTTTCTTTCATATATATGTCACTTCCGGCGTTCCCCAAGTAAGCCATCTTGGTCCACTCATATTTTTGTTATTTATAAATGACCTGGTCTTTTTGTTCAAAGGCTGCAGAAATCTTTTATAAAAGCTCGGACACTTTTTTATTAACAAGTTGTTCTCATCGTCTAAAGCTTATTAGTTTGTATAGTCTTCAGATTCCCAGAGAATTATCTAAGGCTTTATTTGCGTTTGACCTCTATAAAGGTAATATCCAATCATCTTTCTAATGTTAAAAAATATCCGTTGATTCAAATGTTAGAACTTTAAGATACACGATTTTTTTTAAGTTAGTAACTTCAAAGACAAACTTTATGCATTTCACACGCCTATTAATTGATGTTGAAAGATTTTTAGTAAATATTGTTATATTTTCGAATTAAATACTCGTATGTCTAGAGATACATTTAAAAATAAAATTTTGCAAAAGTTGATGATTGAAAAATCTTCATGTCAAAATTTAAATTTCGTTTTCTTTCTTGTATTATATAACTTTATTTATTCTGTTGTTTTATACTTTAAAGTTTTTTTATTCTATTTATATTAAATTTTGTTTCTTAATTATTGTTCAATTATTGTTAGTTTGTTGCCCACTTTTGGCAAAATTAAACTAAATTAAACTAAAAACAGTTTTATTATAGGAATTCATTTGACAACACTTATAATGGGCGCTGATGTCAACTGAACGTGACGTCATTATACGTACCTCTGGACTCTTATTGATTTGATGATGCAAGTATTTCGTCTACCTGAAGTAAATGATATAAAGATATTTATAGTTGAATCCAATAATTCAGTCTTATAACTATGTATGTATAGTAATGAAATGTGGTATGGATATTCAATATTTATAACAGCTTTGATTTTAACTTTATTTTTTTATTTGTCATTTTATAACTTCGTATTTTAAAATAAGAGTCTGTATTTTTTCAATAACAAACTATCGAACAAACTTTTTTAATTTGTTAATAGATACCTATTGGAAAACAAGCTTTCTACATTTATACTCATAGTTGACATGACGTAGGTAAGTAATTTGTTTGAAACAACAGTGTTGTTGGTCTCTAACTACTGAATTAGCATTATGTAATTTGAGATTTTTTGTAACCCAATCGCATTTCAAAAAGAACTTGGCTTAAGACTTGTATCAAATTATTTTAGTAATTTTAAGTATTTGACCCCCTAAACAGGAAAATATAAAAGTTGTATTACCCCAACTTACTAAGCTTTTTGTTTCGTCTTATACGAAAGCCCCTGCATATGTGCTGGATATCTTCTTTTGCAATAGAAATTATTCGTTTCTAATTGCATTAAACATGAAGCCATTCGATTACGGATCCAATGTCTAATTAAGTGAATGAACTATAGAAAATAAAACGGACATTCGTGAGATACAATCAAACAATGTACTGACCTTTTACTTCAATGGCAATCAAGAGTCAGCTGCCAGACAAGGACGATGAATTTTAATGCGAGTTCTGACCCTAATGGACTTGGCTGGTGAATAAATCCATTTATGTATGAATTAAATACACACAAACATACGTTTAGATACCTAACTAAACTTAACTTACAAATTTAAGGGATGAATGAAGCAATCTTAGCTCGATACCAATGAAATAAAATTCCGGGAATTAGAACATTCATTAAAGCAATCAATTATTAAATAGGTAGATGTTTGTGTTAAGAGATGTATGAATAGGTGGTCGAAACTGACTTTTTAACTCAATACACTTTTTCATTCGATACGTCTTAAATAAAATACTTTATTTTAAACACGACTAATTCCGAAAATCAAATTATGTTAGTACAAATTTCTTATTACTTCAAACTACTACTGATTTGATTGTATTTTAAGCAAATTGAAAAAATTTTTAAAAATCAAGAAACTTCTTTTATTTCATGGTTTTTCGGAATTGGCTCTATTTCTTGCAGACTATACTCAAATGATTTGATTTGACATTTTTGGAGTTTGTTCTTTTGTGCGAGAGAATAATTTAAAGAAAATTATTTTATTATTTGTCATTTCTTGGTTTCACATTTCAGTTTTTTTTATAAGCAAGCACAAAATTCTTGAAATATATTAATTGCGAGTTTCATTCAAATTTCAAAGATCTCCGCTCAAAGTCGAGATTTAACCTTTTCAAAGAAACTTTTTCCAAACTTAATTGAAGTACAGTAGGGTAATTGCGGGAGAGATCCCGCGCTTTTTCAAAAATCAATGAAATTTTTATATTTTAGTAAAATGAACTTTAGTTGTGCAAAAAACTTAACAATGGATTTATGTTCTACCATAAAAAAAAACAATTAAAATTAAAAAAATAACAATTTTCATAAAAAATAATAAAGCATGTGTGGTAGAGATGCCGCATTTTAAATTCATTGAACTTAATGAATTAGTATGACTATAAAACATGTTTCTTTCGTTCTTGCCCACGCCCACACTCGGTGCAAAGCGTAGATTGTAGTGTTTTGTAAGTTGTACAGTTTTCTTGTAGCCATTTTTGACTTTTTGTACATCCAGTCTTCTCGTTTTTTGTTTCAAAATAATTTTCCAAACATTCAACACAAATATTGGGATCTTCAGTCGACTCAACCTTCCTTTTAGTATAGATTTCTTCAATTTTTCGTTATATGAAACTGGGAGAAGTTATAACCTCTTCTAACTGCCTACATACGTCTTGAAAAAATCGGCATTGTTGGCGTTGTGTTTTCGACAGATGATAAAGTGTGTGTTTCATTTTTGGAATGATTGCAAGCATGTGGTCCATTCCTGATGGTTGGAATTACGGGTTCCAAGATTGTTTCATGACATGAAACGGTATTTTGAGAAGGAAGAGGTTTCTTTATAAATGTTTTTTCGGGATTCTTCCAGCACCTCTTAAATCTAATTACCAATTGTAGTCTTAATATTCGCTTTAAAAAAAATGGGTAAACAAATTCAATATGCGGCATCTTTTCAAAAAAAAAAAAACTGCGGCATCTCTCCCAAAGTGAAGGGGAGATGCCGCACCACACTTCAAGACTTAAGAAAAAAATTAAACAAAAAAAATATACACATGTATTCTTATAACACTTATTTATCATATAAAAAAATACGCGATACCTTCTTTCCGCATTAACTTTTTGTAACAAACTGAAAAATTTCCATAGTGAGTAAGGGGGTGAGAAGTAAAACAAATATACAAAAATCCAGTTACATGTCGGCTTCAATCAATATTATAACCAAGAAAAAGCAAGATACATTTTTTTGCGGATGACTGGATGTATGATTTTTGTTGAATGCGGAATTTATCCCGACGCGGAATCTCTCCCGCAATTACCCTATTTTACGGATAAGAGAAACACTCGTATAAGAAAAACTAGTTTATAACAAACGCCGTGGCTTTTGCTTTAGTTTTCTTTCGAAAATAATCGATTATAAGAAACTCACATATAAGAAAAATACGGTTTTAAGAAAGCATTACTTACACACCAAAATCAATTCTTATAACAAAAAAGTACGCTTATAAAAAATTAAAATTGTCAGACAAACCTGTGCCAACCCCTTTTGAATATGCATCTTTGTGTTAATACCTTCATTGCAAGTTCCCACTTTCCAAACGAATGGCAGCTGCAAATTGGAAAGGCCGCGAATAAAGAAATAGGAACAAATAAATATAAATTTCGAAGTCGTTTGTACTAAATTTTATTATACAATTTCTTTAAGTTTTTCTAAAAGAAATGTTTTAAGTATTAAACAATAAAAACATTAAACAGATTTTCTAAGAAAAAATTTTCACCCGTTTTCGAAATATTGAATTTTGAAAAAAAAAATATTTTTTTTTTATCCAAAAAATAATTTTTCGAAAATTTTGCTATTCAGTACTATTTAGAATTCGAAGGACCTCATGTACAAACTGATGGAAATTTGTTAAGCGGTTAATGCGAAAGTCGAAAATTAAAATGAACTTTCTTTATGATTATTTTATGAAAAAGAAAATTCCGAATGAAATGCAGAATATACATATGTAAAGGGTGTGTTTTTAAGACGTGTGGTTTTCAATCTGGAAATACTTTTCCCGGAGTTGGTCTTTTTGACAGCTGTCACTTGATTTTTGCTCAGTTTGGTTGGCCATAATGCTACAGTCAATGGGGAACGCTATAGAGCCATGATTAATGACCTTATCGCGCCTGAATTGGAGGATGTTGATGTGGATGACATTGGGTTCGTGCGATTTAACATCGCTGAACTAGTTTTTGTATGGTTATGTGAAGTCGCTTGTCTACGCAGATAAGCCCGAGGCGATTGACGCCTTGGAAGAGAATATTCGGCGCGTTATTGATGACATACGCCACCATTGCTGCAAAAAATGGTCGAATATTCTGCCTGTCGGCTGGAAATTATTCAAGCCAGCCGCAGTGGCCATTTGTCCGAAATCATTTTTGAAACAAAATGGCACCCTTATATTTATTAATAAAGCTAAATTCTTGGCTATAACATTAAGTGATATGCGTTTTATTTCTTCTTGAAAACCACACATCTAAAAACACACCCGTTATAATAGTATATTTATATATATTTGTATAATATGTCAAGTCTTTCGTCTTCAGAATCAAATTTCCGGTAAGGTGCATTCACACAAATTCCTCGAATCTGTGATGGATAGGAATGAAGCCTCCAAATATGGCACAAAATACGGCCGTAAACAAATCCCCTTTTAACATTCAGAAATAAGGATTTCGACAGATTTGTACAAGTTTTTTTTTTTCTGGTCAATTAAGACCTGCATTTAAAAAATAAACACACTAGAATTTAATTTCATTAAATTAATTCAAGGAAACTATCTGGTTTCATGAGAGGATTTGATGAACTCCATTGCAAATCTCTTGTTATGCATCAGAGGAAGTGGACGGAGGCACGTCACGTCCCGACATGTAACTTGACAATCCATCTGGGAGATCAAATTGTGCTTATCTCCATACGAAAAAACAGATTTCTTAACTTAGTATTTTGTCATTTCAACACATGACATTTAAACATAACTTGAATGATGCCAGAAACTTTAAGCACAAAATATTCATAGAAAGTTGTGAAATCTTAACTCCCTAGCTAGACAAAACAAATTCAATTGTTTTTTATTCGAATATGACTTGTTGTTAAGTTTGTGTGATATTTTAAATTTTGACATTTAAATAATATTTTCCAATTCTATACTGATTAGTTAGAAAATAGAGTTCAACCCTTTAAGGGCTTCATTGAAGTCATTATTTTGCAGAAGTAATTTTGTTAAAACAAAGAACGCTGAACCCATTTGTTTCCATCATTCTTCAAAACCAAGACATACGAGCCCCTTGCGAATGTGTTATATTTGAGTATGAATAATAATAGAAATGTGTGCTCATGGGCGTTCAAAAAGGTAATGTATCATCTCATAAGTAGTACAGTAGACTCTTGAAAAAATCATTAGAATTTGTTTTATGAAACCTTCTGGTGAAAGGTTGCTCCTTTTTTAACATTTATCACTGTTCATATATAAGAAGTAAAGATTTTTCACTCTTTTGGTTTTTTTTTTTTTTTTTGTTTTTGCCCTAAGTATTTTATACCACGAAAGGACGTCGACAAATGGAGAGGCAGGACAAAGAACGACAAGAAGGACATTCATCATTCAAATTACAAAAAAAGAAAAGAGGGGAAAATAGAGCTTAGATATAACAATCATCACTCAAGTGGGACAAGGACGCATCTCATACATCCAGTTCTCATGCATCCAGTAGCTATTTTCAGCCATCTAAAGAAATATTATTTTCTATTAGAATCGCACATTTTTTTTTAGGTACCTACGTTATATGTGTCGGCTGAGAAGTGGCATTCTATAGAAACGATTCTTTTAATGCGTTGTAAACAAAGTCGAGAGATTTGTGTCTTTTGTCTGATTCAGTGTGACTTTAATATGACATACTTGAGGACAACCCTTCGACAAGTTTAATTTGAAAGAAAATTGGAAACTCTCCAAAATAATATAGGTTTTTAAAGACAATACTAAACGAGACGCACATCTATAACAATTATAACATTTTATCGTTTTTTAAAGTACATATTAACCGCGTTTTATTATGCTCAATGACCTATATAGTTCACCCCGTGAAAATAAAACGATCTGGGTCTGGAACATTTTTTACTTTGCATGGTTGGCAGCTGTGATTATCGTTTGACATTTCATTTTTTGTTTACATTAAATAAATTGTTTACTGCGGTGCTTGGAAGTTGTCCTTTCTTGTTTTATTTTAGTTAAATAAATATAAAATAATAAACTACAATAAATAAATAAAGTGCACTTCTATCTGGATATTGTACAGCAACCCACTGATTTCGGAACAATACTAAATAATAAGCTCTACCCCGGTGAATATATGTCGCCAGATTAAATACAGGGTGACACACGAATCGTGCTACAATAAGAAATTTAAATAACTTTTATTTTAATCGATCTATTTCATTAATTTTTTTTTTATTGGATTAAAAATTAAATTTTATTTTAAATAACTAATGGTTTTTAAAGATGATAGACAGCAAATAGACCGCACCTCCACGCTCATCCACGCATATGCGGCACCTGATCAGGAAATTGTTCACTGCTGCCTGAAGGGTTGAAATTGGGATCGCCTCAATTATTCACTTAATTGACTGCTTCAATTCAGTCAAATTCCTGGGTTTCGTTTTGTACACTTCCTGTTTGACATAATCCCATAAAAAAAAAGTCTGGTGCAGTCTGGTCAGGTGACCTTGGGGGCCAGCGGAAAGTGCAGTTCCTGGATATCATTTGTTTGGGAATTTTCGTTGGAGCTCCGACATAACTTATGTGGCTACGTATGGACTGGCTCCGTCTTGTTGAAACCAAAACCTCCTGAAAGGGATACGTCTTCAGCGAAGTTCTGGGTAAAAAAAACTCCTTCAACATCTTTAAATAACCGTCCCCATTGACAATTTTTGTTACAACGTTTTCTTCAAAGAAGTATGGCCCGACAATACACCTTGATGAACCTGTGCACCGCACAGTGACTCGTCCTGGATGCAGTTCCGTCTCATGGAGCATTTCTGGATTAAATTCACTCCATATATGGAAATTTTGCTGGTTAACATTGCTGTTTAAGTCAAAATGGGCCTCATCAGACATGAACAAACAATTTATCAATGTGTTGTCTTCTTCGGCCATTGCAATCATTTTTCGGCAAAATTCCTGAGGGTTTAACTTGCTTGTAATTTGGACTTTGTACTGAAACAAGTTTAAGTCATCATGAAGTATCCGTCGTAATGACCGTCTGCTAACTCCAATTTGGCCCGATAAGTTTCGATTCGAAACACTTGGATTTGCCTGTATCCTGAACCCGAACATTGGGATTTTGATGATACAGTCTTCGTTCGATGCTTCCAGATTCGGCAACCATGTTCACCAGTCTCATAATGGTCCATCTACTCGGGGGAGCACCGTCAAACTCCAGCCTAAATTCCCTTTGGACGGAAATGACGGACTGCAAAGAATCGTATAGCTGCACTATCCAAATCCTTTTTTCAGTATCCAAAGCATTCATTTTGATAAATCTAAATAGTAGCCTATAAAATAAAAAAAACTCACACTCGTTATACTCGTTATACTGGGCGTTCACTGTATTGTTCTTAACTGATGAGCGCCGTAAGTTTAATGTTTAGCTATGTTCTAGCTCCCATTTCAAATGCTTTAATTATTGATTTACTTATGTAGATCTCGTCTAGTGCAACGCCTCGCGAATTGATTGATATGAAACTACTGCTACGCAAAAGCATAAAATCAGGAATAAGGACAAAACTATTGAAAAGACCAAATTATGCTCTTATTTTTGTATAAGTTGCAAAGAAAAGTGTTGGTGTGTGCTTTCTCAAATCTTGTTTTATTTGATTAAATTTATTCATTAAAACTACTTATTGCATTGACAAAACCTTTAAAATATACAACAGCTTACTACCAGTCATTTTAATTTTAGGAAAAAAGATTAATTCTTTAATTAATCAATAGAACAATTATTTTGCGTTTTGATTTAATATATTGGCAATCCACCCCTCCACTTATACGTGTGTACATATACACTGCCGGTCAATAGAATAAGTTCGTAGCATTTACAACGCTTTTTTTCTGGCAATCTCCTGAATAGAGCTTCGAAAAACCTTGTTTTCTTTTGTATTCTGAAATCATGTTATCATGCAATTAAAAAAAAGAGCATTTCCCGTCGGTCTATAAAATAGGTTCATTTGCTTCAAAGTTAGGGGTTATAGCGATCAGGAAAACACACCAGGAAAGTTGAAACAGTATGAAAGTGGATACTTTTTCCTGATGGCCGTTTATAGCAAACAGAAAAAGTATGTCAGTTGGGAAGCCTCACTACCAGTCTGCCTCTTTCCCGATTGAAACACACAATACATTTTTTCGTCCACAATTCTGTGGAACGAGAGAAATTGGAACCCTGATTGGAATGACTTGTTCCGCTTTTTGTCAAATGGCAAATAGCTGGCATGAGAAATGAATTTTCATCAGGAAAATAAATAAATACATTTTTAACAAAAAATAATTGTTCTATTGATTTCTTGCAAAAAAAATTCTATGAGTTGTTTTTACTGGAACCCTTAAGGTCTGGTTTAGAATTTTAAAGATTAGTGCGTGAAATTTTAACAAAGTGAAGTTTAAATATTGGAAATACTTTTTTAAGGAATGAGACGAGCAAAGTGCTTTAATTTGGAAGAAAAAATCGAGATCCAGTTATTCGCTGAACAAAGTTTTAATACGCGTATAATTGCGAAAAAATTGGAAGATCGCAAAATTGTTGTGAGCCATGTCTTGAAAAATAAGGAAAACTAAAGAAAGAATATGTATGAACGACCAAAAGTAACGTCGTCTGTTGAGAGGAGATTAATTTCCCCCTGGCGTCTAATTCTGGCAAGTCAGCTCCTCAATTAAGACCTAAGAAATAAGTCATCGTCATCATGGCAGTGAAGATTGTATTAAGGTTGTAGGTGCAATATCGTATTTCCGAATGATTGAGTTAGAGTTTTTATCATCACGAATGATGCAAATGCATACACGAACATTCTTGAAAGGGCCTTACCGAAGTTTAGTGAAATGCTTGGACCCTTTACTTGGACAGGATTTCAACAGGATAACGCCCCAACCATACTGCCAGAGTCCTGGATAAATCAACAAACCGTTGGATCGTTGAATTGGCATCCCTACTCACTCGATCGTCCGTGAAGTCTACTCGTCTGGGCAACAATTTGAAGATAAAACATCCCATACAACAGCAATAAGACAAGCCTGAACAAACATTTCTTCAAATTATTTTCAAAAGCTGTACGATTCCATGCCAAGTAGAATTTTTACTTGCGATATAGAGGGCAAGTTTTGCATTTGGAAAAAAAATCAAACTCGAGATTTTAATCAAAGTTGACATTACGATGATAGAGGACACCAGAAAAGTGGGTCCCGCAAATTCCGTCTGTCTGTCTGTCTGTAAAACGATCTACAGTCTAAGCGGCTGAACCGATTTTGTTCAAACTTTGTGCTTAAGCGTTTACGTGATTGTCCAAAATAGATTTTTGAATTGTTGTTTTAGCCCCAAAAATAACGGTACTTGCCATACACATTTTTCTACCATCTTAATTAGATAATTAGTAGTGTGTACTACTTTAGGTATGGTATACATTTGGGTTAAAATCTTATTTTTAAATATT
The DNA here is from genome assembly GCA_910595825.1 of Philhelius pedissequus. Classification (NCBI taxonomy): domain Eukaryota; kingdom Metazoa; phylum Arthropoda; class Insecta; order Diptera; family Syrphidae; genus Philhelius; species Philhelius pedissequus. The sequence goes on along the minus strand of OU343161.1, from coordinate 172,248,051 downwards.
TTGTTATTAACGGTACCTGCCATACAACTATTTTATTGATTTTCGACTTTCTCACAAACGGCTCAACCGATTTCGATCAAAATTTTTTTACATGAGCTCTTTCTAATTCTGAATCATTTCACAATTTTCGAAAAATATTTTTTTTTGCATTTTTGACGATTTTTTCTGAAATTTTGTTTTTAAATATTTATTATTAATAATTTAAAATGTTCATACCAATTTTTTTATACAAAATTTAAGAATTTTTATATTTATTTTTAAAATTAAGTGCAAAACGACTTTAAAAATACATTTAGCCGCTTAAATTAAGAACCTTTTGCATATAATGTGATCGAACATAGGAGCAAGTACGTTCGATCCAGTCGTGCATTTTATTGTGGTATGTAACTGTAAATAAAGGAGGGTCAACTCATAACTAAACGAATGAAAAAATATCTAGATTTAAAAGATTGTTTTCGTTTAAATTTTTCTTTCGTTTTCTTTTACTTTTCCCAATCAATACAGATGAACTTATTCTTCTAGTAGATCAAAATGGCAATTTATGTGAATGCATTGCAAGAAACTTTTCAAATGTACAGTAATTATTGTTTTCGATTTGAAGTTTTCTTATTAATAGGTACCTAAGTAAATATATATTCTTTGAAAATCCATCGACAAAAATATCGATGCAAAACTATTTTGAAGCTAAAATAGCTACTGTTTATTGTAAATGGTGTGAACCTATTCTATTGACCGGCAGTGTACAAAGATGTCTCCGCACATTTGGTTTTTTCTTTCCACTTAAATTTGACCTCGAAATTTTACTCTTAACCCACCCAAAACATTCCAACGTGCAAACTACAAATCGCAAGATATTATTTCGCGCCAATTAAGGCTTCTCTGAGAATTAATTACTGATTATTTTATAAACAACTTAAATAAAGCAATCTGTGTTTTGTAAAATAAGTAGGTAGGTACTTAATGAAATTTCATTTTTAAGTATTAATCAATTCTGTAGGTCGCCAAAGGTAATTATCGAAGTGATCTATTAAACGGACGTTAAATAAACTAACCTTCAATATTCAAAAGTTTCAAATAGATCCCAGTGATTGTACCGGAGTTCACTCCCCTTATATATTGTCCCTATAGTGATTTTAAATTGCAATACATGTAGATACGAGTATATACAACTTTTTCAGTTCAAATATCTGTAACTGGCTCTTAAAGAAACCAAAGGAGATATCTTCCTCAGTACTTAATCGCTTTTTGTATCACTCTAGCTGGTATACATATGCAAACACTTAAACAAAGTCTATAAAAGGGCATAATACAAAGGAGAATAAAGGATTGTATTCAATACTAGACATTTTCTCCAGAGCCTCTAGGAATTCAATCACCATAGAAACATCAATAAGACTATTTTGTTGTAAAGGAAGGCAATGATACTTTGAAAAGGTTTTTTTTTTTCTTGAGTCCCATTTTTATACTGATGGTAAATTGAGGGAACAATGTACAAGCGAATTCTGTGAGTACATACGTAAGATTGCTAAGGTGGCCGTCTTTAGCCCACTACAGCAGAGAAAAATGCTATATACATAAATATACTCAATCCGTTTATTGGTTACTTTGGCTTAGATTAGAATCATTGTAGTGACGAAGAGCGAACAAGCTTCTTACATTAATTGGAAACTGTAGTTTCTTATCTAACTTCTAAACTTCAACCAGCCTACTCAAAATTTAATTAAGTTTGGGTTTTAGAATGTGTGGTCAAGGGTCAGTTTTTGGTTTGACATGTAGCATGTAGGTATATATATACTCGTATTTGAATAGTTTCAAACTTTGGCCATAGAACGGCTTTTAAAACCATATTAAATTAAAATATGCAAACTTTTTTTTTTGTTGATAAATCAGGCATTTATTTATAAGTCTGTTTTATTTCGAAGAATTTTAATTAAAAAATAAACCGTTTAAGGCTAATAAAATAATTTTAAAGTGATTATGGGTATTTAATATTGTTAGGTACGAGCATAAGTGGGAGATTATCTACACTGAACGAAATCCTTACATAAGTAAAAGTTGATGCGAGTTCAAAGAATTTAATTCAGTCAACTGTGCTTGGATAGATCAATTAAATTAATGAAACCGTAATGTTAATAAATTTATTTATTGTTGACTAATTGATATCTATTTATTTGTGGGCTATATGAAATAAGTCATTAAGTCAAAAATTATAATCATTAGTCTGCGAAGGACATTATGTATGACTCTGGAGTTTTTACCCAAGTATTGTTTGATTGATTGTGCTTTTATATACACATATCATAGCAGAGAAAATAACTTGATTTTGTTCTTGCAAATATTAATCGTTTAGATCTAAGCTCTTGTCTAACTAGTTCAAAATTTCAAACACTTTGAAAAACTCTTCTAATATGGAGTCTGCAATGTAGCAAATTTAGGTTCAACAAGAAGAAATATGACAGTTGAAGAGACAAACCACAATCAAAGCAAGTAAAATTTACCAAATATGCTGGGACTAATACACCTAGATCGCAGGGCCTGCATATATACGTTATTTTATCATAACTGAATTTTTTTCTGTCAATAGATGGCATAATAGGTAAGAACGATAGGGGTTTACAAATCTTCAAACTTGGGGTTTTAAGGTGCCTGTCGAATAAAATGCCCCACTATTGACGCATGGAGTCACGGCACCCGGCAGTCAGCGTTTGAACTTTCAATTGGAGATATATTTTTTTTTCGATTTGACGTTCAATATATTTCCCATAAGTTAAAACCAAAAAAGGGTCTCATTAATATTGCTTTTTTTGATTAATTTTGTATGAGCAGGTATAAATATTTTGGCAGTAATAGACTAATAAAGCATGAAAGATTCTAAATCAAGCGTTAAGTAAATCGAAATTGATAACTATAATGCTTTACTTTTAAAATGGAAAATGATAAAAAAAAAACTTTCAACGAGAAACAATAACAACATCATCGGTTACGACAAAACAAGACAGGTTCGTAGCCAGGATTATTAAAATTACGATTTTTTTACGAAAAGTATTTTTGTTTTTAAAATGAATCTTTTTGAATAGTTGAACGTTTGTTTAGAGAATAAATAATTTGTTCAAAAAATCTAAGAATTCTTAAAATAAAAAAAAACATTGTTTTTTGTTTGTGGGTATAATAATTTATTTTTTGATAAACTGAGGCATCTTATTTTTGTTTAATATATTATTTATATATGTTATTTTAATATCAATAAAAGCCACAAAAAATAAAAATACCATATCAAAATTTAGCAACAAAATTAATGAATATTTTTATTGAATCCACGTAAAAAGGGGTTCTCATATTATTTATATCTTCAATATATCAAATGCTTATGTTTATTGAATAAAATATATTTTTAGTTCTCTTTAGAAAAACGATTCATATTAATTTATTTCATAAACGACAAATGATTTCATCAATTTTCTGCTAATAAAAAAAAATGTAATAAATGCAACTTACCTTCAAATTAATACAAATACCTACATCCATATTATTAACATATCTGCGCAAGGCCCACCTCCCTCATTTCGACATATTGAGCTTATGCTTTATAAAATATGGGAACATAGGCATTCATTAACCCCTATTTTACTTTAGTTTCTTAAACCCCCTTCCCATACTACGCACATGGTATCGCACATAAGCTCATTTAAAAAAAAACAACAACAACAATTTGGGCTTGTTTGCATTTTTGATCTGCAAAATAAAGCGAATTAAAGTTAAATTTTGATATATATTCTTCTTGATTTCCAAGATCACATGTATTATTATTTTACAGGTACCCGTACCTGTTCATATAAAATTAATTAGTAAAATGAGTGTTTTTCAGACTCTTTTTTGTTTTTTTTTATGGGAAATACATGAGCGTCAAAACGAAAAAAAATCTATCACCAATTGAAAGTTCACGCGCTGATTTCCAGGTGGCGTGGAAATCAACTTACCAGGTGTCAATAGTGTCTGCTTAAGAAAATTTGAGACTAATAGGCCTAATATGCGTGTTTTGGTGAGAAAAAGAAACTCAGTCAGTCAAAATGTAACAAGAGTTACAACAAAAAAAAAAACCACTGGGTTCTACTTTATCTTTTTATTCCAGTGAAATGTTACTTGACATTATTCGTTTGTGCTGCTCAAACATAGAGGCCGCTGATCTAATTTTGTGTATTTACTATCTTGGTGAGCCTGATAATAGATTATAATAGATGTGTTCGATTTTTGATCTTTATTGGCTTGTCACACACGTGACTTTTTAAGGCGGTGCTTACAAAAACGTACGAATTTGTACGAATTTTCACATTTTACTCTCAAAGCCCATAGGAGAAAAAACCAAGTTTGGTAAACTTGGTGAAAGTATCTAGTTACCAAACAGGCAAAGTTACTTAGAGTTAAATCATATTCCATTGGGGGATTCACATGCAATATCATGTTGTACAACATTTAGTCGTTTTGTATTATCAGAATTAAATCATATTATGGATTATCAAAGAACATGCATTACAAAAGATCTTGCACTCTATCGAGATCACGTTTCTTGGTCCAACAATGTAGTTCTGGTGATGGCAGTGTAGTGCAAAGAAAAGAACCAAAATTTACATGAAAAATAAACACACACAAGGAAAAAGAGATGGAAGTAATAGCCTTTTCACACCAAATCCAAAACACGGTTTTCGCGAAATTATCGGTTTTGGCTGAAAACCTATAAAGCGAAAGCACAAGTTTTCCCATACATTTTTTATAAATCACTCGTTTTGATAAACTACAAGTTTTAAATAAAACCTGTCGAAAACATGTTGGATTTTTAAAATGAACTAAAAAAACACACCTTGTGAAACATTCAGTGCTCAATTAATCTTCACATATATAGCTGACGGGTTGCTGCCAGGAAAAACGAAAAAAAATAGCTGTCTGGGGTAACTTCAATATCAATTCACAACGTATTTGTTGTTGTTTGTGGTGCCAAACTAATTGAAATGTCAAACAAAAACTTGTAAATGTTCAGTGTGAACGGTTTTCCAGTTTTCGTAAACTTATAGGTTTTGGTTTTGGTGTGAAAAGCCTATAAAGGGCTGTTGTCACTCTAATCAGTATTGTTATATTTTGATGAGATGGAGCCCGATTACACATTCGTTCTTCCGGTTGTTTCGGCTTTATGATGAAGAAACGAAAGCACGATTGAAAATTTCAAAATTTTTTATGGTTGAACTCGTGTGTATGTATATTTTTATTGAGATTTTCTTTCATTTGCATAGACCTTTTTACATTTTTTTTCTTACCTAACTATATATCTATTTGCTGAATTTGAATTGGCCGCGCTACACAAATCTTATTTTTATATTTATATATTATATTATTTATATTATTATATTTTTTATATTTTGTTTTTTTTTTTCAATTTACCAACTTCAAGTGATGCATTTTCTATTATATTAAACTGAATTATATTTTATTGCGTCCACTCGATGGTTGAACTTTGACATTTCTCATTTGACAACCGCAATGCTCCTCGATGTAAATTCAAATTATTGAGTTGGTAATTTTTGTTCACAATTAAATAGTATATATTTGTGAATGAAGTAATTCAAATACATTTTTAATGATTACTACAGATTATTCTTACACAAAACAACAACAAATTTTACAAACGTCAAAATGACGAATGAAACAACATACATATTTCCACCAACGTATGTGCCTGTCAAAATGACGAATAACGAAACGAACGAATCGTGTAATCGGGCTCATGATCTATATGGATCATTGGTGGTAGTGAAATACGGCAATTGACTAACGGAACGGATGGATTGTTGATGGTGAAATTAGTTTTCATTATTTAATTCATATTTTTAATAATTTAATTTTAAAATTTGATAGTATTGTAAAAGCTCTAGAATTTACTGCAGAAGATGTGAAAATTAAAAAAGACGTGACCAACATCTGTTCACATAGGTTGTATGCATTAAAAAACCTCCAAGTTGAAAAAGTTATTAAGATCAAACATCACGTTTGTCAGGTGGTTGTTTTTATGTTCGAATCATCCAACATCGACAAGGTACTTCGAAGATTTATATTAAGAATCGAACAAATCTTTATGTCAAACGAACAACAAGTAGAGGCGCCAACCCTTAAATAGCTAAACAAGTATAAAGACATTTGCTGTGGATCGTTTTTTTTTTTTTAATTTGTTTTACTTCATTGTGCTATATTCTCACCAAAACACACATTTTATCTCCTTAATTATGTCAAAAAATCTGCTTTGATAAAATAACGTTATTGCAACTTTTAACACTGATTACTCCGAAAAGCCCCAGGTTGGATATATATATATTTTGGTTGACACCGATCTTTACCGACTCCGTTCATTTGGTCAAAAAGGCTTTTCGTATCCACTGTAGGAATCTGGAATGAATGAGTGTTGGTACTTGGGATATTGATGCACTGCGATCTTGAGATCGATTGTGCCCCCTACAGATCTGCATAAGGTTTCTCATTACACAGCACAGAACATCCTCCAATTAAATTTCTTTGAGGAAATATATAGTATTTGGGGTATTTTAATAGAGTATAGTTCCTTTCCTTTTCATCTATTAGCTGATGTCCCTTAAATGTGTGTCTCTATCGAATGATGGCTTCACAACGTCCTAGTACATATATGATCAAGTGTCTCTTCGTACACCTTACAGAACCTACAGAGAGCATTGCTCTCCAATTCCAAGATATTGTGGTGCCCGTTCAGTTTACAGTGTCCAGGGAGGAGACCTGTTATTAACCTTAGTTTGCTCCTATTTAGGTTAATATAGGATAAAAACCGCTTATGGTTGTAATTCCCAAGGAGTAGTTTGGGAGTTTATTCCAAGTGTTAGATCTTTTGCGCTCCCCTTCTTATCTGATCTTCTTTTTGGTTACGTTTTCTCCCATTCCGCAATAGGGATCTGGTCCTATTAAGATTGACGTTGCTCCTTTTTCTGTTAGGGAGTCAGTTTCTTCGTTGCCCTGGGTTTCAATATGACCAGCTACCCAATGAAGTGGTCTTTATTATACTTCTCCAGCTCATTAAGTCTGCTCAAACATCCCAAAACTGTTTTGAGCTGATGGAGTAAGATCTTAGTGCTTAACTATCTGACATGATGGCAGTCTTTTAGTTCGTTTAGTTTTTTTCGAGATTAACCTCTGCCTGGAAAATGCTAGTGGACTGCCCCCTCGGAACGGAGAGTTTGATTCTAGGCCCAAAAGCTCCTAAACCGCACTCCCTTCAGTTGTTCACGATCCATTAGTGCACCACTTGATGGCATTTGCTTTGAGTGTGTAGTTAAAATACTACCTAGCCACTCCTTTTTTGAACTGAACTCCGTTCTGAAGTTCTTATCGAAGTTATATTTTTGGTCATGCCATCTCTTCAAATGTCCAAGACAGTTGTTCCTGGTAGACTTAGGAATCAATGCTCTTTCCCTATTCAGTATGTTTGGCTTGCATCCCCATGTTTTACTTGCCTATCAGTAGTGCTTTAGTGAATTTCCCGAGAGATACCTCGACTTGTGGGCAGTCTCTATTTGTTATGACTATTTGGGCCGTTTGTCCTGCATGTGCTTCCGCCGTTCTAGTGATTAACATTGCATTTATCCATCTTATTATTTGGATGAGCAGGCGCTTCCTTACAAGAGCCCTACTGACGATTCTACTATGACTACTATTTACTACGAAGAATCTGGAAAGAAAATAAGAACATCATTCCGTACATGGTCAAAACCCTTCGCAAAATCTGTAAACACTAAGTTCACTTGTTCGAAAATCTAATCGAAAACGACATAAGTATTAGCTTACAGTGGAGAAAACTACCAAAAGTATATTTTTTTATTTTGAAAGTCTAAATTTACAATATACAACTTGAGGTTGTTTGATGTGCCATACCACTGCAATAGTCATATTCCATTTTGTGCTGATAGCCTCCTTGTACTGAAAACTTTATATAGATTAACAGCGTCTTAAGATGAAAGTAGTATAAAGTTAATCTTGTATTTACCAAATATTTCCATAAGATTTTATTTGTTCCATATATGGTACAAAAGCAGCAGAATTCTTTGTTTTCGATTAAATTCTTTATTTAAAAACTATAACTTGTTCCCATTGTATGTATATTATTTCATTTTGGAATAGGACTGACTTTCAAATCGAAATACATAGAGTAAGACTCTCAACACTTAGACTATGAAATAAATTCCATTCAAGAGATAACAAAAAACTTAAACATCAATTTCGTTAGTCCAGAAAACATTTGGTTGAGTAACGATGTTATGAGATATTTCAATCAACTTTTCGAAAATATGACCTTAACTTTTGTGTACAATTTTCTTACCACTTATACCTAGTTAGAATTTACGAGTAAGCTATTCTTTTTCTTTTTAATCCCCAAACAGAAATTACGGTTTTTGACAAAATTTTCAGCATTGAATGGAAATTTTCCTCTGGGGTTCCATAATCTTTGAACAAAAAAAAACAACAATTCATCTTACTCCGTAAAATTATCCTAAGAAAACTAAACAACAAAATATACTTTATACCACAAATTTGTCGTCTATAAATTTGTTCAGCGTAGCATTTGAATTTTCATTTTTTCTTATTCTGGCACCCCCAGGGAATAAGAAAACAACTTCTAAGGAGAATCTTGCTCTGTGATATCCTCATTATATTCTTAGATACATATAAAACCAAAAGGATATCAACTTAAATGCTTTTATTGTTCGTGTGGCTTTAGATGTTAATTTGCCTCGTTTAACTTATTTATATATGTTATAATATGGCAAGGCAAAATATTTCACTTCATTTTACCATCCCTTTCTACCATCTAATGGGGAAATGGCTAATTAAAAAAAAATACTTTGCTTAGATATTTTCAGATGCCTATAACACCGAACATACAAAACTACGGAAATTGGTTGTACGGTCGCTTTGCAGTATTGTTTTTGTCCTGAAATGGTTGTTCTATGTTTTCTAACAAAAATTTACTTTAAAAAGTCGTGTAAATTTGTTATAAGTACTTCAGACATCAATCGGGTTAACACAAACAAATTTTTAAAAAATGCACGACTGGATCGCACGAACTTGCTCTTATTTTCGACCACATCGTGTACAAAATATCTCTATTATGATTCTAAATATATTTTCAAGGTCGTTTCTTACTTAATATTTCATAGATAAAATTTATTTAATTTTTTTTCTAAAAAAAAAAAACTTGGTATGACAATTTTAAATATTTAATAATATAAACTTAAAGACGAAATTTCCAAATGTTTAATTTTCAACAAAAAAAAAATATTTTAGTTTTTCAAAAATAAAAAAAAGTGGTTTCGAAAATTTTGGTAGGCAGTATTATGTAAAATTTTGATCGAAATCCATTGAACCGTTTATGAGAAAGTTCAAAATCAAAAACAAAATGGCTGTATGGCAGGTACCGTTAATAACAAAATGTTTAAAACATTTTGTTTACCAAAATGTAGCGTATGTCTTCACACACATTTTTTTATCAAAATCGCTAGAGTCGTTTTCGAGATAATTGATATTGTAGACACAATTGTATGGTAGTTACCGTTAGTTTTGGACCTAAAAAAAAAACGATTCGAAAATCTATTTTATACAACCACCTAAAACGCTTAAATACCAAGTTTGAAAAAATCGCTTCAGCGTTGTACAGACAGAAGCAATAGCGGGACCCACTTTTTTCGTGTTCTCTATCATTAAAATCTAGAGTTTGATTTTTTTCCTAATACAAGACTTGGGCTGTAGTACCCACATATGTACATATACCGGAATTAAAAAGAACACAAAATACAATCATAATGTATTAATTACTAAATTTTATTAGGTGCATAAATATAGTTAAAAACACACATCCAAAAGTTTGTTCCATTTCATTACAAAATAAATAACAATTAGCTATAAAGTATTGTTTAGGTTTAGGTATAGGCTTTGATATTGTTAAAAGTAGATATCTGTTAAAATTCAAAGGGAATGGACAAATTTGTTACGTTAGTAAAACAAAGACAAGCTGATGCTTAACACCTTTATAAATTAAGAATTTCCAAAATTGTTTCCAAAATCGGCGCTGGAAGTTTTGAGATATTTGAAGTAGGCAATTGCAAAAAGTGAATTTAAATTTGAAAATAACAAATTTTGGAAACAATGAAAATATTACAATTGAACAATTTTCATTAACTCAATAAGAGTAGAAGATTGCATGGAAACCATATTTGTGATATTGTTGAGTGATGTCGTATCCATGTTGTGTATTGTTTTGTTTGAAATTGAAAATATAAATATAAATATAAATAAAAATCAAAAATTATTATTTAGATATGTACTATATTTAAATTTTCTTTGTTTTTTTTTTTAAATTTATTTAAAAAATTGTCACAACATTAAATTTATGTTTTTTATTTAAAAAAAGCGACGCGTTTCGGATTTGTATTCATCCATCCTCGGGCCACTTCGTTGAATTTGCCAACAAAAATAATCTGTACAGGGATGATAGGAAGCTTGCCTCTCACTCTGCCAATAAGTTCGTACTGTTTTAAAGCTAACAAGTAACAAGCGTAGTAGTGGTAACTCTGATTAAATATGTTCATGACATATGGCAGCCCTGTTGGCAATTAGATAAGAAAAAATCGGTTAAACCGTTTTTTAATACATCTGAATTTCTTATAATTGGCACTTGGATTAAGTAAAGTTTCAGCTCATAATAGGTAGATAAAGTATTTACCTCATACAAAACATGTCAAATATGGGACATAAGTGCAAAATTCTCTTCTTTTTTTTTACTTGTGTCCCATCAAAGTGGGACATAATCCCAAAATGTCTCTCGGAGTTATGTCCGGGACCAGATATAGCTACAAGTATGTATGTATATGTACAGTGGCGGCGCAAGACCTAAAATTTATGTAGGCAAGGTACATTTCACGAGGCCCCCTGATGTTAAGAGAAGAAGGGAATATAGAACTGACATGATTGATCAATTTTCAAGAATGCGCTATTATTGTATCTTTAATCTGTAAACAAACAAAACAATAATAACACTTACAGGCGGGTACTATTGTTACTTACCTTAAGCATAATTAACATATCAGAAGTGGACTAATTCGTTCGAATAAAACTTGGATGAATATAATTCATATTACCTACCTTCTTTGTAAATACTTTAATATTTCACTAACTTAATACCAAAAATACAATATACAGTGGCGACAAAATAAATAGCACAGCTTGTAAATTTGACTAAGCCTTAAATCATAATTTCGTTTTAAATTCCAATACTTCAAGAACTTTTTTGTTGTGGCTTTTGAGTGTAAAGTAACGTGATATTACTTCTCTTCAATATATTTAATAATAACCAAAGTCAAATTTAAGTCAGAAGGTAAGCAGAAGGTAATACGTTTTTTTTTAATAAAATAGGTAAAATTTTAATTGTTAATATGTAAAGGGTCCGCCATCTAACGTTTTTTTTTCAACTAGTGTTTATTTCGTGAATGGTAACACTTAGCTTATGTCTGACTTGACAGATAATTAGTTTTATCCTTCCGCTGAATGAATGTGGTTGTGTATACGCTTGAACAACGCTGGGAAATATTGCGGCATTACTTTGAAAATCATGGTAATGTTCCAGAATGTGTGCGAAAATTGCGTACGGATTTTGGAAGAAGAGAAGCACCGTCTGCTCCGTATGTTCATTATCTTGTGAAAAAAGTGAAAGAAACTGGCATCCTCATCGACAAACCAAAGCGTGAAAAGCTAAAAACAGTTCGTTCACCCGAGAATATTGCTGCTGTGGCAGAAAGTGTGCGTGAAGCGCCATCAATATCAATTCACCGTCGTTCTCAACAATTGAACATTTCGGAGACATCATTGAGACGAATTTTGCATAAAGACCTTGGTATGATGCCATACAAAGTCCAATTGGTTCAGGAGTTGAAGCCAACTGACCATCCAATGCGTTTTCGCTTCGCTAAGTGGGCCTGCGATCGACTTAGAGAAGATGCCATATGAAAATCATCTTTTCATATGAAGCTCATTTTGATCTTGGCGGGTATATAAACAAGCAATATTGTCGCATTTGGGGCACAGAAAACCCGCACGCATACATTGAAAAGCCGATACACCCAAAACGAGTCACTGTTTGGTGCGGATTTGGCCATTTCTTCGAAATGAGCAAGGAGTGGCCGTTACAGTCAATGGCGATCGTTATCGGGCCATGTTGAACGAATTTTTGTTCACAAAAATTGAAAAGGAGGATATTGGCAATATTTGGTTTCAACAGGACTGCGCTACGTGCCACACAGCCGAAGCTACACTCGATGTTTTGCGCCCTGTTTTTGAAGATCGCATTATCAGCCGCAGAGCTGACGTCGTTTGGCCACCTCGGAGCTGCGATTTGACACCTTTGGACTATTATTTGTGGGGTGCCGTAAAAGATAAGTGTTACGCCGACAAGCCCGATACAATTGACGTTTTAAAGGACAATATTCGTGAAGCCATTGGTTAAATACAGCTGCACACAATCGATAATGTGATTAAAAATTAGACCGATCGTGTAGGCTACTGCATGGCCAGCCGAGGCAGCCATTTGAATAAAATTATTTTTCATTATTAACCGGAAGGATTGTGCTTACAAATAAAAAAAGAAATTTGAAAAAATATTCAGTAGTTTTTTTTTTATAGCATTTTCAAAAAAAAAAGTTATTTGGCAGACCCGTTAGTATGGGGTTTGAATGGCAATTTGTCACGTCATCGGTTGAAGTTGGCAAAGGAGTATAATAATTCAAAAGATCAAAATTGGTGGAAAAATATTTTGTGCACGGATGAGTCTAAGTTCAATCGTTTTGGATCAATAAAAAAATATGAGCAAAGCGGAAAAAATCAGGAATATTATCCAAAGTATACCGTTAAGCATGGCGGAGGTAGCATTCTTGTTTGGGGATTTTTCCCGCGTATGGCGTAGGACCACCTAATCGCATATAACGTATTATCAGATCAGATAAAATACAAGGAAATTCTGAGGAGTACTCGTACAATGCTACGAGTACCTTATCCTGATGAAGAAATGCCCTTGAAGTGGAAATTTAAACAGGCCAACGATTCAAAGTACATGATGAACGAAGTGAGAGTCTTGTTTTATCTATGAGCTGTGATTAAAAATAAATGTTATCTCACTAAATATTAACACATAATTTTCTTTGTATCATGATCAAATGTTATGTTATTATACTTGTTTTTATTTTTTAATGAAGTGTGCTCTTTATTTTGTCCTAAAATAACTTCCGTTGTTTCCATAGTTTTGTTTATTTTTTTTTTAAATCAATTTTTATTTATTTTTTTAAATAATTCCAAAATCGTTGTTTTACTACCTCATAAGTCAAACAGTTATTTAAAGTTTAATAAAGTACGAAAAACTTTGATTACATAAATCATAGGCTACATGGGCTATTTATTTTGCCACCACTGTATGTATGTAATACTTTATAAGCATAATGAAACAACTTATTAAAAAAGCGGATTCTATGGCAACAAATAGAAGATATAAAACAAATAATAAACGTAATCTTTAATAATGTAATATTTTTTTAAATTTTATAATTATTATCAGAGGTAAGGTAGATTTATACCATAACTCTGTAAACTGTGCAACATAGTTTTAGAAAAAAAATTTTACGCTACAATAAAATACAAATACAAATAATAATGTAATGTTTTGTAAAGAAAACTATGAAAACATGAGTTTAGGTAGAATAAATATTTCTTACCTTATTCTTGACAAATAAACAAAGGTATCTACTATTATTTTTCTTCACGACACAAATCGAATTTCTACTTATTAAACATGTGTTATTATTTTAAAAATATGTAGGTAACACTAATATTTATTCTATTATTTATTTTAAAAGAACATGAACGATACTGCAGACTGGTGGGGTGGTTAATCGGGCTACGTGACAGTAGACGGTGGCACGGTCCGTTGAAATTTTTTACGGACATCTTATAACATAATAGATATAAGTAGTTTATCAGAAATATCGATTTTTTCATTCAAATTCATTTCGTGCTTACTATTGGATTGTCCGTACTTTTTCAAATTTATTTTCGGCTGTGAGGCGCGAGGCCCTTTGCACCGCGAGTCCGTGGGCGGTTGCCAAAACCGCCCACGCCTTCCGCCGCCGGTACTATATGGCAAGTTTTTGATTCGTAAAAAAAATCGAACTCGAGTTTTTGATCAAACTTAACATTACGATGATATCGGTTGGATGGATTTTCTTTAAACTTGGTACCTACCTAACATATTGTTTTTTTTTCGTTTATATGCCCACAAGTTTTCTTCATATTGCTTTTTATGGTTAAAATGAAAATTTATTCTGGTTTGTTTGTTCCAAGTGTGTTTAAAAGTCCGTAATGCTTTTTTTTTTTATTGTGTCAGACTTTGGTCTCATTTCAAAAAAAAAAATATTTTGTATTTATGCCCCACTGAAGTGGGTGATTTTATAATTATTTGCCACCAAAGTGAGACATAAGTCAAAAAAAAAAATGTTGTTCTTATGTACCCGCGCCGTTTAGGGCTCGTTTTTGTCGGAAAACGCCTTTTGTATGTTTTCATTATAGGGTAAATAGGCATTTTTGTTAGTAATTACGAAATTGGATTCCAAGTTATATTATTTCGTAAGCGATTTCAAATTCCAAAATCAAAATGAGATAATTTCAGCCAAATTTGACTCGGGACTTTGAATAAGAGGGATTTTAAAGACGGGATTTAAAATAAAAATAGAATTTATAGTAGTACGAGTAGTATAGTAGTCTGAGGATCGAGTGTAATCTACACAAAAATAAATATATTTTATTCACTAGAACATAATGCCTCATGTTGGCAAGTGATAAGAATTCCTAGAGTATCTCTTGACACGAAAAAATATTTCGCTTCTCCTCGTGAAGAGCCTGGAGGATTCCATCGAAAATATATCTCCATTTATCAATTCTTCTGGTTGCTTTATTAATTTTAAAAGCAAACTTGTTGATCTTCGGAAACACGGTTTTCTAATTTTCATTAGCTGCCGTGTAGAAGACTTATTTTTTTTAATTTTTTTTTTTTTTTTTGATTAAGTAAATAAGTTCTCCTCACCTACATTTACTCACAATTTGTGTTGTATACAAACTATACATAGTTACGACAAATGCACAGGCTTTGTGAAGCTTCACTGCTTTAAAATGTAAAGGATATAATCACTGTTAAAATCAAATAACGGAGTCTCTGAAATTAATTTCTTGTTTATGTCGTAATTTCTGTTTTCTCTGTTTCATTTATTTTTAATTCTGTAGTTGCCTTTGCCTTTCTTTCGCACTTATTCGCAAATGAGAAATGTTTTGTGTCCTTTTCATCGCTTGAAAGAAACAATGACAATTTAATTTCAGGATTTTCCTCTCAGAATGTCATGTTAAATATTTAATTTCCTCCAACAACATACATACTTACGTATGTAATGCAAATAACACATTTTATCTTTAAACATTTATTCTCTGTAATTTATTATCTTCTGTTCACTTCGTCTTTTAAGAAGTTATTTATATACATATTTCTATATTTATTTAACAATTGCAGACATGGAAAATGAAAAATTATAGAGTTGAAGTAAACATATTAAAAAAAGTATCGTTTACCTGCCATAGTTTAATTTATGCTGAATCCATTTTAACAAATTCAAGAAATGCAAGAGTAAATGTTAATTTAATATGAATAAATTAATATTTTGTGATTACTATTTGTTTTAGGCATACAATAATGGTTTAAATTATTCTGCCATATATATTGCCTTTCTATAATTTATTTACAGTGCTGAGCCATATTCTTCATATTTATTTGCGATATGCTATGTAGGTAATTATGTATTAACAATTTATTTGGTAGATACTTGTAAAGCCATTTTTGGAAATAAATGAACGTCATCTAAGGTTCGCAACAATAAACATATCCTGATAAATTTCAACTTAGGGAAATTTTAAATTGCCGAACTTAACGAAGAGTTCCGAAAAGAAATTTCTGGAAACACACAGTCTTTGTCGAAAATGTTGAAGAAGTATAAAAAGGACGAACGGACAACAAACATTTCAGTGTTAGTTTTAATTTGGGAAGGATTGCGTAAAGATAAATGTAATTCGGTCAGGTATAGCATTCCACATTTGTGTGGTGCAGCTAACGAAGGAATCCTTATATTTAAGAGTACATCCGAAGTTGGGATCAAGGATAAACTGATGAGCAGTCCTGGAAGCGTGAGTGTTACGGTTGAATAGTTTGAGGAGATGAATGCAACTGCCTATTTCACTAGAACACTGTCTATGAAAATACCGATAGAATAATGTAGAGCATAAAGCGTTGCGACGACGGTGTTCGAGAGGTACAATTGTTTCCTTTATTGTTTTATCACCTATCATTTTAAAAGCTCTTTTTTGGATTCTTTTTATGTTTAAATGTTGTGCTTTCAAAATCTGTCGCGAAAAATTCTGTCGGTTTTTGACAGAAAACATGTCGTGTCGCAGACATCTCCAAAGATAATTTTTACAATCAACGCCGGAAAAGAAGAAAACACGAAGTCTTCGAAAACGTAGATTTGATACTATAAGGTAAATCCTTTCACTAGCTTGACTCTCATATGATTACTATTGAAAAAAGCTTACTCCGATTGTAAGAATAAAATAAAATCTACTACTTAAATGTCTGAATTGAATATCTGTCCTATTCTGAAAGGAACCCCTTCTTTATGTTCGTTAGTCGTTCATTTCGGTCTCAATGGAATTAGTATTCGAGAAAACTTGATGTCTTCTTACTTGCGAGTATAGGTACTAGCCTTGTAGGCTAGTTATGTATTCGTAAAAAAAAAATTGTTTTTTCTAACAATCAAACATGACATTACTATCATAGGGAGCACCAAAAAAATGTTTCCCGCAATCCCGTCTGTCTGTCTGTCTGTCTGTAGAACGATCTACAGCCCAAACGCTGAACCGATTTTGTTCAAACTTGGGTACTTAGGAGTTTTAGGTGATTGTCCAAAATTGGTTCTTAAATCGTTGTTTTGCGCCCAAAAATAACGGCACTTGCCATACAAATTTTTCTACCATCTTAATTATCTCAAAAACGGGTCCAACAATTTTGATAAGAATTGGTGTGTGCACTACTTTGGGTAAGGTCTACATTTCGGTCAAAAAAGTTTTTAAAATATTTTGTTATTAATGGTACCTGCCATACAACCATTTTATTGATTTTCGACTTTCTCATAAGCGGCTTAACGGGTTTCGATACAAAATTTTACACAGGAGCTCCTTTAAATTCTAAATAGTATTGTATTTCAAAGTTTTCGAAAAATTGTTTTATTTTTGGATTTTTGAAAAAAAATATTTTTTTTTTTTTTGAAAATTCAATATTTCGAAAACGGGTGGACAATTTTTTCTGAAATTTTGTTTTTGAATTTATATTATTAAATATTTAAAATGTTCATACCATTTTTTTTTAGAAAAGTTTAAGAAGCAAGCAGACAGAACAGACATTTAGGTGTCCTCTTTCATCGTAATGTCAAGTTTGATTAAAATCTCCAGTTCAATTTTTTGTCCAAATGTAAAACTTGCCCTATTATAGCTATATCGCAAGAAATAGGTATAATAGGGCACAACTGGATCGCACGTACTTGCTCCTATGTTCGATCACAAAAGATTCTTAATAAAACTGCTAAATAAAATGCAAAATAAAGTTTTTTACTTAATTTTTTATATATAAAAATCTTAAATTTTTTCCTAAAAAAAATTGGTATAAAAATTTTTTCACAAACCCAAAAAAAACTATTTTACGAAATTTTTTAAATGCTTTATTATTTATAATTCGAGGGAGATTCTGTATAAATTGTTTTATTAAAATCCGTTCAGTCATTTATGAGAAGGTCAAAAATCAATAAAATGGTTGTATTGGAGGTACCGTTAATAACAAAATATTTTAAAAAGTTTTTCGGCCAAAATGTAGACCGTACTCAAGGTAGTACACACACCAATTTTTATTAAAATCATTAGAGCCCTTTTTGAGATAATTAAGATGGTAGAAAAATTTGATGGCAAGTACCGTTATTTTTGGGTGCAAAACAACGACTCAATAATCTATTTTGGACAATCACCTAAAACGCCGAACCACCAAGTTTGAACAAAATCGGTTCAGCTGTTTATGCTGTAGATCGTTCTACAGGCAGACAAACAGACACACAGACATATTTGCGGGACCCACTTTTTTGGTGTTCCCTATCATCGTAATGTCTATAGTACCTATATCGCAAGTAAAAATATTAAAAAACAACGACTTACAATAGAAAAATTATAAGTTTTCTGAAAACCAGAAACGTGTTCTTTTATATTTCTCTTGAGTATAGTTATATGTGTTAACAGTTATTGAAAAACATACTTTCAAATTCAATATTTATTATTTTTGTTTCAAAAGTTACTATTATTTTTATTCAAAATTGTGAACTAAGTACTAAATTGGTTTCAATTATTTGATGTTCCTATAAATTCTTAATCGACCACTGCGAACTAGATGGTTTTATGTTTTTTAGTTTATGAGAAAATTAAAAATTACCAAAATTATTTTTACTAAAAAATAGTAACATTTAAAAAAATAATTTTTTGACACATTTTGAGAGTATTTTGTTTTCAAAAACTGTTCACACAAATGACTGTACTGAAACAAAAAAAGGTTTCTGGCTTTCAAAGAACCTATAATTTTTCTATAAAAACAAACTTATGAGAAATCAGAATTAAATTCTAGTTATTTATATATATATTGGAGGTTTTTCTTTGCTTTTCCTTCAAATAAAATCTTTCCCAATTATATTTTTATTAATAATTAAATTAATGTTTCAGATGTAAGACCTTAAATGTCAAATCACTGTATTGTAAAATGTGCGGTTACAACACCTTTTGTACTGATTTATTGCAAATAAAAATTACTACTACTACTACTACTAATTTTTCTATTGTAAGTGTTGCCGTTGATTTTTAATATTTTTTTTTTCTTCATTTTAAGTAATTTTCTTAGAAAATTGTCACTCCTAGACAGATAAATAGAAAAAATGATTTTGTTTGGAAAAACATGTTCTATTAAAAAAAATCAAGTTTAGAGTAGTACCGGAAGAGAAATGCTGCCATCTTAAAAATTCTAATTTATTTTATTTTGTTTAATAACTCTCAAAATTTTAATTTTTTCCCAAAATTACCTAACTTGTAGACAGTATAATTATCTACAAATGGCATAACTACTTCTGTATTTCAATTCGTATTCGAATTTTCTTATCTTCATTTGTTCAATGTTTTCATTTTCATCTAGATAGATATAGACAGATGTATTTATTTCGTTGCTGCAAAGTCCTACAAAGTTTTACAATTCCGAGATTTGATATCTTACAACTGAAACATTATCTTTTATACAAAAAAAAAACAATATTATTACATACTTTAAAATAATCGAAAAAAAACTTAATTTCAAATTAAAAAAAAAAAAAACAGAGAAAGAGAAAAAAATTAACAAAATATAAATAGAATTAAATTTAACTTCCACATAGAATAAATAAAAAACTAAAAATTAATAAAATAAATGATTAATTGTAAATTTAATTAGATAATATGTATTTGAAAAGTTAAAACAAATTACAAAAATAAAAACAAAATTATAAGTTGCAATATATAGTTAATATATCATATATATATTGTAAAAAATAAACAAAACAAATAAATATATTAATGAACAAAAAAGCAATAAGTAAATAAATTAATTATTAAATAAATAAATGAATAAATAAATAAATTAACAATTATAATAAAAAATAATAATAATACATAATTAAATTATATTCAATTTTGTTCAAATATGTATTTTCAACTATACTATAAAAAAGCCAATCCAATCTAATACAAAAGACCTTCCATTAACCTTAGCCTTAAAATATGAAGGAAATTATTGCGTTCAGTTCAAAGCCTTATTTTAATAACAAAAACAAAAACTCGTAATGGAGTTTCAATCCTTAAATAACACCTTGCTTCGCATTTCAATTTAAACGCATACGTAGGTACTAACATTCGATAAGATATCTATTGGAATACCTATCTATATAAATAGAATACTACATATATAAAAATAAAACTTGTTGGTACGTAAGTTACATTTAAGATGTGTCCTTAGAAGTTAGGAGAAATTGAAAACCTTTACTACGCACAAACTTGTACAATGTTCACCTCTCACACAAAATACACAAAACAAAGCAAAAATGAATGAATGGATGTGAATAATTTTCACTTCCCTTGGCGTGTACCTATGTCAACGCATTTTTATTCGGAACTGGCATGGCAGCCTGTGCACCGTTTCAATGACATAAATACATACATACATATATGTATGTATATAATATGTACATAATGTATGTACCATGTTATCTGTATTTAGGCAAAGCTTTTCAATCGCAGATGAAAAGATATCCATCCGCAAGCATATCTGGCTTATATGATACTTTCCAGGGATTTCGTTTGGCATTGTTCTTTACTTTGTTATTTCTGTAGGTATCTACCATACTTACCTTGAATAAACACTTTCTAAGTCAATGTCAGATGAATATGCTTTTATATTACACAAAAAAAAATTGGAAACGACACAAAAACTCGGTGTATAGTTTCCTTTTTTCGGTTTTTTGTTTCTTCTTTTGTTTGTCTACATTATCTATATCAAAATATAGGTACATTTTTGTATAGAAGATAGGTAGGTACCTACCTACTACATAATATGTATCCTTAAGCTGATGTTAATACTTTTGTGATAAAAAATCTTAAATAACAATTTCACGTCTGTTAGAAAACGGCAGGCATGACAGTGAATGGGATGTTTTTTATGTGTCAGGATTTCGGGAGTTAGTGAAATAAGAAGACTCTGGAAATTATCTTGAAATCGGAATAAAATAAATAATATCAAATCTGGAAATTGGGTATTAACGTGTCTTATTTCAATTTCAATGAACTCTATTGTATTGTTTGTCTTATTGACATTACTGCCAATGACATTTCCAGTTATTGTGTACCTGTCTACGTAGGTATTATATATATGTATATAAACTCATTTGCTTGATTAGATTTTCTTTTAATAAAGCACACTTCAGATAAGTATGTAACTCTAATTGAAAATCTCCATTATACTCACAAGAACAGCAGGTATGTGAATACATAGACATTTTTGGCTTTGGCATAGTAGGTATTTTTGTTAAAGAATTTATTACGTTGATTACGGAAATAATTGAATTAGTGTACGTTTATTAAGAAAATGGTTTATTTAGTTTAATTTCACAAAATTAATAAGGTCTTCAAAATTTACGTACTTTTTTTATCTGAAACAAGTAAGTTATCCTTTTGGAAAGATTTTGTTTGTTCCTATGTTGGGTTTTCAGGAATTTAGTATGGTCAGGCTAGCAATTCACTAGTGATTTATCGAAAGAAAAACATGAAATTTTATTCGTTCTCGAGATTTTATATTTCATTATTTTGTGCTAGACCCAATATGATTGTTGTAACTTCTTCAAAATTGAATAAATGGCCTTAAAAATCAACATGCGACTTTGTTGCTACGTTTTTTGTCATTTCTACTTGTGATATATGTATTATAGATTATGGATTCTTAAAAAAATCAAATTCGAGATTTTGATCAAACTTGACATTACGATAATAGCGAAGACGAAAAAAGTGTCCCCTAATTCCCCCTGTTCAATCAGTTCAATAATGAAGGGGATTTTGGTATTTTATGTGGTGGATATTTTGTTTGGTAGGTAGAAATGTTTTTTTGGGTTTCGATTTAGTGCAAGACGGTTCATTTGCTTTTTTTGGAAATTTTTTTATGCAGAAGCTCCTAAAAAGTCGACACTAATGTAAACCAATATTGTTTTTTAAATTAAAATAAAAAAACATTTTTTTCTTCGTATTTGGTAGTTTCTTGACATTGTGCCTTACTAATAATCAAATTTAGTGTTAAGGTTAAAAGAAAATCTCCAGATTTTAGAAATTCCACATGCCAATAAAGAATTTGATCTCCAGTGTAGGCGTTAGCAAAATGTCAAAATTTAATACACGGAAATCCATGTTTAAAGTCGAACATTAAATGAAAAGTGTTGCTTTGGTGCTGTTTTATGGTTCGTAAATTTGTATTTAATACTTAAATCTAATCCCAATTTATCAGGTCGGTTTCAATTGGTAAAAGTATATTTATGAGTTGGTTTTAATCTTCAGCTTTTTGTTTTAAAGTAAAAATGAAGTATTACTTAATTTAGAAGTACTTTATTTATTGTTGTTTCTGAAGTGCAACATAAGCTATTGTTTTATAATTGCCAATGATCCAAATATCATTCCCTGAAAATAAAACAAGACAAATCAGTGTAAAGAAATAATGTAATATTCCCACCTTTTTTAAGCTTATGTTTGTTTATTTTTCATGCAATTCTGGTGGTCTTTCTTTAAGGTGAGCTATAATTGTCGACTGGGCACTTAAGTTTATGTCAAAAACCAACGAAAAGTAGCTTTCAGGACGGTCAAAAGGAGAAGTCACCCATATTGTATACTTAAGTGAAATGAATCACCTTTCTCTTTTTTTCATTCCTACTTTAGCGAGATGTCAGTTTTTCTTAAGTAAGGTGCGCTTGCTCCCCTCCGAAAGCAAAAAGTGAACGAAACTGAACAAAAAGCAACTAACCACAATTATAAACGCATCATTTGATTTAATTGTATTCGCTTATTTTCGTAGTTGAGCTTTAAGGTTAGACCGCACACAACTGCAGCGGAACTACACTTCACGACGCAGCAAAATATTATTTGTATGAAATAGTATGAGCTGTATCACGCTAATGCTATGTTCCCACTGAACGAAATTGCGCAATTTTAAATTATTTTTCCGAAATCATCTTCGGAATTGCATAATTTCCCATGCTATGACGCAATTTCAAAATCATCTCAAGTCACCTTAATTTCCATGAAATTTCGTTTTATACCAGTTTATACCATTTTTTCCATAAAGTTAAAAAACAGAACTAACGAGCTGACAGCACTGTTAACTGTTAATTTATGTTGTTAAGACAAAAGTGATTGTTGGCTTTGTCTGGTTTGGTTCCTTTTAATTTAGTACTAAAATACTTGCTGCTAAAAAGAACACGGCAATACTTAACTTTGAAGAACAAATTATGACAGTTCCTACTTTGTTTTTTCTTAAATGTATTTTGTGCCTGTGCGTCTGACATCTGTGCCGCGAAAAATAAATTGTTTTAAGAAAATATTAAATATTTTTATTATGGATAAGCAATTAAAAGAAAAACGAGCCAGCAACTGGACATGTGAAATGAAAGAGCTTCATGTGTAAAACCCCTCGGTCACATAATCGGTAGCAAGCTTAACAGCCTGTCTATGATAAAGAAAAAAAAGTGAGGCTAGAGAAAAAATTAAAGAAGCCTTCAAGCAAATGGGCATCAGACTTCCACCAAACAATTGAGGGATGAATGGAGCCGCCAAAAACAAACATCGCGGAATAAAATATCATCATTCAAAAGAGCACAACGACATATATAAAGAATTAAATTAAAAATATATATTTTTGCAAGAAAACAAAAAAATGATCTTTGACAGTTCTGACAGGTCATGAAATTTCTTTTCTCATTTGTAGAAGATTTTGTAATAGATTTAGGGAAAGTCTTGAGATAAGTTAGTTAAAGGGTTAAATTGCTTATTGGTAGTATTTTGTTAAAGCTCAGCACTTCGTTTTAAACTTCAAGTTAACTAATAATCGACATTAGCGTTTTATTATTAGTAAAGCCCATACTCTTGAAGAGTTAAAAAACAAATTTTCTAAAACAAAAAACGACGACGGTACCTCACATACAAATGTAAATGAAAAACACCGTGAAAAAAAATGTATTTCTCATAAACGGCTCCAAGAATTTCGTTAAAAAAATGTGTCCACTTTTTAGGAAAAAAAAAACACTTTATTTTGCGTACTTATTAACATTACTATAATCACTTTTCTTATTTTCGACTTTCTCACCGATGATTATGAAATGATTTAAATTAGTTTTGTACGCTATTTTCCCTAAAAGTGCTAATTAAACAGCATACTCAAATTTTCCAAAAATTGTTTTTTTTTCGATTTTAAAATCGTACACCTACGTTGGGGTCGTTTTGGACCCAATTTTTTTTCCACTTCAGTAATCTTCAAAATTTATTACTAGTTTAAGCTATCTTTTCATTAATTTGTTGCTTGGGCTATAATCAATCGAAATCTAGGGGTTGATATGTTTTAAAACTAAGATGGATTTGTTTTTTTTTTTGAATTTGCGTCTTTTTTTCATAATGATGTCTTTTTCGACCCTTCAGTCATTTTTGAATTGTGTATGGAAATTTCTTTTCGATTGCCTTGAAAACTGGAGTGAAATTTACATTTTCTTTATATTCAATTTTATAAATATTCGATAGAAAATATATTTCGGTTCAATGCCCAGTTGTTCTTTAAGTGATGCAGAGTTTTATTCGGGCAGTGATAAAATTTTTTTTCATGAAGAATGTAAATCAAGTGAAACTGTTAACGAAGGTGAAGAAGCACCTGTGAATTCCACGAGTAATGATCGTTTTTTTGTTTCGAAGGACAACACACTGTGGAGCCCAGTTCCATTGATTCCGTCTGGCAAGAATATTTGCATTTCTGAGGTTCATTCTTGTTCAAGATTGTGTTTTTAGTCGCCCAAGACCGTTCCGAAAATGTTTTAGCAATAAAACCGGGTTTACGCGTTACGCTATTGGTCGAGATTTTTTTTCCAACACATATCGAAAAAATCATCGATAATACAAATAACTTTTGGCGGCAGAAATTTGGGGACAAAGATAAAGCCATGGAACGAAACATGCTTTATGCATATATTGGTGTTTTGATACTTGCAGGTGGATATTTTTGTTTTTGAACGGATATGGTTTTTCGTAGATCGAAAATAGGGCGCATTGAAAATTTGTTTGACGCCAATTTTTGGCGACCTATTTTCAGAGCAATTATATAAATATAAGAAGACCTTTCAATATATAAAGAAAGTTTTATACGTTTCGAACCAAACCAGCCGCTGACAAAATCAAGTAACAGCAACAGATAAATTTGCACAGATTCATAATTAATGGGTCAAATAGGTCGAATTGTTTCCTTTATCTACAACCCATCATTATGTGTTACAGAGGACGAACAGCTACTAGGTTTCCATGGCAGGTGTTCATTTAGAGAGTATATGCCTAACAAGCCGGAAGAATACGGCTTGAAGTTTTGGGCTAGCACTTGTGCTGAAACTTTATACGAGTACGTCTGGAGCATTCACCCATATTTAGGGAAACCAGTAGGTATTGTTAGTGAAATTGAAATAAATCACGGTGAGCGCGAGGTTCTGGGCCTAGTTGAAGGTTTGAAGGGCCACACCATTACAATAGGTATAACTTTTTTTTCTTCATACCAACTTGAACAAAAATTGCTTCAGGAGAATTTGACTATGGTTGACACGGTTCAGAAGAAATATACCACCAAATTTGTGTTACAAAAAGCAGCCACCGTTCTAATCAACGTTCCCATTTAAGGATTCCAATACACCTGTTTCAAATGTGAGTAAAAAATACATGCACCATCATCCAAAGCACTATGCAACACAGCCTTGAAGTAGGGCCTGTGTCCAAAATGATGCCAGAAATACAATTTTATAATAAAACAAAAGGTGAGTTGAGAATGCTGATGAAATGCCATCCGGTCTTAGCGCTAATCGTTGGCCAATGTGCGTATTTTAGAACATTAGGTATTATCAGAATTTAATCCTTTTATCATTATTGCGCAGAATCAGTGAATCAGAAATGAAGAGGAAAGGTGTTTTTACACAACCTACCCTAAAACCGTCAACACCACCTCGCACTTCATGTTCACTTGCTCTTCAGGCTACCATGAACAACAATAATAGTGAAGATTTCAAACAACTTGCAGAACGGCTAAGATTGTCTTCTCGCAGCGAAAACAGCCTGGCAGATGCTCTATTTGTGTGGAAGAAAATTCAAAAACAAAAAAATTGAAACGCCATTTTAAAGTAATTATAAGCATACATAAAATATTAATTTCAAAAAAATTCACTGACTGGTTTTTGAAAAATCGGTTTTTCAAAAAAAATGATTTATTTATTAAAAATCGAAAAACCATTTCTTTTGAAAATTTGAGTATGTATTCAGTTTGATTTACACTTCTGGAAAGCATTTGCATACAAAAAATAAAATGCATGACTCTATCGCACGTACTTGCTCCTATGTTCGATCACATTATATCCAAATTTTCTTAATAGATTTTCAAAGTCGTTTTTCACATGATTTTTTATATATAAAAATTCTTAAATTTTTTTTTTTTTTAAATTGGTATGAACATGTTAAAAGTTTAATAATATAAATTCAAAAATAAAATTTCAGAAAAAATTGTCCACCCGTTTTCGAAATATTGAATTTTCAAAAAAAAAAATATTTTTTCTTCAAAAATCCTAAGAAAAAAACAATTTTTCGAAAATTATGAAATGCAATACTATTTAGAATTTCAAGGAGCTCCTGTACAAATTTTTTTTTTATCGAAATCCGTTGAGCAGTTTATGAGATAATTAAGATGGTAAAATCGTTGGAGCCGTTTTGGAGATAATTAAGATGGTAGAAAAATTTGTATGGCAAGTACCGTTATTTTTGGGGCTAAAACAAGGATTAAAAAATCTATTTTGGACAATCACCTAAAACACCTAAGCACCAAGTTTGAACCAATTCGGTTCAGCCGTTTAGGCTGTAGATCGTTCTACAGACAGACAGACAGACAAAATTGCGGGACCCACTTTTTTGGTGTTCTATATGATCGTACTGTCATGTTTGATTGTTAGAAAAAAAAATTTTTTTGCGAATATATAACTTGCCTTATAAATAATACCTAAAGGGTCCGCCATCTAACGTTTTTTTTTTCAACTAGTGCTTATTTCGTGAATGGTAGCACTTAGCTCATGTCTGATTTGACAGATAATTAGTTTTATCCTTCCGCTAAACGAATATGGTTGTGTATATGCTTGAACAATGCTGGGAAATATTGCGACATTACTTTGAAAATCATGGTAATGTTGCAGAATATGTGCGAAAATTGCGTACGGATTTTGGAAGAAGAGAAGCACCCTCAGCTCCGTATGTTCGTTATCTTGTGAAAAAAGTGAAAGAAACTGCTATCCTCATCGATAAACCAAAGCGTGAAAAGCCAAAAACAGTTCGTTCACCCGAGAATATTGCTGCTGCGGCAGAAAGTGTGCGTGAAGCGTCATCAACATCAATTCACCGTCGTTCTCAACAATTGAACATTTCGGAGACATCATTGAGACGAATTTTGCATAAAGACCTTGGTATGACGCCATACAAAGTCCAATTGGTTCAGGAGTTGAAGCCGACTGACCATCCAATGCGTTTTCGCTTCACTAAGTGGGCCTGCGATCGACTTAGAGAAGATGCCGATTTTGCCAAAAAAAATCATCTTTTTAGATGAAGCTCATTTTGATCTTGGCGGATATGTAAACAAGCAAAATTGTCGCATTTGGGGCACAGAAAACCCGCACGCATACATTGAAAAGCCGATACCCCCAAAAACGAGTCACTGTTTGGTGCGGATTTTGGTCCAGAGGCATAATTGGGCCATTTTTCTTGGAAAATGAGCAAGGAGTGGCCGTTACGGTCAATGGCGATCGTTATCGGGCCATGTTGAACGAATTTTTGTTCACAAAAATTGAAGAGGAGGATATTGGCAATATTTGGTTTCAACAGGACGGCGCTACGTGCCACACAGCCGAAGCTACACTAGATGTTTTGCGCCCTGTTTTTGAAGATCGCATTATCAGCCGCAGAGCTGATGTCGTTTGGCCACCTCGGAGCTGCGATTTGACACCGTTGGACTATTATTTGTGGGATGCCGTAGAAGATAAGTGTTACGCCGACAAGCCAGAGACAATTGACGCTTTAAAGGACAATATTCGCGAAGCCATTGGTGAAATACAGCTACACAATCGATAATGTGCTTAAAAATTGGACCGATCGTGTAGGCTACTGCATGGCCAGCCGAGGCAGGCATTTGAATGAAATTATTTTCCATTATTAACCGGAAGGATTGTACTTTCAAATAAAAAAAGAAATTTTAGAAAATATTCAGTAGTTTTTTTTAAGCAGTTTCAAAAAAAAAAGTTATTTGGCGGACCCTTTATAATCGCAAGTAATATTTTGAATCCGTTCATCGAATAGTGAGGAAATAGAAAGTGGATTGCACTAATTTAAGAACACGCACATTTTTTTTATCAAAATTCTTCAAGCCGTGTTTAAAAAATACATATCTACATTCTTATAGTGTTTTAACATCATTACTGGAGGTACCGTTTTTTTATTTCATGAAAATAGTTTTTTTTTTAACTATACAAGATAAAGTCAAAAGACTACCAAATACGAAGTTTCGAAAAAATCGTAGAACTTAAACTTTTTAGAAGCTTCTACATAAAACGTTTAAAAAAAAAGCAAATGAACAATCGGTTTCCAGAAAAATGGGTCTACTAGAGGTACCAAAAATTACCATTTTTTTCAACAAAAAAAAAACATTACCAAAATTATCTTTTTCTCTTCATTAATTAACTGCTTTTTTTTATAAGAACCGTTAAATCCGTTTTTGAGAAAAATAACATTTTTATTTTTGGTATATGCAGAATTATTTATAATTTAAACGACCTACTATAAAGAAATTTTAATCGAAATCCGTTTAGCCGTACTTATAGTAAGCTTTAAAGTCAAAAAATAGTTGTATGGCAGGTACCGTTAATAACAAAATTTAAAAAAATTATACCTAAAATAGTGCACACACTTTTTTATCAAAACCGTTAGAGCTGTTTTCGATATAATTGAGATGTTACAAAGAAGAAATTGTATAGCAAGTCCCGTTAGTTTTGGCCCTAAAATAAGGATTCAAAAATCTACTTTAAACAATCACCTGAAACGCTTAATTACCAAGTTTGAAGAAAATCGCCTCAGCCGCTTAGACGTGGAGCGTTGTACAGACAGACGGAGTTGCGGGACCCATTTTGATTGGTGTTCTTTATCATCCTAATGTCAAGTTTGATAAAATTCTCTAGTCCGATTTTTTTTAAGAATCCATAACTTGTCATATAGTACCTAGATATCGGAAGAAATAATATAGCATTTAGCATGCAACAATGAAAAAGCAATAAAATTAAAAAAAAAATATTACTTTTTTCTTTCTTTACGCTACGTTGCGTTTTAGGGTTTTCTATTTCAACATTATGTAAATTATACTTTGCTTAGTGATACCCATAATTTTCCACCCTAATACTAAAAACACAAACTTAATCGTTTTAGCACAAGATTTTACGGTTGGCTTAAAAGCGTTGACTCATTTTTATTAACAAATCCCAGAATTAATACATATATTATTATAAAAGGATTATATTTTATCCCTTTAGCGATTTGTGCGTGTATAATGTAAGTAAGCTGTTTGTATGCATACCATACGCATACATCATGTACGGATATGTATATAGATACCGTCTAAAAAAAATTGATGGCAAGGAGCTGGAGTTTTCTCCATTATATAATCTTTCTTGACGTTCGGGAGTACAAAATTTAACTGGCATCATACAAAATTTAATCGAAATTCACGAGTTTATATTATCTGCCTCCTTTACGTCAGAAAGCGGACAAAGTCTTATTCGAATGCTTTAAGAAATCACTTAGCGGTTAGTTAACTCTGTTGAAGAGAAGCATTGTATTTTAATGTTATGTGCGGAGGGTGAATCGGAATTGACTTCTATTACTGTGTGGTTTCAAAATATTTAACCACCTAAGGAATTTGAATTCTTTCGTTTGAAGATAGCTGTCAAGATGGAAGCTTTATACTTTCTTAACTGAATTGATTTGATCGGTTGGTGCTTTATGCCTTCTTATAATAATATTGGAATGTGGGTATGTGTTTGAACAAGTCACATATAATGTCTCAAAACACACTTAAAAACAAGGCTTATTTAAAAAGTTTATTTTTAAAATTTCATAAACACCAAACATCCACTTTTTAAATTGAATAATGAGCTAAAAATTCATATACCTACTTTCATTTCTTATGATAAGAAAGATACAAGCCCTTGAATGAGTAATATGCCCAGAGTATCTTTTGTCATGAGAAATAAAAACTTGTACATCCTTTTTTCTTCGCAGCTACTCACATGTTACTTTACACACCATTTTTTTTATATAAGACTTGATTCTTTTGATAACAATTATTAGGTTTTTTTTTTGTTATTCCACTCCATTTGGTAAAGATTGGATGCTATACTGCTTCTGACAAGAAAATCTAAAATTTTTGCAATTTTTCCATTTGTATGCCTTCCATTCCGCCGGCTTTCAATGTTTGGAAGTGACTCTTATGTCAAATAAATAGACTACCTCCTAATTTAGATTTGTTTTCTTTTGCATGCACCACAAGGTATCTGTCAATGATTCAGCCTGTATGTTCGTTATACTCTGTTCAATTTATATTTTTAGTACAGGGAAGATAGGATATTTGACTTTCACCCTTACTATTATGGATTTCAATAAGATATCTCTATTTCTATGAAGCTTTTCCACTTTCCATGGTTGCCGTAGTGAGCATTATAAATTGGCATATTTCTCCCACAAATGTCGATAGGGTTACCAATTGTTAATTTAGATTTCATGAACAGAAACATGTAAACTAAATCTAAAAAACATTAAGCTAAATTCAAATAAAAATAAATCAATTTTTCTCCACACCACCAAGAAGTAAGATAGTAGGCGCTTTTTTTTAAGTTCCCCAGGAGGCCTAATCTATTTTAACGTGGAAATAAATCACAGAAAAAAACGTATACATAATAATAAGGTATAATAAGGACCTTGTGTCCTTCGAAGAACTTGAAGCCATTTTAAATGTACATAAACACAGCATAAAAATAATAATATCACCTAAAAATTGCACTGCACTATTTTAAATATTATATTTATATACACGAAACCATCTCCATTTTATTTTTATTTTCATGAAAAAAAAACTATTGGGTAATTTAATGTTGCAATTAATTAATAAATCGAGCTACATCAAAAACTTGGTCAAATAGTAATTTTAGCTTTAAAAAAATACCCAACAAATAATTTTAACCGTTTTCCAAAAAAAACGAAAGATGTAAGCAGAAAATAACGCAGCGACAACACTTTTTTCTTAAAATTAAAATATATGCTCTCAAAAGCTCTAAGAAAGCTTCGAATCTGAAAGCTCCATAGCGAAAATCAAAGAAAAGGGTATTCGAATTTCCATCAACCAATGGTAACTCTTAATTAATGTGTTTATTTCTTTAATAAACAATATAAGTGAGAGTCAAATTGGTAATCAGTCTCCTCTCACCTCTCAGCCGGGGAGCAGACAGGTCATGGTGGAATCAACGTGGGCTTATGGAATATTTCAGTACCAATTTCTTAAGTTGTGTGCCATGCAACCACCACCGGCACCAGTGTGTTTGAAAAAGCTCTCCCATAAGGCCTGTACTGAAAATATAAATTGAACAGAGTATAGTTACGGCTTCGGAGATTTTTTTAAATTAAATATATATCAAGAAATATGTATGTATTTGATTTTTTTCTTTTTAAAATCAAAAATCAATCAAAAAATCAATTGAGTTGTTCAATGTATAGATTAAATGGCATAGAGTTCCACGGCCCCTTTTCATGATTTTTTGAATTTAGTTTATAATAAACCTGATCACCAAAACCACTGGCCAAAAATATACATTAAATGCAATTACAATAATTGTTTAATACTATAAAATAAAGAGTACCTTAAGTTAACAAATTTTCAAAAAAATATTACACTGGACTTAAATTCAACACTCGATGTTCAAACCTTTCAAACCTTCAACATTAAAACGGACATGTGTCCTTCCAATAAATGTCCAATTATAAGAGGTGCTTATAAAAAAAACTACTTTGTGATCAGATTGATTAACAGCAATCTTATTCATTTGAAAAAAAAAACATCATAGTTAATTCAATTAACAAACGCAAAAACATTGAATGTAAAATACGTTCTCCATCTACGAAACGGAGTTAACTATGTTCCACATAATTAAGCTAGAGTTTATTATCTGGGGTTCACTGTATAGTTAGTTATAGATTCAAGTAAAATATTTATAAGATAATATCTTATTTCATTTTATTTTTTTATTTTTGAAATAAAATATGTTACACCAATAATACGACTGGTTCGCACGTACTTGCTCTTGTGCTCGATCATATCGTATTCACAAGATTCTTAGTAGAAACGGGTAAATATATTTTTAAATATATGTTTTACCGATATTTTAAGCTAGCGGACCAGGCGAACTTCGTCTTGGCCCAATATAATACCTTCAAATGAACTGCAGAGCTATAATAAAACAAAGACAGTAAAATCAGTAGAGAGTGATATGATAAACAATGTTTTTCGATTTGTTTTCCGGCGCAAAAAAAAATAACAGAGATCGTTTACCAAGCTATTTCTCCTTCGATGTTGTTAACTCGCAAGAATTTTGATATCAATCAAAAAAAAAAGATTGCGACATTTATTACAGCTGTCATCAAAGAATGCACATGTTGAAATGCGGATTCGTCGTGGGAAATCGACTCAGGTGAAAAGTCATCGATTTTAAGCCGATTAGCGATCGTCCTGCTGTGATCTTCATCAAAGCTACCTTCCAAAATATCAGCCTAATATGTGAACACGCCCTACCGATGAAGCTGAGTAGTCTAACAAGGAGGAGTTTTATGACCTCCTGGACGGAGCCTACGGAGCCTGTCCCATTGCCGATGTCAAAGTGGTGGTCGGATACTTCAATGCTAAAGTCGGGAATGAAAATCTCCTTGGGGGATTAGTTGGAAAGCACAGCCTCCACGAAACGACAACAGATAACGGCTTCCGACTAAATGACTTTGCTGCAGCTCGTAATACGGTGATAAGTAGCACTAGGTTCCCCAGGCGAAGGATACACACAGCAACCTGGCCATCTCCAGATGGTCGAACGGATAACCAAATCGACCACGTGCTTATTGGCGCAAGGCACGCATCAAACATCGAACCTTCCGAGGTGCAAACGTGGAGAGCATCCGCAGCCTCTCAGTTCAGGTATCTCGAGGAATCTTGCACCGCCACCAACAACCGTCGGTTCAACAAAACAGCCAAGCAACTGGCATCTGGTTATAGGACTGGCATGCAAGCTCTACGAAACAGCCAAGTTTAAGCAGCACTTCCAGCAACTGCTTAATGGGCATTATGTAGAGGTAGCAACGGGAAAACAAAGAAACATGAAACCAGTCAATGAAGATCCAGTCCCAGCGCCCAGTTACTGTAGAGGTTAAGAAAGCCATCCACAAGCTTAAGAACAACAAATCCGCCGGTCCGGATGGCCTACCTGCGGAACTCTTCAAGTATGGAGGAGATGTCCTGGTAGGGCGCATGCACCAGCTCATCAACCAAGTGTGGGAGGAGGAAAGCGACGACTGGTCAAATAGCTCCATATGCCCAATCTACAAAAAAGGTCATCCTAAATCCTGCAAAAGCTACAGAGGCATATCCCTGCTTAATGTTGCCTACAAGATCCTATCCAACGTACTATGTGAGCGTCTAAGACCTTTCTGCAACACTATCATCGGCACATACTAGTGTGGCGTCAGTCGGGGCAGATCAGCGATAGACCAAATCGTCACATTGAGGCAAATCCTGCAAAAGACCAACGAATTTCAAGTCGAGACGCACCATCTTTTCATCGACTTCAAAGCCGCATATGATAGCATACGTCGCCAAGAGCTTCTATTGCCGATGTCGTAACTCGGGATCCCGAAAAAACTGATCCAGCTATGACGTTACAAAAAACGCGGTGCAACGTGCAAATAGGAAATAGCTCATCTGATCTTTTCCAGACGTGTACAGGGTTCAGACACGGAGATGCGCTATCATATGACTTCTTCAACATAGTCCTGGAGCGATAGTACGCAAAGGTGGTGTTAAACTGGAAGGCACTATCTTCAACAGGTCGGCCGCTCCAAGCGAGCTGTACTTAAAGCATTCAAAGCTATTGATGAACAGGCGAAATGCGTTGGTCTTGAAGTTAATGAGGACAAGACCAAGTATATGCTATCAACAAACCAAGCCCCATCTGTCAAGGTAGTCAAGGAGTTCACCTACCTCGGAACAAACATCAATTCCACGAACGACACCTTAGTGGAAATCCGACGAAGAATTATCCTAGCGAACCGCTGCTACTGCGGTTTGCCCAAACAAATGGGTCCGAAACTCCTGTCTCGAAAGACAAAGTCCACGCTATACAAAAAGCTAATTTTACCAGTTCTATTCTACGGCGCCGAGTGCTGGACGATAAGTAAAAAAGCGGAATTGATACTGGGCACTTTCGAGAGAAAAATTCTTCGGAGGATATTTGGTCATATATGCGAAGAGGGCGAATTGAGGAGAAGATTCAATCGAGAATTGTACGAGCTGTACCAAGATGTCGATGTAGTCCAAAGAGCCAAAACTCGTCGATTACACTGGCTCGGCCAAATCGAGTGAATGGACAACAACGCACCAGCCAAGAAAATCTTCGAATCCCAGGCCGCAGGTTCGGGATGACCAGGAAGACCGAACCTCCGCTACAGGAACCAAGTGGTTACAGAAGCAAGAGCGCTTGGTCTCGACCATCAGAGGGACCGTGCGAGGGACCACAATCGAAGGAAGACCGCAATATGTCAGGCACCGACCCTCCGTAGATCGGATAAGTAAGTAAGTAAGATATCAATCTAGTCGAGATTAACAGAAAATTGGTATAGCCATGCGCCAGCAGTTGTCTCGCGAATTCAGCAGCCGATTGGTTGTTCTGCAATGCGTTCATTCGTTCATTCATCCCAAATTATGATATTGCATTCTTGCAATTCATTCAATTTCGCTATCGCCGAATTCGTGGTCATTCGAATTCTTGGTAATTCATTGGCTTGTCAACCGTGAGAAAATTTATCGCCAGCTTCAAAGCGAAATGTGCAGTTAGACCGCCTTCAAACAGTGTGGCAGCAATGCCATAGATGCCATAGGATGCAACAGACAACCAAAGAGATCTTGGCCGAATTGTTGATAGAATCAACTAAATGACGAATGTCTTGCATGCCCCACCGGGAGTATCGAGAAAGTAAAAGCGATTGCTGAATCGTTTTCGAAAGTAGCGCGATTGAAGTCTACATTTACCACTTTTCTTCTTCTAATAACTTTTTGTCGAATTTGTGGTGATGATTGTGCAGTTTGAAGCTGTGCAATAGGGACAAGTCTCCATTTATTTCTTCTGCACGTATCTACCACTTGCGTTTGATTATCACGGACGTTCTGATTACTTATTGCAGACGTGTAGGTACGACGTCCAAGGTTAGATCGGAATCAGTAAAATAATACGCAAAACTCGAATCAATTTAAGCAAGAAAAATAGCACATTAACTGAATAGAAAATTATAATGTGAAAAGGATAATTGTCAAATCGGGCACAGCCTAAGTCAATGAATAACGCAATCTATCGGGTTGTGACATTAATCGCAGCACAGCGTCATCAAAATATATATCTCATACTTCTCAACCCAAAATGCATGCAAAACGTGTCTTGTATCAAAATGAATTTCACAATAAACCGAAATTTTCAAAGCTTCACAGCGAATTTTCCAACTTTGAATCGTCCAAGAATTCAACGGAACATTCTAGACAGTTCGACAAAATAAAATATCAAAATCTATTTAATAGTAATCAAATGCTGTAATTGTGTGCATTCATGCGGCAAAAAAAAGAGAAAACAAAATGAAGTGTGTATATACAAAACAAAACACATTATTTTTACTAATAAAGCAATAAACAAACATGTGAGTGCATTTTTGGTGGTTCTAGACATCGGGCAGCAAAAAGATTTCTTATATGCACTCTCCAAACATGTCCTGAGATCTCCTGAAATTTTATTCAAATCGATCAAGGCCGAAAAAAGAAGATAGCGAGCACACATAATTTGGATTGTTCTTTATATATAAGAAGATAGGTACAACATTTCTACCATTTTTTTTCTAAAAAAAAAATATTGTTATGGTACTCGTAATTTTTAAGTATTTAACAATATAAATTTAGAAACATAATCTCAAAAAAACCGTCCACACTTTTTCAAAATGCTGAATTTTCAAAAAAAAAAAAATATTTTGTTCAAAAAAACTTTTTCGGAAATTTTCGTGTTCAGTATTATTCAAAATCCGTCAAGCCGTGTATGAGAAAGTCGTAAATCAAAAATTATGCTTGTATGGACAGGTATCGTTAATAACAAAATATTAAAAAAGAAAAAAAATTTAACCAATATGTAAACTCTACCTACAGTAGAATACATCTATACTCTGGCCCAGAAAAATAGGCAGTACAAGTCTTATGGGAAAGCTTTTTCAAAATCATTAGGGTGTCATATTTTTGCACCATAATAACTTGAAAGAACTTCTCCATATAAAGTGTTTGCCCGCACGTAAATATATAAAATAATAAAAAAAAATTGCATTGCATCTGACGCAGACCCAACGTCCTACTCAGCGCACATCTGAGTGTGGACTCAATTGCGTTTAATGTGGCCTGTGGCTGCTGCTGCTATTCAACCCCCATTAAATATTGATCTGCTTTCAGAGTTACCCTTGTCGATTTGTTAACACGATCGGTTTTTTTCTTTAGGTTTCTGTTGAAGTGCTTTTGATTTGTGAGCTTTAAAAAAAGTTTTGAATGATGAGTGTTATCGTGGAGTTTTTTTCATTTTTTACACTTCTTTTAATGTATGGAAAATACGTTCAAATGCAGTTACACAATTTTAAGCTGTTTTTTTTTTTTTTGAAGAAGAACATTATTTGCGTAGATTTTCGTAACGCGCGGTTAATTAATGTGAATTGAATTTAAAATGGCATGGGTATGTCCGACACGTCGAGCATGTGGTTGAGCCGAAAATGTAAGAAATGTACAGTTTTTCGGAACATTCTGTATAAAAAATCTTGTTATAAACCTAGGTGAAGATAGCAGCTGAATAAAATATTTTGTAAATATAGTTATTTAAAAGATGAATTTATATTTATTTTTGTTATTTAATTTATTACTAATCCTAATGATTAAATATTTTATTTATTCTTGTTTTTTATTTAAAAAGGATTTGGCCTACTGGCACCCTTTATCTTACCTCATGGTGGTGTGGAAAAAGATAACAATTTTATAAGCAAAACGATTAAATAATAAAATTCCTATCTAAAGGAAGTGTGGTAACCCAACATACTATTCTTTCATATCTGAGTCCATTTAAAATGCACAATACGAAAACCCTGGGAGAGCTTTCTTGGGTGACAGATTTATGCAATTCACTGTTGCAAGAATAATAGGCAAACGTTCTATCTTTCCTGTACTACCTATTTTTCTGGGACAGAGTATATATAAATATGTATATCTTAGTTTGTATAGTTTGAAGAGTTATTCTCTTTGAGCTTTCTTTCTTGGGAATACTTATAGGTATCACACAATTCAAAACAATTTAATGATCATGTTTTTACTTCCGATATATGAGTAAGAAAATTTTGAATGCGGTAAAAAAACGAACTTGAGTTTTTGATCGAATTTGCTATTAAGATGATAGCGAAGACGAACAAAGTGGACGTTTCAATTCTGTCTGCCTGCCTGGATTTTCTCTAAACAACTTAATGGATTTTTTCGAAACATTGTAGGTATTTAGTAGTTTTGACATTTTCTTGAATACTTGGGAAAAAAAACAGTTTTCTGAAACAAAAATACCAGGGTGCCTTCCATTTTTTTATTCAAAAAAGTTCCAAGTCTAGTCCACTTAAAAAGAAATATTTTGCATTCTAATTAACTACACTTTGTCTAACAAAAATAGTCAGTACAGGGAAGATCCTCTGGTTGCGTTTGGCTTGCATAAACCTATCTCAAGTTAAAGGTCTAGTAGGGTTTTCGTACT
Organism: Philhelius pedissequus; assembly: GCA_910595825.1. Classification (NCBI taxonomy): domain Eukaryota; kingdom Metazoa; phylum Arthropoda; class Insecta; order Diptera; family Syrphidae; genus Philhelius; species Philhelius pedissequus. The sequence continues at coordinate 172,209,841 of OU343161.1, read as the reverse complement.
TATAATTATAAATGGCTGCAAACGTGAGATAAATGTGTGGATGGGTTATCTTCTGCTTATTTAAGACAATGAAAATTTTAATTATTAAATTTTAAAAAAAAACTATTTATCTTTTTTGACAACACCAAGCGAGCAATTAGCCAACGGGCGCATTTTTGTATCCGCAAAAACCTTAAACGTTATAGAAGATTACTTTACTATTTATTTAACTCAATTTTACTTACTACTTAACAAAGGCAATGCCAATTATTCACTGTTGATAAAACAAAATTTCATTTTATAAAACCTTTTGGGATAAATATCCACGTAATTTGTAAACGTTTCGATACTTTGCACAAATAACTTTTTCTGCAAGAACACCGAAAACAAAAAAAAATTAACTGCATTTTAATGGGCTATATAGAAACTCAACCAAATATAAAGGAGTAAATCAAAGCGACGACACGTCTCCTCCTCACCTTACTAAATCTTGTTCTCAAAAGCTTTAAAAGAGAAAGTTCGTTGGCAAAAAACTCTTTTGTATTGCTTTCAATGGGTATTGGTAACAGTAACTCTATTGGAATGTATATTTTTTTCAACTTATACAACGAAAGTAGAAACGAGTAGATGATCAGTATGCTTTGTCCGTAGTAGTTTTTTTTCAATTCGGTGTGGTGACAGTATACGCAGGCTCCACTGGTTTGAAAAAAGCTCGCCAATAAGCCCTGTACTAACTATTTTTGTTGGACAGATTTATATATTTCCATAAAACCACATTTCATATTTTTGATTTTCTAATTACAGTGAAACCCGCTTAAGTGAAACTCGCTTAAGTGGAAAACCCGCTTACCTGAAAACATTCACAAATCCCCGTATATATTTACATACAAAGTACCTCGCTTAACTCAAAACTAGCTTTAGTGAAAAACCCGCATAACTAAAAAAAAATCCTTCAACTTTTCTATTTTTCTATAGAAAACAACTCGGTTAATCCGCCACTCCACCACTTCCGCATGACACAATAATGGTATTCACGATCCGGTACAACTGGTCTAGTATCATTGTAAAAATGCAAAAGTGCAACTTTTTTTGCACCACAACAACAACTTACACTTACTAAGATTTTACAACACTTTTGCCCTTTTGCTATTCCCTAACACTATTGCAACAAAAAAATACAATGGTGTAAAATTTGCCTGGTGTCGTTTACAGTTTGGCAGCTGTTATTTTCTGTCAGAAATGGTTGTGTTCAAACTAATTTTGCATTTTTACTCCAGAGTTGCATCAGATCGTGAATACCCCTAATGTAAATGCTAAGTTTTAAAAATAAAAGGGAAACCCCGCAATTTGCATTTACTTACATGCATTGTTGTTTTTGTGCGTCATATAATATTGATGTGCGAAAATTTCGGACGTTAGAGGCATGCATCATATGCATTCATCTCCAACAGGGGAAGCGAATGTATTTGATTGCTACCTATGTACCGGAAGAACCTCAGCCCACCCAGCTTATAACAGAGCTTGAAAAGCTCGGAAGTGAATTACTACATATTGGCTGGTGATTTAAACGCCAAGCACATAAATTGGGGAAATCAAATAAAAAATCCTCGAGGTAACCATCTATTTAATTGGATGGGTCGATACAACCTTGAGTATCGCATCGATCTTCTAGCCACAGACAGGCCATCGTTTGCAAGAAGCGGTGCCTATCTGGATTTATTGCTTAAAGACGCAAGACGAACAATAACTGACGCTCTGGGTCAACGGCCAGAAACTGCTTACGAACGATCGAGTACGACAGTGACCACTGCGGACTCGCCGCCGTAATACAACTTCCGAACGAGCTTATGGAGTTGGAAGAGTATGTGCTTGTGCCTACTTACAATTACAGTAAGGTGCGCCTTCTACGCTTCTCCAATGCCTTATTGAGTGAATTATGTTCAAATGGTATATCCCCACCAAATGACAGGAAACTGACAAATCGACAGATACTTAGAACAAATGGACGAAACAATTCAACGAACAATGAACAGAACAATACCGAAATACAAAGAACGTAACGCAACCGACATGTACCGTAACGCGACAATTGACGCACTACACAGACAAAAAAGTGGACTATTGACAAGACTTAAACGATTGTACAGACGGTTTACTGACACACGAGATCTGGAGGTTGGGACACTGAATTCGCCGATCACAAACATCAACCAACTGATCAAACAAAACTATAGGTTGTCTATTAATTTGTTTTGGGACAATGAAATTCGGGCCGTTAACTCTAGCGACCCGAGTATGTTCCCAAAAATTAATAAGATTTTTAGAAGGAAGGATCAAAACGACCTTCCGTGTCTTAAGCTCCAGAGACGTACTACTGACAGCAGGCACAGACCCAGAGGATGCCATATGACCTCTATATAATCGAAGATCCGCAGGAGAATGTGGAGGCTGTGGGGGCTGCTTTCCAGCAAGTATACAAGGTGAATGCTAGCATTCGCCCGAATCATGACCTGGAGAACAGAGCTCTGCTTCATCACTTATGGCTCCGGACCGATATAACCGCATGGTGATCTGAGAACCTTGTTTTTACCGGGTTTAATGATGACGATTTGGCAAACGCCGTAATCGCCGAACGAAATGGGCCCAGTTCCCTGTTAATTTCGAAGACTGACTCCAGCTGATCTTCGATTCATTAAAGAAAAAGAAGTCAGCAGGAGTCGATGGTATATCCAACGTTGTACTACGACGTTTACCTCAGGAAGCAGTTGACATTTACACCACATTGTTTTTAGAACGCGCTGAATAATGCATATTATCCAGTGCGGTGGAAGACAGCTGTGGTATATCCTCTCCCCAAAAAGGGAAAGGACAACTCCAATCCAGCGAATCTACGGTCGATAAGTCTTCTTCCGAGTATCAGCAAGATATTAGAAAAGATTATTAATAAGGCTCTGTTCAAGTGGGCGGAGGACAACAATAGCATACCGGATAATCAGTTCGGTTTTAGGGCGGGACATGACACAATTCATGTGTCTGGTGGATTTGGAGAAGGCCTTCGTCACCGTATGGTTAGATGCCTTCTATCTAAAGCTTACCAGACTGGGTATAAGTAAATCTCTATTGTATATGCTTTATGACATGCTAAATGGTAGAAAGTTTGTTGTAAGGAGTGGCAATGTAACTTCTACCGCAATTTTTAATATTAAAAATGGTCTTCAGCAGGGAGCGGTTAACTCGCCGATTCTATTCAGCATATACACCAGCGATCTGATGTAGTCTAACTCATGCAATTGCGTACGGCGAGGATCTAATTGCGTACAGAACAGCTCATACAGTTGAGGTCATCAAAAATCTCTTGCAGAGTGACTTCGACAAGATTCAGCGATATTGTGATGACTGGAAGTTGAAAATCAACTTCCAGAAATCAGAAACTATTTTGTTTATGAGTCCGTTGTCTAGCGCCTCAAGGGATACGAGAAAGAACTGGCGCAAGCTGGTGATCGTAGGGCCACATGGACATCCACTGGCGATTAAAAGTGTAGTAAAGCACCTTGGCATCTGGTTGGATCAGTACCTGTATTTCGACAGACATATAGGTGCTGCCTTGGCCTGGGGTAGGGGACCTTTGCCTTGACAAAACGACTGTTTTATAGCAGCCGTCTTGACAGTAGGGTGAAGGTGATTTGTTACATGGGGCTCATCAGGCCGATGATTGCCTACGGATGCCCGATGTGGTTCAACGTTGCCCCATCTCAAATGGAAAAGATTCGGGTGTTTGAGAGGCAATGTCTCAGACGTTGCCTTGGATTACACAGAACACCTGAGTCGGAGTACACAAGATATTATTCCAACCAGGTTCTATACAACGGAGCCAACATAAACAGAAAGATAATTTTTTGTTTAAACTGATTCGGGGTCACACTGCAAGAGCGATGTCATCAACCAACAGCTTAATTTTTGGGGCTTACTACCCAATAATGAATATTTTGAGAGTGCGCGGTTAAGTGGCTACATCCCTCCCGAGGCATTCCTCTTTTTAGACAGTCGTGGGCTGTTATGTATGTGCGTGCGTATATGTATGTACGTATATACATGTATGTGCAGGTGGCATGTGTTGTGTGTCTGCATACGTATACAAAATATAAACAAAAAAAATTTTAAAACGAAAAATGCTGCTGTGGCTGCTCTACTTTTTAAGTGGTTTTGGGTATTTTTAGGTATTTTAAGTAGTTTAAGTTATTCTTAGTTAGTATAAGTTGTATCTAGTTTTAATAATTTTTAGTCTAGCTTTAGGTAGTTTTAGGTAAATTTAAAATGATCTGATACTAAGTTTTCGTAGTAAAGTTTTCTTGGTTAAATAAAAATAAAATAATTTGATTTAATTAAAATAGTTTTTAGGTCGAAAGACATTAGTATTGACAGATATAGTTTAGTTTAGAGCGCCCGTAAAGGTCCAGTAAATTAGTTGTAAGTTATTGATAAGCAGGCTAGTTTTAAACATTTTTGTCTAGGTTTAAGATAGTTATAAGTTAAGATTAAATAAAAATTAATACAAAAAAAAGTGTTGTTTTTGTGACACTAAATGCATCTGTGAATAATAGAAACTGAACTCAAAATAGTGTTGGTTGGGCACAAATTCGTTTTGTTTAAAAATAAATCATTTGTCTGTTAATAACTACTAGGTCCTGTTTTTTTATTTAGATAAACCAAATTTGTTTACAAAAGCAATTGGTAAACACTTAATACAGGTTGTTTTCAGCTGTTAAAGTTCAATATATGTAGTCAAAATTGTAACGTGTTACGTGACACGTAGTCTACCTTACTGAAATACTTTTCCAGTTATAGGAAACCATATATATCTCCTATCTATATTTTTCACTTATCCGAGATCAGCTTAACTGAATTATTGAAATATTGTTCCATTTGACAATTTGTTGTACTAAATAAACCTACCTAATTCTAACTAGTCTACTGACCTACTAAGATCGTCAATATATTATATACATATATAGCTATACTAAAGTTGCTAGCTACAAGAACATGTTAGTGCAATCCAGTCGTGCAATTTTTTATAATAGAACTATCTTCAAGTTCTTTAACCTTTCCTTCCGGTGGCGGTTAAAGATTTTGTCGGTTTTATTATTTTAATTTTCCTTTTCGTTTTGCTTTGCATCATCCGTTTAGAAACACCACTTATGTATAATTGTATACATATATATGTATGTATTAAATTTTTAAATTTACATCCAAGTAAAGGTTCTTCAAAAAAAAGAACCTAATAAAATGGTATTTTAATTGTCAATTTTCTTGCTCAAATTTACAAAAGATAGTCAATTTAATTAAGGTAGGTACCAGTATCTGATAAAAGAAGTATAAGGATAAGGAACTCTATTAAAATAAAAAGTTATTTTCTGATTGGAAAACTTTTCCAGAGAAAACTTTTCTCCAGAATTCTTTTATGAAATATAATGCTTATCACACTCCAGAACACGACATCATTTCATAACCAACATGCCTTGTAGAAAATACCAAATCCAGCTTTCCTTCATTTTATGGGTATTTATGACTAGCAAGGATTAAATACATTTTTTTTCCATTTTCATTTTGGGTACTTAGGAGATAACCATTACATTCCCTAGGACATATTCTGTTGAGAATTTTCGAGCACATTCTTTTGGCCATAAAGATAAAATAAAGAAACCAACATAAAGAAGACAAGAGGCGGTAATGATTGACACTGGAGGACAAAGCAACTGACTTTATTCTTTCCAAAGAATACAACAAACTGTACAAGCACATACAAACATACATTTGTACATATTACATAAATTAAATATATAAATAATAAAATACCACCAGAAGAAAAGCAGCTTTTAGAGGATGCTTTTTCCCAAGTCTTTGTTTTTATCAAATTTTATGAGTATGTACATATACAGAACGCTTATATTTTCGATGTTTTCTGAAATTCCTTTGGGAAAAATGTGGCAGAATTTACTCATTTTTTTAAGACCCACATTCTTCACATAAAAATAAACGATCATAAATGCAATGGGCTATATCCAGGATATAAGGATTTAGGTGATTGTTAAGAAACAAAGATTAAAGGTCTGACGATGACTTGCGCAATTTATTTTCTGACTATCAAAAGAACTTATCAGATCATTATTTTAGCAAAAAACAAAGAAATGATTTGTTTAGAAATGTTTTAAGAAATCATCTGTAACTCAACGGATAATATTCGGAGTATTGTTCAAATGAGGCTGAATTTTAAATTTACAATTGAATCGAGATAACATGAACAATTAAAAACCAAATCAGTTTATTCTTGCAAAATTGTTTACATTTGCGATTGTAAAATTTTAAAATTAAAAACTTAATTTACAATTTCTACAACTAAGTTTCATCTTAGAAAGTTGTTTAAATTTTCAAAATTCATGTCTGGCCCTTTTTATTAATTTATACTTTGCGATATATAGGTACTAATACTAAGTATATGGCAAGCTATGGATTCGTAAAAAAATCGAACTTGAGATTTTTATTAAATATGGATTTGAACCTAGCTCACTAGTAAGAGAACAGGGTATTACCATATACACTGATGAGGCTAAAATGGAAGAAGAAACAGGAGCCGGGGTGTTTTGTGAAGCCCTTAATATTAAGGAATCGTATAAGCTCCCAGATGAATGCAGCGTCTTTCAGGCTGAGATATACGCGATTGAAAAAGCAGCTGAAATGATCCATAGGAGAAAACTGATCTCATCAGAGATTTTCGTGGACAGCCATGCAGCTATCAAAGCACTATGCATCGGGACAATAAGATCCAAGGCAGTGGCAAAGGGCTGAAGCGTACTGAATGGCATTGGAAACTCTAACCGAGTCAAACTTTGTTGGGTTCCCGGACACAGCAATGTAGAAGGGAATGATATAGCAGATGAAATGGCAAGGAAGGGATCAATTGCAATTAGGGACAGCATCAACTTATTGGGTACAAGTCCTGAAGTCCCGTTTGGCGTAGTGAAAAAGAAAATAGACATAAAAATGAAAGAGCTAATAAACAACTCCTGGATATCCAGGAGCGACTGTGTTATCTGTACAAGTTTATGGCCTAGAATCAATGAAAAGAAAACCCAGTATATTTTATCACTGAGTAAAAAGAGCATCAGAACCTTGATAGGTGTACTAACAGGACACTGTGCCATAGGTACAATGGCCACTTGACTGGGTGTATTAGCACCCGACTGCTGTAGGAGCAGTCAAGACGCTGATGAAACAGAAACCATTAAACACATGCTCTGCGACCGTCCAAGTCCACAAACTAATCGCCTCCGACACTTCGGAAACAGTTTTGTTGACGAGCTAGATGACCTAGTGCATATACCAATGGTAAATATGAAAAAATATATACAGAGTTAGGGCTGGTTTGTAAATAAACGAGTCTTCATGAAACAATAGTTAGGAATATCTCTGTGTGATAGGGGATGACAATGGACCAATAGGCCCCCGTGTATGCATCACCATTTGACCTAAGCACACCCCTCCTAACCTAACCTAACCTTTATCAAACTTGATAATACGAAGATAAAGAACACCAAAAAAGTGGGTCGAAAATACCTAAAAAGGAAATGATAATAAGGTAGAAATAAATGGCTAATAAACATAAATAAATAAATGTTCTTCTATTGCTTAGTTGTTATAGTTTTAGCGCAAACAAAGATGTCAATTGAATTCCTGGATAAATAAGAATATATTAAAAAAATTCAAAAATCATTGGCTCGGTTTTTAAAAAATTAATTTGTTGTGTATAAAATTTTGAAAACATTTTCAGAGAAAAAAATTTGAAACGCCATTTTGAAGCTGTTATCAATATACATATAAAATTCAAATTTCAAAAAAACTTCAGTGACTGGTTTTTGCAAAATCGATTTTTCAAAAAAAAAAATAATTTATTTTTTTTAAAATCGAAAAACTTTTTTTTTAAAGATTTAAATATGCAGTTTTGTTAACAATTTAGAGGAGCATTTGTATAAACAAAATTATTTTAATCGGTTTATATAATGTTGAGACAATCGAAAATATGTAAAGTGGTTATATGGGAAGTACCGTTCATAAGTACGCAAAAAAAATATTGTTATATCTGAAAGTGGACTTGTTAATTTAAGAGCACACACATTTTTTTATAAATATTCTATAAGCCGTTCGCGAGTAATACATTTTTTTCTTAACGGTTTTTTTAATATTTGAATGGGAGGTACCGTTGTTTTTTATTTTAGAAAAATACGAAGTTTCGACAAAATCTATTAAGTCGTTTTCGAAATTTTGATTTTTCAAACAAAACAAAATTTCCCAAACATTTTTTTTTTTTAAATTTTGGCTTACAATAGTATTTAAACTTTCTAGGAGCTTCTGTGTAAAAAATCTCCAAAAAATCAAATTAACCATTTTCCAGAAAATCGAAAACCAAAAAAATGGTTCTACTAGAGGTACCAAAAATAACAATTTTTTTCCAAGAAAAATATTATCAAAAGGTTCCCGTTCCCTTCAGTGATGTACTGATTTTTTTTTATAAAAATCGATGGGGCTGTTTTTGAGAAAAATAAGATTTTTGTTTTTGGCAAGAAAAATGTACGTGAGCTGCTGTTATTTGTCGTCTTAAAAAAATGAAAAAAACCTGTGGGCATATTACCGAAAAAACATTATGTACCAAGTAAGTTTGTAGCAAATCCACCGAACCGGTTAGACTACAGAGTAGAGGACAGACAGACAGACAGATGGAATTGGGGGACCCACTTTTTTATGTTCTCTATGATCGTTATATCATGTTTGATTGTTAGAAAAACAAATTTTTTTACGAATACACAACTTGAACTTGCTTTTGGTACCTATAATCGCAAGTAAAAACAACTGTACCTCCCATACAAATGTTAAAAAAACCGTTAAGAAAAAATATATTTCTCAAGAATTTTGATAACAAAAATTGGGTATTCTTAAATTAGTGCAGTCCACTTTTAAGTAATAATTTTATTTTGCGTACTTATTAACGGTACTTCCCATAGATCCACTTTTTATATTTCCGACTTTCACACACCTATGAACCGATTGAAATCATTATGGAAATACTTCCTAAAATTGTGAATTTTTAAAAAAACTGGGTTTTCGATTCAAAAAATATATAAATAGGTAATTTTTTTTTTAATCCATTTCGATCGATTTTTAAATCGATTTTTCAAATAGCAGAAACTAATTTTTTTTAATTAAAATTTTATTTTTTTTTGTTCGAAAATTGTTTTTAAAATTTTGTAAATAAAAAAATTATTCCACACAAATATTGATTTTTTTTATATATAGGTATGTATTCGTATTTCTCAAAGAACTCAACTGGTACCTTTTTTTCCTCAAACTTTAACAAATAAGCAATCTTAGAAGATTTTATTCTACCTAATAATATTTCATTTTTACACATTTATGCGCACGAAACTGAATACCGACATACATATGTACTATGTAGCCCATCATACATTTATTTACATATGTATATTTAAAAATCGCATACATATTATGTATTGCAACTAGAATTTAAAGTTAAATGCGTTCACATAGCTACCAACACACAAACATCCTTCATTTTCATTCTTATATGTACATACTTACATACCTAGTTTACATCTATGTACATATGTATGTAGGTACATCTAGTCTAGATTTAAATATACATTTGTAGGTATGTATCTATTTAACTATTCCTATAATCACCCACTCGACAATTTATTATACTAAGAATCAATGTACGTAATATTATTACCTACATCGGCCTTAAAGCTGTATACGATAACTAGACTTCGTACCTACTAAGAGCGTCAATATTTAGCTACATTAAAGTTGTTATCTACAAGAGCAAGTTCGTACGATCCCAGCCATGCATTTTATTATATACACATGCTATGTATGTAGGGTTACCATTCGTCCCCTTTTGGAGGGACTATCCCTCTTTTTTAATTCAAAATATTTATTGTCCCCCAAAACCAAAAATGACAAAGGGGACACAAATGTCCCTCTTTTTCGCCCCGATGTAATATTTTTTCCACCTTAAAGCAATATATACTAACTACTCTTTCATATTGAAAAAAATTCTTAGCAAGTTTCCATATTAAAGCTGTGAACACTTACATTACAGTAAATACAATTTTCACAACTGGATGCATCCATTTACTTCATTCAAAAGCCTTTCGAAAGAGTTTATAAAGGGTTTGAATCAATTAAAAAATGAACTTCTATAAAATGGGAGTCTAATGTGCAATATCTAGGAACAAACCTTGACAAGCGGCTTATCTTTAATGAGCATATTAATAAAACAGTTAAAAAAGTCAATATTGCAATTAAAATGCTATATCCGTATTGTATTGTAGTTATAAGTATTGAAAACAAGATTATTATATACAAGGTTGTTTTTCAAGCAATTTTGTTATATGGATGTCAGGTGTGGGGAAATTGTGCAATTTGCCATATTAAAAAACTGCAAGTATGCCAAAACAAAATTTTAAAAATGATGTTTAATCTACCCCGGCCTCATTGAACTAATGATCTTCATAGTCAAGCAGGTGTTGAATTGATTTGCAGAAGAATTCGAAAATTAACTGATAGCTTCTTAATTAAATCTGATATTTCTGATAACTCTTTGGTAGTTCAATTAAAAATATAAGGATTCATTTATTTATTTATTTATTTAATTTTTGGTTTATATTCAGTTAAATATATGTTTAACCCATAATTTATTTATGTTTGTTGATTGTACTTATATTTATTTATTTATTATTTAATTTCATGTTGGTATTCATTTATTTGTTTATATTTATTATTTATGATTTATTATTTATTATTTATTATTTATTATTTATGATTTATTAATTATTATTTATGATCTATTTTCAATATTTGTTTGTTTGTTTATTTATTTATTTGTTTATTTATTTAATTGTTTATTAATCTACTTGTTAATTATTAATTATTTACTTCTTGTTATATATTTAGTTTTTACTTCTTTGTTTATTCATTCATCTAAATGTACCTTTTAATATTACTTTACCTGTTTTAATTTAATTTAATCTATTTCTTAACCGAAGTAATTTTTGTACTTAAATGAAGATTTTTGTCATATATTTTCCTTCAAAATTTAAATTGTAATTATAATGTTGTAAAAATAACGTTTTCAGTGGAAAGATATATTTTAAATATCAATTCTCTGTGTAAACTGAGCGGTAGCAACCAAATACTATTTTAAGAATGAAAGAAAAATATCTATCTATCTATCAATTAAAGAATACTTCTTAGGAAAAGAGTTGTTTTCATCACTGCTTAAGAAGTTTTTGGAAAATAATCTGGCAGAAGCATATTTAGGATTGTTTTCAAGCATTGGTTTTGAAAATAATTATGTTACCCGAAAATTGGAATTATTGACTTGTGTAAAGTGATATACAAATTAAGATCGTCATTAAAAACAAGACTTTCTGAACATTCCTATGGCTCAATCGCTCAACAAAAAATTAAATCTTTTCTTAACGAACAACAAATTAAAATTTTTATTAAAACAACTAATGCTTTTTTAGAAGATTTGATTAAATATAATGATACTCGTTTCATTTCCGTCCGAGTATGACTATCTTAAAAAATTAGAAAATCTAAAATGGAATGAATTTCCTGTTTTTAGTGATTGCTTAGAACATGTATCTTCTTTTAAAATTGCTAATATAAATGAAGATAATCTTTTCTAAAAGTACATAACTTTAAAAAAATGTTTTGATTTAATGAAAAACAAAGAAGCTTCTTTGGAATTAACGCGGATACTTTTATTAACAGCATGTACATTTCAGAATTTTGAAAAAAAAAAATAAATATTAATTTCATTTTTTCTGTTCCACACGCAAATGACCTTAAAGAACTTTCAGTTTGATGTTAAACGCTTGGAGAACAGATAGAAATCGTTTGCTTGAAATCGAATTAATGATACAACAAAATTAAATGCTGAAGTTTTACAAATTTATTATTCAAAATGAGAGACAAAAAAGTCAGCTGAAAACTATGTTTAAATCTTAGTGTAGATATTAATGTTTAATTATTCATGTCCCTACCTATTGTATTATGAATGTACAATTACTGTGATGAAACCGTTCTTGCTTTTGTATTAAATTATTATTTTTTTAATTAAAAAGTAATTTATTTTCGTTGTTTTTGTTTCGGTTGATTTACTTTAGTTGATTAGTTAATTTTTGTGATTAGGTTTTAATAATAAAAAATTGAATAAAAATGTTGTTACAATCCTTTTTTTTGGTCGGGTTTTGTATTTTTCAATTACATGTTTTGCCCCCCTTTTTGAACCCCCTAGAAAACTCGGTATGTCCCCCTTTTCAACTTTTTCAATCTGATAACCCTATATGTATGTGTTAGTATGTGTATATGTACAGTGGACTTCCAGTATAACGAATGATAAAATATTCGAGGTCATTCTCAAAGAGAAAGAGGAACAAAAACAAAACTTGATACAGATGTAAACCCCTTGGGCATTGACATACTATACATGAGCTGCAAGGAGCCAACTTCACGTTGGTTCTCTCCTCAACTCAGACGAGCGCCACCCAGCGGAAATCATGAATATTATCAAGCCATACCAAGTTTAAGGGATTTTTTTTTTCAAGGAAATCCTTACACGAATCCAAAAATTTCGTTTTCGCTATTATGTACAGAAACAAAATAGGCGACTATATTATAGTTCTTTGCGGATGAGCGGAATACAATTAAAAGCAAATCAAATATCATTATGCTTTTTTTTTTACTTTTTGTTGAGACGAATAAAATTTAAGAAACGCAGTTAATTTTAAATTACATTAATATTTTGCCTTCACTTTTCGACGAAATGAATAAAATCTATAAAATTTAACACGTAATATAAGTTAAAGTAGTAAAATGGTAAATGTGGTAAAATTTGTATGGAAAAACTTTACCAAGAAATATTAAATTTTTCCGCATAATTATTTGTGGGGAATCTTTCCATCTGAATTTAGTAAATGTGGAAAACTTTTGACAATTAATTTTGACGTCATATGAGTCACAATCTTGGTAAAACGATGTCTCTTTCTTGTTTAATTTGTGGCAGGCATTTTAAATGAGAGTAACAATACACCGTTATTAGTCAAGTTAAAATACAGGAAAAAAAATATCATTCACCACGTTTACGCAAGTTGATTTTTAAGTGCGTTCATGAAACGAGCTTGGTAAACTTTTACATTTTCCGATGTGGAAAGGTTTACACGGTTTCATGAATACTCTTAATGTATAAAGTAGATACTGAACTCATATATTTACTTTTTCCATCAGAAGTGAATTCGAGCCGCAAACCTCAATAATTAGTTAGTTCTTCCATACAAGTATGTATGTATATATGGAAAGTACTTGTTTTATTTAAATTTTATTTTATTTTTTTTGAACAATTTTCTGACCAATGCAAATAAAACAAACAAAAGTGTGGCAATACGAAATTATTATTTAATTGTTTATTTAAAATTTTGTAGTTTTTAAGAAGAACAAAAATCGCAGCCCTTAAACTACTGAAACGAAACGTAACAAAAGAGAAACAATAAATTCATTTAAAATAAAGAATTAATTTAATTGGAAAATTAATATTAGATTTTTATTTGTTTTTTCGAATGTAACTCTAAAAGCAATCTCTTTTATAAGATGAAACAAAATGGAATTTTTTCTTATAGTCCCCCAGCACTACAGCAATTGCTGGCTTTCTATAAACAATAGATGTCAGCACTTATCTTATACAAAATACCAATAGATGGCCCTAGTTTCTTTGGCTGTTGACTAAATATGGTGCGCATACCAAGAGTGGCAATAAATGGCTTTCGAATGTAATATTTTTGCTTGCTACTTTGCTCCGAGTTGCGTAGAGATCGTTCTCCTCATTTTCAATGGAGTTTTTGTATGGAAATGACAACCGAATAGCAATCCATGTATAATATGTCAATGCCTGTGGACCAAACCCATACGAGAAAACTTTTGTATTGACATAAGAGCAGAAGCAAACAAAAAAACAATGTCAACCCAGTGTCATTTTGTGTGAAATTATTAATCCGTTCGTTATATCGGATAGCAAATTGTGACCACCGTTCTCTATTTATAGATGTTAATGTAAATCTAAAAAAGCGTTCGTTATATCGCAAATTCGCTATATCGGGTATTCGTTATACTGGACCTACACTGTATGTATTTTTCTGATTGCTAGGTAATTATATTATATCATTTGTTTTAATTAAGTTGAAGTGAAAAAAACATATCTGTTTATGAAAAATGGGAACAAATGTATGTATATCCTACTTTGGAAGCAAAGTTAATAAGATTTTATTTGTATGTATTTCCTTTATTATTTTATGAGTAGGTAGAACATTACGTAGGTGAATTGTATTTTGCCTAATTATCCTATGCGAATTTGTACTGGAAATTACCTATAGATGTTATTACAATTTAATCAGAAATTATATAAATCAAACTCTTTATTCGTTCTAATGTAGCAGAATGCCGAAGTTAGTTCTAAATTGTGCCGCAAAGTAGCAGTCAATTTGTAACTCAAACAGTCGCCGACTTGCCGTTGACCAACAATTAAATAAGGCCAAACAAGAAGTTCATTAACGTAATTCTCTACGCTATTAAGTCTTATATTCGTAAAAATTCTAGAAAAAGAAATAATAAATGTTGAACTATATAAATATGTGGGGATTTACGACAAAAGAAAAACTCCAATTAACTGCACGTGTCCTAGCTATGGTGTAGTATAAGAGCTTAGCGTGTTCACTGTTCACTATCCTATATTTTTATGCACGCCGGCCGCACGGATTGAGAGTGAGGACGATTGTTCTAATTGTGTGGGTGTTGTTTATATTATTAAGAATAGAAAAACACGCAAACATTTGTAGATATATATGTAAATAAGCGCCAGCTAAGTAATAACTTGTGCAATCATTCTTGGCAAGCAAATATGTATAAACAAATAACATACATTTCATACAACAATTAGGGTAGATGTGTAGATGATGTAAACATAATAATACATACATACATTATTTAAACAAATCTCAATTCATTTCCTACAACACACGGTTTGAAGATGTGCACTGTTAAATTTATCAGGGAGTTCAAAACAAACACAGACATTGTGGATCCTCTAAGCACATTTTTGTCTCGGTCATAGGAAATATTAAAATTGGAGTAGCTATGCATCAATACAAGCATTATGATTCGACGGAGCAGGGAGAGTATGGAATATTGCAGATGTATAGACGGTTAATATCTATTGGGGCTAATATTGTAGTGTAGACAATGATTTGATTATAAATAAAATGCACGACTGGATCGTACAAACTTGCTCTTGTAGCTAACAACTTTAGTGTAAAGTTGTAGCTAACCCTTTACGCTGTTATAAGGTAGGTATAGCTAGTCTAGTTTAGTTATCCTGTGCAGGATATAGTTAAATTAACAAAAAAAAATGTGTACCTACCTATATAGATGGCGCATAGGTATGTAAATATGTACAAACATTTATGTATATATAATGAAAGTGAATGGTGTATAGCCGGGTAAAATCGTTTTTAACACTGCCAAAACCATCACTTCAATCAGTTTCTCGAAAAAAAACGAAGAACGCCATTAGATGATATGAATCCATGAAAATTTTATAAAAAAGTATTTCGAAAATTGTAGGACGGATTTTGATGAAATCCTGTTTTTTTATTTTTAGTTTTTATTTAAACAAAGTTTTTTTTGGAAATTTTGGTATGCAATTTTTTATAGTTAATTAATATACATGTCATTATAAAATTTAAAATAATTGTGTTTGATTAGTTTTAAAAATATTCATTTTTTTTAGAAAATTTTATTTAGAAAAAAAAAGTTTTTCAAAAGGTTTATATGCAGAATTAGTTTGGCTACCTAGATCTTTTCAGATATAAAAATTGACAGAAATCTAATGTACCGTTACCGAGAAAGCCACAAATTAAAAAAAAAAACATTTATATGAAAAGTACAGTTAATAGAATTTTCCTCTAAACTTGATTCAGATCAAATGATATAGCTATTACCAACAAAAAAAATTCTCAAAATTTCTTATCAAAATCGTTGGAGCCGTTTTTTGAGAAAAATAAGATTTTCCTTAATGGTTGTATGGCAGGTACCGTTATTTTTAGGCCTAAAAATAAAATTTCAATTTCCCCTCTGTGGAATACCAAAATAATCGCACATACCAAATTTGAAGGTAATCGCTTAATCCGTTTAGGCAGCAGCTCGTTATACATACAGACTGACAGACATTTCTTGTCAACCACTTTTTTAGGCTTCTCTATGATCGTAATGTCATGTTTGATCGTTTGATTTTTTTTTACGAATGTATAAGTTGCCTTATATGTAGAACCTATAATCGCAAGAAACAAAATAAAATGCATGACTGGATCGTACGAACTTGCTCTTGGAGCTAAAAACTTTAATGTACCTAACCATTGAGGTTTGGTTAGTTACGTGTAATTAATCTATGCAGGTTTAAAGCCTATGTAAGTAAGATTACCTCGATTCTTAGTATAATGAATTGTCGAATGGATGATTCAAGGAATAGTTACATAGGTAGCTTCCTACAAATGTACGTTTAAATCTAAGTTATGGATTTTAATTATGTAAGTCAGGAGGGTAAAATGTATCTACATATATATACATATTGATGGAACCTAATTATGTTAACATGAACATATAATAAAGAAAATGATGGAGGTAGGTGGGTAGGTAACTATATACATACATACAACTTTATAATTTAGGTGCAATATGCATACCTAAGATTCATGTGATTTTTAAAGACACATATGTATATATAAATGTATGAGGGCCTACATTGTATTTAATATTCCGTGACGTACGCAAAAAATCGTAAAAATGGCATTATAAATTTAGGTAGAAATAAATGGATGATACACATACTTAAAAGTTTTTAAATTGCTTAGTCGTTATAGCTTGAGGGATAACACAGATGCCATTTGAATTCATGGATAAATAAGAATATATCACAAAAAAAATTCAAAACTCGTTTTAGCGGTTTTTAAATAAATTTATTTTTTATGTATAAAATTGAAAACATTTTTTAGAAAAAAAAATTTGAAACGCAATTTTAAAAATATTATTAATATACATATAAAATTCAAATTAAAAAAAAATTCTGTGACTGGTTTTTGAAAAATCGATTTTTCAAAAAAAAAATATTTATTTGTTTAAAAATAGAAAAACTTTTTTTTTGAAAATTTGAGTACAATTTTAGGGACCATTTGCATAAAAAAATTATTTTTATCGGTTTATCCAATATTGATAAAGTCGAAAATATGAAAAATTGTTCTATGGGAAGTACCGTTAATAAGTACGCAAAAAAATATTTTTATACTTAAAAGTGAACTGTACTAATTTAGAAACACACAAATTTTTTTATAAAAATTCTTAGAGTCGTTTTCGAGAAATGGATTTCTTTCTTAACGGTTTTTTAACATTTGTATGGGAGGTACCATTGATTTTTTTTTTTATTTTACGAAAATAGTTTTTTTTAACTATTCAAGATAATGTCAAATAACCTCCAAATACGAAGTTTCGAAAAAATCTATTGATTCGTTTTCAAAATTTTGAATTTTCAAAAAAAAATTTATTTCCAAAAAAAGAAATTTTGAAATATTTTGGTTAGTGTTTAAACTTTCTTGGAGCTTCTGCGAAAAAAATTTAAAAAAATCAAATTAACCGTTTCCGAGAAAATCGGAATCCAAAAAAATGGTTCTACTAGAGGTACCAAAAATTACAATTTTTTTCCAAAAAAAAATGCAAAAGGTACCCTTTCCCTTCATTAATGAACTGATTTTTTATAAGAATGGGAGCCACTGTTATTTGACGTCTTAAAAAAATGAAAAAAAATGTGTGGGTATATTACCAAAAAATAATATGTTCCAAGTTTGAAGCAAATCCACCGAACCGTTTAGGCTGCAGACTCGAGGATAGACAGACAGAGAGACAAACAGACAGACAGACAGACGGAATTGGGTTTTAATAGCCTTAAAGGTTATTTAAATAGACCTTACTGACGATGGGAGCATAGCTTCCGAAATGTGCATATAAGCAAAAATAAATAATTTGTATTTTAAGGTGTGAAAATAAAATCTTTAATTTATAATAAAAAACACGTTAAAAAATCTCCACTATTAAAATAAAGCCTTAAAGGTGACGGAAATTTAAATTTGTCCAAGAAATAATTAATTTATTTTTACTTGCCATATACATAGGTAAAATACTTAGAGCAAGATTTGCATCTAGAAAAAAATCGAACTCGAGATTTTACTTAAAGTTGACATTGAGATGATAGAGAATACCAAAAAAGTGGTTCCCGCAATTCCGTCTGTCTGTCTGTAGGATGAGATCATCAGCCTAAACCGATTTTGTTCAAACTTGGTGTTTAGGCGTTTTTTTATGTCCAACATAGATTTTTGAAACGTTGTTTTAGCCATAAGAATAACGGTATTTGCCATACAAATTTTTCTAGATTTTGATAAAAATTGGTGCGTGTACTACTTTGAGTATGGTCTATATTTTGGCCAAATAATTTTTTAAAATATTTTGTTAATAACATTACCTGCCATATAACCATTTTATTGATTTTCGACTTTCTCATAAACGGCCAAACGGATTTCGGTAAAAATTTTTATACGGGAAGTCCTTCAAATTCTAAATATTACTGCATTTCAAAATTTTCGAAAAATAGTTTTTTTTTAGATTGAAAAATAAATATTTTTTTTTTTTTTGAAAATTCAATATTTCAATATTTAAATTTTGTTTTTGAATTTATATTATTAAATATTTTAAATGTTCATACCATTTATTTTCTTGAAAAAAATTTAAGAATTTTTATATATACAAAATTAAGTGAAAACGACTTTAAAAACACATTTAGCCGTTTCTATTAAGAATCTTTACCATATAATGTGATCGAACATAGGAGCAAGTACGTGCGATCCAGTCGTTCATTTTATTTGTTTGTTATATGTATAAATCATTTTCAATATGAATTGAATTTGTTTGAAAACTACTTTCTTATAAAAAGATATAATTTATAGTAAAAAACGGACTTAAAATAATTTTGTTTTTCTCAAACAATGCTATAATTTTATGAGAACACTACGCTTTAAGGCAAAACACTACCATTTAGTTTCTGGAAACACTTAGCTCGAGAATGCCCCAACGGCATCACTGCACCAGCCCTACAATGTTCAGTCTATTTTAATTATCGGGAGGAGGTTATAATCTCCGTGGCCTCAACTTGATTCAAGTCCCAACATGCATGAGCCCTTGAAACGTATGGGTAGACTTTTAAATCAGAATTCAAACATTTTTAATTTCAATATCAGTAAAATTAAATTAAAAAATCTACTCAAAACCAGTGCTGCACGATCCTAAATGTTTTTTGTTTCATATTATATTCTTGTTTTGTATTGACGTGATATTATTTGCTTTCATTTTCATTTTGTACTTGTGTAGCGTGTAGGTGTTATTTGTAATAGAGTTTGCCTACTAACTACTAACACTGTACTAAATGATGAGCCAGTGGTATAACACAGTTTTCTGTGTAGCAAGCCATTGGTCGCAAGACGGGCTTGCTATAAGCTCTCTTCGAACAAAAAGTAAAAACTTCAATAGTATTATTACGTCCGTCATTAAAAGCAATAAATCTTACTAATATTATAAATGTGAAAGTTTGGATGGATGGATGGATGTAAGGATGTTTGTTGCTCAATAACTCCGGAACGCCTGAACGGATCTGAATGAAATTTCGTACAGAGATAGATTATTGTATGGAATATGCTACTTTTTATCCCGGAAAAATGTATGGTTCCCGTGGGATAGGTGTGTTTTAATTTTTCATAGAGCTTATTCTACAAATAGCCAACATAGCTTTTATTCACAAGGCGCATAGATTTGCATGAACTTTGATTGGTAGATAGATGGGGTACTAGATTCTCACTTAGGTCATTTTTATCTCGAAAAAAAATAACGGTTCATATGGGAGAGGCTTAAATATGAAAAAATATATACATATACTTGGGTGTTTGTTCCGCTTTCACGCCCCAACGACTGAACGGTTTTTAATTGTATGTGTATAGATTTCATTAGATTCCCGTGGGATACAAAGTCCGTATACCATCGCACGGGAATCTGCTATTAAAAATGGTGTGAAAAAATGTATTGTAATTCATTAATTGAGAGCGAATGGGCCAATTTGGCTCGAACTCTTTTTTAGTTGTTCGTAAAATCCAGGAGATGTTTTTTGCGAAAGAACATTTTGGGTAAACCCTCCAGAAAAGCCGGGAAATTTTAAGAATCGAAAATTGATTTTTTGTATTTCATTGTAAATGCAAATGTTCCGGAATTACTTTTCAATTGAAAAAATAGAAAATTCTTAGTGGAAAACTCGAAAAATTCTAGAAAAACGCGAACAGTTTTTTCTCGATGATATATAGATAAATTTAAAGCATGATTTGATGATTTTGGACAATGTAAAGGTGGAAAATTCATTGTGAAGCTTGGAAAATTTCGGATAATCCTACTGATATTATATATGTAAAAGTTTGGATGGATGGGTGGCATGGATGGATGTTTTTTGCTCAATAACGCCAGAACGGCTGAACGGATCTGGATAAAATTTGGCACATGGACACACACATACTCGATTATCACATAGGTTGTCATTTTATTCCGAAAAATGGAACCGAACAATTCCTATGCCTATATGGGAGAGGCTTATATATGAACAAAATATATACTTTGTTCTTTGTTCCGCGTTCATGCCTCAACCATTGAATGTATTTTAATGAAATTTGGTAAGCAGCTGGAAGATTAGCCATGATTTATTT
The DNA here is from genome assembly GCA_910595825.1 of Philhelius pedissequus. NCBI lineage: Eukaryota > Metazoa > Arthropoda > Insecta > Diptera > Syrphidae > Philhelius > Philhelius pedissequus. Next base: position 172,188,893 of record OU343161.1, on the reverse strand, counting down.
TTCCCAACTTTATTTTTGTAGTTCTTACTTTTTGAATCCAATATTAAATCTTCGCTTTATTGCGCATGACCATACACGACGAACGTCGAAGCCAACGAACACGACAACATCTAATTTTTTGGCCAACCCCAACAGCAAGCGGCTCCCGAACCAGCCCACATACAAAAACAGCACAGCGAGCGGTAGCATGCTAGGCGAGCATGTTCGTCGTTTGTGCCTACATTCAACGACTGAAGTGTTTTGAATGAAATTTTGTAGGTGGATAGATGATTTCATTAGATTCCCGTGCGGCCGTAGCATCTGCTAGTATTTATATTAATACATTTATACAAGTCCACTTTTTTGTTGTTGTGCTTTTTCGCAGCTTCACGTATTGTGTGTGCGTTTACTTCACAAATCTATCCATTTTAATCGAGAGTTCTATGAATTTGTTTTATTTGACCATGACACATATTTATGATTACAATTTGTAACAATAAGCAGTTTTGGGAAGTAAACGAACAATTCCTGTGATTCGTATCCCTACTCTAAGAAAAAACGACGACAGCCAATTTCCTCGCACAAAATACCTGAATGTACCTACTTTATCATAATATAGGTATACCTTAGAAATTATCAATTAACCTTAATTGTCTCTGGTATAATATATATTATATCCTAAGAAAAAGTCGAATCTACCGATCCATTGCTCTTTTTTTGTTTTTTAGTGGATTCTAATGTCAAAGGGAAACATCAGGTACTTTTTTATTCCTTAGGATTTTTTTAAATTTTAGTATACCATCCTAGACCTTATCCCATATATATATTCGAAATGTCATTTCATATTCAAAGTGGAATTTTGAAAACAATTCCAAAATTTGGTTGACATCTTTGGACTCTGAGTTTTTATAAGTCAGCGGTATGGGTAACCCTAAATGATGATTTTTTTTTTTAATTTAACTCTATGCCTGTAAGACCTAAGGGCTTTTTAAATTCAACCTGAATTACATGGCACCAGTTTGGCACAGTGGATTTGAGAACCAGATATTGACTGTCTCATTTTAACCCATGGGCGGCATCCAATTAAAATTGGAGGTATTGAAAAGAATGCTCCTAACGTGGGGATCGAACCCACTGGTCTAAGTTAGAAATTAAGCACTTTATCCACTGCGCCATTGCCACGATTTTTCAGTTTCAATGTACGACCAAAAACATTTTGAGTAATTTTTTAATTTATTTCCAATATCTAAAATATAATTTTTAAATAAGAATTTATTTAAAACTTCAAACTCTTTTCTACGATTGAGAAAAATGTTGCGATCGGTGGTGTTCTTAGATTATGAATACAGTCGAACTTCGATAACTAGAATATTTAATAACTCGTATGAAATTGGTTGGCAATTGCGCGAAGTCTGAAGTTTACATGTAATTTTTGTGTGATAACTCGAACTTCTATAACTCGAATGTCTCGATAACTCGAAGATATTATTTGGCGTCACCTTCGATAAGTCGAATTTTTTAGGTAAATTATCAAATTCTGTGGATTTTTACAAGTTCATTTCATAATGCATTGTGTTTGCGGGCACTGTATTTGTATGTTCTATGACCTTGTATACATATGTGTGTGTGGAAAATTGTCAATCCGTTAAGTGTGAGTAAAAGCTGTCATGTTCCGCTATTTGAACACACATTATTAGGTTGATATACGTATGTTATGTTATAATACAAATTCAAAGTCTTATTTTAAAAAATTAAAAAAAGACGAAATAAAAAGTGAAAAGAAACAGACGTAGATATTAACAGAATAGTTTGAAGTTTTTATTAAAAGTAAAGCTAGCGTGGATATGTCGTTAAACGAACATTAAAAAAATCGTTTGAAGATAAATTTAAATTAATAGTGGGTCAAGAAAAAAGGATGTGGCTTTTAAATATAGCATTCCGGCAAATCCATTCGTCAGTCATGTATAACAGAATAGTTTAATTAATCACAACAACTTTACTTCTTTTATTCGCTAATAAATATTACTTAATTTATATTAATGTTCTGTTTTACTTGATAACTCGAAGTCCTGATAACTTGAATTATTTTGTTGGCAAGTGATGGTCCGAGTTATCGAAGTTCGACTGTATTTGCAATTTTTCATGAAATAAACGCTTATTAGATTAAGTTTTTTGCAGTATGGGTAAAAATATATTAAATGCATTTATTAGTATTTCTACAAATTCATTATGTATTTCTTTAGTATTTATTTAAATTAGAAAATTCAAGACACTAAACAATAGCTTCTCTTTCAGCCATATTGCATACATAGTTCACAAAAAATAGGTAAGTCCTCTCGATAATTAATAATTAAGAGAATTAATTACGTAATTAAGAGTCAGTAATTCACATCTTATCCTTAATATGGTTGACATTTCTTCTAAAACAAATATTTTCGTTTAAATTGTGTTTCAGTTTACAGTAGATTATTTTAATGGGTAGATATAAATTAGCAGATTCATCCCATTTGTACATAACGTAACATACATTAGAGTTAAATTCTAAGCTCGATTTTATAAGAATGTAAAACTTGTCATTATTCTATTTAAATTTTCATGGAGAGTGTTCCTCAAAACTGCTGTTAAACGGCGTATATAGAATCACAATTAGTCAAGTTCCATTCTACCAACAGATGACTAAAAGGATTTCGTTAATAAAGAATAATTTCAGGAAAGAGCATAATACGTCGCATCATGTTCTTAGAATCTGCAGACATGTGAAATAAAAATTCTACCAACAAAAATCTACTGGACTAGTTCTACTAGATGTAGAAAAAGCTCTTGATACAGTATGGCATCATGCACTCATACACAAGCTTATTATGTCCAGCTTATTCAAAGTTTTTTGAGTGATAGAAAACTCATAGTTTCAGTCAAAGGAATAAGTTCCGTCTCAAAAACCCAAGGATTCTATATTATCACCCATCCTATTTAATATATTTACATCGGACTTCCCAGTCCTGCAAAATTGTGATTTAGGAATGTACGCTGATGACATTGCGATATACTCATCCGATGAGCATCCTTCGAATATAATGAACAATATTCAAAATGCTCTTGTCGTTATTTTCAAATATTATAAACATTGGAAAATTAAAATAAATGCTAGAAAGAATCAAGCTATCTTTTTCACCAGAAAAAGAAAGGATTGCTCTTTACCCAGCAGCAATTTAAATATAAATAACTGTGATATCCCATGGGCCAACTCTGTTAAGTACTTAGGTGTCTACTTAGACAAGAAGTTGACCTTTAAGGAACACACACTAATGACAACGAATAAAATAAATATTGGTATTAAACTGCTACAACCGCTTATCAACCGGAAGTCGTTATTAAGTAAATACAACAAATTAATCATTTTTAATGTCGTTTTTCAAGCGATATTATTATATGGATCACCTGTTTGGGGGAAACTGTGCTGAAATGCATAAGAAAAAATTACAAATCTTACAAAATAAAATTTTAAAAATGATCCTAAAGGTCCCATGGCATTTTTCAACTCAGGAGTTACACGAAAGAGCAAACGCGTTTAAAATACACAGAAAAATTGAAGTTCTCAAGGAAATTTTTTTAAAAAATGTGAATCAAGTGAAAACACTCTTATAAGAAACCTAATTTAACAAAAAAAAAAATGTATATAATATATATAATATATTATTAAGCAAAAAAAATATTAATAATATCAAAAATATATATACTAGGTATCATTATTGTTTCCTTCCTTGATTATTTCTTTTGATAGTTTAACTTATTTATTTGTGTATTTTGTTTACTTATTAATTTATAATTTACTCTATATTTACATATTTATTTACTGTATCTCTCATATAATAATTTAAGTTAAGGATATCCTTTTTGAGGATATCAAAAAAAACGCGAACGCCGGCCCTGAGGGCCGGCCCAATGGTTCGACTTACTTTTTCTGTGAAATAAAAAACAACCTGATTCACGTTATAAAAATATATTTAGGAACAACCGTTCAATCCTAAGCTCTAACAAAGACTAAATTCTAATAATATAATAAAATGTAATCATACTTCGCATATGCAAGGGTAAATTGCAGTATCAGCATTTCCCACCAATGGGAACAGCGGATGAAGATCGTATTCCTTATTGGCCTTGATACAACACAGTGCATTTACCTCGTAGTCGTATGCACTAATATGCTACATCAGCATATACGTGGGAAATGCCCCGTGTTAACTTTTACTTATTTGTTTGCTTATTTATTTTATTACTTGCTTGTTTACTTATTTATTTATTTCCTTGTTTGTTTGTTTATTTATATATTTTATTATTTTTTTTTATAACTTTGCAAGCGCTCAAGGGATTATGAATACCCTTTATATGTTTTTCTTAACACAACGCGGGCATCCGGTGGAAGAAAAGATAGAAGGATAGGAAAGATGTGTGGCGCGATGTTCTGAGACTAGAGCTGGTTGATGTCTCAGATTTATCTCCGGGGATGGCGGCTGAACTAATGCGGAGAGAATTACCGTGTCTAATTTATTTATGTCCCTTATAATTCGCATTATTTTATTTAGTTCTTTGTCATATTTTATGGGTATGCTAGTTTACTCAATCACATGTTGTTAGTGTTATGCCTAAACAGCATGTAATGAGCAAAGCAGCAACTTATTTTTGTGACAATTTTGAGAATTGGTTTTTAATGGAATATAAGAAGACATAGACAACGGCAGGAATCGAACCTGCAACCACGAGATTGACAGGCGAGCACAAAACTATCGCGCCACGGCCACCCCCAAAATTATGTTCTTATACATATTTATTTATATATTTATTGATTTATTTATTTATGTACCTATTTATTTACTTCTGAATAAGTATTCATTTATTATTATATTTAATCTTTACCTGTGATATATGTAATTATAAACAAATCTCAAATGAAGGTTTTAGTAATCTTTTTCCTTCGATTTTATAAATATTTAAACGTAAGCTTCTCAGAAACCTAATATTGATTTTTCAGTAGTAAGATACAACTTGTTATCATATCTCTGTGCAATACAATGACTTTAAAATATTGTTAACTATGTAATTCTTCTTTTCGAAACAATGAAAAAAATATCTATATATCTATCTATAAAGAATAAAAGTCCATAAGCCGAAGGCTTACAACTGATTTAATACATTATAGTTACATTTCCCTACACAAATCAATCTTTTTCGGACAACATGTGACCATCATTTCTCTATTATATCAATGACTATTAAGGCCAACATGTTTTTTATTAATTAGTGTTTCAGTCCAAGTAGAATGGGTCATAATTTATTTTGAATATGTATACAGCATTTTTTTTTCTATAAATTCCTTGCATATCTAGTTGGCAATTTTTGTTTCGACACAAGTACTCGACCAGCTTTCGACGGCGCGCGTGAACCATGAATTAAAAGCGGACTTTGTGCTTCAAGAAATTTATTATCGGTCGTAAAATTGTGGAAACGCGTCCAAAAGTAGGTATCTGATCTGAAATAATGGCGCCTTTATGTCTTTTAATCATTTTGCAGAACAAGCAGTTTCTACTGCAAAAGTCTACATCAGTACGCCACCATATAGGCATATTGTCAACACAACATATATATAAACCACCATGTAATTTGGATGTGTGTCCTCCTGTTAGTACCTATGTAGCTACAAACACATAAATATAGATAGTTACTATCTGCCTCATATTTCGACTTTTGACTCTGTGTGCTTACATATGCATTTTCGAATGCAGGATATATCGGAAGACTGCCCGCATTAATTAATTTTCAATTTTACGGCCTTATTCGGCTATTGATTTAACGATTATTAAACTGAGTATTAAGCTTTAATTTATCTATAAGGCTCTTTAAACTGTAAGGGGGTATTTTGTACATACATATAAATTTATATATGTGGATTGAGTACATAAAGATGGTGAACTTATTATACATGTATAATTATTGTGCATCTATATAAGAAAAACAACACGTATTGATTGCTGGATAAGCAATTGGAGAGATTTGCTTATCATTACGTGCCTTCAATTAGAATCAGAATACTTCTAAGTTCTGCGGGAAGTCTTGGGTCTAAATAAGGTAAATGAGCCAAATAAGACCCGGAGCCAGTGCATGGAAAAACACATAGCCAACAAGTAACGGGAATTTTTTTTCATTGCATTCGTACGCCGACACCCGTTGCATTCGAAAAAAAAGAAACCAGTTGCTTCAATCGTGTTGAAATTGGGAATTTGAAGTTGAATGAAAAATTCAATTAAAATTTAGTTTATTTAGTTTTAAGATTTTTTTAGTCAAGACAAGTCTTATTCCGTTTTTTTTTTTATGAATAAAAATCAGCGAAAATTATTTTAACTAAAGCTTTTTTCTTTCGATTAGGTATTTAATATTTTATTTCAGCAAAAATTCCAATGAAATTTAAAAGAAAAAAGAAATTTAAAAGAAACGAAATGTTTTTCAAAATGATCGAAAAATATATTTTCGTTTAAAAATCTTAAACTTAACAATTTTATTTCCTGTGTACAATATAAATATTGTTTATAATATACTAGCAGATACCCGTGCAATGCTACGGACCCACGGGAATCTAATGAAATCATCTATATTAACCTACAAAATTTCATTAAAAACCGTTCAGTCGTTGAATGTAGGCACAAACGACAAACATGCTCGCCTAGCATGCTCGCGCTCGCTGTGCTCTTCTTGTATGTGGGCTGGTTCGCGAGCCGCTTGCTGTTGGCCAAAAATTTAGATTTTGTCGTGTTCGTTGGCTTCGATGTTCGTAGTATATGGCCATGCACTCTAATAAAGCGAAGATTTAATATTGGATTCAAAAACTGAGAACTACAAAAATAAAGTTGGGAAAAATAAATCATGGCTAATCTTCCAGCTGCTTACCAAATTTAATTAAAGGGTTATCCATTTAGCGGTTTCAAAAGTTAACGTAAATAAAACACACATAAAATATTTTTGTTCATAATATTTCTTTTTTATTATAAAGTTTGAACGTTGACATTGTTGCAAGCATCGATTCTTTTGAGGTAATTTTCGACCACTTTTTGAAACATATTGGACGGTATCTCATCCATAACTTGACGAATGTTGGTTTTCAAGTGCTCAAGAGTTAAGGGTTTATCTGCATAAACACGGTCTTTCGTGTAGCCCCACAAAAAAAGTCCAGCGGTGTCAAATCGCAAGATCTTAATAGCCAGTTGATATCGCCACGAAGAGAAATTACGCGGCCAGGAAATGTCTCTTGCAATAAAGCCATATTCGCACGAGCTGTGTGGCATGTGGCACCGTCTTGTTGAAACCACATATTCTCCAAGTCGTATTATTCAATAGCAGGCAAAAAAAAGTTGGTTATCATATGACCATAATGCTCCGAATTGACGGTGACAGTCGTTCCATCGTCGTTTTCGAAGAAGTAAGCCGGACAAAATAGCGCCCCAAACAGTGACTTTTTGTGGATGTAATGGCCTCTCTTCAATTACTTGAGGATTCTCAGAACCCCAAATACGACAATTTTGTTTATTAACATATCCACCGAGTGTGAAATGTGCCTTGTCGCTGAAGAAAATTTTGTTCGAAAAATCGCCGTCCACCGCCTGTTGTTCAAGCACCCAATCGACGTATCTACGACTTTGTGAATGGTCAGCTGGCTTCAGTTGTTGTGTGAGCTGGACTTCATATGGATGTAGGTGTAGATCCAATTCCTAAGAACGACGAGGAATCGACACATTCGGGTCTTCGGGAGCACTTTCACTTACAGCAGCGATATTTTCAGTGGTACGAGCAAAACGATGATGCACAGGCCTTATCTGTAACCAATCCAGCCTCTTCAAATTTCTTCACAGTTTTGCCAATTGCTTGCGTAGTCGGATGATTATATTTATAAACCATAATCTCCTCTTAAAGCACGATATGTGGCTGTGGCTGTGGCATAATCACCATTTTGGTAGTAGGTTTTAACAATTTTTATGCGTTGTGCGATAGTTAAGCGATCCATTTTCGTAAATGTCAGACTTTCAACTGAAAAAAAAATTGGTTTAACAACTTAGTTTGATAGATGTCGAATTCCAGCCCTATACTTTTGAAACCGCAAAATGGATAACCCTTTATAATCTATTCAATGGATGAGACATGAATGTGTAACAAACACCCATAAGTATATATTTTTTCATATTTAAGCCTCTCCCAAGGAATCGTTAATTTTTTTCGGGATAAAAATTACCTACATATGTGATAATCCAGTACCCCATTAATCTACCAATCAAATTTCATGCGAATCCGTGTGCTTTAAGGAGCCTTGTGAATAAGGTATTTGTAGAATGAGCTCTATGAAAAATTAAAATAAACCTATCCCACGGGAACCATACATTTTTCCGGGATAAAAAGTAGCCTGTTTCCTATTCCAGACAATAATTTATCTCTGTCCCAAATTTCATCCATATCCGTTCAGCGGTTTCAGAGTTAGGAGCAACAAACATCCAAACTTTCGCATTTATAATATTAGTAGGAAGTAGGATAGTAGGATTAAGTTCGCATACATATTTATCAAGGTCTGAAAGTTATTTAAGAAATACAATTAATTTTCGTTCATTCATGTCATATGTGTCAAGAAAGAAAATGTGAAGAACAAAATAAAATACATAATCAGATACAATTAAATTGACAAAAGAAGTTGGTCGCTTCTTGATTTTCTATATGTGGTATGTTGTATGTATTTGTGTACAAAATAAGGGTAGTTTTGTGTTATATTGTTTTTTATGGTTAAAATTAAAATTTATTTTAATTGGTGCAAGTGTGCTTAAAAAAACAAATTAGATTGTTCAGAGCGCGCTCTGTTCCAAACAAATTCAGAGCAAACTTTATGCGCTCAAACGAAAAAACAAAAATGTCTTCTAAAGATATTGGGATGTCAGCTTTTTTGGAGGTGAAAGCTACTCTAAGATTATCCTTATTAATTATTTCCGATGTCAAGTAAATATTGAAAACTGAGGCTTGCTGTCGCATATGATGGAAAAAAATTGTCAATGCAACAAAGTCTCAGAAAACTTCACTTTCAAAGATAAAATAATAAAAAAAAATCGAAATGTCTATTTATTTTTGCCAATTATCAAATGGGAACAATAACTCTTTTTGATTTAGGTGACACAAATATTTAGTTCTATCATAGAAAACGTGCAACTTTCTGTATTTAGAGAAATGAATGACCGAATGGTATTTTATAACAGAATCGAAATGCTTATTGAATTCGACCATTAAATTATCGGTTTCTTCTTTGATAATATTAATATAGCTGCCATATGTCTAGACTTCTCAACTGTTTGCAACATTTTGTCTTTTATGCTTCTGTATATAACTGGAAGCTTCAACGTTGGAAGTTTTCGCTCTGAGCGAACAGAGTAATCGTATATGCTCTCCGATTCAATTACGAAATAAAATACAATCCAGCAAGGAAAAGTCCTACAAATCTTGTATGCTAAGCTTAGAAAAACATTCAAAATTAAATTATATAAAAACTTTTGTAAAGCATTATCAACAAAAAACAAAAATAATAGTATGTATGTATGTATATATTTTATTACATTAAAGTTAGCCAAGGTGATCTTACTACCAAGCTCGAAAAGTTTCGCCGGCATAAAGTTATGTTTAAGGATACAGCACGGTTTCGATTCCGATGTGTTTGTCTCAAATAAATTTTTGAATCATATTTTTAGCCCCAAGACTAACGCCATACAATTTTTTCTACCATCTTAATTATCTCGAAAACGGTTACAACGATTTTGTTGATACAAAAATCTGTGTCCTAGTTACTTTACGTATATTCTACATTTTGGCTTAAAAATGTCTTTACATATTTTTTTAATTACCGATACCTGCAATACAACCATTTTTTTTTTTTCATTTTCGACTTTCTCATATAAGCTGTTCCACGGATTTCGATCAAAAGTTTTATACAGGAGGTCTATAAAATTTCAAATGAAACTAAATAACTACCAACATTTTCAAAAAAAAAAATATTCTACTAAATATAAATATATATATATATATAAATATAAAATATAAATTTATAAAATGTTTTTTGTTTTTGAAAATTTAATATATTTCGAAAAAAATATGTTTTTAAGTTTATATTGTTAAATACTTAAAATTTGGTATATAAAAAATTAAGTAAGAACCGAGACTTTTTATCATTGATTGATTTGAAGAAAAACGGTCATTGGGATGTAAGTACATTTAGTCAAAGAAATGTAATAAATTTATGTTTTTATGTGAGGTTTTTTTTGTTTCGTTATGTTTGAAAAAAAAAAATATTCTTTTAAAAACCAAACAAGGAAAATGTTGCCATTATTTAATAACTCTAACAGACTTCGGTACGTCAATTCGTTCTTAAGTTATAGCGCTCTAAAAGGCAATCTTTCGTCGAAATGTGGCTTTTTCTGAGATATCTCCCATTGTTTTTTTTTAGATAAGGCTTGAAAACGCTTCTCTAGTGCTCTGAATAACCTTTAAAATGAGCTCTGTATAATGATTTATGAATACCGGACAAATGATGTGCCGTTAATCAAACGCCAAAGTACGTTAAATATGCATACCAGTCCATTAAAATATTAGACATCCAAATGAATTTATAAAAAAAAGTAAAAAAAAGATTTAGCAAAGATAGTTCAAGACATCCGGATTATTTCTCATGCTTTAGTTCCATTGCAGGCCAGGTACCACCGACGAAGTTAACACAATATTTTCGTGCACAATTTCTTACAATTTTCCTACAGTGTTGGTCTACCTTGCTGAGCATCGGATTGATGTAACAACGGAGGAGATATTTGTATTCATTGAAAACTTAATTGTAAATGCTTAAAGATTTGGAAATTGATGTACCATATAGCTTACGTTTTTTAGACTGTTTCAAATTGGGAGAACAAATTAATGAAGTTGGTAGAAAATGGCGATGACTTACAAACATGTGCCGAAGTCTATGAAGTATAAAATGCACGACTGGATCGCACGTACTTCCTCCTATGTTCGATTACATTGTATGCTAAAGATACTTAATAGAAACCTCTAAATGTATTCTCAAAGTCGATTTTCACTTAATTTCTTAAAAATAAAAATTCTTAAATTTTTACTAAAAAAAATATTTTTTTTTTTCAAAAATTAAAAACAACTATTTCTCGAAAATTTTGAAATGCAGTATTATTTATAATTTGAAGGAGCTCCTGTACAATTTTTTTTTCTAAATCCGTTGAGAGGCTTATGAGATAGTCGAAAACAAATAAAATGGTTGTATTTCAGTTACCGTTAATAACAAAATATTTTTAAAAAAATGTTTGGACAAAATGTAGACCATGTCCAAAGTAACAATTTTTTTCCAAAATCGTAAGAGCTGTATTCGAGATAATTAAGATGGTAGAAAAATTTGTATGGCAAGTACCGTTATTTTTGGGACTAAAACAACGATACAAAATTCTATTTGGGACAATCATCTAAAACGCCTAAGCACCAAGTTTGAACAAAATCAGTTCAGCCTCTTAGGCTGTAGATCGTTCTACAGACAGAGAGACACGCGGAATTGCGAGACCCACTTTTTTGGTGTTCTCTGTCATCGTAATGTCAACTTTGATTAAAATCTCGAGTTCGATTTTTTTTTCCATATGCAAACCTTTCACTATAGTACTTATGTGTATCGCAAGTAAAAATGAAGATATCTTACAAAATAAGTCCTTCCAACCACCATTTTGACGAAAATTTGAACTTCGGAAGGCTAAAACTTAAGAACGAATTGGCTTACAGAAGTCGTTAATATATCACTTTTAAGAAAATTGTGCAAGGCTACAAATTGTTTCTAAGTCATTTTCATAAGAAATAATATTGTTAGGAGTAATTAAACAAAATAAAATAAATTAGTATTTTTAAGATGGCACTCTTAAAACTTGTTTTCTTAATAGAATATGTTTTCCCAAACATAACCAATAAAAACAAATATATTCAGTTTTTGTATGATTACTAGAGCAAAGGAATTTGATGATCGACCTTGGCAAGTCGTAAAATAGCTATAATTCCAGCCAAAAATAATTGAGAAAAAACTTGGCGGTAGCACACTCAAGTTGTTGTTGGGCATTCAAAGTCATTAAAAACAAATTTATTTGTTTATGAATCTAAATACCAACGAGAATTGGCCTCCCGGTATTTTGTCCAGTCATATTTGAAATGTTAAATATTAGATGACACTTATCCTTCTAATGTATATTGACAAACAAAACCTTGATCAAACAACCTTCATATTAGGTGCGTTTTTTTGCAATCACCGGGGGAATTGGTTGAAAAAAACGACCAAGGCGCTTAGTGAAAAACTTGGCAGCACTATTAATTTGCAAGATGACATTTGAAGAACAGCTGTAATGCAAGAAAAAAACAAACATCACTGTATGCCTCATCCTCATCCTTCTAAAAATCATCGGGTTGATTTGTTTTGTGTAATTTCGATATATTTATTGAATTTAAACTACTTTTCTATTAAAATACATAAAAAAAAACCAAGTTAATTGTGATCTTCTTTTAATTTTAATTTTCACAAATACAGTGGTACATAGAATTCAACTACTTGAAAACTACCCCAGTCGTCGGTCGGTCACTGGTAACATGATATTAGTGGTCGAGTTGCTTATTCGGGACGGGACGCTCAGTGCCTATGTCATTGGGAATATAGGTCTGAGCAAGAGCGGACGACGATCAAGAAGATTGAAGTATGCCAAGGATGTAGTAGAGAATCTGTATTGGGTTGCTCCCGTGTACAACAAAACGCAGCCGAAAACAATTTTCTCAGAGAAACCTTTGTTTTGTAGTTCATTCAATTCTTGTTAATTGAACGAATATCAACTTCAGGATATACTTTTTTATTTATTAATAATTTCACAGTCAAGTTTTAATATACATATAATAAAAATATACCCAAAAATGAAAATCGCTGTAGAAGGTTGTCCTCATGGCGAGGTGGAAAAAATCTACGACACCATAGAGGAAAATGTTAAAATTGATTTGGTGTTGTGTTGCGGAATGTATATTAAAAGGTAGGTTAGGTTAGGCTGACATGGTCGTCAGGAAAACAACTGACACACTTAGACCAAAAGCTCAACCAAACCAAACAAATTTGATAATTATTTGACATGTCAAAATGTCATTTTTGAAGTTTCTATACATTTTTATCGATAGCTTAGTGAAAAAGTTTTTGGTAGCACAGTTTTTATCCTCTCCAATAGCTAAGCCCCGAGAATTATCTGGGCTTAAGCTAAGCACCCCGGGGATTAGTTGTTGTTGGATTTAGTATGCAAATTGTTAATCCTACTCATCGTTTTTTTCGTCCAATTTCCCCGGGGCTTAGAAAAAAACACGCCTATTATTGAACAATATTCACTATATGACAAGTGCTAAACATGTCTGTTCTGACGCATTCACTATTGATGTACATTATGTATTAATTTATAAATCTATGGTGTATTTGTTTGTACATATTTATAACTTGACAGTAACATAGGAAATGTATTAATCAAAATTAAGGAATAAACGTTAAAATCCCATAAAATGAAAAGAAAAAAAAAAGGATATGTATACGCCCGAGTGTATAATCTTACTAACTTTTGTTTGCCATAGTTCCATAGCAATAATTCAAAAGCATTTAATGTTGATTACTATCCCTCAAAGTCGATTATCTAATTCCATTATCTCAAACAAGCGAATGAACAACTTTATTTGTTTTACTTCCGTTAGTATATCCCTTGTGCTATCACACTCAATATCATGTTTGTGTACGAAAATTTCCTTGTGGTAATAAGAATATTATTCATTCGCTTAGTCAGGTTTAAGACTTAAATCAAGATTTAAAAAAATGTTATCCAATTTTTAACATAAATCCAGACCCGATTAATCAACATGAATTTAAATTGCTCTCCAGGGCCCAGTTTAAATGCTTAAACCCAATTTTATTTTGAAATTTTTTAAATCTTTTCCCTTCGAGAAATAAGGAGATTTTAATAAATATATATGAAATAATTATTATAGGTAATCAGAAAAAACAGCACACCCACACATTAAATACTAAATCCTGAAAAAAAAACAATTTGTTTGCCTTTGCAAACTGGTGAAACAGTCCTCTTCATTGAACTTTCGACAATGTTGATTTTAAGAAGTATTTTTGACCGAGAAAGAGGCAGTTTCTTGGCTTTTTTGTTATAACTTTAATATAAAAAAATATTTGATTGGTCTGTAAAAGAGAGCAATACTGATGGCAACCGAGTAGAAAACGATTGCAAAAGATAAAATAAGGGTACCCTCATATTTTTTTTAATAGTATACAAAAAAAAAGTTGGAAAAGTCATTCGAATTAGTGATGCCAGATATTGAAGTTAATTTATTTGTGGGAATTTATCGTCTTATATATTTTTAACCATATATAAGACGATAAATTAATATAAAATAAAATAAAAATGTATTAAATGCACCAAAACAACGATATTCATTCTAATTATTATCCCGGTAAATGATGTTTAAAAACATAACATTCATTTGTGTATGCTATTTGCCAAGTTTGAAAATGTTCTACCTACTTTTTCCGGGATTTTAAGTAAACAGGAAAATACTTAAATTTTGAATAAAAAAAAGGAATTTGGTTAAAACGAACTAGAATTTAGATACAATTTTGAAACACGAAAATATTTTTAAGAATGTATTTCAGTTCTTTCAGCCTTCGAAACTACAAAAATTCAAACGTCAAATTGAAAAAAATGTTTGTTACCTTCGCAGAAGCAAATATATAAAAGTTTTTATTCAGCAAGGTAATACTTTAAAAATACCTGATTCTTTTAACTTCTGAATTCTCAACCGATATGAATCTTTCTCTGCTGTAAACATTTCAGTCAAACAACACGCTATAACAAGCATATAGAAAATCGATTTTTCACAGATTCATTCAAACCAAAAAAAAAAAATCGATGTTAAATGGTTGAAAGGAAATCGACATAAAATGTTTAAGAAAATATTTGGGGAAACGAAATTCTACCTCAACTACATTCATGTGTTTGATAACGTTAAATTTCTTGCTTACTCGCAACTAATTTTCATATTTTGCTGCCAAAACCTATAGACAAAAATAATCAAAGTTTCGAAAATTGTTGAAAAAATTTCAAGTTACCAAACATTTCATTTCATTATTAATGTCTTAATATATGTGCAGTGCTACTTAAGTAACTAAGTAAGATTACCTATAAGTTAAGCATATTAGACTGTTCTTAAAAAATTAAATCTTATGTTTGCGGACGTACACAATTTCTTTAAAAAAAATAACATATGTATGCAGGTACGACCGTTTCAGAGAATTACTATCGCCGAAATTAGATTCGAAATGTACAACAAACGCAGTAATTGATACAATATTTGGTCTTGAAAATAAACGCAAGCACGCAACTACTAGGGTTTCGAACTTATTCCAAGAAATAGAAGAAATAGTACATTCATTAGATATCAAAATCTCAAAACCATGTTTTATGCTAGACAGACGATGAGGGCTAACCGACCGGCTTTTGATGTGGAGGAGTGCTTTCTGGGAAAGATCAAAATACCACTATTCGATGGAATATTGAACGACTTTCCAACCCGTTTCTCCCCAGAAGTATTGAGGAACTATAGCCTTCGCTTTTTTATGCCGTCGTTCATCGTTTCAGTTGATCTGGAGGAAATAGGAACCATAATAGGGCCGTATGTGGGACTTCTGCACCAATCGTTTCTAAGTGTATTAAGAATTTGAGTTGTGGACCGCAAAATGGAAGCGCGAAGCGGACCAACCCAAATTGCCATACCCACCACAGTTCTAGAAGTTCTGAACGTGTGCGGTTCAGTCATGTTTGCGGGAATTAACAAACTTCGGAACATTCTAACAACCTTTCTAGTCAGCGCAGCGGATATGGTTGCGGTCGAGAATGGGGGCGGATCGACTTTCAGGCTTGGCATTGTTGCATGTGCATAAAAATGTATATATATATGTAAAGACGAATTGATTGAGCGCTTCATACAAAAACGAAAAAAAATATAGATTTTGATATTTTAGAGCCGATTTTTCAATCTCCCGATAAAGAGGCAGTTAGTTGAACGAGGAATAAACTTACTTGACTGTTAAACAACCGGATAACAACATCGCATTTTTTAGTCAAGAAAAAACAATCTATAGAATAATTCAATTTGAACGTCACTTTTATTTCGAGTATCGAAGATTTCATACAAATTAATTATTGTTTAACGTTTATTTCAAAGCAATATTTTTTCAAAGTGTTTTTAAAATCGAAAATAACTAATTATTTTATTCCTCAGATAACTCCTTATTCCAATCTAAGATGAGCAGATAACTTTATTCCTAGATTAAGTTGTATCTCACTGAAAAACTGATTTTTGCTCTATCTATTGAAAAATTGGCCCTTATTCATATGTTAAAGAAAGCTTAATATTTGTACTTAATCACCTAAAATTTTTATTTAAATTCTGTAGTTTCGGCAGCACAGTACCTTCTTTGTACATATTTTTATAACTTTTTCTTATCTTTAAAATTAAATTTCTACAGTTTTTGTGGACTGTGCTAAAAAATAACTACAATTGAACATTTTTTATGATTTTACACTCATCGTTTTTATTTTTGTTTTTACTTACTGATTTTTTTGAGAGTTACCCTTTCGAGAAATGAAGCACTATATGCCCCTGATGGGTAGCACATAATTAGCTCTTTAAATTTTGATTTCAACATAATTGTCCAATGGTGAATAAAACAAAGTGTTGAATTTAATGTTCTAGAAATGCTGCCTCTTCTTAAAGCGACCCATATTCTATATCCACATATGCCGACTTGCATTGCTGAAAAGCTTTCTGTTCAGAATAAGCCTCTTATGTGCAATTATCACATACACGAACTCTTCAAAAACCCTGCTAAATATTTAGGTTTTCTTTGACTATGCAAGAAACTCTTTTTCCCCCATTGAAAAAGGTCATAATCTCTAAGGGTTTATCCTTAAAAAACTTCAATGAGAAAGATATCACCCTTATGACAGAGTCCCTCGTAGCAAAGTTCCGTATGTTTTGTTACTCTGCGAATACGAATAAATTAACATCATCCTTTTTCGGAGTTTCATAGTTGTCTGATTTACGTCAAAATATGAGAAGAAAAATCGATTTCAATGTTTGTTGTTAATCTTTTGATAGTTTAGGTAATTGTTTTGTTAATCAAAAATGGATTCAATAGCCATTGGAATTTTTGAAATAAATGAGGAAAATGCCCAAAGAAAACGGAAAAGCCTTTTAAAAACAGACTTCGTAGAAAAAACAGTCAAACTTCCTGTTCATTCGAGACTAGTGTTGCCGATTTTCCAGAACTCCGAATTTCGTAGGAAATATTTTTTTTACGGCGGGACCTATAATACTTTTTTGGGAATTTGTAGTACGAATATATTACGACGAAGTCAGTTATAAGGCTTTCGACAGATGCTCCTAGAACACATCTAAACAATTTAGAGAGGTCAAACATTAAAAAGCCGTAATATTATAAATTTTATAACTGTTTTTATATTTCAAATTAAATGTCTGGCTTTTTTACAAACTAGAAGAGAAATGTTGTATCTGACATTTTTTTCTCAAGAAATAAATTCTGACGTAATTTTTGGGAGCCAGCAGTTCCATATTTGAAAACACTTTGCAATTATGAATGTATTCTAAGCAACAAATATGTCTACTACAAAATCTCTTAGTAAAAGTTTAAAAAAATCACTGATTCACTGTTTTTTTTTTTTATTGAAGGTGCAAGACTTTATGGCTTTATGCTGGGTGTTTTCAATAGCTTAATTTCTTTTTTATGAAATCTAATTTGATCGGCTTCAATTTTTTGTTCAGTATTATAATTATTGTAAATAAATTTGCTGATTTAATTCTAGTTTACTACTTCTAAGTAATATCGTACTCTGACCGGCAATTTATTTTATTCTTGGCCATTAATTGGATGATATAACAAAATGCTGCAATTATGTCAGATTGATTATAATCTTCAAAATAAAAATTAAATGTGCTTTTTCTGTAAAATTTGTGTTTCTGTTTTTTTGTGACAGTTATTGCTATTTACATCATACCAAACATTTTCCGAAATAAGGGACTAAGCTTTGTAAAATTTAGGACCAATTTATTGACTTTCCATTCATTTTAAAATCTTGGCAAAAATTATAAATTCACATTTATATACTTTAAATTTATTAGGGGTTGGGGTCAAAATTCTTTTTACAAAATTCTGCTTTTAAAATTCTGCTTTCAAAAATCTGCTCATCAAAATTCTGCTCATCAAAACTCTGCAAATATAAAGAAAACAAAGATTTGCAAAATGTTAAAAAGCGCGCGCTTTTGTTTTCTTTATTTTTTTTTATTTTTTCGAAAAATAATCGATTTTGATCGAAATTGATATGACTATGATAGAAAACACGAAATAAGAGAGTCTCGCAGTTCCGTCTGCCTCTATGTCTGTAGATATTCAGGGTGGCGCAGGAATCTTGCTACAAAAATAAAACGTAATAACTTTTTTTCAGTGTGAGTAGTCGGCTTATTTTGTTTTATTTTACAGGCTACTATTTAGATTTATTAAAATGAATGCTTGGGATACTGAAAAAAGGATTTGGATAGTGCAGCAATACCATTCTTTGCATTCCGTTATTTTCGTCCAAAGGGATTTTAGGCTGGAGTTTGGCGGTACTCCCCCGAGTAGATGGACCATTATGAGGCTGGTGAACATGTTTGCGAATCTGGATGCATCCAACGAAGACAGTATCATCGAGATCCCAATGTTCGGGTTCAGGATACAATCGTGGCTGTTTGCATCAGCAATACAGGCAAATCCAATCGTTTCGACTCGAAACTTATCGTGCCAAATTGGAGTTAGCAGACGGTCATTACAACGGATACTTCATGATGACTTAAACTTATTTCCGTACAAAGTCCAAATTACAAGCAAGTTAAACATTCAGGATTTGCTTGTTCGCCTGGAATTTTGGCGAAAAATTATTGCAATGGCCGAAGAAGACAACACGTTGATAAATTGTTTGTTCATGTCTGATGAGGCCCATTTTGACTCAAACGGCAATGTTAACAAGCAAAATTGCCATTTAGGAGTGAGTCTAATCCAGAAATGCTCCATGAGACGGAACTGCACCCAGAACGAGTCACTGTGTGGTGTGCAGTTTCATCAAGGTGTATTGTCGGGCAATACTTCTTTGAAGAAAACGGTGTAACACAAACTGTCAATGGGGACCGTTATTTCAAGATGTTGAAGGAATTTTTTACCCAGAACTTCGCCAAAGACTTATCCCTTTCAGCAGCATTTAGTTTCAACAAGATGCAGCAAGTGCACACGTAGCCACACAAGTTATGGCGGAGCTCCAACGAAAATTCCCAAATAAATTGATATCCAGAAACTGCACTTTCCGCTGGCCCCCAAGGTCACCTGACCTGACTGCACCAAACTTTTTTTATGGGATTATGTCAAGCAGGCAGTGTACAAAACGAAACCCAGGAATTTGACTGAATTGAAGCAGTCTATTAAGTCAATAATTGAGGCGATCCCAATTTCAACCCTTCAGGCCGCAGTGAACACTTTTCTGATCAAGTGCGGCATATGCGTCTATCATCTTTAAAAAACACTAGTTATTTAAAATAAAATTTAGTTTTTAATCCAATAAAAAAAAATAAGGAAATACATCGATTAAAATAAAAGTTACTTAAATTTCTTATTGTAGCACGATTCGTGCGCTACCCTAAAGGTTAGATGAAGCGAATTTCTTTAAAATTTTTTAATTTTTTTTTTGTTTTCGCCATACATTCTTAGTACCCAAAATAGCAAATTTTAATTACATATAACAATTTTAATACAAAACAAATCAGTGCTCCATTTTAGGTAAAGTCTGCTTTTTGCTTTAAGTAATGTTACATAAATGCAATTAACAATTTTTTTATTTTTTCGATTTCGAAAGGAGGCCCTTCAAATTACAAATAATACTGCATACCAAAATTTTCGAAAAACTATTTTTTTGGGCCCTTTGCAAGCAAAAAACTTTTTTTTCTTTAAAGATCAATATATCGAAAACACGTAGACGATTTTCTTAAAAATTAGGTTTTTTTTTAAATTTATATTGTTAAATACTTACAATTATCGTATCAA
The DNA here is from genome assembly GCA_910595825.1 of Philhelius pedissequus. Lineage (NCBI taxonomy): Eukaryota > Metazoa > Arthropoda > Insecta > Diptera > Syrphidae > Philhelius > Philhelius pedissequus. Next base: position 172,168,639 of record OU343161.1, on the reverse strand, counting down.
TTATTTTTTTTGTTTAGAAAAAGTCTATCAGTAAAAAACGACTTTAAAACATATTTAGCGGTTTCTACTAAGAGTCTTGGACTTACAATTTGATCGTGCATATATTTATTTTATTTTATTTTATTTTGTTTTATTTTATTTTAATTTCTTCTCAACTAATCAAAATATAAATTTTGGAACAACAGCACATATCCATCCATGTATGAGTATTATTAAGTTGCAGGTACTAAAATATGCAAACGACTAAGTAAGGTAATGATTTTATGACAAAAGATACTTTTGGATAGTTCTATCCATGACGAAAAAAATAGACTTTTTTGAACTTGGACTAAGTTGATCACTAGACTTTTATTGTGACAGTATAGTGCACTTATTATTATGCTACTTAAATACAGTTAACTTGCGGTAATTCGACAAACATTTTGCAATGCATCATGGCGCGATGGTTGTGTGCTCGCCTGTCAACCTCGTGGTTGCAGGTTCGAATCCTGCCGTTGTCTATGTCTTCTTATATTCCATTAAAAACCAATTCTCAAAATTGTCATAAAATAAGTTGCTGCTTTGCTCATTACATGTTGTTTGGGCATAACACTAACAACATGTGATTGAGTAAACTAGCATACCCACTAAGTATGACATCGAAATAAATAAAATAATGCGAATTATAAGGGACTTACATAAATAAGACACGGTAATTCTCTCCGCATTAGTTCAGCCGCCATCCCTGGAGGTAAATCTGAGACAACAACCACCTCTAGTCTCAGAACTTCGCGTCACACATCTTTCCTATCCTTCTTTCTCTTCTTCACCAGATGCCGCGCTGTGTTAAAAAAACATATAAAGGGTATTCATAACCCCTTGAGCGCGTGCAAAGTTATAAAAAAAAAAAAAAAAAAAAAAAAAAAAAAATCTTTTGATAGAGATTTGTATCAAGCTCTCTTATCGAAATTGTGTGCATTTTGTATCGATGAATCTCTTGTTCGTTGGGTTAGAAATTACCTTACGGACAGCTTAATACAAGTTTTATTGTTGTATTGGATGGGCTCAAGTCTGATATTCATAAAATAAATGCTGGTGTGTCCCACACACTGTTACCACTGGGACTCATTTGAGTCAAAAGGGACTCACTTTTTTAGATTTGACTCATTTTTCTAACAACGAGTCAATTTATAGCTTAAAGCACTTTTATTTCATTTTGCAGAAAAAATTTTAAAAAGATTTAATAGTCTGAACTACTCTTCTATTTTCTTTCCTACCTTTGGATAAAACATATAAGAGTTTTGGATGGATGTTTTAAAATTGAGATATGCGTGCGAAGTGCAGAGCCTTTTTTGAGAACATTTCCAACTTTATTATGAAATTGATGACGTTTCCTCAAAGTTCTCCAGCCCCAGAAAGAAAATTTTCAGATCTCAGCTAATTGAAACAAAAAAGTTTAATAGATTTAAATTAGAAACTGTTGAAGCAATTATTTTTTTATATATGGAGGTATGTGTCCCGAATGATAAGATTTGGACTCCAGAATAAAAACTATAATTTTGTTACTTTGTTTTCTTACTTTTGCCTTATTATTGAATTGCTCCTTTTTGTTTACTTTTTATAAAATGTTTTCTTAAGACGTTTTAAATTTTTAATCATAATATTCTTGTATAATACATCGTTTTTTTTTGTGATATATATAAAACATGTATGTGATTTATTTAAATTCAGTTAACTTAATAGTATTATAGTCTAGAAAATAAGATATTCACTTCGAAAAAATTCCGACAAACCTGAATTTTGTCGGAGAGCTTCATTTTTACGTCGTAAACATTTGCCCAAAAATACATTAAAAAAAAGTTTAGACAACTTTTTTTTTAAAGTTGTTGGTACACATTGTAGATCATGTCCTTCTGCACAAAAAAGATTAAGACACTTTTTATCGTACAATTGATAGATTTGGTGAAAAATGGTGGAAAATATTTTGGTGTAGTACATTTTTTTTTCAAAAAAATGTACACAGTACAATTATCTACAAAATGACATTTTAACGACTTCCGTGTGTCAATTCGTTGTAAAATTATAGCGTTCCAAAGTTAAATTGTTCGTCAAAATGGATATATAGATTAAATTCATTCGTTAAATCCACCAGACTTGACTTAATATAGCCCCCATTTGTATAGAATGACATGATCTGCAATGTGCACCAACAACTTTTTTTTTCAAAAAAAAACCTATGGCTTTCGAGTAATTTGAAAAAAAAAACTGTATTTTACTCCCTTCGCTCCCTCTAAATTTGATTGATTTAAAAAAAAGGTATTACTATAAACTTAAAAGAGATTTTTTTATTGGGACTCATTTATTCTCAAAATGGCTCATTTTTTCAGCCCCTGGGACTCATTAAAAATGAAACCTGTGGTAACACTGGCTTTCATTAATGATCTCATACCTGGAACTTCTAATCCACTAAATTGTTTTGCTGACGATATTATTCTCAAGTTTTCATATTCGTTTTCAGATTTACCTCCTTGTTCTTCGGATGTGGAACTGCAACTGCAGCGTATAAGCTCATTAAATTCTGATCTCGAGAGCATTGTCCAATAGGTAATAAAATCCGTGTAGAATTTAATATTTCAAAAACTCAATGCTGTCTTCTGTCGTTAAACTCAGAACCCACCTACAGTGCCGCTAGCCATGAGCGGCACTTGCATTGCAGAAACCGATTAGCTTTGAGTCATTGGTATTGCAACACAGACAATCATTTGTGCAATGACCAAAAATGCTGCGAAATGTTTTGGGCTTTCTTCGCAAGAAATTCTTCTCCCCTTCTGAGCTGGCTGTAATTTATAAGTAAGGTTTTCATTCATCCAATGCTGAAATATAACTTGCACATTTGAACAGGAGCATCCTGTTGAGCAAACTCATTTGAGTCGTTAAATAGAAATCAGAATAGATCTCTAAGAATGATAGGCTATGGAACTACATATAGTGGAAACATTTGCATCTCTAGAACACCGTCGAAATGTTATATGTATTTCATTACTTTATCGCTGTTTTAGCGAAATAGCCAGTTGCATTCCTCCCTTTAAATTTTTCAACCGTAATACTCACGCTTCTAATGCTCATCAGTTTACCCCTGAACCCAATTTCGGACGTACTCTTAAGTACAGAGATTCTTTCTTTAGCCGTACAATACGAATGTGGAATACCTATACCTCTATTTTCCCTTCCCATTTCGATATTCAGAAATTCAAAACCAATGCGCATCGGTATCTCCTGTGACATCCTAACGCTCGCACTGTGCTTGGTCATTTTAAGGGTATTAAAACCCTCTTTAGTGCCCGTATGATTTAAAAAAAAATTGTCTAATTTGCCGGGTTAGAGGACTGTTACAGTGCTCCGGGACATTTGAAAAAAGAAGACCTTGTAATCCGATAAATAACATATCTCAGGGATATTCTATAAAATCTCATATAGAATATTTTATAAAATTAAGAAAAAAAAAAGAATCATCCATTTAGCTACTAGATATCCTTGAACCATACGAAATAAAATGAATAACTTCGTGCAACCCAGTCGTGTGATGCATTTTATTTTACATACAAAACCAGTACTTGTCCCATAGAAGAATTTAGAGATAAAAATGTATATGTATAAAGAAAAAAACATTATTAAACTAGGGCCTCACCATAAGAAATATCCTTTATTTATCCATGTAGTGAGACCTAATCTTGATGGTCTTTTGGAAGTAAATCAAGTGAAAGAATGTGTGTGCTATTCTTATTTTGTATTACTTCCTGGTTTATCCTTTTCTTAGTCACGAACACTGTATCACTATTATGATATTTTATATAGGTATTGATTTTTGTGATACTTTTTATCTTATTTTTCGTTTTATTTGAGCAAGATTTAAATTATATCCATTTCTTGCATGCACTCTTTTACACGACACAACGTTAATTTGATATTTTAATAGGAATGTATGGTTTTAGATATATGTATATTATTTTATTATATTTCAAGAAACTAAGACATTTTGAAGCAGATCAAAATGTATTGTAACATAAATCACAATGCAATTTCAAGAACATTCTAAACATTAAAATGTATTTGCATATTTCTTACAACAAACCACAGTGTGCTCTTTCTTTATGATCAATTAATCACCAGCAAGATGTGATAAGAGCAGCTAATTAATCACTCAATTATAAACTTTCCACCTGGAGAATTGATTAATATACTAATTAAACCAATTTTTTACTGGTTGCACAGGAATATGATTGATTTCATACAATCACTGCACTCATTAGGTATGTAGGTTTCAAGGGCTGTCAAAGGTTAGAAGTACTTTTTTCACACTGATATTATAAAAAAATTACTTAACACACAAAAATAATACCCGCTTAATCAATCAAGTACAATCACTTAATCAATCACTTATAACATAACTTGACTTGAACATTTAGGTAAGCATAGGCTTAAATGTGTCGACCATTTATTTTAAGCCGTTTGATGTAAGAAATTGAACCATAATGACTATTATGCAGACATTAATTATTTTTTCTTCAATTTCTATTCTTATTTTTTAATCCACTCTTAATTGAGTTAAGTGTGTTGCATAGTTGAGAGCCACTGAAGAGTACAAACAAAAATATGTTAATTTTTTTAAATTGCATAATCCATTTTATTTTATTTTTTTGTAAAGATGTATTTTTACTTTTTAATTTTATTAGAAAAAAGATCTCTGATGAATTTAAGTGGGTATCCTTGAATTGAGAGGAACGAATCGCGAAAGGAAGGAAACATAAACACGTATACGATGTCGAGTTGCGAGAAAGGAAGGATGCTTCTCAAATTAATCTACATACATATATGTATAGGAAGCTATTTGTTTGTGCCTTGGGAGTTAATCTTTTTTAATGACGGAAGGCAAGATAGCTTTATTTTCACTTCCTGCGAATAAGTACAGGTGCTTCAAATTTTAACACGATTTAAACCCTCATACTTGAAGTTGTTGTCATTGCTTTTAAAAAGAAAAACAAACTATGATACTTCATAATTTTAAAATCTTTGAGAACACCAACACGACAAATGAATTACACAAGTACACAAGTACACAAAACCGTAACACGAGATCTCGTACAGTGCATTAAATCATTTATATATGGATATGTATATCACGGACACTACGAATTCGCGGGGGTTAATTAAAAAATTAGGGGTTAGTGCATGAAAATTAAACAAAAACAAAAACAGTGCAAATAAAAGCCTGCCGTTATGTGAATTAACATAGATTTGTGGGTTGCCTTAGTACCAATCATTACAAATATCGAGCTTCAACTGACGTCAGATCCGTGTTTTAGTTTTTGCAATCGGTTGGAGAATCATATCATGGATTCCCGTATATATAATTCCTCCATACGATAGCAGCGACATAATTTATATTTAACTGGATATAGTGAACAAAAAACGAAACACGAACTGGGGTAAGGTCTAACGCGAGGACGTGCGCCTGACTGGGAATTTTTCTCTAAAAAAGGAGAACATAAAATAAAGCTTTTCATGTGGAGAATTTTTTTTTAGGGAAAATTTAAAACTGCTCTTTGGAAAATTAATCATCTAGGTCATAATTACAGATTTTAAATTGCTTCATACTTAGGCACTTGAGATGAGTAAAAGGTATAAAAAAGAATGATGGGGGATGTTGTTAGGTAGGTTACAGTTTAAGTGACTATTTATCGCGCCCTATTTGAGTATATATGGTGTCGTTTGTTGGTAAGAAAAAAAAATTGCATAAAACTTGAAATTTATTTCAAAACAAGTTTAGGTTGGGTAAAAGCAGTTCAAGGGAAATGTGTAGGTAGACGAGAAAACCTTCATAATGAGATGTGTATTGATGGAGTTTGAAAAAGCTCGTCATGCTATACACTACATATACATATATTATATTTATATATTTACATGTACATACATACATATGTATACATTATTTATTTTTTTTTTTTGCAAAACTTATAACTAGGTACATGCGTATATGTATGTTTGTAAATAGCTACTATATGGGTATAAGAGGTTAATTTATTCATATTTTTTTTCTATTTTGTACTAATGTGTTATGCGATTCGTTGGGCCAAATTTTTCAATAGAAAATTAAGCAGTCAGTTAGTACATATTCTCCAGAAAGAGCAAAAATCAGTTCTTCAACTGTTAAGCTTAATCCTAGAAATAAATCTTTATCTATGGAATAAAGTTATCTGCTCAATTTAGAACGGAATAAGGAGTTATTCTGAATAATAAAATAAATAGATAGGGTTATCAATTTTGCGGTTTCAAAAGTATCTGGCTGGAATTCGACATCTGTCAAACTAAGTTGTTAAACCAATTTTTGTTTCTCAGCTGAAAGTCTGACATTTACGAAAATGGATCGCTAAACTATCGCACAACGCATTAAAAATTGTTAAAACCTACCACAAAAATGCTGATTATGCCACAGCCACATATCGTGCTTTAAGAGGAGATTATGGTTTACATAATCGTCCAACTACGCAAGCAATTGGCAAAATTGTGAAGAAATTTGAAGAGACTGGATTAGTTACAGATATTGTAAGGCCTGTGCATTATCATTTCGCTCGTACCACTGAAAATATCGCCGCTGTAAGTAAAAGTGTTGCCGAAGACCCGAATGTGTCGATTCCTCGTCGTTCTCAGGAATTAGGACATTCTTACGGGAAATTATGGCGTATTTTGCATTTGGATATACACCTTCATCAATATAAAGTCCAGCTCATACAACAAGCCAGCTGACCATTCACAACGTCGTAGATACGTCGAATGGGTGCTTAAGCAACAGGCGGTGGATGTCAATTTTTCGAACAAAATTTTCTTCAGCGACGAAGCACATTTCTCACTCGATGGCTATGTTAATACTCGTAAACAAAATTGTCGTATTTGGGGTTCTGAGAATCCTCAAGTAATTGAAGAGAGGCCATTACATCTACAAAAAGCCATTGTTTAGGACGCTCCTTGGTCCGGAGGTGTGATTGGAACTTTCTTCTTCGAAAACGACGATGGAACGACTGTCACCGTCAATTCGGAGCGTTATGGTCATATGATAACCGACTTTTTCTTGCCTGCTATTGAAGAATACGACTTGGAGTGTTTTTAACAAGACGGTGCCACATGCCACACAACTCGAGCGAATATGGCTTTGTTGCAAGAGACATTTCCTGGCCGCGTAATTTCTCGTCGTGGCGATATCAACTGGCCACCAAGATCATGCGATTTAACACCGCTGGAATTTTGTTTGTGGGGCTACGCGAAAGACCGTGTTTATGTAGATAAGCCTTTAACTCTTGAGCACTTGAAAACCAACATTCGTCGAGTTATGGCTGAGATACCGCCCAATATGTGTCAAAAAGTGGTTGAAAATTACCTTAAAAGAATCTATGCTTGCAACAATCCGCGTGGGGGACATTTAAATGATGTAGTGTTTCACACATAATGTCAACGTTCAAACTTTATAATAAAAAGGAAATATCATGAAAAAAAAATATTTTATATATATTTTATTTACGTTTACTTTTGAAACCGCAAAATGGATAACCCGTTATTTTCGATGTCAAAAACATTTTGAAAAATTATTACTTTATTCTTGACATAAACAAATCCGCTGGCCCGGATAGTATCCCTCCCATCGTTTTGAAGAGGTGTTCTTCAACGCTGGCAAAACCACTGCGTAAGCTTTTCTATCTGTCCTATTCTACAGGTCTCTTTCCGAGTGGATGGAAAACAGCATTTGTCCAGCCTGTCCATAAAAAAGGCGCATCTTCTTCACCATCTAATTACCGTCCAATTGCACTTACGTCCCTTCTTTCCAAGGTCATGGAAACGCTGATTAATTATCAGCTCAAGAAATATCTTGAAGAACGAAAGCTCCTTAATGACCGGCAGTATGGCTTTCGTAGCAATAGGTCCACAGGTGATTTGATGGTATATCTCACCGAACAGTGGCACAAATCTTTACATCGTTTTGGAGAAAGTAAGATTATTGCGCTTGATATTTCAAAAGCATTTGATAGAGTTTGGCATCAAGCTCTCCTATCGAAAATGCGTGCATTTGGTATCGATGAATGTCTTCTTCGTTGGATTAGAAATTACCTTTCGGACCGTTCAATACAAGTTGTATTGGACGGTTTCAAGTCTGATATTCACAAAATAAATGCTGGTGTGCCCCAGGGCTCCGTATTGTCTCCGACCCTCTTTCTCATTTTTATTAATGATCTCTTATCTGGAACTTCTAATCCACTTAATTGTTTTGCTGACGATAGTACTCTCAGCTTTTCATATTCGTTTTTAGATGCACCTCCTTGTTTTTCGGATGTGCAACTGGAACGGCAGCGTATGATAAGCTCATTAAATTCTGATCTTGACAGCATTGTCCAATGGGGAATTAAAAACCGTGTAGAATTTAATGCTTCAAAAACTCAGTGCTGTCTTCTGTCGTTAAAGCAGAACCCACCCCCCATGCCGCTATCCATGAGCGGCACTTGCATTGAAGAAACCGATCAGCTTTCAGTCCTCGGCATGTGCATCACAGACCACCTCTTGTGGAATGAACACATATTTGATGTCGCCAAAAACGCTGCAAAGTGTTTGGGCTTTCTTCGAAGGTGCAAGAAATTCTTCACCCCGTCTGATCTGGCTGTAATCTATAAGGCCTTCATTCGTCCAAAGCTGGAGTATAACTCGCACATTTGGGCAGGAGCTCCCAGAACTCATTTGAATCTTTTGGATAGAATTCAAAATAGAGCTCTAAGAATGATTGGCGATAGAACTATAGTGGAAACATTTACATCTCTAGAACATCGTCGAAATGTTATATGTCTCACTATTTTATCGCTATTTTTATAAACATTGTTCCAGCGAAATAGCCAGTTGCATTCCTCCCCTTAAATTTTTCAACCGTAATACTCGCGCTTCTAGGAATGCTCATCAGTTTACCCTTGAGCCCAACTTCGGACGTACTGTCAAGTACAGAGATTCTTTCTTTAGCCGTACAACGCGAATGTGGAATACTTTACCCGGCTCTATTTTCCCCTCCCATTTTGATATTCAGAAATTCAAAACCAATGTACATCGGTATCTCCTCTTGCATCCTTCCCTACTTTCCTAACGCTCGCACTGTGCTTGTTCATTTTAAGGGTAGTCAAAACCCCTTTAGTGCGCGCATCCGTTTAAAAAAAAAAAAAAACTTTCAAATAAACGTTAAAAAATATTAATTTTATATGAAAAGTTCGATAATCGAAGTAAAAGTGACTTTGAAATTATTTCCGGTATTATACAGAGCGTGTTTACCCCTGCGTGAATGAAATGCGAAAGAGAAAGAAAGAACGAATTGATGAAACAGAAATAAATCTATCCGAACACGCGGGGGTAGGATTTTTATTGCGTGTTTTTGACGTTTCTCTTTCTACTCTTTCTTTCTTTTTCAGATTTGCTTCATTTAATTTTCGCTGTAGATGAATGAACGCCAATCCAAATAGCTGACGAATTCAAATGGAGCAAAGAAAAAAGTTCCAAACTTATTCCAAATACTAAATGAACCCCCTTCTGTACAATCCTTGTCTTTGTCATCCGGAATACCTATATAAATAACTTTGCATTCCATTTTTCTTTTAAAAATTATTTTTTGTTCAATATCTGCACTGGGCAAAAAAGGAGGGTCCCGCTTTGACGACAGAAGACAGCATTGGGTTTTTGAAGCATTAAATTCTACACGGTTTTTTATTCCCCATTGGACAATGCTGTCTAGATCAGAATTAAATGAGCTAATCATACGCTGTCGTTCAAGTTCTACATCCGAAGGACATGGAAGAGAATCTAAAAACGAGTATGAAAAGCTAAGGGTACTGTCGTCAGCAAAACAGTATATTGGATTTGAAATTTCAGAGAAAGAGAGTCGGAGACAGAATGGAGTCCTGGGGCATACCGGCTTTTATTTTATGAAACCGTCCAATACAACTTGTATTGAGCGATCCGAAAGGTAATTTCTAATCCAAGAAGAGATTCTTCGATACCAAACGCACACATTTTCGATAAGAGTGCCTAATAACAAACTCTATTAAATGCTTTTGAAATATCAAGCGCAATAATCTTACTCTCTCCAAAACGATGTAAAGATAGATGCCACTGTTCGATGAGGTATACCATCAGATCACCAGTGGACATATTGCTACGAAAGCTTTACTGTCGGCCATTAAGTAGCTTTCGTTCTTTAAGATATTTCTTTAGCTGATAATTAATCAGCGTTTCCATGACCTTGGAAAGAAGTGGCGTAAGTTCAATTAGACGGTAGTTAGAGGCTGAAGAAGATTCGCATTTTTTAGGGACAGGCTGGACAAATGCTGTATTCCATCTACTCGGAAAGAGACAAGCAGAATAGGACAGATGGAAAAATTCCTTGTTGTTATTCTGTTTTTTGACAGTCGAGTAAGTTTATTCCTCTGGCAACTAACTGCATTTTTATCCGAATATTGAAAAACGGTTCTTAGAAAAAAATTACAAATATTATAGATTAATTGGAAAAAATAGGAGAATATACATATACATACCTAATAATAGAACTTTTATCATTTTCTAATGACTCAATGATTTCTCATTTGAAAGGCAGAAGTTTTGTATACAAACAAGCGATTATTAAAAGTACTTAAATTGAAATTCTTTATTTGAATCAGAAAATTAATTTTTTTGAAAAATAGTTCTGTTAAAAAAATGAGGACGTTGGTTACCATATCTATAAAAATAAAATGCACGACTGGATCATACGAAATTGCAACTGTAGCTAACAGCTTTAATGTAGATAGCTAACCAATGACGCTAGTGTAGTTATCATAAGCAGGGCCCGACCGACCACCTGGACAAGATGTGCAAATGCACAGGGCGCTAAATTCTGGGGCATATTATCAGGACCAATATAACGAATTTGATCTTGCGCTAACAATTACTGCCATTTGTATTTTAACAATAAACCTTGCTCAAATAATCCCAAAATAACATCCATCACAACTGTGCTACGTTATTTCTTGCACAATAAATAACATCACTTTCATTGTTGCATTCAAAATATCGTTTATGAAAGTTTTCGCAATTTATTGTTTGGGGTTTATTGTGCATTTTGGAAAGATCTATGGTTGAACTTGTACAACTTCATCCTTACACGATTAAATATCAAAGCACAAACTTTATTGCTCAATTTTTTTTTGACATACTTTTTGCGCAATACTTTATGGTGCGTCTATTGGCCGCCTTATACATCACTGATCTCTATCGCCAATTTCATGTGTGTCGAAGAACAGATACAATTAAACTGACGAAATAAGTTGGTGCCTTCTCCCCTTCTGGTTTTCCGTATACAAGATAAGGGTAGTTTTATGTTTAAGTTTTGTTTTAAAATTTTCTGACTGCTGTCAACATGTTGGATTTCCATTAACATATAATTAATTTACAACACATAAAAACAATACATTTTTCAATTTTCAAAACTATTTCAAATACTCACTACTGTCAAGAGTTGCAGTGTGATATTAATTGTTTTTTTTACTGGTGTGGTGTGGCCGTAACTGTTCATACCTTAAACTTGAATTTATATCACACGACCTCAACTTAATAAGTAATAAAGCTAATTTAATTCTTGGTTGCATAAAAAGAGACAATTGTCCGATCACTTTCTTACAAAGCAGCTTTTTATAAATTTTGTTCGTCCCATTATTGAATATGCTTCTCATAAGTTTTGTCAACCGACTATGACTGAAAGCTAGACTAGAACAGGTACACACAAGATTCCTTAGGTTTGCGCCAAACTTGCTTAAACTATCAAGCTCGAATTTCAATCAATTGTACAGGTTAGTATTTTATGTGTGTTACGTTCATAATGTAACACTTCCCCTCTTAGTATAAACTAGTGGTTGTTTAAGAGAAAGCACATATCTGTTCACTCTGGCGTATGTGGATTATATTTCTTAGAATATTTTTTTTTTTTGATTTAACAGATATAGTGGGCCATGATTTTCTCGGATTACTGTGCTTATAACTAAATTTGTTTAAAAATTTCAGTACTCATAATACTTTATGATTTATAATTTTAATTAGATTTTCTATAGGAACATTCGATATTTTTTTCATCAAACACAATGTACGTATAGCAATACATATATGGTTATTGGTATAAGAGAATAAAATATACTTTAAATTAAATAATCTTATAATGTTTTTATTTACATAATTCAAGTTTTCTTTTTTGTTTTTTTTTTTTTAACTCAACTATAGAAACATTAGATTTTATTTTAGTACAAAGGTACCTACATACACATATATATTTACAATGATTATCTCATTACGAGAACAAAATATTTTCTGTTGAAGAATATCTTAAAATACCGTTTATTTTTATTTCACAATAAATACATAAATATTCAATATTTTTAACTTAAGAATAAAAATATTGTAATTTGTATTTTAGAAAGAATTTATAAATTCAAAATGTAAGTCCATGTTCATTGGGTATTGCAAAATTTAAATATATGTACCTATTATTTGTAACTTTTTTTTCTTTCTTCTTATCTTTGCTTATGTGTCATCAGAAATTTTATTATTTTTTTACTACATTTTTGTACTACAAATTCATTGAACATATTAGGTGCTTTAGTTCCTAATAGAAGTGACGTGTGTTTTGTGGAATTGTTTATTAAAGGAAAATAAATTGGACCTTCTATCTACCGGGGATACCTCAAAAAAAAAAAGATGCATTGGAAGTCCACCTCATGGGTATTGTGGAAGTCTTATGTATGTGGATCAGTGTATGTATTTATGAATGTGTGCAAATATAAATTATACGCACGACTGGTTCGCATTACTTGCTCTTATTTTCGATCCAATTATATGCAAAAGATTCTTAATAGAAACGGCTAAATATATTTTTATAGTTGTTTTTCACTTAATTTCATATATATAAAAATGTTTTAATTTTTTCTAAAAAAAAAAATTGGTATGAACATTTAAGTATTTAATAATATAAATTTAAAAACAAAATTTCTGAGAAAATCGTCCACCCGTTTCCGAAATATTGAATTTTCAAAAAAAAACTATTTTTCGAAAATTTTGAAATGCTGTATTATTTAGAGTTCCTGTATACAAATTAGTTATTCCTGAATAAAGTTTATAAATTTTAATAAGATAAAGACTGTGAAATTTGTATGGAAACAAAAATGACTCGTCAACCATTTAAGTAGAAGTCAAACAGAAAGAGCACTGCACCTTTAAACCTCATTCACAGTGATATTTGCGGACACATGCAAACGAAAACACCTATAGCGGGAAAAGATATTTTCTAATCTTTATTGACGATTTCAGTAGATACATTGTTGTGAGAAATCTGAAGTTTTCGGTCGCATGGTAGAGTACACAGAAAATAAATTTTCAACAAAACCTAATTTCGTTTTTATTTGGCAATCCTGAAGCCTTCCGGACTCTTCTGAAATCGTTCACTTGGGGAAAAATGACAGTTCCAATTCTGAAAAGAAGAGAATTTTGCTTCCGGATATGAAATCAGAATCAGAACCAGAAGCACTCACACATTCATATACTTGAACGTCAAACTCGACTGTTGTCATTTTTTGTATCATAATTGTGCAACAGACAGTTTTTTTGAATTTTAATCTTTCCACGAACATAATTATTTTCACACACACAATCTCATTTAAATTCAGAATCGCCAGAATCACACAAAATCAGTTGGAATCCCGGATCGGAGAAGAATTCCGGATAGTCAAATAAAAACGCCATAATATAATAAGATCAGACAATGGCGGTGAAGACACAGCGGGTCGAGTTTTAAAGTATGTACAAAAGGAAGGCATTGTATATCAACACACAGCTCCATATACACCACAATAACACCGGATTGCTGAACGAAAGAATAGGTCTTTGGTTGAAATGGCAGCATGCATGCTACTAGATGCAAGAATAAGTTATGAGTTCTGGGGAGAAGCGATCATGACATATTTTGTGTTTTTTAAGAAGCGACATTACGCTTTAAATTAAAATAAAAATAAGTAAAAAAAATGTTTACGCACTCCAATAGTTAAAATAAAAGTTATCTAAAACAAAAAAAAATCAGTACCCTGGAAACACGTCAGTCCTCGGGCACAATATCAGACAAAGGACTGACGCCAACGGACTGATGAAAAAAGGTATGAATTTGAGATTATTATTAGAACCAACGTCTTTTTTGTCATTTTCGAATATAAACAAGCTACATTTGAATAAATAAAAGTCAATTAGGTATAAATTAAAATAAAACACATGTTTATAAGAAAGTACTAACTCATCATAGGACTGATATTTTGACTGTACTCGCAAGTGTTTCCACGCCAAACACAACACTAGACCTGGCACAGTAATGGTGACCGTCAAATAGTGTGGTCTGTAGCTAACTTTACTAATAACTTTGAACGTTAACTGTAATTTGGATTTGAGTATGTGACTTTTCGCGGGAAATTCAAATTCGAACAACACACAGCGGACTGACGAATAAAACTGAACACAAAGTTTCTTATTATTTTAACAACATCGGTGAGAATATTATGTTACGAAAATTGTGATATACGTTATTAGGTACATCACAGATTGTAGTGAATTATCAAATTTTCTTAAATTGAATTATTTAGTACACAGCCATTTGATTCCGGATTTTTGGAGTGATGACATGCCAAAGAACTGACGTTTTGAGAATATATTGTTGTGTTTTATAAATCTATATTTAAAATAAATAACTGAAATTGGGTGACCAAATAAAAGACTTTAATTTGTTTTAGGATAAAATAAAAAATATTAAAAAATATAATAACAATTAGTTTTACTGACTGATGGATGACAGCAAGTTACCCAATTTTTGTGGAATCACCCATATACATTTGAGTTTTCCTGACCCAATGCATAACCTTATGTGAATCAATCTGTTAGTTTTTATATTAAGAAATATGTAGTTGAAAAGTTTAGGAATCAAAACTAAGTGTCCGACACCGAATAAATACATATATTAATGTATAATTTTCATTTAGCTTAATGGAAGCACATATAAACATAAGTAACTCTTAGATCTAAAAACAATTTAATTCTTAAAAACTATAATAGAAAGAAGGATTTGGGAGGGATAGATTGGAATTGGAGAGGATGTTTGAGGGACGGTTTTGAAAGGGTTAAATCAAAAATCGGTGAGTTGTTTGCTTAAGGAGCATTCGAGACATTTGTTCATTTTGACGATAATCGGTATGATGGAAAGGAATCCAGAAGAGCGGTATATACACCGCAGAAAGCGTATTTGATTTTATTTTGTTCGTTAAGTTAATATTTTTGAGATGTGCCTTAATTTCAAACATTATTATCAATTCAAAAAATTAATTGATTTATTTGAATAAAATGGTAGAACGAGTTTTTTGTGAAATAATAAATAATCCAATGTACCTAATTCGGTTTTAAAATAAATGTTAAAAGCTTATATTCTTCAGCTTTGTCTAGAAATAAAAAAGCATAGGAAAACTATTATGTATAAATATATGTATGTTCCTCTTCCTACGTAAATATCTCTATTTGAGATGTGCATTAACTCTTTTATTTGTATGCTTTTCATCAAAATAAAAGAGACTTTTCCATTTTCGAAAAGGGGTTAAGCCCTAAAAAAAGTGGGATCAAATTTATTTAGAGAGCGGAAGCTCTCTCAAAGGAATCATTATCATTTTTTTTCAGTATTATTATAATAAAGTTTCCCTAATTTTTAACTTATAGTCAGAAAATTTCTGTTTTTATTATTAAAACAAATAACAGAGTGTAAGCTAATTGATTTATTAAAATTGATTTGTATAAATTTTAACATGTTTTTAATTTTTCATCACTTTCAATTCTAAGCAACAAGTTCAATACATACATACGCTATCAGTTTTTTTTATTTGTTAATAATATTTAAAACTTATAAAGCATTTTCATCGCTCTTATGTATGTGCATTTCTTGCTAAGACTATAACTTCATAACTTTTATAGTATGATGTATAATATTTAGCTTTAAACTTTAAAATTAGTACCTATATATGTATGTAGACATGTATATGAACTTCAACTACAAGCAAACAATTTATTGTTTTCAGTTAGACAAGATGATTAAAGTGATGACACAGTTAAGAACGAAAAGAATCTATTACAAGTATGCATAACTTAGAAGGAACAGGAATGAAAATCAGACTCTTTATTAACATACTCATAGAAATGTATGTACATACAAAAATCCGAAAACCAAAACGAAACTGGGTTACATTTCCTTGCTGATTTTTGTAAGGTTAACTAGAGAGGAACCCAAAGGTCACTTTGGGGTACAATAATTCAGATAAATATATATATGCAGCCTTAGTCATTAACAAATCATACTGAGTAAATAATTTCTCTAATCTCAAAAATCTTATTTATTACTTTGTGCAACGTAACATAGCCGTCGCATAAGCCTAACGCATCTGAAGTTTGTATAGAAACTATTATTATTTATTTATTTTTTTTTTCCTTTAGGGTTTCAGGAGAAATGCTTTATGCACCATAAGGATGTCATCTTGTCGTTGACCCTAGAAAATCCGGTATGGTTTCCCCACACCGGCTAAACTGCTTATAACCCTTTCAGCTTCCACCCCTTTGCTTTGCTATATGGCCCTCATCAGGCCGATAATTGCCTAGGGATGCCCGGTGTGGTTCAACGTTGCTC
Source organism: Philhelius pedissequus (assembly GCA_910595825.1). NCBI lineage: Eukaryota > Metazoa > Arthropoda > Insecta > Diptera > Syrphidae > Philhelius > Philhelius pedissequus. Next base: position 172,151,862 of record OU343161.1, on the reverse strand, counting down.
CATCTCAAATGGAAAATATTCGGGTGTTTGGGAGGCAATGTCTTAGACGTTGCCTTGGATTATACAGAACACCAGAGTCGGAGTACACACGATATTATTCCAACCAGGTTCTATACAATGGAGCCAACATAAACAGAATAGATAATTTTTTTGTTTAAACTGATTCGGGGTCACATTGCAAGAGCGATGTCCTCAGCCAACAGCTTAATTTTTGGGGCTTATTACCCCAATAACGAATACTTTGAGGGTGTAACCGTGGCTGTATCCCTCCCGAGGCATTCCTCTATTTAGACAGTCGAGGGCTGATACAGGATGAAATGGCGGGGTTCCGCTTTTCTACCACGTCAGTCGAAAAACTGTAGATAGGCGACTCCTGTATGGTCTAGATGTCATCGCTCAAGGTGTAGAAGAGCGCCTTCGGTTCAGTAGGACTGTGTCCGATCGGGACCGAAGGGATACGGCGAAACAAGAGAACCAGTTTTGGTGGCTCTCTGAACAGCAGTTTGATATCTAAAGTCGATTAAGATGATATGTCTTGGCCGACTAACATAGATTTAAGGAAATTATGTATAATGAACAGTCTGGGTGGCACCAAAAAAAATTAAAAATATGTATGTATGCGGCGGCATATGCGCATGTAACGGCGTGTTGTATATGTATGTGCATACGTACATGTATGTACGTATGTACATGTATGTGTGCGTTGCATGTAGCTGTGTGTCTGCATGCGTATACAAAATATACACAAACAAAATTTAAACACGAAAAATGCTGCTGTGGCTGTTCTAGTTTTTAAGTAGTTTTATGTGGTTTTGGGTATATTTAGGTATGTTAAGTAGTTTAAGTTATTTTTAGTTAGCATAAGTTAGTTGTATATAATTTTAATTATTTTTTTTTTACTATTTATTTATTTATTCATAAAACAGAGAAAAGATCCCTTTTAGATTACAGATTTACATAAATATCATATTTGCATTGGTTAAAATAATATAAAAATACATTAAGTTACTATTCACATTAAACGTATTGTATAACTATAATATTTAATAAATTCATTTTGAAAGTATCTCTTGTACAATTACTGAAAATATCTATTCTGAAACAAACTACGTTACTTTCCCTGATGCAACGTGAAATTGGTTCGTTTAAACCATAATTTTTCCGATGGAAATATTCAAGTAATAAATTTGAATTACGAAAATCTCTTTGAGGAACGCGTAATTTTACAAAACTAAGTAACTGAGGACATTTTATATGATAAGATAAAATATCTCTAATGAACAAAACAGAAAAGCAAGTACGCCGATTTTCGAAAGTCTTAATACCAAACAATAAACACCTTGTTTCGTAAGTTGGCATGTCCATACGCCAATTCAATTTGAAGATCAAATATCTAGTAAATTTCTTTTGAACGTTTTCAATTCTATTAGATGAGTTTTTATAAAAGGGATTCCAAACCGTACTAGGGTATTCTAACACAGATCTGGCCAGAGAATTAAAAAGCGTCTTGAGTGAATATGGATCTTTGAATTCTCTTGTATTTCTTCTTACAAATCCAAGCATTTGATTAGCCTTATTAACAATGTAATCAATATGAGGTAAAAATGAAAGCTTTCTGTCTAAGATAACCCCTAGATCCTTTTTACGTTCAACACGCTCAAGACTTTTATGATTTATTTCATAATTGAATAAAATAGGCGTTACGTGTCTGAAACATGACATTATTTGACATTTTGAAACATTTAAATAAAGAAAATTGTTATAACACCATTCATTAAGTCCTAATACATCATCACGAAGTGAATAACAATCACTATATCTATCTTATGATAAAGCTTAAGGTCATCAGCAAATAAGAGACATAACGAAGATACAAAGATAGAAGGAATATCGTTAATAAATAAGAGGAACAACAATGGGCCCAAATGGCTACCTTGCGGCACGCCAGATGAGACATAGATATTTTCCGAGTGACAATTTTCAATTTTAACTATTTGAATTCTATTTGTAAGGTATGATTCTATCCAAGTAAGAAGTTCAGAGTGAAATCCCATAGACGATAATTTATAAAGAAGCACTAGATGGTTTACACGATCAAATGCTTTTGCGAAATCTGTGAATATTACATCTGTTTGAATATGACTTTCAAAATTGTTAATAATATGGTTTTTCATTAATGTTAGACTAGTTGTTGTTGATTTACCGGAAATAAACCCATGTTGATAGTCCGATATGTGGCCTCTCAATTGGAAAGCTAATCTATTGTAAACTATCTTTTCAAACAATTTAGGTATAGCTGAAATCTTACTAATGGGCCGGTAATTAGTAATGTCTTGCTTAGATCCTGACTTAAAGACTGGGGTTAAAAACGAAAGCTTCCAAGATTCAACGAACTTACCTTTGGAAAGTGAAGAATTGAAAATTTTAGTAAGTGGTTCAGCTAATGACTTTGCACATTTAATCAATATAATAGGTGGAATACCATCAGGACCTTCCTTTTTGTTATAATCTAGTTTTAGGAGAGCATCTTCAACTTCAGATACATCCAAGACCATACTTCCTATATCAAAAACTCTATTGACTGTTGGTAATACTTGATTTGTAAGAGTTTCCAGAGAGTACACAGATTTAAAAAATTTAGCAAATAAGTTGCAAATTAAGTTTATATCGCTCGTTGTTGTAATCAAATACTTCATGCAGCTTGGATAATCCGTAGTTTTCCGTTTGGAGTTAATAAATTTCCAAAAACATTTACTATTGTTTTTTACATTAAATTCAATAGAAAACATGTAGGATTGATATAAAAATTTCTTTAGCATGTTAAGTTCATGTTGGATTACTTTATAATTGGCGCATTTATCAGGACAATTACCATATTCTTTTTAAATACTTTAAAAGCTTTTTTCTTTATATTCCTGAGATTTATTAATCTCTTATTAAACCATATCGGATGAGAATTTGTTTTCAATTTTTTATTAGGAACAAACCGACGTACAGCCTCTTTAATAGCCATCAAAAGATTTTCATTAGAGAGTTCCAATAGAACATCGATGTCATATAAAATAGAATCCCAATTAAAGTAGAAAAAATAATCATTCATTGAATCAAAGTTCGCTCTAACGAAGTTTGGAACATATGTATTATTTATGTATTTCTTTTTAATATAATCATAAAAATGAAAACTACCTTCTAATGCAACATGATGCATAGAATTATTAACTATTGGAAACTCAGATTTATCGAAATAAAAATCAATTTCTTTATCGACAAAAATTAAATCTAATATTCCTGATAAATTATTTTTAAAAGAATTTATTTGAGTTATATCAAATTGGGTATAAAAGTCAATAAATTGAACTTCAATTTCCGAGATTATATTATAAGGTATAAAATATTTATCCTCTGAATCAAAATTCCAAATAATATTACCTAGATTAAAGTCTCCAATACAGATAACATGTTGTGAATTATTAAGATTTTCTAAAATGTTTTTACAGTTATTTTGATGTAGATTATATACTTCAATAGAACTTTTTGGAGGAATGTAACTTAACATTATAAATATTTCAGTTTTATTATTTAATAAGATCGATATAATTAACTGATCAATATCACAAATTGTTTCCGAAAAATGTTGGTTTGAAAGCAAATCTACCTGTTTGCATGGTAAGGAGGAACGTATTGCAATAATAACTCCACCACCCTTTTCCATACCTGTTAATAAATTACTTCTATCTTTTCTAAAAACTGTAAATTTAGTTAAATCAAATATTTCGGAAGTAAGCTGATTTTTAGCCTAGGCTTATGTAGTTTATAAGAAAAAAATTTAAATATGATATGATGCCGAGTTTTTTTTTTTAATATGTTTTCTTGTTAAAATAAAAATAAAATAATTAGAATTAATTAAAATTATTTTTAGGTGGACAGACATTAGTATTTATAATTAGGCTAATATTAAACCTTTTTTCTAGCTTTAATATAGTTATAAGTTAAAAATAAATAAAAATGAATTTACAAAAAAAAAATGGATGGCATAAGACTTAGTTGTAGAGGGAAGTTTAAATAGCCGTTTGAAGAAATATCGTTGAACCTTTCTATATCTTTTGAGAATTCGAGTCCAAATACTTCATTCCCGAAGCAAAGGCTTGCGTTGACCAAGCCTTTAAAGAATTTATACTTATTTCTGGTGCATGCATTTTCATTACAAAAGAATTTTTTCCACATAGCATTTATAGCTACTTTTGCTTCTGCGCATTTTTTATTTATATGAGTTTGAAAGCTCATTTTAGGAGTAAAGGTTACACCAAGGTATTTAAATTCTTCGGCTACTTCTAGTGTTTACTTATTGAGTGTCCATCTTTCTGTTACTCTTGCTCGGTAGAGTCCGAATACCATAATCTTTCGTTTCGTTGTGTTTACTTCCAGGTTCCACAGAGCACAATAACTTACAAGTTTGTTGATCATTAACTGCAATGTTGATGGAGATTCGGCAAAAAGGGCAAGGTCGTCAGCGTACAAAAGCAATTTGAATGTTTGGACAGCAAAACGAGCACCTCCTGGGATGAATTCTGCCACATCGTCTTTGTATAGTGAAAACATAATAGGACTTAAAATGCATCATTGTGATAATCCCGTTGAGCTTCTAAAACAATCAGAAGTATAGTCTCCCCATCGAATACGACTGCTCTTGCTTCCGAAAAAAAGCCTTCATACATTTCTATTAACTTTCCTGGTAAACCAATCGTTGAAAGCTTGTATAACAAGGCTTGTCGATTAACTTTATCAAAGGCGGCTTTTAAGAGAGAATACAAAAAAGTGATTTCGTTTCGAAAAGTCATTTCCCATCGGCCCTGTCAATTTCTCTTCTGTTTTAAGGGAAATATGTTTTTTTGACATGCACCAACGACGATGTTTTGTGAAAATCAGTCTTATCTCGATCGTTGATACGTTGACCGAGCAAGATATCCGTTTCGATAAGAGATATGATATCATCCTCGCTTAGTATGTTACATCCGAACAGATATCCGTGTTTCCAACAAAATAGAAAATCTGTCTAAAAATGCAGATCGGATTGCATAGACTGTATAAATAATAGACAAGTCCTCCCGATTTGGGATATAGCTTAGATTGGGTTAGGTTAGGTAAGGAAAGGCGTGCACAGGTCAAAGGATATTGCATACACTGGCGTGCATAGTGATCCACTTAATGCCAGATATGTGCCTAAAACTAATGTTTAATAAGGACTGGTTCGCTTACGAATCAGTCCGTGTTCTCTTTATTATGTTCATATTTGCCACCTGTACTGGAACTTCCCCCCACAATAGGTAAGGGTTTTCAGTATAAGAGAAAAGTACCCCTCACTAATGGTAAGAATTCTAAGCTAAAAGCCACCAAACCAATGACCAAACCTGCTAATCCACTAGAGGTATTACCTACAATGTTAAATGTCGTCAGGGCCAAAAATATTCCTCCTGATTCGCGTGCCACCAGGGTCCGTACTAGGACCTGCTATTCTGCTGCAATTCTGGCTGATTTTCGTGGCACCAATTCCCGTTACCCATATTAAAAAACACGATTTAGTTATGGTTTATTTTTAGCACGTAGAATAACTAAAAAATAAAAACAAATAAAAGACTAACTGCGAAATGTCATTAATTGGGGGTGCCCGTGGCGCGATAGTTGTATGTTCGCCTGTCAACCTCATGGTCACAGGTTCGATCCCTGCCGTAGTCTATTTCTTCTTATTTTTCCATTAAAAACCAATTCTAAAATAAATGTCATACGAGTTGCTGGCTTACTCATTACATGCTGTTTAGGCATAGAAGTAACAACATGTGATTGAGTATAACTAGTATACCGATAAAATATGACAAAGAATAAAAAAATGAATGCGTATTATAAGGGACATCGATAAATAAGACACGGAAATTTCTCCGCATTAGTTCAGCCAATATCCCTGGAGATAAAATCTGAGACAACAACCATCTACAGTCTCCGAATATCGCGCCACACATCTTTCCTATCATTCTTTCTCTTCCTTAACCTCACCCTCACGACCGGGCTGTGTTGAAACATTTAAAGGGTATTCATAATCCCTTAAGCGCGTGTCAATTATAAAAAAAAAAATTTAAAAAAAAAACAGAATTTCTACTATTTGACATTTAGAAATTTATTCCTTCGCAAATCCGTGCTCTTTGTCGCCTTAGTGGCACACAAATGTAGGTTAATATTTGCTATTTTTCAAGAGAGACAATTTTGTGATTTTTTTTAACCATAAAATACAATACATTTTTTTTTCGTCGTAAGCTTTAAAGAAAGTAAATTATTACTTCATCCTGCCAATTCATAAAAAATTCAGAGCAATTAATGTAAGCTCATTTTTTCGTTCAATTTTCTTGAATCCATATCTTGTCGAACTGCAAATCAATAATGGGGCATATTCATTGTCGCTGATAAACCAAGGTTTTACGAAACTACAGTTTAAGACAATTTTGGCTCAATGAATACAGACCGATTTTACTTACAAATTGTTATTTACTTGTTTTATTACGCAAATAGCTTCAAATATTTTGGAATGATAGACTTGACAAAATAAAATTAACGTCCGAAAATTCAACTAAGCCTAGGTTCAACTTAGACACAGTTTATAAATGACTATGAATACGTCCCAATCAATGTCTTTATTAAAGCAATAATAGTTTAGATATGTTTGTAGTTCCTACACGTACATATGTTCACATATTATATACATATATATCTGCATTTCTCAAGACAGATTTCGACACTGTTATCGCAATCATCTTCACATGACTAATATAAAGTTGAAAAAGAAGGCCATGTTTAAAATGCAAGTGCTTCTCACAGGAAAATGCTCTTTATCCATTCGACATACTACACATCCGTTATGATCGATAGCGCATACGTGCTATAATATAAATGATTAATGGCCAGGTCATGTCTCCACCAAAATCAATATCAACATCATCATTATAATGGCATTTGTTGATACAATTTAAATCCATTACATTACAGTAACATGTTGTTCGTGCTCCTTGCAGTTCGGCAAAACAAGGCAATAACATACGTTTCGAATTACCAAAATTACAGAAACATCACCATTATTGTTGTCATTCTCCTTGTTATATTCCACCAATTGAATGTATCCAATTTCATATTCAGGTGGACGTTTATATCTATAACGATCTACTAAGAATATTCAGATGCAGTATTGAATTTTTGAAGATATGTCAGTGTTTTGCTTGAGGTGTACAATACATGTACACTAGATAATAATTATTATTGCAGACAATTTAATTATAAAGGGTTATCCGTTTTGCGGTTTCAAAAGTATAGGGCTGGAATTCGACATCTGTCAAACTAATTTGTTAAACCATTTTTTTTTTCAGTTGAAAGTCTGACATTTACGAAAATGGATCGCTTAATTATCGCACACAAAAAAATTGCTAGAACCTACTACACAAATGGTGATTCTGCCACAGCCACATATCGTGCTTTAAGAGAAGATTATGGTTTACATAATCGTCCAACTACGCAAGCAATTAGCAAAATTTAGAAGAAATTTGAAGAGACTTGATTGGTTACAGACATTGTAAGGCCTGTGCATCATCGTTTCGCTCGTACCACTGAAAATATCGCTGCTGTAAGTGAAAGTGTTGCCGAAGATCCGAATGCGTCGATTCATCGTCGTTCTCAGGAATTTGGACTGTCTTACGGCACATTATGGCATATTTTGCATTTGGATCTACACCTACATCCATATAAAGTCCAGCTCACACAACAACTGAGGCCAGCTGACCATCACAACGTCGTAAATACATCGAATGGTTGCTTGAACAACAGGCGGTGGACGGCGATTTTTAGAACAAAATTTTCTTCAGCGACCAAGCACATTTCTCACTCGGTGGGTATGTAAATAAACAAATTTGTCGTATTTGGGGTTTTGAGAACCCTCAAGTTTTTGAAGAGAGGCCATTACATCCACAAAAAGTCACAGTTTGGGGCGCTCTTTGGTCCGGAGGTGTGATTGGACCTTACTATTACGAAAACGACGATGAAACGCCTGTCACCGTCAATTCGGAGCGTTATGTTCATATGATAACCGACTTTTTTTTGCCAGCTATTAAACAATACGACTTTGAAAATATGTGGTTTCAACAAGACAGTGCCACATGCCACACAACTCGAGCGAATATGGCTTTATTGTAAGAGACATTTCCTGGCCGCGTAATTTCTCGTCGTGGCGATATTAACTGGCCACCATGATCATGCGATTTGACACCGCTGTACTTTTTTTACGCGACCGTGTTTATGCAGATAAACCTTTAACTCTTGTGCACTTAAAAACCAACATTCGGCAAGTTATGGCTGAGATACCGCCCAATATGTGTCAAAAAGTGGTCGAAAATTACCTCAAAGTAATCGATGCTTGCAACAATTCGCGTGGTGGTCATTTAAATGATGTAGTGTTTCACACATAATGTCAACGTTCAAACTTTATAATAAAAAAGATATATCATGAAAAAAAAATATTTTATGTGTTTTATTTACGTTGACTTTTAAAACCGCAAAATGGATAACCCATCATATTTGTCTAAAAGAGTGAAATATTTCCATTTGAATATTTTTTATAAATTTTTACATACTCGTAACTAAAATGAAACAAGTGAAATTTCGTATAACAAATTCTATGCAAAATCAAATAGCTTAAAAGGCAAAAGTTAAGATTTAAGAGCCAATTTTTCCACAAAGAACTGAAAATAAGTAAGAAAGTCGGCCAAATACATATGCCAGTCTTTTCTAATCCTTTTTTAGACAAAAGTAACTTTCGCGAGTTCAAATAATTTTAACTCTCGGGAACTTCCTTCCGTTAATGCCAGTCCTTTCCAGCGTTACCCCCCTACTACAATTGTTGAGTTTTCAATTTCATTTTCAATTTTTATTTTTCAAAGTGAAAACACCAAAGTACATTTGATATTCAAATCTACAAAACAGTTTTTGTTAGACTTTATGATAAATTTTTGCAAACTTGATCTTATATCAATCAATTAAATTTCAAAAACAAAGCTAATAGCCTTGCGTATACGTCCATTCAATTTGGATTTAAATCCTAAGAATTTTGGTGTAGAAACGACATTGAAAATAATAATGGGTTATCCATTTTGAGGTTTCAAAAGTAAACGTAAATAAAACACATATGAAATATTTTTTTTCATGATATTTCTCTTTTATTATAAAGTTTGACCGTTGACATTATGTGTGAAACACTGCATCATTTAAATGACCACCATGCGAATTCTTGCAAGCATCGATTCTTTTAAGGTAATTTTCCACCACTTTTTGACATATAGTGGGCGGTATCTCAGCCATAACTTGACAAATGTTGGTTTTCAAGTGCTCAAGAGTTAAGGGTTTATCTGCATAAACACTGTCTTTCGCGTAGCCCCACAAAAAAATTCCAGCGGTGTCAAATCGCATGATTTTGTTGGCCAGTTGATATCGTCACGACGAGAAATTACGCGGCAAGGAAATGTCTCTTGCAATAAAGCCATATTCGCTCGAGTTGTGTGGCATGTGGCACCGGCTTGTTGAAACCATATATTCTCCAAGTCGCATTCTTCAATAGCAGGAAAAAAAAAGTGAGTTATCATATGACCATAACGCTCCGAATTGACGGTGACAGTCGTTCCGCGAAACGATGATGCACAGGCTTTACAATATCTGTAACTAATCTAGTCTCTTCAAATTTCTTCAAAATTTTGCCATTTGCTTGGGTAGTTGGACAATTATGTAAACCATAATCTTCTCTTAAAGCACGATATGTGGCTCTGGCAGAATCACCATTTTTGTAGTAGTTTTTAACAATTTTTATGCGTTGTGCGATAGTTAAGCGATCCGTTTTCGTAAATGTCAGACTTTCAACTGAAAAAAAAAATTGGTTTAACAACTTAGTTTGACAGATGTCGAATTCCAGCCCTATAGTTTTGAAACCGCAAAATAGATAAGAAAAAGTTAAAACGAAGTCATGCCAATTTTATGTAGCTTTATGTGAACAAATTTTAGACAGATTTCTTTTAATTGATAATGAACAAGTCATTTAAATCTTCTTGACCCTACCAAAACTTCAAAAGGAGACATTCCGACTTAATACTCGTACCCATTTTGAAATTTTTTCAGCAAGAAACGTTAAAGAATATTTTAATGAAGACATTGTTAAATTTTGGGTTAATTTGTTGAGTGCCAAAAATTTTCTTGAAAAGCCAGATTTTGAAAATGTATGCAGTTACGTGCTTACTTTGTGTAGCTTGTAGTAGTGCAACTGTGGAAAGGTTTTTATCAAGTTTAAATGTAAATAAAGGATGATTTAAGAAATAAATTGAATATTTCAACTGTTGATGCAATTATGCAATCAAAAGAACTCTTGAAAGACGTAGATGGAATTTTTGAGTTCTTATGAAATGTTTTGTTTGTAATTTTTGGGGAGCGTAACTTTTTCCGGGAAATTAATTTTCCGAATAACGATTTTCCGCAATTTTTTTTTTGGATTTTTTTAAGAATAATTTCACGCAGAAATAGATTGCCCGAGTAACGATAGCCCGGATACTTTGGAAAGGTACTATTTCGTATTTTACAATTTTTTTATTTATTTCTTTAATATGTAGTATAATACCTATTGTACTAATGGCAAAAATATTTTATTTATTTATTAAATATTTTTGGTTTTTCTTAAAATATTATAAAAATCTTTTATTTGATTTTTTATTTTTTTAAATAATTTTATAAATGGAAAAAAACGACGATTTTGAAAAATGATTGGAGATTAGGCAGTTTCGTTGAGACCACAAAAATCTTTAAATCCAAAAAAACTTTGCATAGACCAAGACTCGCCCCACCCCAAATCCCATATTTGGCCAAGCAGATGGATTGCAGGGGTAGCATGCCCCCTTACGCTCCGTGATGACAAAAAGAATTTCTTTTTTCTAAAAATCAAAAATAGTATTAGTTTCACAGATAAAGGTAGCAAATGCGGCTAATTGGCAATCGTGATACGGGAATTCAATTTGCGAGCAATCGTTACTCGGTAAATTATATTCCGGGCAAAATCAATGGAAGAAAAATTCAGAACATAGGTAAAGTTAGTTCGATAAGTAAGTACTTACATACATAAATGTATTTATTAAGAAAAATCCCAAAAATGTCTAATTTAAAATTTTATCCAAATTACAGGACAAATCCAACTTATTGGTTGACAAATATGTATATATACATAGAACTCGAACCAGAAAGAAACCGGGAGTAGTTGGATCGAAAAAAGCAAACTGCTGAACATTTGATTTGCATACATATATATTATTTTTTATTAATAAACATAAACTCTTATCGGTGCCACTGAAATGTTTGTTACTGAAAGAAATATGTAAAATAAAATACATGTCTGGATCGTACGAACTTGCTCTTCTAGCTAACAACTTTTATGTATAGTTAACCATTGAGTTAGTTAGGAGTAATTATCCTATGCAGGTGTAAAGCCTATGTAGGCAAGATTACATTGATTGTTAGTATAATGAATTGTCGAATGGATGATTCAAGGAATAGTTACATAGGTACCTACCTACAAATGTATATTTAAATCTAAGTTATGGATTTTAATAATGTAGGTTAGGAGAGTAAAATGTATCTACATACATAATATAGACGGTACATATAATAATGAAAATGAGGGATGTAGGTGGGTAGGTTATTAATATACATCTAAAATATAAATGTAAACAAATTTAATTAACTGGTTTTCGAAAAATCGATTTTTCAAAAAAAAAAAAATATGTAATTTTTAAAAACAGAAAAACTCCTTTTTTGAAAATTAAAGTATGTAGTTTTATTATTAATTTTTGGGAGCATTTGTGTAAAAAAATTGTTTTAATCGGTCCATCCAATAGTGAGAATGTGAAAAGTGGTAAAAATCGTTGGAGCCGTTTTTGAAAAAAAATAAGATTTTAGTGTTTGGCCGTGTGGGCATATTACGGAAAAAACAATATGTACCAAGTTTGAAGCAATTCCATGCAACCGTTTAGACTGTAGACTCGCGTACAGACGGACAGACAGACCTACAGGCGGAATTGCGGGACCCACTTTTTTGGTGTACTCTATGATCGTAATGTCATGTTCGTTTGTTAGAATTTTTTTCTTGTCTTATAGTTACGGTGACCATCCATCCCGTATTTCCCGGGGAAGTCCCGTATTACACTCGACTGTCCCGGGTAAATTTTGAGAAAACCCGGGACGAACAACTGTCACGTATTTTTTTCTTTTCCTGGGTTTGTCCCATATTACCAAATATTTTTATTATTTTAATAACGTTAAAAAATTGTAACAACTTTATTTACATTAATTTAATCATGTCTTTAATATTTTTGTGTCAAAACGCGAAACCGCTTTGACAAATCGTTCAGAGAGATTTACTATTAAAGCATGTTCACTGAACGCATTAATTTGTCACCTTCGTTGAGCTGTCAGATTTCTCTTCAAACTGTATCTTCACAAAAAAACACAATACGTAAATTTGAAATTTATGCCATCATCATTTATAAAAAGATAAGCCTATGTATGTACTTCAACCGAATGAAAGAAAAAATGTTAGTGTTAACTTGTCCAAACAAATAGAATTTGTTTCTTTTAATTATTTAAAATAAATTTAGAAATTTGTGAAATGCTTCCAAATAGAAAATATGAGTTCAACGATGATCTTCACAGGAAATTTTCCTTTATAAACAACGATGAAAAAGCCAATACCGTAACCTGTTTAAAAACGTTTCTGAGTTTTCTATAAGCTGTAGTAGATTTGATATTATATTATTTATAAATACAGATATTAAAAAAAAAAAGAATCTGACGTTGATGCCACTGTACAAAACTGTGTCCGCTCTTGGTTCGTTATTTTACACCACAAATAGTTATCGTTTTCAAGCCCTTGGAGGTTGAAAATCTTCAAAGGGAAACATCGGACATCACTTCAAAATTCATACATAGATAAAACTAAAACTTTGGCAATTTGAGCACACAGTACTAGTCAGCTAGTTTGAAATTTATTCTAAAGAAGGTGCTGTGTGCTAAAACAGCTGTAATACCATTAAGCTAAATAAAAATAAAAGTCGATATTAAAACAAATATTTTTGGTTTTTAATATTTTAAATAAAATGTATCTCCACCAAGTACAGCCCCACAAAACAAAAGAATAAATACTTAAAACTAGTTGGTTACATTAAAACTAGTTGGCTATCTTTAAAACCAGCTATTGAGAGAATAATACAACTTTATAATCCTTTAAGAGAATTATTTTTATTTTAAAGGATTTATTGAAAACCCCTTCAACTGAGGTCCTTCTTTCTCAATTTTATTCAATTTGAGTCCTCAAATTTTCATGTGAGCATATTATTAGCAGAGTCGCAAAAAAATTGCATGTCTCAAGTTGCGCTAGCAATTAAATGCCTTGAATTAAAATTAAAATCTAGATAAGGAGAACAATTGATAATTTTGCTTATAAACAAATTGATCAATGAATAATTCGAAAAATTAATTGACCAAAAGTAATGTAAAGCAAATATTCCTCAATTATACATACCGTGTTACGAATACTTTAATCATTGGGATGTATCTTTTAAAGAATATGAAGTTTTAAGTTGGATAATTCTTCGAAACTATCATATTTCCTACTTGGCCAGTAATAGAATCTTGGTTATATTTTGTCAACCAAAAGCAGAGGGATACAAATATTAATGATTCCACCTTGTTTAACGAATTTGTTTGTCACAAAATTATAACAAAATGGATAGAGAACAAAATAAATGTGGCCGAGAAATGGAAAGACATTGTTTAGCCTTTTTGCAAACAAAGTATAAACTTCAAAAATATTTAAATTATTGTCGAGTTAGGCCTCTATTTTTGGTAATATGTTATTAATGTTTATTTTTCACAGAAGTGGTAAAAAAAAGTTAGAATATTAAAAAAAATGTAAGGTTTTTGCATTTTGTGCTGTTTTTTTTAGTGTTGATTTTGTACTAAATACATTCTTCAATTTTCAAATTTATGTCCCGGGTTTTGTTCAGAGAAATATGGTCACCGTACTTATAGTACCTATAATCTCCAGTAAAAATTAACACAAACATAATACGAGCATATTCCCAGTAGGATATTTGAAAAAATTAATGCATGATTCACCAACTTTTTCATCAATGAGTGGAAGCTACACCCCATGAATTTGGTATGAAAACATCGATGAATTTAACATGGTTCTGTCATAGGCGTCCACCAAGTGATTTTCGGGGTGAATATTTAACAATGAAATCACGAAGTAGTGGTAAATAGTATATTCATAATCAAATCATATGTGATGGAAAATGGTATGAACGGTAAGCTGTGAAATCACAAGTTGACTTAGAATTGCTTATTCAGCAGGGAAAAAAAATTGCATTAATGCTCATCCATTAATTCACTCTGCTAATGTAACTCGTTAGTTCGCATATGAATTTTACATGATGAAAAATACCATGAATGTTCAATTATGA